>JARIHO010000012.1:0-1200000 GCA_029282495.1 Mycena albidolilacea | reverse complement strand
TGAAATCGGTCGACTCGGAAGTCAAAGTATTTTTTTTGGCAGGGGGAAATGATTACAATTCAGTTGTTGGGTAAACGCGGGGATTTTGAATGAGGTTCTAGTTCGGCCAACAACCCTAGGTCTGACGTTCTCTTGACATTCTTGTTGGCCGAGGGAGATCCGCAATGATACTCAGACTACTGGCTTTATTAAGATCTCACCGCGGCGATCAAGAAGCGACTTACCGCAGGATATCAAAGGATGGACAGGCGGAATGGACTTCGTCTCTTCACGGTCCCCGAAAGTTCCGGGTAACTGCACCCACCTGGGAGTGTGGGACATTTGCTCCGATGCCGGCAAACAGTTCAACCCCGTGTTCAATTGCCACAGTTGGCAAAAAGAAATGGCATCCTCATAGTCTCTCGGAGACAGACGCTACAAAAATTTGTGGTCGTACCTCGCAATGTTTGTATCCTCATCCGGTGAGCTGGTCCGAATTTAATAATACTCATAGGCTCTGTAGGCTGCTACTAGTAGTAATATGACCCGGCCGCCGACACAATGCAGTACAGACTCCCCTTGGCTCCCATAATCGCATCGCGCTCGCGTCCTCGTGAACACCCGAGCTATCGGCGTTCGTTGGTTCATCGCGTGCTGTCTTGCATCATTGCTAGCCGCGGTAGAAGTAGGCTCGTTTCAGCCTCTCCAGTCTACCGGGCGTGAAATCTGAAGATAGTCGTTCAGATCACGTATATCATATAGAGAGGCTGGAATTAACGAGTACAAGCGAGTACGAACCGCCTCGGAGTTTGAATTCTTTGATGGGGGACTCGCTTTCTTTCCCAAACTCCCCTAAAGTGCCGGTTTTTTTTCGCAGATGCTTGTTATGGTAATCGCAGGATGTCGAAGCAATTTTTTGAGGATTTCACAATGAAATACTAGTGAGTTTGAACCCTTTCTTTTGCAATGCGCTTGGGTGGATCTGCGATGGAGTGATGGCACGCGACCACGGATTTTACTCGGATCTTTATTTTCAAACTCCGAGGTCTATATTGATATTGATACTTACTACTTGTCGTCATCAATATAGAGTATCTGTTACAGAGACCAACTCCGAGGCGGTTCGTAGGCTGTAAATGCTCGTGAATCCTAGCCTGTTCAATCCGTTACAGTCCAGTTCTTGGCACTGCCATCGGCGACGTTTACAGGTTAACGAGTGTCATCCTTAAGCTCGAATCTGTGCCCGATTCGGAGATCAATTCATTTCAGAATCAATTCCTCTTTACCCCAGCTCGGTCGAAATTTCACCACTTGAAGGTTTTAATTGCGACACGCAATGTACGGTAACCGGTTAATTAACAGCGGATCCTATGCGAGATCACTGAAGTTAATTTCGAACTAACCATGGACCACCACCGAGGCGCTGCTAACTCGATTCAGAGGAAACCCCGTGGCAGACGGCCAGTCAATCCACTTCTATCGTCGTCAGTCCGCGCAAAGTCATAATATTTCGACAGCCGGCACAAGTGGAAGTGAATTTGAGAAACTGCGGGCATAGGGTTGGGAATACGGGCGGGTTGATTTCCACACCAATCGCATATGTGCCGAAAAGGTGGAGAGTGGTTTGAATAAATCTGGAAGAGCGGCCGGCTGAGATTGTAGTTGTGGTTTCAGGTTGAGTTTACGAACAGCGGGGAGTTCGCTGCATAGTAGATAGCTCATGATCTGCACAGCAGCTTGCGGAACTCCGGAGCGAGAAGCCAGCTTAAAGACTATCGGTAATACAGCTTCCCTGCAGGCCTGTGCCACAGCCATCCCATTTTCAAGATGAAAGACTCCGAAATAAATGATACATGAGCGGAAGATGAACAACCAAATTATTGATTCGAACTTGAACAGCCCCTAAGTTGATGCAGTTGGTTCCGGATATTTCAGTTGAAGTTAGCGGATAAAGCATTAACATTTTAACGACGACCACCGTGAAAACCACTGGTAGCTTGTGATCGGCGATTTGGTTGGATCTGCCCAAGGAATCGAAGCCAAAATGTATTGCAGGAATATCGTGCACTGGTAGAAATATAGTAAATCTAGGCCATCCTAACTATGGAGAGCACTTGTAAGTTTATAATAAATATACAAGAAGGTTATGGGCAAGTTACTGGAATGGCAACGGTTGTAAAGATACAGTTGTACAGTTGATCCTATGCAAGGTATTAGGCAGCAATTACGCTCTGGAGATATACAGTAAATGCACCCCTTCGTATGGAGGGCACAAGGTAATATACAGCATGGGATTCAACGACAAAGCAATGAAAAAGCGGTGAACGAAACAGCGCTGGGGTGTTGAACGAAGTGTAGAGCGTGACGACGATGGCGCGTGTATCGTTCACTGCCAAATAAGTCAATCACCTAGTCGAGGAAAAGGAGAAAAAAACTTACGTTTAGAGCTGAGGCTCGGGTGCGGCGGCGACGAGAAGTGGGGGCGGATTCATTCGTGCCAATGGAGGCTCTGGAACGGGGCCGATTCTTCCTGGCGACAGGAACGGTAGAGTCGCTGGAATCGGCATCACTTGTCCCAAAAGCCAAGAATAACTGTGCAGATGATTGAACTCCCGTGCGAAGCGCAGGATCGATATTGCTCTCGTTCAAGTCAACGGTCGATACATCGAAATCGTTTCTCGCCCTGGAATTCGTCGATTTGGGATTGCTGGGCCCCGCGGGCATTTCCGCTTGTGTTTGAACAGTCGGTCCATGAGCATTGCTTCCGTTTTTACCCCTGCGTTTCCGCTCGCGCCCATATGGACCGTGGATGCAGGCAGCAATGTTGAGCACCCAACGGCATCCCCTGCCTGGGCCTGTCGGCCGTGGAACCTTGACAAAGACGGAGTAAAGAGACAATGCGTGGCGAATGGAATTCTAACAAAAATTCATCGGTATGGGAGATTGTAAGCGATAAATGTGATGGTCGCACCCTCCACGACATAATTCCCATGTCGTCTTGTATTCGGAAGTACTTGAATTGAGCCGCAATTGCCTTGTAAACTCCCTGCAGTGTGAGGCTCTTCGCAGGGGTTTCGTAGATTGCAAGCTGCACGAGCGAGGGCAATGGCACGCCCGGCCTTTCACCGTTGGGTGGATCGACCACGGACGAAAGGCTGACGGGTAGCCAGGCAGGAATGCCCACCGACTGTCGAAGGTGGGGGCCTGCTTCAGGGAAGCCATGCGGGCCGCAGAAAGCGCTGGGTGGGAAAGCCAGCTGAGCAGGATTGCACAGTGCCATACCTGCCCAGGCATCAAGCTTGCTGTTCACGGAGGAGAGACTCCCATAGATATCCAGATCAGTTGCGCCATGCTATAGAGTTCGGGTTAGTCGGGCTCGTTTTCTGTCCGTTGGCGCCACGTACATGGCGCTCGGAGTCAGAGTTGGACCGACGGCTGCTCTGGGATGGACGAGAGTAGGGACTGTGCTCTTGAATTCTCTGCTGCCGACCGCTGTGTCTGGCACCCTGTTCGCGGCCACCCTCGTAGCGTTCAGTCGGTGGCAATGGTCGATTGTCGCGACTCGGCGGAGTGTAGTTCAGGGTTAGGTATTCTTCATCGCATGGCTCCAAGAGTTCGTCTATGCTCAATGCAGGAGAGGACGCCGAGTCGGACTCAAAGGTTAACATTGACTCGTCCGAAGAATCTGTGTCGTATTGCCGGGACAATAAAGCATGGCAGAGAAGACCCTGTTCTTGCTCGAATTGCGCCCATTGTGCGGACCTCGAAGGATCTTGGACCCACCACATATTTCTGAGCGCGTCGCAGGAAGGGAGGTAGATAGAACTTGAACAGCAAAGGGGCCAACCTTAAATGTAATTAGCGAAACACGTGGATTAGGCTTTTTCCATAATGGCTCAATATAAGAGACTCGGCAGTGGCGGCAAGCATTTCTTTTCCAGAAAGCAGTTAAGCGCGCGTCAAAAAGCGAGGTAAGATCGGTCCAGATCAGGACCAGTCCGCGCGGATTGTCCCCGGCAAGCCCAAGAGAAGGGAGGATTAGAACGCCCCCATCAATCTCGGGGGAAATACGCCCACAAACATCTGACACAAGTGTCGGTGGAACATGGAGGCGAGCGCATCTATGACTCGGCGGCGGAAACAGCCGCTGCTATAGATTCATTACATTGATCAGACAGGGAGACGAGAGTCCGAGGAGAGCCAAAAAGAAGAAAACCCGCGGCGCCTTTAAGTTTGTCTACAAGATGCAACAATACAGTGGACGACCTCCATTTGGCCTTCTGCTGCTTATGGTAATGTTGGAGTCAAACCAAGGAGACTCGGATCATGATGCATGATGACTTGAAGGGATCGCCTCGAGAATGGACCAGGATATTACGGCAAGCTAGGTTTGACCCCTGCAGTGCGTTATATAGTACTTCCGAGTCAATTATCGTTCGAACGTACCTCTGAAACAGCGTTTTTATTTCTGGCTCTTTCAAACGCAAGTGTGGTGCATTTTAATATCGATAGGATTGCCGAGTCGTTAGCGCAGTCTGTTAAAATACCCCCTAGCCCGCGCTCCTGCCGTGAACCACTGCAAGAGCGGCTGAGTGTAAGCGTTGGAGCTATTAATTGAAAAGGTAGACACTAACCTGGACCAGAATCAGGTTTCTACTTGCCGGAGTCAACCTGTGCTTCACATGTCGCACATTTTCAGCCCGAAGTACGCGAAACTCACTTTTATACGCGACGAAACCGAACATGCGGCAGCACCGTAAGTGGGGCATTGAACATGGGACTTTCTCGAGCTTGGGCGGGGCCAAAAAGTCCGCCGGTAGTTCTTCGTTCTGAGCCTTGATCACGGACGGCAAGGTCGCTAAGCTTGCTCGACCGTCGGCGCGGGAGTTTGATGTCATGTGCGATATTCGAATCCGACGTAGTAGGTCTCGCCGACCTTTCCATAAATCATACGCGTCGATGCTGCTCTCCTCATTCCATGGCTGTCCGTGGACGAGAAGACCCTCTTCAATAAATATGTCCGGAGTACATCCGAATATGCCGGTAGGGCAGGGCGGGATATAAGCAATTCTCCGCTGGTGTCGTTGCCGGCGATAACAAGTCGTTCCGCCAACGCCTGACGCAGCAGTGGATTTCGGTGATATGAGAACCTCTTGTCCGTTGTCTCGTCATAGAAGACCAAGATACCAGAACAACTATGGTAGACGAGCCTAGGAAACGGTGCAGCTCTCGCAACTGCTTGCACTTTGGTCTATCCTGCATTCACGCAATCGGAAGACCGCGGTTGTCGCTGTTTCTGATAGATAAGCGCGGAGTTGTCCCATGCATTACGGTCCTGTCGTGGGCTCGATTAACAATTGTGGTCCGCACACCTCTTCAATTGCGTTGGTCAGGAGCGCGGATGTCGGCAGAGCAGCATTCCGTTGCCTTTCGGTCAAGCAGGCAGCTAGAGTTTCCCGTGACTCTTGAGCTGGAGCGCAAGACATTCCAGCTCGAAACAATGAAGTTCGGCCCGGCGACAAATCAACAGCGCTTCACCTGGATTTCTGTTCGTTGGACTCCCAGTAGAACAGCATGATACGCCAACATATACTGTCCGTGCCTAAAAAAGCCTTGATGTCGGAAAGTAAGAAAACAACGAAGAATACTGTAGTATTTCAAGAGGTGCTTGATCGGCAGATCTTGGCAAATAATCCCACGACCCTACCTACCCCCAAATAAGGAAAGTGTTTGGCAGGGCAAATAGCGGCAGTATCCAAGGCCATCATTTTTGCCTGCCACTTCGCCTCAGAATCAGAAGCGCGACGCGCGTCGCATTGTGTCGCGTCTACACATCTCACTCTCGCGTAGCCACCACCCAACACCCTGCAAACAGTATGGAGCTCTGTGCCTGTAAATAATACACATACATCTTGGACTACAAACGCGGTTACCACCGCTGAAAATAATGAAAGTCAGCAATAATTTATTGAAAGAGGTGACCGCAGGATAGGCACCCGGGAAGTCCAATGCCCGCGATGCTCCAGGTGGATCAAACATGCATTCAAAACGGGTCTATCGTCCATGACATCACACTGGGGCGGTAATAAATGCATCACTCCGGGTAGAATCGGGACAACAATCATCTTCGGATGTCTTCACTTGATATTGAATATAGTGTAGCTATGTTGAAACGGCAAAGAATGTGTACTTATTTCGCGAGTAAAGCTTGCTAGAGTAAGTATGCCGAACGAGCCGTTGATGCTGCCAACATTTGATGCCGATGATCCGTGCCACCTCGCGTGGCCAGATCAAATGCCAAGATCTTCCGATCACTCACCTCTTGTAGTATCTATACATGAGGTGGGGTATGGCCGCAAGCGGCGGGTGCCGAACCTTGTCTGGATGGAGACGGATCACGAATATATTGCAGTAAGTAGTTCAAGAAATATGCAGAAGTGGGCCATCGAGTTAACAAATCTCTGTTAAACGACCCCGAAAACATATGACGAAGGTGGAGCTCTGGCATTGGCAGTTGGAGCGGGAACAATATTAGAATTGTGAGGAAAGTACGGCTTCAGGGTTGCACTCAGCGCGACAGACCGGGAGTCGTTAATAGAATCAATGGAACATCATAAATTACGCGCTGGTCGTAGTTCCACGGTTTCAAGGGAAGCAACAAGAAGCAGGAGAAGATCACTGGGCTTTCGTAGACGTAGAGGGTCAGACGCTGAAGGGCAAGTCCGTCTCTCCCTGTTTTTTTGGGATCAAAAGAGTGTCCTAACTACGGAGAATACAGAATATAAGTAGGAAATTGTGTATGGCAACGATTGCCGCTTTCTTACTGTGCTCCATCTCTTTCTGATCTACCGCTTTTCTTGAATCTATGGCCATTGAGGGCATCATCACTATTGTTGTATCTATAAATCACAAAGTCTATCGAGAACGTGTCTATTGTGTTCGAACAATCCAAGCTATATATTCAACCTCGAAACCAGACTGGTATAGTGTGTCAACCGCGTGGGAGTAGTATGTTCGTTGAGCAAGGAAGCATCGGAAGACCAAAAATTTCGGAACGAAGAAAGCTCGTCAACAAGAACGTATCCAGATCTCACTGTGCGCGGAGCGGCAGATTACTGAAGTCGAATAACGGCCTCTGGGAACGTTTTCTGGACTGCGAGCGGCGGCGGCCCTGCTTTGGCGCCGGTTTCTGGGATATCTTGTTAGCCGGCTTTCTCCGCGAAACAAGTTGGCTGCGCAGGATGTTTTCCTTCTCTAGTGTGCTGCAGGACACGAAGATACTGGGGAAAGGCTTTGGGGGTTGTTGGAGCAGAGTCGTTTGAGGAGGGATAGCAGGCGCAGTTTGTGGTTTCTCTAGTGTGCAGCAGGGCGCAGAAATAGTAGGTGTTGGTTGGAACGAGGGCTGGGAGGGAATGGGAGAAACACATAGTGGAGTCAACCGCTGTTCGAGGCGGCGCAGGAGAGCGAGAGACTTGAGAACTGTGCAACATTGTGGAAAAGGAACGGGATGAGTGAGAATAGACATACTGAGAGGACCACCAGGGAGGCCGAGATGCGGGATCTTCTTCGGAGTGTAACTCGCAACAGCCGGAAAGCAGCACTGGTTCTGCTCCCTAAGAAATTGCGAACCGCGTGCCATGCTTGGCTGGTCAGATTTATGCGAAACGACTTATCACTGGCAACGTACTATGTGGTACCGGTGTAGGCTTGATCAGCCACGATGAACAGAGCGCCGAAATGTTTCGAAAACCAAGAGAGAAATGTTTTAGAACCAGCGGTTTTCAGCAGCACAGCGCATAGAAGGACGAAGGCATCAGCGGCGATTTGGTCTTTGAGGACGTTGAATGGATCTTCGTCGGCAGCGTAGACTCTGATTTTGATGAGGAGCTGTGTGTAGATATTGGGATGGAGGATACAGCGAGTTATTATCTGTCGGTTCGCAAGGCGAGTTTGAGTACGAAGTCGACAAGCTTGAAGGCGTGGAGCGAGTTACCTCGAAGAACTTGGGCCTCGAGATGGGATGACGGAAAGTGCGTGATGAAGCAGGCTGGAGTACAGAATCCAGTTTCCCAGAGCTCGGAGTTGCTCTAGTTGTCCTTCTGACGGAGCCAGCGTTTCGGTCCAGATGGCGGGTGATATCATCTCGCCAGATATGTCGAGTCGCAAGCTCTTGTTGGAAACACTGTGATGAAGAATAGAAATCAAAGCGGGATCTAAAGCAGCCATAGTGATAGTGTGCGCTGAGGGCGAGGACGGAAGTATCGCGTTGGAAGGCGTGGTGGTGGGAAGCAAAGATCAAGTGACCGTGACACAACATTTCTTCCTTCATCCTCGTTCAAGGTTGTGAAGTCTTGGGCGCTATACACTGGCTCTATGAACAGACCTTGGACCTGTGGAATGCAAGCATATGTCATTGAAAATGCATATATCTTGGATGGTGGTGGAAACTCTTCGCCGACCGCAACTGCCTGTGCAATGCTCCTAGACGCTCCCGTTGTTCCTTTACTTTCCCGTCCTCTGATTTTTCCACCAAAGAACTCCACTCCTCCCGCTTTCTGCATTGCGGATGCAGGACTCAAAGGAGCCGGCTTGTTCGCTGCTGAAGACATCCCTGTGGGAGCGGTAATCCTGATTGATCGGCCCATTGCCGTTGTACCATCTAATGTGAACGCTCCCTAGAAAAGAGAAGCATTCGATGCACCTCTACCGCGTATCTCCCAAATCTCCCGTGAGACTCTTTTGGCTTTGGTGAACTGCAAGCCTCTGTCCGAGTGCCCTGTCGTCGAAGGTATTGCCTTGACGAACACTACTGAGATATATCTGTCCGCTCCGCCTTCGGTAGCTCCGCAGGAGTACCGCGGCGTATTCCCTCTTGTATGCCGTGCAAACCACAGGTCTCGGATCACCCCTGCACGGGCATTGACCCCCTCTCGATAACTGCGGCCTCAACATCGCGGTCAAGTGGGACCTTCCCTCGTTCTCTGTCTCCATGTATGCGCTCAAGCCCTTCCGCGTGGGCGAAGAAATATACAACTAATATGTCGACGTGCTCGCCCCCCCGGGCCGAGCGCCGCGCCCATCTCGCGCGTTACAACTTCGTATGCATGTGCTCACACTGCGATCTCCCTGACGAGGAAGCCGTTACGCGCAGCGACGCCGCGCGCGCTGAGCTGCGTGATTGGCGCCAGTTGCACTCACGCTTTCTGCCGTGGTCGACGGATATATGCCGCACCGACGACGTGTCCAATCTCAGTGCGTTGGCTCTCATCGAGCAGGAGGGGCTGCACGGAATGCGGGTGCCCATTATTGAGGAGATCGTGCTAAGCTTCGCGGTCCTTGGAGACGAGCCACGCTTTCGAGAGTGGGCCCAGCAAGTTGTTGATTTCTGTGCTGGCCAAGACCCAGAGCGCGCCATCAAATTTGCGGGGTGGATTGCGCATCCGCGCTCATACAAACAGTGGGGATGGAGGGCGAAACAGCGGCAGCGTGGGTTCTCCTTGACTTCTCCATTTTCGGAAGTTCTGACTTGAAGCTTAGTCCTAGTAGTACTTATAGGGCGAATATATAACAAGAGCGGGAACTATAAGCGGAGGGAATCGGGCCAGGTATGGGTAGACGGAGGCTTCAGATGCTTCCTATAACAGAGTAAATAGGAACAGGGAACAGGCAGTGGGCACTGGAAAAGGATGTCGAACAGCACACACAATGCGTAGCAAGCAGGAGCAAAGGGAAAAACACAGCATAATACCATATAAGGGCAACAGTCCATATATAGGCATAAAATGTATTGCACAAATGCTCCGGGAGTCTTTATGTGGCGGAGGCTATGCAACACAGCCCCAACGATCTCATTGGCTATTGAAGCACCGCCTCATCAAACACCATTTAAGGCAAGAGAATGAACAGCATACATTTACATTGGGAGCCAGAACCTAAAGGTTCGGCAATTAAGAGACGATGAACACAGCCTCTTTGATAAGTCACGGGAATTTTGACAGAAAGTCACGAGAAGTTTCCCACGGAGGCGCCGCGCGCCGCGAGCGTTAGCGAGCGGCAGTGTGGCGCCGGAGGGCTCGGAATCCGCCGTGTCTGTATGGAACTGGGAATCCGCCGTGTCTGCCGCCCGTGGCGAAGACACGGGTGCCTAAATCTAGTCTATACATTAAGAGACGATGAACACAGCCTCTTTGATAAGTCACGGGAATTTTGACAGAAAGTCACGAGGCGTTTCTCACGGAGGCAGCCGTGGGCGCCACGAGCGTTAGCGAGCGCGCTAAAATCATGATGACGGAATCCGCGGGCGTCTCCGTGCGGGCGTTTCTCACGGGTCCCTGCCGTGACCTCCTGTGTAAATCGGTCCGATTTCCGTCTATCAAATGAATCGCTCGAGTATTCCTCGAGGCTTGAGCTTGAAATAACTGTATTTCCTTCTTGCTTTCCCCACTCACTTCCTGTGAAGCTTCCAGTAATTTCTGTTCTTTTCTTTCTATTTCTCTCTTCTGATTGCCTCTGTATTAGCGGCATTTATGTACTTGCTGTTTGGCCCCTATTTCCTGTTTCTGATCTTATCTGTGACTCTGTGTGTGATTTTTTCTACTTTGATCTCAGCTTTCTCACTCTGTGTAGTTCTGTGATTGGAATGCAAGTGTCCATTGTATTTCTCAATTCATAATTAATTTCAAGATAGGGATCAAACTCCACCTAACACTCCTCAACGAGCTCGGATTGCATCCCAAAGGCAAGAGCGTGAAAATTGTGTTCTGGACAGTCCTCAGCGCCATCGTGCACCACATCCAATTAATCAACCCCAGGTTGCCCCCCGTTTTCCACAGGCTCAGGGTGATGTGTTTGGTGGTGGCCCAGTGCCAGACAGACATGCAGCACAAGCCTTTCTAGCAGATTTGAATTTTCAGCGGGGAGATGCCGTACAACGGTTAACCCCAAACAGTTTGGCTACAGTACAGGAACGTTTAGCTCAACTAGAGCAACCACTGGAATTTAATCCTGCACCTGCACCTGGGCGTAGACGCAACTATGCTCGGCCTCCTGAGCCTCTGCAGCAGCCTCTGCAAATGGATCCAAATATTCGGGCACAGGTTCAGGAACGTCTTGCTCAATTTCCCCAATTCAATCCTGGCAATCAAGCAAATGCTGTAGCTGGGCCTTCAAATCTGCGTGATCCACAACCACCTAGGGCTACTCCAAACACTATTCTAGCAATGGAGCAGCGAATAAGAGACCTCGATGTTCCTAGACCATTTCAACCCATTGAGCAGGTTCAACACAGACGGAATAATAGAGCTGCAGCCCCTAACCAAGGTGTGCCATTGCAGATAAATGCTCCCCGTCTAGCACAACAGCCAGCCAATCCTCCCCAACCTCAGATCCCACAGCCCAATAATCTTGGCCAACAGCAGCAGCATAACCCTGGAATTCTACCAGTATATTTCCAGCCTGTAGTCGAAGCAGATATTCAGCGTATCACCCTTGGACGGATGAATGTGGTCTGTCCTCACTGTGGTGCACTTCATTGGAAAGCAGAACAGCTTTCAAAATCAAGAGCAAATGAAAATCTCTTTGGAACATGCTGCCTTGAGGGGAAGGTTGTGTTACCAGATGTACGAAGACCACCTCGGGATTTACTTGAGCTTTTTGACGGCAGAAGCCACTACTCAAATGATTTCAAGAAAAACATTCAAGCCTACAATTCTGCATTTGCTTTAGCCTCCATAGGTGTAAAAGTTGACAGATCTGTCCAAGATGGCCGTGGACCATATGTTTTCAAAATTCAAGGGGCTCTGTATCACAATGTGGGATCACTTCTTCCTGAAGTGGGTAAAGATCCAGTCTATGCGCAGCTGTACTTCTATTCAACTGCAGAGGCAAATCAGGCTCGCATGCGTCGTAATCCACTCAATCCACAAGTCATGGGAATTCTGGACCAGGTGCTCAGGGAAAATCATGCTTATATACCACTATTCAAAACAGCTTTGGAACGGCTCCATGAACAGAAACAAGCACATCCTGAGGTTGCTTCCCAATTCTACACTACAATACACTGTGAAAAAGGGACTGATCCCCGCCGATATAATGCACCTACTGCAGACGAAGTTGCAGTTGTCTTGCCTGGAGATGGTTCTCATGCCACAAATTACCGGGATCTCATTCTCAACTATCGTAGTGGAGGTCTGAAGCGAATTTATGAATATAATGCTTCATATCAACCAATGGTCTATGTCTTGCTTTTCCCTTATGGAGAAAATGGCTGGCATCCTGGAATCCCACTCAATTTGCCAGATGGAGACGACGAAGATGTTGACGAGGAACAGGAAGATCGTGATGCAGGTGAGGAGGAAGCCAACAGGTCCCGAAGGCGAAAAACTATGTCAATTTTGGAGTATTATGCATATCGTCTCCACCAGCGGGCTACAGATTCGTCGCATATTTTCCGGGCAGGAAATCTATTTCAGCAGTGGATTGTCGATGCATGGGCTGCCACAGATCAAGGCAGATTGACTTGGTTGAAGAACAATCAGGCGAAGCTCAGGATTGATCTCTACAAAGGGTTGGCTGATGCTATTGCAAATGATGCACAGGCAATATTGGGAGACCGTGGTCAACGTTTTATCTTGCCCTCTTCCTATATTGGTGGTTCACGCTTCATGTTCCAGCTCTATCAGGATTCACTGGCCATTGCCCGTTTCTCTGGGAAGCCTGATTGGTTTCTGACAATGACTGCAGATGGCAACTCACCAGAGATAAAGGACGAGCTGCTTCCTGGACAAACAGCTTCTGACCGTCCAGATTTGGTTGCCCGTGTCTTCCGAGAAAAGGTCCGGATTTTGCTGGCAGCCATTAAAAAAGGTGCTTTTGGAAAATTTGCAGGCATGGTGTACACAATTGAGTTCCAGAAGCGCGGTCTTCCACACATTCATATCCTGATTTTTCTGGCTCCTGAGGCACGCCTTAAAAATGCGGAAGACATTGATCGAGTTGTATCTGCTCAGCTCCCTGACCCTGAAGAATCTCCAAGGCTTTTTGATTTGGTCAAGAGATTGATGGTCCATAATCCATGTGGCCCTGAACATCCCAATGCACCTTGCATGAAGGATGGAAAATGCTCCAAGGGCTATCCCAAGGTGTTCCAGGAACAGACTCAGTTGTCTCAGGATGGCTATACCTTATATGCACGCCTGGACAATGGCCGCCATTTCATTAATTCCAAAGGCGAAAAGATTGACAATCGCTGGGTTGTTCCACATTCTCCAAGGTAAATCAAATGTCTTTGGCATCACCAATTCAGCTGATCAGTGGAAAGGGCAATCCTCGAATATCAGTGTCACATGAATCTTGAATGCTGCATTTCAATCAAAGCCACCAAGTACATCCACAAATATGTTTTCAAGGGCCATGACCGAGGCACTCTCACAGTGGAACAGCAGAATGATGAGATTCAACTTCATATTGACAGCCGTTACATTTCTGCCTGTGAGGCTACATGGAGACTTTTTCGATTTGAGATGCATCAGGAATTACCAACAGTAGTGCGACTGCAGCTTCATCTTCCTAACGAGCAAAGTGTTATATATGACCCAGAGGAGGACCCTCAAGATATACTGGATCGGGGTGCCTCTAAACATACAACACTGACAGCATACTTCAAGGCCAATGCTATCAATTTGATGGGACTACAAAGAGCTGCACGAGACTGTCTTTACCAGGAATTCCCACAGTATTTTGTCTGGATAAAGAACAAGCGTTGGAAGCCAAGGGAGAAAGGTTTTGCAATTGGCCGCATGTACTTTGCTGGACCTGCAGCAGGCGAACGATTCTTTCTTCGCCTTCTCCTGACAGTTGTCCGGGGTGCAACATCTTTTGAAGACCTGCGCACTGTGGATGGTCATTGCCATCACACTTTCCGGGAAGCTTGCCTTGCACGTGGCCTACTGGAAAATGACAATGAATGGGAGCAATGCCTTGAGGAAGCTGCTGCTATGCAGACAGGCCACCAGCTTCGACAACTCTTTGCAACAATTCTCACACAGAATTGGCCTTTCAATGATGTTCTTGCTTTGTGGAATCGTTTCAAGGAGAGCATTTGTGATGATGTTCGACACAAGCTGATTCAAAAAGGGATCCCTGACCCTTCGGAAGTGCAGATCTATGATTATGGTCTTTACCTCCTTGACTCTATTCTTCATGGATCTGGAAAATCTTTGGATAACTTTCAACCTATGCCTTTGCCAGTGGAAAATTGGGCTCAGCTTGAGGAGAACCGTCTTATTGCTGAACAACTTGCATATGACCGTGAGGAGCAACGTAATTTAGCTCAACCACGCATTGAGGGACTTAATCTTGAGCAGCGGGCTGCCTTTGATGTTATCATGAATTCTGTTCTAAATAATGACCCTAAATTATTCTTCCTGAATGGACCTGGGGGCACTGGAAAAACCCATGTATATAACACTCTATGCTATGCATTGCGAGCAGAAGGCCTCATCGTACTTTGTGTAGCCTCATCTGGAATTGCAGCCCTACTATTACTGGGTGGTAGAACCTCTCATTCAACATTTAAAATACCTATTCAACTTTTCGATGGAAAGCCCTGTACAATTGGAAAGGACTCAATGCTGGCTGAGCTTCTTCGAAGGGTCTCTCTGATAATCTGGGATGAAGTCCCAATGCAGGATCGACGTGCACCAGAGGCTGTAGATCTTTCCATGCAGGACATTCGGAGTGATCCACGCCCATATGGGGGAGTTACTGTGGTCTATGGTGGTGATTTTAAGCAGATTCTTCCTGTGGTGATCAAAGGTGGAAGAGAGCAGGTTGTTGGAGCCTGTCTTCAGCGGTCACGCCTATGGCAACATGTCAGAACACTGAACTTGACTCAGAACATGCGATTGGGAGGTGCTAATGCATGTCAAGAGGACAAAGACTTTGCACAATGGCTTCTTGATGTTGGTAATGGAAAGCATACTGATGCAGCTCAGAACATCGAGCTCCCTCCGGTTATGAAGCTGCCTAGCAATACTGTTCAATCCCTGATTGATACGATCTATCCTGGCATCTCCACCATACCTGCAGATCATGATCAGGATAAATACTTCTTGGAACGCACAATTCTTTCGGCCAGGAATGATGATGTCGATGAGTTGAACCAGATGTTGCTGGATAAAGTTGCAGGGGAGGAGGTTGTCTACCACAGTGCAGACTCAGTGGTCAATGAGGAGGGTGTCGACAGTGGTTTCCAATATCCTGTTGAATACCTTAACTCCATCCGTGCCTCTGGCTTGCCTCTTGCCAAGCTAGCATTGAAGATTGGAGCCCCAATTATGGTCCTTCGGAATTTGGACGCAGCAAATGGTCTCTGCAATGGCTCTCAAGGAATTCTCACTAAAGTTTCTGCCCGTGTCCTTGAGATTCGGCTTATTAGTGGAGAACATAGTGGCAAAAAAGCCTTTATTCCCCGCATCTCAATTACTCCCTCTGCTGAACAGATCGCTTTTGAAATGAAGCGCCGACAATTCCCAATTCATCTTGCATTCTCAATGACGATAAATAAAGCACAGGGCCAATCAGTTGACCATGTTGGTCTTGACCTCCGGACAGACATCTTTGCCCATGGACAGCTCTATGTAGCACTCTCTCGATGCACTTCGAGTCAACGGATCAAAGCACTTTTCAAGAATGATACCAGCACAGTCACAAAAAATATTGTATACCCTGAGGTGCTGCTGTGAAATGGTATGTAATGTTTCTCAACACTAGGGATATTTAACTAATGCAATACTCACAGATGATAGGTTGGATATGTGGATCACCCGCCATTTTATGTACAATTTTTGTTTATATTGAAATAAAACACTTCTCTACTGAGATGCAGAGCACCCCCCGGGGTTTGGGGTGGAGGCGAGTCAGCCGTGCCGAAGGCACGGGTCATAAAGCTTGTTTCGTTCAATTCGTATGGTCACGTGTCACACAGCCAAAAATCTACGAAAATTTTCGTAAGTCACCCAGTCACAGAGGCGATTTTGGGCCTAGCCGAGCTAGCCGAGATTAGCCGAGCGTTGCTGGCGGATCAAACTTCCTAAATAGGACCGGCTACGAAAGGGTCAATTCGTATGATGGTGTCACACCCCAAACCTCCTTACGAATTGAATGAAATACTACAGTAAACCTAAAATTCGCTCGGAGCTCAGTGCCGGAAACTGGTGGACTTTACTTTCATCAAAACATCTATTGTTCTTAGCCGTCGACGACACGCTTTCCGATGAGAAGACCTTCAAGCCCGCGATACATTGGATTCCTAGGATCATAAGGCACGGCAGTGAGAGTGAAAGCAAAAAGGGAGTGATGGACGGTCACAGCATATTTGATGGGACTTTCGTCCAGCCTGAGGCACCTACTAGGACAATACTTACTATCCGTCGATTCCATCCTTGCCATTTGACCAACATTTGACGAAGCCTCGAAGCAGACCTCAAAAACAACGGAAATGTAACTGCCCGCGGTTGTGCTGTCCACGGAGCCTCCCTCCGCACTCAGTGTTCCGCGGCGCCGCCCAATTACCCAAGGTCTCATTTGGTCCTGTCTCATCCCGCCTAAAGCTCCATGTGCTATGCTCGATCTATCTAGGTCCTTCAGCTGCTCTTTATGTTGAATGAGATCACCTTCAGACCGTCCATTCCAAGTCTTTTCCCAGTCAGACTTGGCTTCCCCCGGGCCCCTCCGCATTTCAGACAATTTTTTTAAAGCTCCACGATAACATACGACACGAAGCTGAAGGGTTGTGTATTCCGTTCGGTGTACATGACACATTTGCACTTCGATTGGCATTCGTTAAGGCTCGGAGGCACTTGCCTCCCTTCCCGCCCCATCGGGTCCAGCCTCGACTCGAAGCGACTACTAGAATATAGCTGATGATCTGGGAATGCTGATATGTCCGTCTTTTCGTACCGAGCCCCCTCCACAGCTCTGATGGCCTTTCAAATATAAATGCTCTTTACATTGCTTGTAGTGTATCCAGGATTGCATTCATTGATTACAGGTGCTGCGAGTCAAAAAAGACTGAGGGAATACTGCTCGTTCGCTGGGTGGCAGTCAGCTATCAAGGGCGCCTCGTCCATTGGCCGGTCGCCGCCATCGTCGTCGAAATCGTCTCGATCTCGCAGGAGAACCGCATTAGGGAAACTATCGTCCAGTGCCGCAGAGTCACCCATCTCATAGTCATTTTCGTCGACAAGTGACAGCGCGGCCTCAAACACGGCGTCCGCGCTGGAGGCCCAGTGCCGGACGAGTAGCAGCCGCTTGAGGAGGGTGTCCTTGCTGCAGACCCGACAATGGTGGCCCAGTTTCCCGGCAAGAACCGCCTCCGATGAAAGGCGCTCAGCAGCAGCATCGCATGGCCTACGAGCGAAGAGTCAGGGATAAGCTGCACGACATCTAGGTGGGCTCACTTTCGGGTGCGCAATTTGGTCTGCAGCGTGGGGGAGGGGAGGGGCCGCCTGAAGTTCCACTCGACCTTTGGAAAGGGTCTGTTCTTCGTGCTGATGGACTTCCAGAACATAGGAGGCATGAACGGGCGGAGAGGATTGAAAGGCGAGAGTACGAGAGGCAGATACGGGTTGTTGCGCCTCTGTGCGTCCCATATCCGTGAAAATGCGCGCTGATGGTGATCCCACTGAGTCAGGACGGCGGGCACGAAGCTCAGCGATGCTGGATGCGTATAACTAGCCGGTGAAAGAGCAGGTTCGGAGAGACCTGCGTCACAACAGGCTATGCCATTGCGTTTTGCCTCGAGCGCCATATTCAAAGAAGAGGATGACCGTGTACGTTCAGAATTGAGAGTGGCATGAGGATGCTTGTCGGGCCCGACGGGTCTACGAGTCAGGTCTTGTCTTTTGGGATCTGAGACCTGTCGCCACAGATTTGTGGGCGTCGCGGGCACGCTGCCTAGCGAATTTGACCGAGACGCGCGGTTTGGGATAGCCCGAGTGGCGGATCGGATATGGCCACTGCGTGTGCTTTTGGGGCGCTGCGCGGTTACTCCCTCCATTGCATCGAGACAGGACGGCCGAGATTGTGTATCGGCGAACGCAATTTTTGTGGGCCCGGACCTCGAAACATTCTCGTCCAAGGGAAACCACATGTCTAAAGCTCTAATGTCGGCCGATATGTCATGAGCGAACTGAAGACACATACCAGAGACCGAGGAAGAGATAGGTTTACACTCCTTTAGTTCTTGTTTCGGACAATGGTCTGAAGTCCACTTGTCCGTGAGGTGAGGGGCATGCGATCCAGCAGCAGGAGGATTGAGGAGCATATCGAACGACTGCCATACAGTGGACGTCGAAATGAAAACAAGAAAACGGCCTCTTTAATTAAAGAGTCCCGCCGAGAAACGTGGTCCGAAAGCGCCTTTGGTTTCCGGGAAAATGGATTTGAAACCCCATTCTCTGGCAGATTCCGAGAAGACATGAACAGCTATTGGAGCGATAGCATAATCGTAGCTTGGTGTGCAATTGGCGCCTGATATGAGCTGTGAGGAGCTGTACACAGCAGACGAAAGGCCGAGTTCGACCGAAGCCAAATGGAGTAGTTTCATATAAAGAACCTCTGCACGTTTCTTCTGCGTGGCGCGCCTCAAGCGCCCCACTCCAACGCCTCTCTGTTCAAAAGGCTAAGCACTAAACAGAGAGTCTCTGAAGCGGTATTTCTTGGCACGAATCTTAGTACCGGTGCTCCCCCTCTCTCTCCAAGTCTAGCGGTTTCCCATGGCCAGGTTTGTTCTAGGTCGTCCGCCTGCATTGCCAGTGAGCGCAAAAAGTTACAGCCGACCCTGCAAGTCGACCTCGTGGACGACTGGGACGGTCCGGGTTCCAGTTCTGGCCTTGCCTCCTCCAAGCCTCGGCTAGACAAGCTAAGCATTTTGGTTCGTGACGCTTCGAATTAGCCGGCGAACGCCGTTGTCGACGACCAGAGCCTGAAGGTGGTGCCCAATTTTCAATCGGTCGCCTCCCCGCACTGTTGCTCCGTAGGAGATGGGTATTCCCCAGCGCGAGACGGACACTTGTCTCTTCGCAATGGAGAGGACGCAGCGGCAATCGCCCACTGTCCAGCCGACTGGCTTTGAATCAAACGTTGAGTTGTCCACGTTCAAGAATTACCCGCAGCCGCAATGTGGTACTACCCGGTAGGAGGTCGACGCATCCCAACACGGTCACGTGTGGACGCGACTTCGTTTAATTAGTTTAATTATCGACTTACATACTGCAGCCTTTAGATCTATACTATCGTACGGCTCTTGAGCGATACACGGGTCGAGCTTCATATAAATACTATATATGTATATATTCTATGTGTTCAAATCTCAGTCACGTTACTGAGGAAGCAACTCGGGTTCGTTCCATCCATTGATTCCCCTCGTCCAGCAGATGGTCTGACTCGTCATCTGAATGCCGATTCTTTTAGCGAATTGCATTGTAAACCGGCGGACAGCAGGGGATTTTTCCGTCGCTGTTTTTACGACACGCGTGGGATCGTGTTCCTCGTTATGTGGATCATATCCTATGATCCTGCAGTCTTTGACGGTGGAGAGAGCCGCAAGTACACGCTGAATGGCATCGGGAATGGATGGCTCTGTGGACGCCATCTATTCCATTATCAGCGGTCTGCGCTTTCCCAAACAAATTGGTTTACTTCGCACTCACAAATGGAGGTCTCCACGAATTTTCAGCCGTCATTACCAAGTTCTCAACGGAAGAAAATAGTGTCTTCAATTCCTCGGATCGCGCTTGCTTTAAGGAACCCAGAGGAATCTGGAGATGGCGGATTGGTGCAGAGGTTAGCCCGAGGGAAGCCAATCGGCTGCCGGGCGTAATGTAGGAGATTGAGACATGCGATACTGGTTGTCCTGGAACGATCATGTCAATCCATGACATTGGACCATCGACCTTCTTTAGACCAGGAAATTTCCATGGCACCGGGGCGCCGTGTTCTGGGAAGGAATATGAATGCGAAAAAACAATCTCCTCCAATTCCGTTTGGTCATGGAGAAAGTCAAGGAGATCCTGATCTGTGTATGCGGAGCAGGAGAAGGAGCGTAGTTTGAACACTCCCAGCGCAGCCTTAAGAACCCAGGAGTGCTTTCCGTCGATATCCAATTTGAGTGTACGCAGGTTCGAGGTGACCCGCAACACATCCCGAAAGACCGGAAGAATGGTTTGTAGATGGGTTCCATGACCATGATTATGGCGATTAATCTCCAATGACTTGACGCGCCGCGCCAAATTGGGGTTAGAGCCAACTGACTGGCAAGCAGCATGCATATTTTTCGATGAGATGGACCCGTACATTCGGTCCAAAGCGAAGTCAGATAGATATCTGTTCGTTCTAGCCATAGCAGGGAGGTCTGAAGAGTCGATGAGAGGGAGGATCTCCAATAGCACGTCGAAAGGGATGGAGGTCATGGTGGTCGGGAGTAGCAGCTTTACAGCCTTTCACTTGATGATCATTCATCGGAAGTGATGCAACTACTTATTTCAAGTTTTGTTCTCTCACGGCATATCTATCGAGCCGCATAAATTGGTGGACTTCAGAAGTAATCAACTCCAGCCTTCGACGAACACGGTCGAATTATACCTGCGAATGTGGTAGATCATTAGTCTGCTGATTCGGTTCGCAGTGACTTTGAATATAACGAACCCTCCCACCTTCTTCGTGAAAGTGATCAAAACTTCTACGATCTCGTTAGGACATTCTGCATGCAGGGCATGTCCTCTTCCCTCCAACCAAATAATTTCGTAATTCTTGAAGTGGGGACTTTCATTTAAGTTCCCCCCCTGCACCAATTGGTTGAAAAACTAGGTCAATTTCGAACTGGTTAGCACTCTAGATCTCATTTATCATATTAGAACATGAAAATTCACGGAGGAAAGCACTCGCGGACGGGTTTCCGTGCGAGATATGCCAATAAGCGCCCGTCAACTGGATCTCAAGAACAATTTCCCCGTGACGCTTCGCAGTTGGGTAAAATTCTGCAATCTTGAACACAAACAGGCTGGGTAAGATGTTTAGAACAGATCTCTCTACTCACAATTTATCCAAACTGGAGCAGAGAGTTCAACGACGGACGATTTCATGTTAGAGACGCCTTTCGGATTTCTTGGCACTATGGCTCGGCGTACTCGGACATCTCAAAATTAGCCGTTTGCAGCGCGTTTCTTCGAAATTAGAAGAAGTGAGAAGGCTGAAATACGATCTGTGTATAGAAAGACAAGGAAAGCAGCATAATGAAGTACTAGAAATATTCTATTCAACCAGTACTTCTCTCTTAAGTCGATGGATGGTCCGATGGAGCAATAAATGAGCATTCTGAGAGGGGAAGGAGGTAAATACAGGGTCCAAAACAAATTCGTCTCGCGCTAGGGCGGAGCCCTCAATGAGAGCAGGTGGCCGTGCAGCGGAACAAATGCTCGGGGGAAGCTCGGGCCGGCACGGCGTCGAGCGTAGACGGGAGTCACACGCAGATGCAGGGGAGGATGCGTATCGGAGGTGGAGGGAGCGCGCGGATGGCGGACAGCGAGCGCGGAGGCGGCGGACAGAAAGTGTGGAGGCGGGGAGCGGCGAGGGACGAGCGCGAAGATCGCGGGTGGTGGGCACAGGCGGTGTGGTAGCAGGGGGAACGCTTGGGCAGCGGGCGGGGAGGCAGGAATGGCGCGTGCCGGCGGGGCAGCGGGCGCGGGTACGCAGGCCACGGGTAGGGGCGAGGGCGCAAGCCACGGGAGCTGGAGGGTCAGCCACGGCGTCGCAGGCAGCCGGCGCGCAGGCGGCGCGGCGAACGCGCAAGCGGCGGGGCGGGGGCGCGTGGCAGGAAGCGCGGGGCCGCACAGCGGGGAACAAGTAACAGGCCCAGGGAAGGCAGGAAAGCGGATAGCCGGCGCGGAAGCGGGGGGAGCGGCGGCCAAGTGGCGGGAGGCGGGCGGGACAGTGGCGGGAGAAGCGGTAAGGATGCAGGCAGCGAGCAAGAAGCAGGCCGGCCCTTTCCAGGTCGCTTTGCGAGACTGGTGAGCCAAGGGAGCCCCAGGAAGCCCCGCAAATAAAGCGGAAATGAGGGTAGCTGCAGGGTCGATTGCGAGCTCCTGGATGCCGAGGCTGAGTCCAGAAGCGAGGAGACGCGAGTTCGAGTGGTATTCATCCTTTGTATGAGGTTTCAGAGCTGCCGTGCATCGCAAGGAGCTTTTGTGCGCGATGCTGTCCCCAGTAGGCGTGCCAGTAAGCGTGCCAGTGCAGCGGCGATAATGCGGTACCGAGAGCAATTTGAAGGCTGAAAGTCGGCATTCCAGGAGTACAGACAGAGCAGAACAGTAGGGGACAAGAAGAGAGGTAAAAGGAAGGATCGGGTAGTAACAAGTGTAAACGAATCACGAAGTATCATGTATACGGTCGTCGTTCCATCCACTGATCCCTCTCGTCCAGCAAATGGTTCGACGATCGCCGATTGTTCCAGTGAATTGCATTGTAAACCGGCGGACGGCAGGGGCTTTTTGCGTCGCAGTTTTTACCACATGTTCCTCCTCGTTGAGTGGATCGTATCCTATGATCCTGCAGTCTTTGACAGTGGGGAGAGCCTCAAGTACGCGCTGAACGACATAGGGAATTGATGGTTCCGCATACATCTATTTCATTATCAACGGTCTACACTTACCCAAACAAATTGATTACTTCACACTCACAGTCCCCGAATTTTCGGTCGTCAATACCAAGTCTTCAACGGATGAAAACAATGTCTTTAATGCCTCGGACCGCGATTCCTTCAAGGGGCCCAGAGGAATCTGGAGATGGAGGATTGGTGCAGTGGTTAGCCCGAGGGAAGCCAATCGGCTGCCGGGCGTAATGTAGGAGATTGAGACATGCGATACTGGTTGTCCTGGAACGATCATGTCAATCCATGACATTGGACCATCGACCTTCTTTAGACCAGGAAATTTCCATGGCACCGGGGTCCCGCGTTCTGGGAAGGAATATGAATGCGAAAAAACAATCTCCTCCAATTCTGTTTGGTCATGGAGGAAGTCGAGGAGATCCTGGTCTGCGTATGCGGAGCAGGAGAAGGAGCGTAGTTTGAACACTCCCAACGCAGCCTTAAGAACCCAGGTATGCTTTCCGTCGATATCCAATTTGAGCGTACGCAGGTTCGAGGTGGCCCGCAACACATCCCGAAAGACCGGGAGAATGGTTTGTAGGTGAGCTCCATGACCATGTTTATGGCGATTCATCTCCAATGACTTGACACGCCGCGCCAAGCTGGGGTTGGAGGCAACTGACTGGCAAGCAGCCTGCATATTTTTCGATGAGATAGATCCGTACATTCGGTCCAAAGCGAAGTCAGATATATATCTGTTCGTTCTAGCCATAGCAGGGAGGTCTGAAGAGTCGACGAGAGGGAGGATCTCCAATAGCACGTCGAAAGGGATGGAGGTCATGGTGGTTGGGAGTATGTACTTAACAACTTTACAGCCTTTCACTTGATGATCATTCATCGGAAGTGATGCAGCTATTTCAAGTCTTGTTCTATCACGGCATATCTATGGAGTCGCATAAATTGGATTGCAGAAGCGATTACGACTCCAGCTTTCGACCAGCACGGTCGAATTACACCTGTGAATGTGATAAATCATTATTCTGCTCGTTCGGTTCATAGTGCCACTGAATATAACGAACCCTTCCTCCCACCTTCTTCGTGAAAGTGATTAGAACTTCTACGACCTCGTTAGGACATTCCGCATGCAGAGCATGTCCTCTTCCCTCCAACCAAACAATTTCGTAATTCTTGAAGTGGGGCCGCATAATGTCGTCAATGCTTTTGGCACTTCCTTCTCTATGACCGTCTTTCGTTCCCTGCACTATGAGCAACGGAAGACCGGCCTGTCCAGCCTTCCACAGCTTCTCGACGGTCATCGGGCGGCTGAGGCTGAGGCCCATGATCTCCGGTGTCAAGCTGTGACCCTTGTGTATGCACTTGACAGCATACGATACAGCATTGGGGTGGGCGAAAAGCCTTTCGGTGAATTCTGCGGCTGCTGCTTGGTACGCCGAGACACTTTCATTGGACACAAGTCCTGGTAGGGCGGCAATCAGGGGAGGCGCGGCCATTTCGCCGATAATGCTTGTGTCAGGGACCCCGGAGAGATAAATAACCCCAGAAAGTGTATCACGCGGAAGGTGAGAAACCACGTCGGTGGCCACCGCAGCTATGAAATAGGCCGCCCGCATTGGCATTGTACATAGAATTGATATGTTGGCTCACCGCCCATGCTCCTGTTTGATGAACACCAAAAATGAAAAGACTAATCAAGGAAGAGCATTGGGATTCTCACCATCCCACCAGGACCGGCTTCTTCAGCCCGAATGCATCCACAACCGTTTTAAAATCGTCTGCGAATAGTCTGGAATGGTACGCCTCTGCAGTGCTGGGCTTCCCGCTACGGCCATGACCACGGGTATCGTATCGAACCTGAAGAATGTCAGCCAGTCACACATTCATGGGTTTCTTTCACGCACGATATAGAGTGAATCAAGCAAACGCTGGTCAGCGCACATGTCATCGAAGATGCAGCCACTCAGCGTTAAGCCAGAGAGAAGGACCAGATGCAAGTTACTAGGATGGCCTGTTGCCTCTGCAAATATCGTCGTTCCATCTGTGGAGTGTAGGATCTTCACGTCGGAGGGAGGCATAACTGTTCAGCTGTTGAGGTAGATTCCGGGAAGATACGACGATGGTTATGGATAAAGGTGTCGTAGTCCACGAGTTCTATACCAATTATATATAGCCAGTCGGCCTTCCGACTCGGCCAACCGTTGCAATTGGCGACTCGCGGAGCTGTCCATCACAGTGTCACCTACCTACCATGCCAACAAAGAAATATTTGGTGCCATTTGGAACTGGCGTTCCGGAAAGATTTGAGCTTGAATCATATTGAAGGACAATCCAATTGATCACGAGAACGGGTGCGAGTCGGACTTGCGAAGAGAAGCCAGTGGCGTCCGACACCACTGGCCTGGTCAAGAGTCTTGGCGCGGCTAATGCCCTAGAGCGCTTTCCAAAAAATTCGCTTGGGGCTTTTGGCATCTCTTACCGCGTTTCGATGGCCCAGCGGTGAGGTGGCAGCGTGAAGCAGAGCACTAGAAAAGGTAATTGACATCAGAAATCACCTGAGAACTTTTTTTGAAAGCGCTCTAGGGTTTTGGCGTGAGCTGGAAAGCGAAAGACAGAAACAACCTCGGCGTGCTGGGGACAATATTAATAATATATTAAATAACGACAAACAGGAAAGTAATACAAACAGACGCGTCGCGTCGGTCTTGTGATATCTTGGGCCCGTTGCCTTGGCCAAATGTACGCTTAGGCCATGAGCCAGTAGACTGAATACCCTCAGGCCTCAGGGGTCGCGAGCGTTAACCAGAGACCTGGTCCGTCCCGTCTCACTTTACATCCGCGGACGCATAAAGGCGGAAGCAAATCTCACACACCCCTTACTTTCTCTTTCTCTTCTCCCCACCTCCGCTTTCGCCCTTTGACTTTGTCTTCGCCAAAATCTCTTCATCTTCTCATCATGCCTTTCGCAAAAACATCGACCACGAGTCCCCCGCAGACCGTCAAAAGTCTTGCCCGTATGCACGTTAAGGTGCCCGACAGCAACCACCATACAATTGTGAGCGCAAGAGACACCCTCTCCTGAGACGGTCCAGCTAACAGCGCACTCCAGGTATCTTGGCTCCAACCCCGCAAAGCACCACGGCCGGCCGTAGGCTACAGACGGGTGATGCATACCTCACCGCCGGCGGCGCTACCCACCCTGCGGCTCCTGTCTATCGGGCGCAGGCATTCGTCCCCTAGCTCGGTGTCTCAGAACGTTCCCCACCCCTCGCACCTCAGCCATACACGTATCGCAGGCCCGGCGCCCACGACCGTACCAGCATCAGCATCCACCAGAAAACCACAGCTGTACCCCAGCCAGCGCATCGCATCAGGGTCTCCTCGCTGCGCGTCGAATCACCCATCCTCCTCCCCGCCTGGCGTCGGCAAGCTGGTCTCGCCGTCTCCTAAACCCACGGCGGAGGTCTCACATGCAAAACGCGGGGCGCCTCTCATCGCTCGCACGGACGCTGGGTCGCCCGGGGAGAAGCGGAGGCACGGAGTAGCGGCGTTTGGGGATGACATCCAGGTCATCTTGAAGGACGTGCTGAGAGTGACGGACAGAGAGGAGCAGGAGGAGAAGTTATTGACGGAGCTCCTCAGCGGTCGGGTGGTCGGTGGTCAGAGCAGATACAAGCGCGTGAAGATGGTGCCGGCGTCGGAGCGCGTTGACGCGTCTTCGGCCTGGATGACGACGCTCTTCTGATTATTTAACTATTTCTCTGCATGGCTCATGGACCATCTAAACGTAGAAAATCAGGACAAAATAGTAGAACCACAAGATTCCTGCACACCATGTAAAGCATAAACAGAATAGACTGGCGCAGAGCGCTTGACGCCAAAAGCGAGCATGAGCCGGGTACACATCGATATGAAGAACTCTCAGCAACCCGCCGCTGTAAGCCCTGCCCTGCTCGTCGTACATTCCCAAAGCACAGCTTACTTTCTCCACCCCGCAGAACGATTGGACCCCTTGTGAGCCCGGAAGAGGTTCGACCACAAAGCACGCCGACCGCAAGATTACCATCTGAGGCTCACGGTTTCGGTGCGGTGGAATATTAGAGTATCTCCATGCGACAAGATCCCGAAGCAAGCGTAGGGCTAGTAGATGGTGCGAAGAGGAGGAATAACGAGTGACGGCGGCTGTAGGACGCAGAGGGCGACTGTCCTCCCTTTGAGTAAGGGGAGAACTCTAACGATGCGGCCGATGGTAAAGCGGGCGCCGTGCGCGGGCGAGAGGCCTGTGTTGAGACGAATGGAGAAGCCAGCAGTAGCGCTTGACGGGGCGATGCGATGCAATATCGGTATCGGGGGGACATGAATAGAGCAAGTCGAGCTCTGATGTGAGAGGACGACCGACAAAGCACTAGAACCCGGCGCTTCGGGCGAAGGCGAAAAAGTGGCCGTGAGGCGAAGGCTACCCCGCGCTTGCCCTGCGCACAAAGACGAGTTTGGGAAAACGGATCGGCAGTGGGAGGACAAGACTAGAGAACTAGAGGGAGAGAGAGCCAGCGCAGCGAGTCGCAAGCTCGCGGACGTGCCGAGTATGGGGAAGAGGACCACGCCGAGATTGAGCACAGATCCGAGGCGATGACGATGATCATCCCGCGCTTTGGCAGAAAGAGGGCAAGTTGCGAGACCCGTTCCAGAACCCGGGGGAACTAGTAGTCCGAGAGCTAGGCCGTAGGATCGAGGGCGATGTGAATCGAGGAAACGAAGAAGGTGCGGTGTCCCCGGCACAACACAGGGCGGGAACGAGGACGGAAAGGGCAGCAGGCTAGGCTCCTGGCTGGTAAGCCGCACGATTACCCCCCGTGCTTCACTCGAGGAACAAAGGCAATCGTTCGATCATGCGGCGGCCAAAAGTGCAGACCTCCCCGTGCTCCCAGTAGGGCAACCTATTGTCGTATTCGCATTGCAGCGGCTTCATAACGGCTGGGAAAGGCTATCTTCGTCGGAAGGCTGAGAAGCTCGATACCGGCGACTCCGGGAACTAGGTGCAATGCATTAGACGTTACTCTTTGACTCCGGCGACGGCGTACATACCCGAGGAGAGATAAAGGACCGGAGAGGTCTGGAGTCATAGATTAACATCCCATTCTCGCGCGGCTGGACGTGCGCAGAGGGGACGGTGCTTATTCCCATGAAGCCCCTCATAAACTCGGTTCCGTAGACAGTCAAAGACCATGATAGATATCGGCGCGCCTCGATTGCGATGGCTTCGTTCGTCACCAGCGCCATCGTTTGACACCGGGCTCGCGATGCATGAACAGTGTATGCGGCGATGGCGGTGACGGGAGCGGAGGATACAGGGCGGGAGAATATACATCAATGCTTCCGTAGAGAGAGGACCAGCTGGCGGAGAAGCAGTCTATCGTAGCCCGTCGAGGCCATGATGATACGACCGCAAATGTGAGGGTTTGAAGGATCCTGAGGGGAAGTCAGCTACAGTACCAGAAGCAAAAGAGCAAGAATACAGACGCAAATGAGCATGAGAGCACTTTTTAACTATCTTCACCACGATCCCAGTCTCCGTCACCGCAGCACGGGCCTAGAAGTTGAGAAAATAGAGACACATTCCGCACGCGAGGTAGGTGGACGATGAAGTGAAGTCGAAACTGATTTTCATATTCATGGAGCTGGCATGGACTGTCCGATTTTCACCCGTACAATATCCCAAATTCCGCATCGAAGAAGCCTTCGGCTTGACAGACCGCGAAAGTTCACCGAACATTAAGCGCGAGTACTAAGTAGTATCGGATTTTCGACCATTCAGTCATGCCAGAAAAACGGTGCCATATGCCAGAATTTTCTGAGGGAGGAGATCGACAGCCAAGAATGATTAATGAACGAGAGCAGGGGCTCTTGTACGGTGCAGCTGCGGGTCGCGGCCCCACGTGTTCGTCGAGGTTGGACGAAAACGTGGATAACAGTCATGTGATGAATGTGATGAATGTGACGCCACGCGTCCCTTCGCTTTCACCACCACCAACTCGCGCGTAGGGCGTGTTTGAACGCGTCAATCCGGTCTGGAAAGAGGTGCAGTGCCTCGGCATGTGTCTAGTTACGCGTCTGGGCCTGACAGAGAGGAATCCACCTCGCAGAAATGGCAGTGGACCGCACTTTCAAGCAAATCATTAAGGTTGTTCACAGTAAGACTTTTCCAGCTCTTCCTCTGTGTCCTTTTTTCGGTCCTCTTTCCTTTCTTTTCCAGTTCTCAAGCTGGTGCGTTCACAGTAGCCCTTTTTCAGCTCCTTTTTGGATCCCTTTTTACTTCCTTTTTCTCAAATGGCAGGAAATCTACAAAAAGGAAGGAAAAAGGAGCGCAAAAAGGAGCCAAAAAAGGCTACTGTGAACGACGCTATTCTGATCTATATTCGAAACATGGGCTCCGGTTAGAAGACACCCTCTCAACCACGCAAAAGGCGTAGCCCCGCATAGAAAGCTGCTGCTCTAGCCAATCTCAAGCGTTGGAAAAACCGCACACCTACTACCTAATCCGATAACTCGACCTCCCCCGCGACGGATTCGCAGCGAGACTACAAGAGCGAGCTGGCCAACTCGAAACGCGAGGTTTCGCCGCTAAAGGCGTCTCAGAAGAAGCTTGAGAACAGAATCAAGACGCTGGAGGCCCTTGTCGAGGCCAAAAAGGTAAAACACATATCTCTCTTCGCTTTTCGAATAGCCTGATATTTATTCCCCGCTCACAGTATCTCATTCCTGGGAAGTAATTCATAAACCAACCAAGCAAAACGAAATTCCTGCCCAATTTAGTGAATGCAGCCAATGAATACTACTTGTCTTCACAAATCATCCGCACAGCGGGCGCTGCATTGAGGGAACTGAATCTTTGAGACCCCAAACAGGAATGGAGTTCAAGTTAATCCGAATGGCAAGACGCTCAAAAAGGGTAGTAAGGAGACTAGTGTTTGGGTTTCAATAATTCTCGGATTCAAAGGGTCAGAGCCTAGAGCCCAGAAATAACTCACGATAGGTATCACAATCCTCCTTCTTTTTGTTCCAATTTGGCCAACTGATTTTTCCACAGGCAATCCACAGCGTGATGCCAAGTTCAAAATACTTCGAACTTCTCGTCTGGTGACTCCGGTGGTCTATGCATATGACCACGCCGGCTGGATACGTGAGCCGATTCAACAAATCGTCGAACGGTGGTGGAAGAAAAACACAACTGTGAACATGGCAAGATAAGCGAACAATCTGATATCCATTCGGGCTTCTCGCGCCGTGTGGGCAGGGCAGGAAAGGACCCCCTGTAAATTACAGTAATGTGGATGATGCGCCACAACAATCTATCTCCTCTCAATTCCCCCCTTCCCACCTCACCCCTCATGGAACACCATGATACAGAGAAGGACGCGACAGAAAAGGGCGCCGCACCCAGCACCGACCAGGTCGCTCGCGCGTTATCCGCATCCACCACTTTCAGCGCTGGACCCCAGCCATCCCGCCTCAACACCCTCCGCCGATGGAACGCCGCCATCGAGTCTCTCTCAGGGTTCGAAGCCCGCGGCATTTCTCGCGTCTCGCCAGACGAGCGCCAGCCCCCGTCGCGATGGGACGAAATCTCCGTCGCGCTGCTCTGGTTCAGCGCAAACATCAGCATGAACAATCTCGCGGTTGGGCTGTTCGGCCCGCTGGTGTTCGGGCTGGGGTTCCTCGACAGCGCGATGTGTGCTGTCTTCGGCGGCTTGCTGGGTGCGCTGAGTACGGCGTATATGAGCATCTGGGGCCCGCAGAGTGGGAATCGAACAATGGTGAGTGTATCAGACAAATGTTCAGATTAGTGACGGTTTTCGGCAAGGTCGTTGTCCGCTATTTTATGGGTTATTGGCCGGCAAAAATCCCCACATTTCTAAATATCATGTTAATGGTAGCACAGCAGTCTTCGATGTCGCTCTGGCTCACCCTGCTTCTGTAGGTCGGGTATTGTACTATTGACGCTATTATTTCGGGGCAGATGCTTTCGGCGATCAATGGCGGCACCATGTCCATTGTGGTCGGCATCATTGTGGTTCAAATTGTCTGCTGGATTGTGGCTGCATTTGGGATGAAGTACTTTCAATACTATGAGAGGTGAGCTCATTTTCTGATAGCCGGCAAAAATTCCTGACCCACGAAGATTTTCCTGGATCCCCCAGCTTCTCGTTCTGTTTATTCTGATCGGCAGCGCCGGCCCATCGTTTGATACCTCGGTGCAATCGACCGGCACCCCCACCCAGATCGCCGCCAACCGCCTTTCGTTCCTCTCCCTCTGCCTGTACATCCCCAACTCATGGGGCGCTGCCGCCTCGGATTTCTATGTCTACTACCCCGAGCGCACATCCAAAGTAAAAGTCTTCTTCCTGACTCTCACCGGCCTCTGGCTCTCGTTCACTCTGGTATTCCTCCTCGGCATCGGTTTCGGCACGGGCATCACATCCAACGCCGCCTGGTCCGACGCATACAGCACCTCGACCGGCGCCCTCATCGTCGAAGGCTACGCGCCCTTGCACGGCTTCGGCCGCTTCTGCGCCGTCATCGTCGCCCTCGGCGTCATCTCCAACAGCATCCCCGGCACCTACTCCGCCGCGCTCGGGTGCCAGGTCCTCGGGCGCCACGGCAAGGCGCTCCCGCGCTGGGTCTGGAGCTGCGTCCTCGTCCTCGTCGAGCTGGTGCTCGCGCTCGCCGGGCGGGAACACCTCCTCGCGCTCATGCAGAACTTTCTCAGCCTCATGGGGTACTGGATCGAGTTTATGGTCGCCATCGTGCTGCTCGAGCACCTGTGGTTCCGCGGGGGCGCAGTTGAATTCGACTGGGCGAGGTGGGAGGATAAGAGCTACCTGCCCGTTGGGGCGGCTGCGCTGGTTGCGTTCTTGATAGGGTGGGCAGGTGCGATTCTGGGGATGTATCAGATCTGGTATACTGGGCCGTTGGCAAGTATGTCTGGGCCCGCGGATGTGGGTTTGTGGGTGGGGACTGGGTTTACAGTCGTGGCGTATATCCCCTTGAGATACCTGGAGTTGAATTACTTCGGGAGGTAATTAAACACTCCAAGTTGGATAAGAGACAAAATCTCTTGCGCTCGAAGATTGAAATTGTTTTCTCGAGTGAGCCGGCTGTACATGTAAGAACTAGAGAATTGCAAACTCCACCAACCTTCCTCAGTGGCCTGAATATTCGACCTTGGAGAACACAGCACGGTTCTGAAACAGATGGTCGATTGTGCGGCGACGATTCAGAAAGATGGATTCAGGATAATGCACACCCAGAAAGAAAGGCGGCTATGTAGACTGGATTAGAATTCGAGTTGAATCGACGCAAAGGGTGATGAACATCACTACATTCGACTCACAGCATCTCTTTGTTTCGCGCGCTGATGGCTTCCAACGCCCTTCTCGGAGTCCCCCATGCCATTCAATCGCTCCAGGACCCTAACAATCCGACATTCTGTTGCAGATACTATATCTGCTTACTTTCCCAAATCGAACCCGAGGATGCGCACATGCGGCACAACTGGGAAAATCCTATCATTCTCCACGCACTTGATAATAGCGACGACCTGCAGTTCCGGGATCAGGTGGGCTGGGTCGCAGATTCGACATCGCTGCTCGACGTTCTATCCGCTTTCATCACCACCAACCGGTCTCGTGCGGACATGGCTGCCCTCGCTCGTCGTATGGAACACTGCGAATGCGATCGCAACGATCGCCTGGTCGACTCCATGCACGCTTGGGAGTGGAACTTGACTGCCTACTGCCGGGATCCAGACGGGTTCGTATGTCGCACAGACACTTTGGAGGGCCTCATCGCTGTCATAGCCGACCTCGTTTACCAGGCCCTCCAACTGCACGACCATCGGGCCTTCGCTGGCCCCGAAATCGGCGACAATGCCTTGTTGGGAGTGATGAGGCAGCTGCGACTATGCTCTGCCGATGGCTAGATGTCTACCCGATCCTATCACTTCTGCGCGTCATCGCCGCAACCCCAGCCTCGTTCGGCCGAGTCGTCCTCGTCCCCTTCCTCCTCAGCGCACATCTCCCCAAGAATCTGGTCGCCATCTTGAAACGCGGCGTGGACTCGCTACCACCGGATTTCGGTGGAGACTTCAACCCTTTCGGTAGCGTTTATCCAATCACCCTCGTGTTCACCATGATGAAGGAACTGGTGAGCATCGACGACGGTGTATCTTCTGCGTATTTTTACCGCGAATGGTGTCCTCTGCTGCTCGACACGCTGAACCGCGTCGCAGAGATCCATGACAAAATGTCGTGGTCGTTGAATTTGGGAAGGCGGCCTTAGTATGGGCGGGATTATACACGCGAAACTCGTTCTCCCATTCGACGAGGTCCAATATCACACGAAAATTCTGGCGTCTTCACAAAGATGTCGGACTATAATTCTCGACGTGCAAAAGCCACACGAGCTGGCCAGAAACGTTATGCTCACATTGGCGGAGCTGCCCCCGCAGTGCATGAGCGCCAAGTGCGCCAAACCGGCCCCCGAATCACTCTGTTCTGCATGTAGGCGTGTGGCATATTGCAATACTGAATGTCAGAGCTACGATGTTCGTTTCCTACTGCCTTTTATAATTAACTTCACTGACCACATATCACACTCAGTGGAACGGGCCGCTGCCGCACAAAAAGGTCTGCAAAAAATCCGAGCCCTGGGCGATGCTGCAGGCTTTTCTGCTCGCACCGGTCAGAACCCCATCCCCCCCCAGCTTGATGTCGATGAGTTTCAACTCGCGGTTCAACATGCTGTCCCGTTGTTGGACGTTATGGCCTTCAATAAATATATGATCGAGGATGACAGAATTCGCAAGGTTGTCAATGATAGTAGGTCCTCTTTTCGACCGCTGACAAAGTTCTGACACCCGATAATGTAGAATATAGTGCGAGGTACACGCGATCGCTGGATTAAACGGCGTCTCAAATTGGATGCAATCTCGATACCACAGGGGAAATTCGTATTGGCTGGTATCGTTCTTTTGATTCCAAATCTCTTGTTTTTTGTATTTCATAAACTCTGCCGGCTTGCCCTCGAACTTGGATCCGACGTTACAGAGAACCCGCGACAACCCACTCAGCGGTCTCAGTTTGCAATAATTCATGAGCCAATAACGGACCCAGACCAGCCACCATACTTCACGATTGAACACCGCGGGGCTCAAGGTGCCCTGTGTCCACTCCACTCGGTTTAACGCGCAACAACGACGCTGTGGCTGTTGGATTCATACTTAGTAGCCTGAACATTCACCGGTTGCTGAATCTAGACGTGCACCATGTGGTATACTTGGAGAACACAGAACGGTTCGAAAAACAGACAGTGAATTTTGCGGCAACGAGAGGGATCCAGAATAATACATAAGGAAGTAAAGGCGGCTAGATTGGAATTCGAGTTGAATCGACGCAAAACATGATGAACATCTATTTCCGAACACTTATGGTCAACATAAAAGCTTTTAAAAAGGATGAACGTCTAATTCGGCACGTACAAGATAAGTGTATATTGCCGAGGTAAACTCAAGACCCCTCCGAGCGCAGCTTCTTGGGGAGCAACAAAGCGGCCCGCACCCCACAGAGAGTTATCGCGCACAAAATGAGGAACACGAAGTTGCCGCCGAGGAGATGGTACGACACGGAGGTCGAGAACAGGGACGCTGAGATGCTGGGAGCGATGCTTCGAAGGATTGATGAGACCTACATGTATAGGAACGAGTTAGCATTGAAGTATTGGTCAAAGGGGAGAAGAATTGAAAAGAGACCATCTGCGCGAGGCCATTCACACCGCCCAGGCTGTTTTGAGTTGGCGCAGAGTCGACGATGAACATCTGCGTGCATGCTGGGGAAAATATTATTTAGATTCATAGAGAAACACGCTCGCTCGCTCGCTCACCATAAGTCGGGAAAATCACGAAGCTAGAGCTCATTTGTAGAATCATCACCATGATGACGAAGGCGTCGACCCTGCCTGCTCTTCTTGCGAATAAGTTGAGGAAAGGGTAGGCGAGGAAGGAGACGGAGAGGCAGCAGAATGCGGTGATGAATATGCTGCGCGGACCGAATCGGCGAATTGCCTTGGCGGAGAGGAAGACCTGCGTGAAGACGTTCACAAATCCGCACAGGCCCATGATGCGCCCGATGTAGAGGGGGCTACGGAGGGCCGGTCATGTGAGGTAGGGTCAGTTGAAATGTGGGTACTTGCCTCAGACCAAGTCCACCCATAGATATGGGTGTGGCGTACACCAGGGGGACCAGGACCTTTGTACGAGACTAAATACGCAGAAGCCAGTGGTCCGATGGCGGTACGTACGTCGTACGACATCTGACAGAAGCACAAGAATCCATGGTTCAAAAGTGCAATGAACACGGGGCGGATAAAGAGGGCACGGAGCGGGGGAACCGCGTCCACAGCTGTGTCCGATGGCACGGAATCACTCGTATCCGATAAAAGAGGTTCAACCTCAGTGCCCTCCCGGGCTTTCTTCTTGCGTGCAATGGCCGACGGCAGTGTCTGAACAGTGTTGAATTTAGATTTTCGTCCATAATAAAACGACACCGAACCTCCTTCAGTCCCAGAGATCCCACTACGAACGCGCAAAAAGCGAGGGCTCCCGCGGCTGCGCAGGGAAGGAAGTAAGGAAATTCTCGAAGGATATATATCTTGCCTAAGCTGTCTGGATACCGGACGGCTGGATTAGCCAGCGTTCCGCCGATAAACGGGCTTGCAACGGCGTTCAATCCACGCGTTTTGTTTCTGAGGGAATAAAACACATACCCGATTGCTACGCCCACAGTCCACATAAACGGAAGAAGCGCGTATATTTCTGCGATGTTTGTGGGGTCGGATATCTGCCAATTTGTTAGGATGCAAATTAGGAAAGAGTGAGAGAAAAAGTTGCCTCTGCCATGACGCTCTTCGAAACGCCTGCTCGACGATTAATAGCAAGTAGCGCGGATTGTCGCTTCGGAATACCTACCTATGTTCCCATTGAATGCGCCCTGCATACAACGGAAGACGACGAGAGACCAGAACGATTTGGATAGCCCGAAGCCCAGCATGGACATCGCAAGTCCGAGCGGGCCAAAGAGCAAAACCGGAACACGCCCATAACGGTCCGACGCCCGCCCGAACCACACAACAGTCAAACATTCGGCCAGGAAGAACACAGATTCCTATCCGGCAGACAATGATGAGAGCCGTTATTCTCAGCGAACAATACGAGTGTACTGACGATTATCCCGGCGAAGTACCCGGTTTTGGTCTCATCTCCGCCCGTGATGTTGGTGTCCCGCACGAACTGCATGATGAATGGGTAGATAACGAGAGCTTTATAAGTTGAGGCATAAGGACGATTGGAAAGAGGGAAGCAGTGTTAAGCCCTCACCCGTCACTGGCTCGGAGAACTGGATGAACAAGAGAATAAAGAGTTGCAATTTGGGAAGTGGTGCACGCTTCTGGGAACCTTGGCTCGTCGCATGTCGAGTCTCCGTCACAGTCTCGTCTGACATTGGACTACACGGGTCGTCGTCTATGTGCCACGTACGTCGAGGAGGCTCGATGGGAAGATCACGGTAGTGGAAGCAGAAGGAGCGGGTTCTTTTCTGTTCTTACATTTTGCTGATGAGGCGACGGGGCCAACCCCAACGGGCAAGTGATTCAGCTACCGTCGGAGTGGCGGTGCTGCTTCTCCTGCGCGCGCAATGTCATTTGCAAGTGCATCCACACTGTCGTTTCAGCCTGAGGTAGCGGATTCCACAACGCTCAGCATCACACTCCCACAAAAATTATAATGAATTCGTGCCTACTTTTGCGACGCTAACATCTCGCTCAACGCGCCGCCGCCACTACCCTCTCCTCGCTCCAAGCAGCATACGCACTCAGCTTTCCGCGCGGCCGCGGCGTCATGGGGAAAAGCGCTGCATGCGCGCGCATGAACGCTTCGAGCTGTGCAGCGCGTGCCGCGGCGACCGCCTTCCGATGCGTCTCGTGTTCCTGTTCGTGTTGGCTTTTGCCAAAGGCCGCCGCCTCTGTGCGGACTTCCTCCATCAGCTCGAGCTCACCGATCTCGTGAAAGAACAAGTCGGGCGAGCTGTGGATACTGAGGTTGCCATCGCCGTCACCGTCCCGTCTTGCCGGCATTCGCTCCAGCACAGCGCGAGCGGCAGCAAAATCCCCGCCCGTGGTCTCGACAACCTGGTCGATCGCCACGGTGAGGTTTTGCAGAGGGGCACCATTGTTGTCGTTTTTGTCGTCCTCGTAGCGCAGCTCTAACCGGCCAGACAGCCGACGCGTCGTCAAATCAGACATGACAGCAAGATGCTCGCCGATCTTATCCACAGCCACACGGTCGCCGCCGAGCGCGCGCTGCATCTCGCGTTCGACGGCCTCGGCGCCTTCCACCTCGACGAATTGCGACGCTGCGAAGTTGCCGCCCACGCTCACCTTGGCCTCCCACGACGAAGTAGAACAGCCATCACCGACGATGACGCTCCGCCGACGCACCCACACTCCTTCCGCGGCGAGGCGCTCGTCGTGGCGGTCATAATAGACGTCGCGGATGAAGTGAACGGTCGCGGGGTGGGCGCGGGCAATGGACGGCGGGAGTGCTGGGACCGTAGTGGTCCGCGTCAGCGCATGCAGGAGAGGGCGCGTCGGGAGGAATTTGCGCTCTATCTCGATTTTGGATATGAGTGGGGAGAGTGTTTGCCGGAAGCTGCTCAGGCGCGCCGCCATTGTTCAATGGTTCAAGTTCAACTTGAGGTTGTTGTCAACTTGTTGGAGTCAAGTTTTTTTGCGATCACATGATAAGTTGATCAAGCGAACGGAAGGACGATGCCGTCAAGATGCCGCCATCTCCGCTCTCCGGTCACTTTCATGTCCACAACCGCCCACCATCATTTCTATCCAATACACTTTGGGTCGTGGGTTCATTACTCTTTGAGCTTGCTAAATTCTGAAAGACGGAAAGTTACTTCCCTACCTGCGAATCTGTGGCGTCTCTCTTTTTAAGCTCCGCCAACTCCGTTCTTGGTTCACTTGCCGAGGCTGAGCTCTTACCAACTTGTTCTTACTTTAGTTATGAACCGTTAAGCCTTCGTGCCATACCAAGACTTCTCCTTCAGTCAAACTGAGTCATGGGTTGAGCACGAGTTCATTAGCTTTCTCAGGACTGGGCAAAAAGGATAATGGAAGCGGCTCCAGTAAGCGCCTGTTCCCTGAGCTGGTGTACACAATGACGATTGCCAGAGTGCGTATTTAAAAACCACGGCCCTTTCGTTCGTGTTCACCCAGAGCCCACTCACCGTGATGCCAATCATGCTGCAGAATCTCTTACCAGCGAACTGGGCCTGGGCCGTAGCAGCTGCCCTGGCCGCAGTGCTTTACTTCCTCTACAAGTTCAACAAGCTCGTCTTACCGGGTGTATCCAGCCACGAGAACGGTGGCACCAAGCCGGTCTCTGTCAATTTCCATTTTACCCGCAAATGCAATAAGACCTGCGCATTCTGCTTCCACACGGAGAAGACGTCGTTCGTGGCGTCGGAAGCAGACATGCAGCGCGGCTTGCGGCTGCTGCGCGACGCGGGTATGCGCAAAATCAACTTCGCAGGGGGCGAGCCCTTCCTGTATCCAAAGAAACTGGCGATGCTCTGCCGCTTCTGCAAGGAGCAGCTCGGGCTCGAAAGCGTATCGATCATCACCAACGGCACGCTCGTCACCGAGGCGTGGATGCGCGCCTATGGCCGCTGGGTCGACGTGCTGGGCGTCAGCTGCGACAGCTTCAACGAGGAGACCAACGTGCGCATCGGCCGCGGCACGGGCGAGAACGTCGCCCAGTTGTTCCGCATCCGCGCGTGGTGCCGGTTGCTCGGTGTAAAGTTCAAACTCAACACGGTCGTCTGCACGCACAACTGGCGCGAGGACATGGCCGCGACGGTGGAGCAGCTCGACCCGTTTCGCTGGAAGGCGTTCCAGGTACTGCTGGTCGAGGGCGAGAACGACGACGGTGGGACGGACAGCGCGCTGGACAAGCGCAAGCGCGACGCGCGGAAGTTGCTCATCTCGGACGAGCAGTTCCGCGCCTTCTGCGGCCGTCATGAGCACCTTGCGTGCTTCGTGCCCGAGCCCAACTCCCTCATGGCCTCGAGTTACCTGATCCTCGATGAGTATCTGTGTTTCTTGGACAAGGGCAGCGGGCACGAGAAGCAGTCGCGCTCTATCCTGGATGTCGGCGTGCAGGCGGCCCTGGACGAGGTTCGTTGGGACCAGGACGCCTTCCGTGCGCGAGGGGGACTATACGAGTGGACGAAGGATGTCCTGGGAAGTGGTGAAGACGAAGGCGGTTGTGGAGCGGAGAGCAGCAAGGATCTGGAGTGGTAAGCCTGTAGAATACTCCCGAGTCTGATTGTGTCCAGTCTTTTTCTTGCGCAGTAGCCAATCAAGTTCGCTACGAAGATTGTATTGTGGCCGTTTGATAAAATTTCGTTGAATTATCGTTCTTGGTTGCCTGTCTGCCTCCAGAGGCCTCATTCACGGTTCAGTACTGACGGAAACTTACCCTATCGGATAGGCCCTATCCGCGGTTGAGAAAGTGCGAGCGACCGCGTTGAAACGGCCAGACGCAAGCAAAAAAAGTCGCCAGAAACCACTTGGAAAGTACATAACCCAGTAAAAGACACCCCCAGTCAGTCCAGTAATTGGTTGTCGCCGTAGATAGTTGGTAGATCCGACAGGAGGTGAGTAAAATTCGTTTACGTGATCGCTTGTATGACTTTCCCACGCTTGACAACAATGGTTGGTTTCTTTTGTTCTCGGTTTTGATTGTGTGGCGACTATAAAAGGAAGAAGGTGATAGCGAACCAAATCTCAGTCTCCCCCCATTCCGTCCTTCATGTCATTCTCACGCATCTTCACGATTTCTACTGCCCTGGTTGGCTTTCTTCCTTTGGCTGCTGGGCATTCTTGTGAGTCAATATTCAGCTCTGGACTTTTGTAACCTGATTATTATGAAGCTCTGTGGCATCCCAGTATGTATGGATTCAATGTGACACAGCAAACATTCGATTACGACAATCGTCCAGTGCGATCCATCTTTATCGACGCGTTTCAACCAGTACTAATCCTTTTATCAGGTCAGTCCCTTAATGAATATGACTTTCTCTCAGTGGTGGTTCCACGGCCATCTGGACTTCCCTCCAAACGACGGAGATTTCTTCGAGCTCCCTGCGGGCAAACCCGCGACGGCTGAAATCGCGTGCAACAAAGGCGCAACCTCGTTCTTTGCCTCATCCGAAGGCGGAGACATCCGCACGACGAACCCGAATGACGTCTGCCCCAACTCGGGCTCCGACGCGTTCCATACCAAGGGATTTGACGACCTCACCGGTTGTGCGCTCGCAATCGCGTACAACAACGACGCCACAACGGTGCAGCCGGAGGACTTCACCGTGTTCAGCGTGAACCAAACCTGCGTCTGGACACGCTTCACGGATTTCCAGGTGAGCCACACACCAAAATGGTTGAAAATACACCAATTCACGTTAACATCCATTCAGGTCCCAGCACGAATGCCACCGTGCCCCGCGGGCGGGTGCACCTGCGCCTTCTTCTGGATCCACTCGGTGCGTATTGACCGACACTTCGCCTTGTTTCCATCCTGACCTTCCTCGTCCGCGGACAGCCTGACAGCGGCGGTGAACAGAGTGCGTTTTTAATACGGCACGAGACGCCGACCTTCTCACTCCTTTGCCCGCCCACTAGATTATATGAACGGGTTCAAATGCAATGTCACCGGTGCAACATCCACGGTGTCCCTGGCGGTTCCCAAGGTCCCCCGGCGCTGCGGCGCGGATTCAGCCAACGGAAAGTGGCATTCAGCCCCGGGGAACTGTACCTACGGCGCCAAGCAACCGTAAGCGTCATGATAAATCCATGGTTTGCTTGCCTAGCTAGAACGTCATTCATAGACTATATTGGTTCCAGCAAGAGCGCAACAACGTACGCATGCCAGCCGGTATCTGGTTCAATTAATTCATTTACTGAGGAAATATAGATGTTCGAGGGAACGTACGCGCCCCCGTTCTACACCGATTTATACGAGTTCCGGGACGGCCCGCAGGACGACATCTTTGAGGATTCGTATGTGTATCTGCCAGATCCTTCCCCAACCGCACCTCTCCCCATTTTGAACATCACTTCTGAGGCGGCGGTTTCCTTCCCGTGGGTGTTCCTTATGCATCGCAAGTAGGTTGTCGACCCATCTATTCACAGAACACGACGCGGATTGAGGCGGCGCCATTGGAGGAGTAGAGTATAATATTAATGCATCTAATACATATCCGTAAATTACTTCATTAATTTCAATCTGTGCGTCTCTTTGTCCGCTGCACTAAACCCCGCAAGCAGCGCTGGAATTTCCTGAGGCGCGCGGTGACCAAGTTCTCCGCCTCGTCCCGCACGGCGCCTGACTGGCGCGCGAGCGCAGCGAGCTCCTCACGCCTCTCTGCCGCCCTGTTGATCGTGTACAGTGCAGACACAGGGGACGAGAGGCTGCGGTTGATGCGCGCGGTCAGTGTTCGTTTCGGGGACCGTGCCTCTGAGTCTGAAGGGTGGGCGGCCGCGGGGTTGATCATGACGAATGCGAACGCGAACGCGGGCTTGTCTTTCTCGTCAACATCGTCGATTAATCCAGGGCAGGTGTACCAACTCGCGGACGAGAGAAGGGCCAGGGACGCAGGACGGGGTGAGCGGGTGGCCACGGAGGGCCGCGCGTCCGAGTTGGCGTAAGATGAAGTGCCCTTGCGTATGACCGAATAGTATGGACGGCTCGAATGCCCAATGCGAAGGGCATTGGACTGCGAATGGGAGCGCTTGTGTGTCTGTGATCTGCCCGAGCTCGGTGCGAGATGCGTGTACGGAGGGGGGACAGCGGAAGAGTGGGTATCGCGGATCCCAGGGTCAGTTGTAGTAAACGAGGGTGCCGATGGGGTTCGATTATGTCCACGCCACCGTTGAGATCCATAGTTGAGAGTATCGTTGTAGTGATTAACATCGCGCAACTGAGTAGATGCTCGGTCCGCGGTCGTTCCTTTGGCGTCCGAAGACCATCGTGTTCTGAGGCTTAATTCATTGGGGGCCCAGAACACCCGGGGTGGCGCACTAGCAGTTCGGGCGCGTGGCATCGTCCCTTGAAAAGCGAGGGTGGCAGACTCAGAAGCACTTTTGCACCAGACGCAGAGCGGGATACAGTAGAAGTTGACGAAACCGCACTCGCAGCAAATATACCTTGGACGATCCCTCGGAAACAATTGGAAGGCCGGAAGCGAGGTCGATTTGGGGAGATACTGTGGATGGAAGTTAGTGGCATATGCAAGCGGAAATAGGCGAACGGCGCACAGGCTTCAATGCTTTACATTCCCGACGGAGTGCGCGGGGAGCTTCTGCAGCAATCAGAACGTATGTGCTGTTCAGCGAGGAGTTTTCTGGCATAGTGATGTGGTCAGAAGGTAGTGGGTTTGCCACCCGGGTTAGTGTATTTATTTACGGAGATTAACAAAGGTCGCATTAGATATCAGCGGATCGCTTTGATATCCATGTGGAACGTGCCTATCGGTGTTTGAAGAGAAAGAACGAAGACAAGCATGGTGCCTCGTAACTGACAGATCTAGAATCCTTTGTGGTAGCGACGCCATTAAGTATGAGGGCCGAGTTGCCACCAGAGAAGAGACTTATCTCACGGATATTTGAGCCTCTGGATTCGAGTTCCAGCACTATACATGTCGTATTTCCATTGCCAGTGTCATCGAGAGAAAAGAGAGGGAAAGACAAAATACCGGCCGCTTTGATCCGAGGTCATAGTTCGGAGATGTCCGGATTCAACCATGTTCGATAATGAGGGTTGGTATTTCGTTTGCGGACCCGAGATTGAGATTCCTCGGACTGGGACTTTGGCTTTTAGGGACGAGATACCATCCAATCTCCCCCCGAATCAAATCTGGGCTCCCCTTGCTCCCGAACAACGGCCGTCAACGTACAGGACTGCTTATAAGAGCGTGTCCTGAGGCCGAATCTTCACTCTCCAGCTCTCCACCGGTATTCTCTGCGGAAACTTTATCTGAGTGAAATGCTTGACCTCCAGATCTTCCTAGCTCCTCTGGTGCTTGCCATCCTCTTTGCTGCTTGGTTAGTATGGCCTCGTACGACTCGGATTCTTCCGACACCTCCTGGACCCAGAATATCAGTATTTGGTCTTTGGAAGGGCCTGAAAATGCCGAAGACATTCCAATGGCTGACCTATACTCAATGGAGGAAGATTTATGGTAACACTCGGAGCTGTGGTCTCCCTCCTCCACGATGTGACTTTTTCTTTTTTGTCAAGGGGACATCATCTTCATCAACGTGCTTCGGAACCCTATCCTGGTCATCAACACAGTGCAAGTCGCGCGAGATCTCCTTGATAAGAGAAGTGCCGTATACTCCTCGAGACCCGTTCGAGTCATGCAGAAAGACGTGTAGGTCAGCTTGTCTCTGTTGTTTTCTTCCGATCTGAAACTATGAGCAGGATGGGGTTCGACTTCCTATTCACGGGAATGAAATACGATTCCTGGTACAAGCAACATCGAACCATGTTTCAACACCACTTTCAGCACAATGTGATTCAGAAATATCAGTCTCTGCAGCAAAGGCACGCCTACACTTTCCTTCGTAATCTGGCACATACGCCGGACGCTCTCGAACATAATCTTCGACGGTAAGGCTTCTTGCCCGAGTCTTTGTTTCCTGAATTTTCAAATCTGTCTACAGGACCACGGCAGCGGTTGTTCTGGAGATTTGCTATGGGATTCACGTCGCAGATGCGGGCGATGAATATGTAGCGCTCGCAGACCAGGCCCTGGCCGGGATTTCAGAAGCAGGCAACTTCGGCACGTTCTGTGTGGATTATTTCCCCCTGCGTTGGTTTCTACCCTGACCGAAGTGAGCACAGCTAATGGTCCAATTAACCTGTAGTGAAATACGTACCGTCTTGGTTCCCGGGCGCAAAGTTCAAACGCGAGGGACTCAAATGGCGTAAACTGTCCAGTCGTTTATTGAACTATGCATTCGATTCAGTCAAACAGAAGCTGGTTGGTGACTGTGACTCGCTCATTTCTGATCTAGACCTTCATCTTCCAGGAGGATGGGTGTGCAGAGCCTTCGCTGATGACGACGGAGCTAGAATCCTTGTTTCGAGAAGCGCCCAAAAAAAGTCGCGCCGCGGAACGCGAGACAATTATCAAGGATGTGGTCGCCACGACCTATGCAGCGGGGTCTGACACGACTCTATCGGCACTGCTTACCTTCGTACTCGCCATAGTGTTGAATCCCGACGTCCAGACAAAGGCGTGGGCAGAGCTAGACCGAGTCGTCCCGAAAGACAGACTTCCCTGTTTCATGGATCGCGACCAACTGCCGTACATAACCTGTATCGCATGGGAGTGTCTGCGCTGGCGGCCACCAGTAAACATCGCACCAGGACACTACCTCACAGAAGCAGATGAATATGGCGGGTATCGCATTCCGAAAGGTGAATATGCGCCGCACTCCTTGAATGCTGAATTTGATCAACTGATGAAGGGACGACATGCATCGCAAATATGTGGTGCGTACTATTATGTTGTCCTGCAATCCGGTAGTAATAAACTGCTAGGGCAATGCTGCAGGATCCAGAGGTCAGAAATGCGTCCCCTCCATAAAACCGAACTGAACCAGAGATTTGCAGCATTATCCCAATCCGTCAAAGTTTGACCCGGACAGATATGTCGACGTCGAGTCAAACCGCCGCCAAAACATCAACTCCAATCCGGAAATTGCCTTCGGTACGATAAACACATCTATAATCATTATTTGACTTAGAATTCACCACACAGGATTCGGGAGACGGTACGGACGTGTTCCATGATTATGTGGCCGCTGAATGACCCCAAATTTAGGATGTGTCCGGGCCGCTTTCTCGCGCTGGACACGATGTGGATCGTGATCGCGTCGACGCTATACTGCTACCGGATGGACAAGGCGCTAGATAGCCGGGGGCAGGAAATCGAACCACGAGTGGAGTACACGACGGGTTTGATAAGGTGAGGAGTTCCACCTGATATCTTGTTAGCTCCGCGTCGACTGAGGAAACCAGTCTGGCAAAGCCGTTTAAATATAGGATTCTGTCGCGGTGTAGAGAGACGGAGCTACTCGTAGAGTCCACTATGAATGGTGTAGAGTAAACATGACCGCATTATGAGTAAAATGACAAGAAGGACATTTTTAACTATCTCATTTCCGCAATAGTCCATAGTAAGGCCATAGGGTGCGGGAAACTCCGGAGTTTCAAGTGGTTTCAAGTTCCGGTCAATTCCTAAATGGAATTTTGGAGGGACTTTGACTTGAAGTCATTGCCGCATTCCGGTCTTAGTGTGGGTTCCCGAGGGTGCACTGAGATGGAGGGAAGAGGAGAAGAAGCGCAGCTGTGCTCGGCAATCAAGAAATCCCATGCGAACAACTCTCCTGTGATTGGCGATCCACCTCTAATTTCAGTGATGGGGCGAAATGAGACCAAGACATGGCCCTGACCGATACTTTGATATAAGATTCGCCTCGCTCACCACCTGCTGGAAAGCCATGCCTCCCTCCGACGTGAAGGTCCTATTTTCTACCGATGGAACGAGGTTATTCGCAGAGGCAACAGGCGATCGCAGTAACCCGCATCTCGTCCTTATCGCAGGGTTGACCCTCAGCGGCTGCGTTTTCGATGAAATCTGTGCCGACAAGCGTCTTTTGGATTCGCTCTATATAGTGCGTTAACAGATTCTGCCGACTGCGCAACTCATTGACATTCCTCAGGTTCGATACGATACCCGCGGTCATGGACGTAGCGGAAAGCCCAGCACTCGAGAGGCATACGAGTCGAAGCTATTTGCCGATGATTTCAAGACAGTCATGGATGCATACGGCCTGAAAAAGCCAGTGCTGGCAGGATGGTGAAGATTTCAATTGTCTTCTTTGACTCGCCTCTTCATCTTTGGCATTCGAATAGGAGCATGGGCGGTAAGTCAAAAATGCCGATTCTTCCAGTAATGCTTATGCGTCGTATTCTACAGCTTCAGTGGCCACAGATGTGGTTTCTCATCTCCCTCCTAATACGCTTTCTGGCGTCATTTCTCTCGCCGGTGTCGCTGATACAGGCATTATCGCCGAAATGGCCGCGCCTGCGCTGATTGCCGTCGTACCTGCACTCGTGTCAGCGGACAACGTCACAGCCCACCAAGCGGCATCGGCGATGTTCACCGACAGGTTCTTTTCTAGCCCCGATGCCGTGTCGTTTGCGGTCCAGTGCCTGCACAAGGGCCATAGTTTGTCCCCAGAAATCATGGGCATCTGTCTTAGCCGCCCGATGACCGTCGAGAAGCTGTGGGAGGCTGGAAAAGCTGGTCTTCCGTATCTCATCGTGGAGGGAACGAAAGATGGCCATCGAGAGGGAGGCGCTAAAAGTATTGACGAGATTATGCGGCCCCACTTCAAGAATTACGAGATTATTTGGTTGGAAGGTCGAGGACACGCCTTGCATGCAGAATGTCCTGACGAGGTTGTTGAAATTTTAATCTCTTTTACGAGGAAGGTGGGGCAAACGGTGAGTTATATTAATCCCTAATTGTTATCAACGCAAAGACTGACAGTACCACCCTTCCAGTAATTCGACTGTGACGATCAAAATTTGGAGCCATACATACTTTGAACTAAAGCCGACGCGCGCGAACAATAATTAAGCTGTTGAACTCGGACTTTCCCAAGCTGGCGATGCATCTGATGCATATCACGTAAACCTTGCACCTTCGTCCTGGGACCCGTTCTTCCAGCACAGCGCCAAGCTCGTCATCTGCTCATGAGCAGAACTCTTCTTGTCGCTGTTGCTAATAGTACGCCCCCTTTCCTTAGATCAATACAATTACATCGCCTCATTTCGAAGTCTTTTGACTTCACAGTCCGCCGCACGCTGTTTCTTCTCTATCTCACACCCCTGCTACTCGTCCTCTTTATTTTCCATCGCCTTTCGCCTTGTGATTTGTACCTTTACGCTATATTCGTCTATTTACAAGGTACGGCCATTTTACTATAGGGGGTTTCAGAATTAGATTTTCGAGCCCAACTTTTGGTCCAACTTTCATTCCAACTTCCTCCCAACTTCTTAAAAGTTGGAGAAAAAGTTGGGTCTTTGTTTGTGAAACACCCTGTTAGATTTCTGTTCAAATTTCGCAACTTTCTATGTACCCGGGCCGACATTCACACCATGGAATCGGGTAATCCCGAGTGAGAAAATGCACTTTTCGTCTCGTCCCACCATGTCTGGCTCAATATCAGAGGATTGGTCGTCATCGTTATCGTCGTCGATGACTTTGACCACCTCATCGGCCTTTTTACCTTTTGCTCGGGTTTTTGAGGGTGCAGCCTTGGGCTTCGGTGCAGCTTCGGATCGGGCCATAGGATCAGAGAACAATAAATAAAATGAATGCAGAGGACAGTCGCAAGTCTTGCACACTAAGAATATATAGTATTATTACATAACATGAGGCGGATCCAAGTAAAAGCAGTGATCGCCCATAAGGCCTTGGGTGGAGGTCTCAGGATCTCCAAGGCCTTGGTTAAGGGTAAGGCCTTGGCCAAGGGCGCCTACCAAGGCCTTGGTTGATTTTTCCCACGCATCCAGGCGGTATTAAAAACGATAAATTGAAGCTTTAAATATGCTGATATTCCTCTTCAAAGTTCAGAGTCAATCTCAATGGTGCCACCATCGGGACGTGCATCCTCTTCTTTGGCTGCCAGTACCTGTATCAAGATTGCTTCCTCTTCCATGACCTGTGCAGATGGCTTGCGTGCGTGCGGTTTCTTGAGTTTTGTTTGGCCCTGCACCTGAAATAATCCCATAGGGGTTTTCCGAGGGAGAAGAACTTTGAAAGGATGGAAAAATAAAATGACATAATAGTATAAACGTGATGCTCTAAGGCTTGGCCAAGGGTGGAACTTCCGGCCAAAAATCGCCAAGGCCTTAGCCAAGGCCTTGTTAAGGCCTTGGAGTTTTAAGGCCTTGGACCTTGGGCAATCACTGAGTAAAAGCCCCGGCGACGGTCGACCAGAACAGTGAACCGAAGTTGGAGGAGAAAGTTGGAGCCGAAAAGTTGGTTGTCAAGTCGGGCTCTTGTGCTCGACTTGACATCCAACTCTAACTTTTGGCTCCAACTTTTGTTCCAACTTTCATGAAGTTGGAACCAAAGTTGGAGCAAAAGTTGGGCTCGAAAATCTAATTCTGAAACCCCCTTATGTATTTGGTCTTTGATTTTCTACTTTTAGATGGTCCATGAGCCATGCAGAAGAAAGGAAAAGATGATCAGAAAAGCATTGTCATCCAGGCCGAAGACGCGTCAACGCGCTCCGACGCCGGCACCATCTTCACGCGCTTGTACCTGCTCTGGCCACCGTCGACCGACCACCCAACTGTTGAGGAGCTCCGTCAACAACTTCTCCTGCTCCTCCCTGTCTGTCACTCTCAGCATGTGCATGGTCGATGTCTTTGTGAAAAGCATGATAAGAAGATATGGGGTTGTAACGATCGAAAAGAAGTCAAGGGGCGAAGATAGAGGATGGGGGCGGAGAGAAGGAGAAAGTAAGGGGTATGGGTATGTGAGATATTGAGATATGCTTCCGCTTTTAAGCGTCCGCGGAAGTAAAATGAGACATGGTGGAGCAGGTCTTAGAATTTTTACAGAACACCTGCCCCATGCCTGAAGCTTCTGGTTCACGCTTATTGACGCCGGAATGTTTAAATTTCAAGCCCCAGACTGTTCTGTTTGTTTTCTGATATCGGTCCGTGTTGAAGTTTTTTCTCGTTGTTTCTTTATTGGTCGTTATTGAGGTCCAACATTTCTCGGTATGTTTTACCGTCCGACTTCTCTGTGAGCACGTCATTCGTTTCTCAACCGTGATTCATTTCTTCTTAGTTGCAATTCAGTTGACCCTAATTTTCGAAGGCGCAAATCCAAACACTCGAGCTGTCGTACTTTACGCAAAGCAACGCGAAGTTCAACCACCAGAGTGAACGCCGAGCCTAATGCTCTCTTGCTCAAGCTCACGGGTAAGGATGGAGTTTCCCTGCCCGCTGCGCATGACCTGGCAATCCAACGAGTCATTAGCCGCGCTGATCAGTCGCAAAACAGCAGGTTCAATTCGCCCATAAATAAACAAACGCAGCCCTGTAATTAATTTACCCAGCAGTAACAACAAACGAGTGAAGATAATCTCGGCGAACGCCGAGTGATATCCGGAGCAAAAGAGTGAGAGGATCGTGTCAACGTTAACTTGAATGTCCTCCACGTTCGTCAACGGGTGCAGGTACCCGTGGCGTCCCACCGCTCACTCCCCACGCCGGCAGCGACGATGAACAGATCTTTGGGATCGTACCTGGTCTTGATGGCACTGAGCTTCGCGTAATTCGGGCCGTAGAAAGTCGTCTGGAAGTTGGGTTCAAAAATATCTCCCTCGTTCGAGTACGAGCCAGCGTTAGGGCCCGAAAGCCGCTCGATGATGGCAGCTTGGCTGTCTTGGAACTTGGTTCGGGTGGCAGCAATCTCCGCGGCCGAGGCAGAGTCGTCCCATGGGTTCACAACAATGAACTGCAAAGAGGATCAGGATTATTTTCTCAAAGAGCACCATTAACTTACATGGTTCTTGGCTGTACGCCATGCGGGATGCACGGCTGATGAGATGCCTGCGTTGGCCGATACTTGACCACCGGCTACAAGATTTCCCAGAATTCTCAATTGCAAAGGGTGAGCTTATGCGGGCGCGAGGAAATAGTAGGAAACATACTGCTGTGCGCCACCATCCAGGAGATCCTCGTAGATTTTCGCCACGATTTCGGGGGCGTTCGGGTTCTTATATGCTGCCTCAGGAACGAAGCGCGACCCCATAACGATGTTCACACCCGCAACGTCGTCGGCCATATGCAGCGCGTCGTTGACGCTGAGAGTGACGATAAGTTTCTCGACAAGGAAGACGCCGGGGACCGCGAGTGAGTCGTTGAGGAGCGGCGTGAGAAGGGCAGTGCCCTCGTCTAATGTCGTGTTGGCCGTGAAAGTGTTGATCACAAGAACCGAGACGTTGCCTGGCTTCTCGAGGTAGAAATACTGCCCTCCGCGCACGGCGTCAAGGTCGAATATGTGCTGCGCGTGTACAGCAAGGAGGGCGCCCGCGGCGGCATTGGTAGTCGCACCGAGCTCGATCTGGCTGAACGTCCCGCTGAAGGTGGGGAAGGTACGCACTGTCGCATTGACAATGACGCCCCAGCTTCCAGCTCCTCCGCCGCGGAGGGCGTAAAACACTGAACACGACATTATGAAAACAATACGCGTATAAAAATCATGGACGGCTTACGATCGGGATATGAGTTTTTGTTTACCTGGAGCAGGGCGCCGCTCGCGACAACAATGTGGAATTCTGGCATCGAGTGAGCAATATGTAGTGTAGAGCAGTGGATAATTTACCGAGAACGTTGTCGGCAGCGAGACCAAAAAGCGGCGCAAGCGCCGAGTGACCCCCGCCTTGCAAATATCCGCCTGCAGCCACAACTGTTGCCGCTGATCCGCCCACCACGACCTTGCCTTGGTTCTTGGCCTGTGCGTACAAGTCTTGCAAGTGCACACCACTTCCCACAGTGACTGCGGAGCCCAGGTTCTGCGTGCCGACATAGAATGCATCTGTGAAAGCGATATTCTGAAAGTGGCTGGTACGGATCAGTAATGAGTTGGGGGCAGTTGAACGCCCGAGGTAGTCGTGACCCGAAGCTTTGACAGCAAGGCGAAGGTTGTAGGCACTCGCAAATTTAACTGCCGCCTGGGAAATGGATTTAAATAAGCTGGGAAACATGGATAGCTCTCGTATAGTCGGACCTGTATGTCCCCAGCGGTCTGTGCTTCCACAGAGTAGAGAGAGACGTCGCCTTGCGCACAAGTTGTTGAATCACGCAAACACAGAGAAGCAGGTTTCAAGTCGTAACCCTGACGGAGTCAGCTCGAAGGTTGGAAAAATTGCGTGGATGCAGACCTGCTCAAAGTTGACCTGGATTGGGCTCAGCAGCATGAACAATCAAAATTGAGGGCAAGCACCTGATTCATGGCGCCGGGAATAGTGTTCCTGAAGAGTGCACTTCCCCATTGCGCGTCGGTGCATCCTCCAATACTTGCGCAGTACTTCGCGGAGGGAACCGCTGTGACCAGTCTTCCGGATATTGTCTTATTCAGAGTGCTCCAGGCTTGGGCGTTTGGGTACTCGGCGCTCCCGGGTACATTGCGGCATGTTTGGCGCTTCTTTCCGAGCGCCTGGGATGAGTGAAAGAGAGTCAAGACGAGTATCACCGAAGCGGGAAAAAAGGGCCGCATGGTGGAAATGTAGGATACGCTGAAGGTGGATCATGGTAGGTGGGAGCAAGTATATGATTTCCGGGCCAAATTCTAATTGGGGACTCAGACAATCGTTGATCAGCGCCCAAATCGGGTAGGTAGGTAGTATTACACCCGCTCAGGAACGCCGGTTTCCAGAGGGTATCAATGCGCTGACGGTTCCTACGTTCCGATAATCCGCGGCTCAACAATTCAACTCAGTTCACAAGTCCATCAGCCGGGCCAGACCATGGCAGCCGGAATATTCCCCAGTCCAACTGATTTTTCATCAACTAACGAGAAGCCGTAGCACGCGCCCGCTGTCCTCGGGTTGGCTAATCAGAACTTTTCTGTTCAAGGTCTAAATGCGGAATGTCATAGTGTGAGATTGTTGAGAAACTGCACAAACCAGTGTCGATATCAAAGACGTTCGAAGGCTTGTGGTGTTCGACCGTTTTCAGCGCAAAATTCAGCCAAGACCTTTCACGAACGAAACTGCTGATGGCCGATTTTTGCGCTTGTTTTAAGATCCTGTCCCTCTTCAAGCCATCGGCGGATCTTTCAGAATGCAACGTGTGAGGCAGCAGGCCGCCTCGCGGGTAACCAGATATATATCACGTGATATGAATGTTCAAATGTTCAACTTTTTCAAGTGTCGCTAAAAAGCGCAGATCATTCACATTTTCCCCGTAAATATCTTCCCGAGTACCAGGTATTTCGCCAAGAACATGATGAGTGACGACCCCAAGATCATCGTACCTGGAAATTTTAGTTATCACGCGGGATGCGAAGGAAGGATAATTAGCTACCTGCATAAACGCCAACGTCGTGGAAGGACCGGGAATTCCCTTCGATAGCTCCAGAAATAGGGGGTCCACCCAAAGCGCCTCAAGTCAAGTTCAGAAGACCAGATTCAGGCCCAGGTTATCAAGCGTACCGAATGCCATGAACGTAGTTTGGAGTCCGAGACGTCTACCGAAATCGTGGGGGTCCCCCATCTGGGCCGTTGGAGCCGCAAAGAGACTTATGAAAGGCCCGGACGAGAATCTGGAACGACACAAATCAGATGCCAGGAAATACCCGCCCGGAACGATCAAGTGCCTACCCATAAAAGACCGTAATGGCGATATAACCAGAGTGGCTGTCGACAAATGGCCAGATGTATGTGCATGTGGCGGCGAGCACCATAAACAGAGCCATAACATTTAGAGGACCGAATCGCAGTGCGAGGGCACCGCTCAACACTCGTCCGACGGCGGACGAGGCATTTGCAATTGCAACAAGATAAAATGCGAAATTCGGGTCCATGCCAATGAAGACCGCACCAACGCTGATGAATATCAAAGCTAGAAAAAATATCGGCATCATTAATTGGGTTTAGGATTGAGAGGCGGGGCGCACGTGTATACAATCCTAGGAAATTCACCACCGTGGAGAAAACATAGACACAGTATCCGGGCGTTATGAAGGCCTTCACATCAAAAAGTCTGGGAAGAACTTTCGGACGTGGAAGTCGCGTGCGCAGAGTCTACCATATGTTAGGCAACGATAGAAGGCAAAAGATATGCGGCTCACAAACGCAGCGATGACAAAGGTTGCTAGATTGATAAACGCAATAGTTCTGATGGTCCACTTGAATCTGAGTAGAATTCAAATGAATCAAATTTATCGGGTGTTGGACACTGTTCGTACCCTACGTGAGGAACCAAATTGCGAAAGATGACTATGAAGGTGTTTTTCATGAGTTGAGATACACTTCTGTCCTGCTAGAAAAGACAGACTTGGATAGATGACACCCCCTACACTCGAACCAAAAGACACGATAGAGAACGCTAGTGGGCGGCGTTTCTTGACTAAACCATCGTCGCTTCATCAACTATAACAAGTCTGGTGGAGAAAACAAACTTACACCAGTGAGAAACAGCGGCGATGCAGGGACTATAAATGCATCCGACGGAGATCTATGAATCGTTGAGACACATGATGCTCAAGAGGAAGAGTCGATATACCCCAAGCAACACCCCCTGGCAAAGAACGAAGTGCCAATACTCGGTACATTCCGCAACCAGAAAATTGCCCACAGTCGCAGCAGCGAGGGATGTCAACAGCAACGGACGGAAGTAGCCCAGATCAAACAACCTTCCGGACGGCAGACCCTATGTGAAGTCCTTCAACGATATTCGAATTGTGAATGAAGTCGAGGCTTACCGGTAGATGTAACAAGGCATACTGAGACCGGTAAGACAAAGCCAATTCGAAGAAAACACAGACGAACTTGAAGGGACCCGATCCAAGCACTGGTAATAAGTTAGCACAAAGAAAGAGGCCGGGTTGAAAGACTGACATGTCGGAAGACGAGCGGTCTTTCAATAGTGTAAGTTGGTAATACTGTTGAAAGGTCTGAAGTGGCGCATTAGGTTCGTTCACGATGGATAAAGCAGATATACCCCGAATGAGACAGCATATCCGAAGGTCGAGATGGAGAGCACGAAGCCCTGTGATTATGGTTAGATAGCAAAAACAACGACCGTACTTGGTGGCCCTACTCCGAGGACGACCAGCCAAGCATTTAGACCTCCTTCCGGAAAAGTGGGCTCTTCAGGTTCATGGAGGGAATTCTCGGAATTTGTCGACTTCTCGAGTTTACTGCCAGACTCGGCCAACGGGTGGTCTGCGACAGACATGGATGGAGGTCTGAACGAGGCAAACACAGGTTATGTAACAACCCCGGTATGCTGATCACGATGTTGAGTTGTCGAGATCCGATCGCGGCTCGGATTGGTTTGTGAACGCCCGCAGGTTGATTGGGACAAACTTCCATTATAATTGATTGACAACAACTGAATTCGGAGAAAATAGAAGAAGCCGAACTGTCACCGCGCCGCGCGCGCGACACAATTTCCATCACAATTGCAGCTAGATAGGTAGAAGCAGAAGTCCCCAGTCTGATTTTCTGCAGGTTGGCATTCTTATGGTGAAATGTAATCTACAAGAGACCACTTGCACCAAAAAAGGGATCTAAACGAAGATCTCCCGAGTATTACGTAAAGCAGAATGATGGCTTGAGACTTCCGCTTTAGCTCCCCGCGAAGGGTGAAATGCAGAGACTGTGGTGTTCCGAATATCAATCAAACTTGCAGTGATGAAACAGGGGCCGGTCGACCGGAGAAGGAATTGAATGCTCGGATTCTGGTGGCGCACAGCATAGGCGCCGAATATGAAAGCGCTGACAGATTTCGTGCGAAAAAACAGCAACCGTGTAGTGATTGCGAAGATGATCAAAATTCAAATTCTTCTGCACGCAACGCGGCCTCACGCGGCGTAGGTGATTTTCCGCGTATCGCTGAAGCACTGCACTTGTGCTGCACAACTAAAGGCTAAAGCACGAGGCGGCGTTACGATCTCATTTGAGGGGACTTCTCAAGGCTGTGAGCTCTGGGCCTACTCAAGCACGCTTATGACTCGGACTGAATCGGTTTTACAGTCTGTTCTCCTTTTCAATCTCCGCACCGCAGCCGACGCCGCGGCTTGGAGACGTCTTGTGATGCCGGATTGGCAGGCGCGGCGACAACGGCGGCCCGCATTGGCCGCTGTTGTTCGTCAAGTACATGTTGGTTTGCACCGGATACAATGCTCAGCAGTCGAGATTGGTTATCCTCAATTACTATGAACGAGACCAGCAAATAAATTCATAAATATCTGTTACTTGAAAACATAGGCAACACATATGTACACCTCTCACTCCGCAGCGTCGTCGATGGCCCGAATCGCAGCTGCCTTTACTGAGCTTCTTGGAGTAATTGTACATTTAAACGGAGCTGGTTGGCTAGAACATGGAAATGAGCAAGAAAGAAACACCGAGGAAAGGAACGGAAACTTGCAGTATGTATCCTCCGACATAATCAACTTCGGGTCTAACAGAGTTTCCGGCGGAGTCTACGGCTTCAGAGATATTGAACGCCCACAGGATCTGTGCAAAAGCCAGCAGTAAGGTGGACCGGGTGAATTCATCTCCGGGACAAGCGCTGTTCACTGAATCAGATGCGTGTGCGGGAAGTTCAACTTAATCCTCACCGTCTTCCGAGACCAAAAATGTACTCTGAGGGATCGCGTTGGGGCGAGGTCCCTGCGAAACGGTCGGGATTGAATGAGTCTGGATCCGGATAGTTGCGTGACATTCCCCTGGTTGTACAAGGTTGTTCAGTCGAGTCAGGATCGCAGATTTGCAACCCACCAAACATTTGCCATCACCATTGAGCCTATTGGAAATCAGATATGTTGATTTTTGTTCGGTGCGAATAATACCTTTCGGAATTAGGAACCCTTGGTAAATGTCGTCCTCGATTGGACTGTGGACGAGTAAAGGCGCTGGGGGGGCGAAACGGAACAGTTCCTGCATAATGCACTTGATAAAAGGAAGCTTGAGGGCGTCCTCCATTCTTGGGATATTATCTTCACTGGTCACCGCATCAACTTCGCGTTGAGCGTTCCGTTGGATTTCTGGATGTCTACACATCATAAGAATGAAGAGGAGCACTGGTGATATAACCTAGGAGAAATTTCAACAACTCAGGATCTCCGAGAATCTTGGTTGAAATTACAGTATTGGTCCCTCCTGTGGACTCGTCGGCCGATTTGTTCGGAATCCACAGGTATTGACATACCAATGTAAAGACTCGCCGAGGCATACATGAACAGATCTTCCTGTTCTTCGGTTAACGAAGAATCGGTAGAGTCATTGAGTAAGTCTCTGGTGAAGCAGGGCAGGCAAGTTCCCGCGTTCTACAAAACTCGTCAACAAAATTTTCGAGCCTCCACAACGTTAAAATCGCACCATGGATGTCTTGACTTCTTCATAAGGTAAACGGGTAAACTTCCGACATTGTTCTCGTGCCAATGCCGCCCAACGCTGGAATGAAGCTCCAGGAAACCATGCCGGAATGAAGCGCACTGTAGAGGTTTTAGTACCCCTCGCATTTTGGGCTACAAATCAAAACGATAACGCTCACAGACTGGGAACGAGTCAACGAGCCAGCGGCCAGGCTCCGCCGCCTCGTCCGTGAGAGTTCCCAGCGACTCCGCCAATGTCACGAACATATCCGTGTGATCAAGGATTTGATGACCATAGACCAGCCGAACAATGGCGGAGCTAACTGAGCTATAGTGAAAAAAGTACATTTAAGCATGAACAGTGCAATATACAAAGTTGATCCCACCTTCTAACATGTCTCTCGAAGTTTTCCGGAGATGATAAGAGTTTCGAGAGGAGTCCTTGCATAGCCTTCTCTTGGAGCGAGTAATGTTGAGATAGAGCGCTCTGTCTCAAAAAGATGTGGAGCAGACGCTGCGTCTCTATGAAAATCTTGAACAACACGCTGAAATAGCATTTTTAATAGTTAACCTTTGAATCGATCGCCATAGGGGAGAAAGAGCATAGACTTGTCGCGCCCCACAAGATCGCCAGCCATAGTCTAATTTGCTATGTTTCAAATATAATAGCAGGTGGAGGAACGAGTACGAACCATCCTGGGCCTCGAGCAATAAATTTTGGAACGCCTCTCAAACAGCTCATTGATCGCTTCTTCATCGTTTAGAACCACGAAGGACCGCCCAAAAATTCCAAAGTAAGAAATGGGACCTAAATTGAACCGATAAATCAGATACTATCGGAAATTTGGGGAAAGACCGTGCCATATTTGTCGAACCAATTTGCATAGTGGATGTGGTACCTCGACTTCGGGACACTGAAAGGACTTCCCACAAACGGAATTGAAAAAGGACCTTGGTACCGTAAGCGATTTATTTGGAGGTAGGAAGCCAACTAGTTCACCGGGAGGTAGAGGCCTTTTGCGTGCATTGCTGACCAGTAGTGCCGAAAACAAAACCAGTACTCCGACGATTATAGCCGAGTTCGACTGCCCAGTAGCAGGGATTGAGAACGTCGTCGAATTGAAAAGCATGTTGGTTCGAAGTGTAAGCGGGAGTTCGAGTAATGATGGCGGTTCAACGAAAGTGTAGTGATACTTAGGCATAATTGCATCCATATGGTTCGTGGCGGAGCGCTCGAGGCGCCATCCCGAGATGCGATGAAATTCAAATCTATCAGAACTGATGCCATGAAGGAGAGCTTCTATCTCCAAATCACTGAATGAGTCCCGAAAGGCCGTTGAATGAGAAAAATACCGAATGGCTGAGTCGAACCGGTTCAGGAGACGCCAAGATCGGTAGCGGCCGGAAATAGACCATCGGATCAGGCATTCTTCCATTCTTCCTCCCCGCTGCGACGCCGCTACGCAACTGGCGCCCAGTACCGCCGTTCTTTCGTTCTTCTGCCCTGCCGCGTCAAGGCTATGTGACTGGCGCGCAATACCGCCCATCCTCGGCAAGCATATGAATCCTACTATTGTCGTAAGTGGAAACGGATTCCTCGATGATCAGCAATGTGGCGGTGTTATCCGCATTCTTCGTCACATTGAATGGCTGCGTTCTTCCTTTGATCCCCCCTTGTATCAGAAATGCATATCAGTATCACATATGGACTTTGATCCTGATTCTGTCTGGCTCAATCCTCTGGTTCAACGCAGTTGACGGATCCGGCTCAGAGGGCTGTGGAGTCAAGAACTCCTGCGTACCTATCGATACATTAAGTATCGATATTTCCAAACTACTCTCGTTTCCAGATCACCCTCATGTGGCCCACTCAGGAACTCGTACAAACGCCTCTATTCCAGTTGCACAATGAGGGCCTTCCGCTCAATGAACGTATCGCTTTGAGTTACAAGAGAGCGAAGGCCATTAGCGACGCGTACCGTACGTGGGACTCTGATCGTTATGTTGGCTGAAGGTTCATTAATCTGCAGGCCTCACTGCAAAGGATCTCTTGACCCTATCTCCCAAGTTCTGGCAACTCCATACTGATCCTATATGGGCTGTCGACGGTGCAGCGGGGACGCTCGTTACCCTGCAGTACAATTGCTGCGCTGGAACCCTGGCAATGTTTGCTCGTACCCAACCAGAGATCCAGCCCACCCTCAAGAAGGTGCTGGACTTTGACATATCGTGAGGCTTGCTCTTTTGAACCCGACGTATCCTCTCATATGTACCTCTTAGCGGTCAATTTTGCTTAACGGAAGTTGGGCATGGGCTGGATGTTTTCCATCTCGAGACAACAGCGACCCTTCTTCCGGATGGCGGTTTCGAAATCAACACGCCTCATGACCGTGCTGCAAAGTACGAATGTTCCTCTTTCATTGGTTTTTTTATTCAGCTATTTCAGGTATATGCCGCCTACTGCCCCGGTCGGCGTGCCTTGCGTTGCAATTGTCTTTGCCAGAACTTTGATTCGAGGCGAAGATTGCGGTATCAAGCCGTTCTTGATCGAGTTGCACAACGGGAAGGTAGGATGACGTTTCCACTGCCATTTATACTGGTACTCATCATGTTGGACAACGACAGGATATGTCTCCGGGCGTTGTTTGCAAGTAGGTACTTTTTTAATCTATATGCTCTCTTGTTGACTGTCTTGGAGGGTTCTTCCTCAGCGAGGCGGTTCCCGACCGGTCAATCATTCTCTCACATATTTCCACAACGTTCAAGTTCCATTCTCCGCACTGTTGGGAACCGATGCCAAAGCCGACGACCCCCGTACTGCGTTTTTCACCAACATTTCGCGTGTTGCAGTCGGGACTATTGCCATAGGGTCGCTTGGGATCCCGGCGCTGCAGGTTGCTTCGGTAATTGCCTCCAAGTACAGCAACCGGCGAACCGTCGTGGACGCCCAAGGAGTCCGGAAGTCGATTATGTCGTTTCAGACGCAGAAGATTCCCATTATGAGCGCCGTCGCCCAGTCTTTTGTCATGCAGGCGTTGCATCACAAATGCGTGTCCTTGTTCTGCAACTTGAAGCTCGATCCCCGCGTTCGACACGCAGTTGCTTCCACCCTCAAGCTTGTCATGATTGAACACGCGCAGACGGCTCACTTGACTTTGGGAGACCGCTGTGGTGCGCAAGGACTGTTCGAAGTCAACCAATTGACTGGCATGCACGTGAGCAAGTTCAACCGGCACCAAAAATCTACTTAATAAATTCCGTAGTCCGATATGAGAGGTACTGCCATTGCTGAGGGAGATCTTCTGGGAATATCAATCCGTAATTCGCACGCTTCCCTATCGACACCGCTCACTCAGAATCTTAGGTTTGGGCACGGAGTTGCTCCTTGGCCGATACTCCCTTCCCGAAACCACCGATCCCAACAGCCTCCTCGCCAAACATGAACTTGGGCTGTTCCGCGAGATGCGTGAACGGATGTCCGAAATGGAACATCATCGCTCCCCGGAATACGACCAGATTGTTCTCCCCGAGCTGGTTAATCTCGTTCAAGCCGTCGGCCATCGGATTGCCTACGATGCAGCCGTCGAAGCGAAACTTGAACCTTACCTTCTTGACATGTACGTTGCCAGCTGTGTTAAAGTTGACCTCCACTGGTACGTCGAGAATCTGGGCTTGACGCGGAGAGAGTACCGCAACATGGAACGCGCCGCCGTCGAGGCCATCTACCCTCGGCTGGACGATCTTCTTGCTCGCATGAATGTCGACGCCTATGTTACGGCGCCGTTCACCTCCGACCAGAAGTGGGACGAATATCTAGGAACTCTCGAAACATTTGGTCTCCCATCGGAAAAGTGAGTTGATGTCAAATTTCTGGAATCCATTCTTATTTGCGTCCAGGGCCGGTGCTTCAGCCTCACATCTCAACTCGGCTCTACTTCATTCCCGGGCCATTACGCCTAAACCAGCGACATTGGCTTCGTATCTGAAGGAAAGTTGTGTCGTGGCTTGAGTCGGTGCTGCATTCCTCTCTCATTATCTATGAATTATTCTTGCTGGGCTGTTGTAGAGGTAGCAAACTATACCGCATTGTACAATCATTGCGACATTAATATTTCCGTATAACCCCAAAGATGGGCCATATTTCGTCGGCATTTTTCGCGAACCGATTTTTTTGCACCCCTGTACACTTCTCAACTCCGCCGAAGACGCCGCAGGTCACCGATCAGTACATGGCTGTATGTAAGTACATAGTAAAACTTCGCTGATGACCCTAGGTTTGAATGGCCTGTACGGGCGTATGACAATGTTAATCTGATCGATGATGTTTGACGAGTCGGTGATACTGGTCGAGACGGGCAGAACCCTTGGGAACCCCGCTTTAGCGAGCCCGGAGCAAGCCCGGAGATCTCGCAGTTACCCCAAGAACCGATAGCTGCTCGAATGTTCAACTTTGATGGACCTGACGCAAATTAGAACAGGATAATGAAGTACCGTTAATAGAGGCTATTTGCAGCTTCTTTTTGAGCGTTTTTTCTTGAAGTTTGGAGTGTTTGATGATTTCGAAAAACTAACCGGCGTCAAGTAGTGGAGCACGGAGGAGCGCGGTCACCTGTTCGGAAATAAGTCCCAATGAGGAACAAAGTGAGGTCATTTGCCCCGCACCACAAGCGGCGCGTCAACAAACGCATCTTACTGTTGCCGCTCTCGTTAATACGCGGCGGTAAATGATTTGCACCGCGTCGGCGCAGATCGTGGCGCAGATCGTGGCGCAGATCATTGTGGGTAACAGGTTATAATAATGCCGAAAGGGAATTTCTCTCCAGTCGTCCACTAGCGTCGAACCGATGTCAAAGAGCTGTTGACTCGACGCAATCGGTCGTAACAGTCTTGTATTGGTATCTACCGCGGGTGGCGACGATTCCATGGTGGCCCTATTCGTTTCACCTTGATGGGCGGATTCATCTTTGGATGATTGTACCTTTGTCCGTCGGATCGCGGCCATATTTTGTGGAGATGAAAGCGTCGTGCTCTTGGTCCGTGCCTCATGGACTGATTATAATCTCTGAAAACTCGGCAAATCATAAGTTTACAGATGCAGCGGTGCAATTCCGGAGCGCTGGACTGAGGCCAGTGACTGGAATGTGTTGCGCAATGGTTTTCGCGAGCCGGATACAAATATACTACGACGGGCTGTAATTCGGTCAAAGGGAAGACATTAACGGTTTCGTCGCTACATCCTTCCACAACGCACGTACGGCCCCCCAATATCTTTCGGGGTCCTTGCGAGCGTGTCCAACATGGCTTGTGGTCTCATAAATCTCCACCCGGACATCAAATCCCTTCCGCTCTGCCTCTTCGATATGGGCTTTGATTTTCGCAGGGTCCGCTATCTTGTCGACTTTCGAGTAGACATACATCCGAGGAGTCGCCTTGACCCCACCTTTGCTGTCAAGTATTGTTGGCAGCACATCGGGAGAAAACAGCGTAGCTCGTAGTTGGTCGAAGATGGGTGTATTGCCTCTGACAGTGTTGATTGCGTAGAAAATTCCGTAGAGCAGAGAGATCGGAGGGATGGCAAGCAGCCGGACAATGGGGTTCGAAGGCGCAGCAAAGCGGATCGAGGAATCTAGACCACCGTCTCCGGGAGTTGAATCGAGGATCAAAGCACTCGGAGTGGCTTTCAACGACCCTTGAATCGCAAGCTTTTCGAGCAGCCGGTGGAACGTCATGTAGTTGAATCCACCGCCTGGCCAGAATACCTTAGGAGATGAATAGTCTACATTGAATGAGAGACGTACCATTCGAAAGAATATGGACCAATATGCCCGAGGAGTCGTTCAGAGTGGCATGGTTCTTTAGCACATCAACGACAGGCATGAGAACCGACTCCTAGAAGTAGAACTCGAGATAAATATACCAGCGATGGGACATCCAGTGGTGTGAACAAACCAAACTATTGTTGGTACTCCAGAAGAAGTTTGAAAAAGACTTGATGAGCACCAGTGTCGCCGTTGGGAACTCGGTATGAAGACCATCTACATATTTCTGCAGGTGAGCCGGCCGGGCGTCCACTGAAAGACGTCTTAAATTTGGCCTCTTGAACACGAAAGACCACGTACTATACCCAAAGAGGAGGATTAACCTTCGATGAGAGTCTCAGTCATTGCTTAGCGAGTTGACAATATTGGCAGCGTGGCTTACGACGGTGACTCGGAAGCCGAAACGACAGGGCCCTCATCAGGTTTACCGAGGAGAACATGCGAGTTAAGGGGTGTTAGAGGCAGCTTTCGGGACATTGCTGGGTAGTGGTGAAAGTGTGAAGTGGGCAAACCAGGTAAGCTCCGATTCTGGGACTCCCAATGCACCGGACTGACCCCGCGGCCCGGGCCGCAAGCTGTTGTCGAATCTGGCCCATATGGGCGAGATGCCGAGACTGGCAGATGCCGTGATGCAAGATACCGATCTTAGCTGATATTTGCGATCTATTCAATTTTCGTGATGAACAAACGAACCGAGTTGAACCGGCGGTATCGCCGCAGTTCTCACGGTTCAGCCGGCATTTACGTCATTTTATCAGCTTGACAATTGAGTTTGGTTCGAAAACTAAGTAGCGCCGAACCGCTCTTTGGAGGTCAGTCGATTAGCCTTAAAAAGAGGCTCTGTTACGCTTACCCCTAGACTTCCGCCATGTCTAATCCCATGTCTGTCGTTCCCCGGGCCAGTCTCATCCCTTTGGACGATTTCCTCGGAGCTTGGCTCATTGGGCTTATCGTGTCTGCAGTGTAAGCCCATCCTTGCTACTTGTCTGCGAACATATTCCGAACTTTTCCAGGCTTTATGGATTCACTTGCCTTCAGGTATGTCAATCTTTATAACTTGTCTCCTCGCTTAACGTCTAAGATGACAGGTGTATCTCTACTACACAAAGCATTCCGCGCGCGACCCGGCTTTCCTGAAATCCTTCGTACGTGACCAATGAAGCACATCTTCGCCCACTTGACACGCATAATCAAGGTGGCAATTCTCATAGGACTGGACACTTTGCACCTCGCTTTCCTTTCTCATTCATTCTATTCTACGGCGGTCACCAACTTTGGGGACTACGTGGAGTTGGGGAAGCCGCCGTGGTGAGTATAGTCTTTCCTAAAAAAGCCTGAATGTTAACTATCGAACAGGAGTCTTCTTGTAAGTATCATCCGCAATCCTATGCATTTCGTGTAATTTACATACCTTGTGTATGAAGATTCAAATCTTCGTCGGAGGTATGAATATCTCGTTGGATGATTACACACTTACTTAACTTGCCTCCACCAGTGCTTTTAAGTACCCTGGTACAGCTCTTCTACGCTTACCGGATTTACACCATCTCTGCCAAATCTCTTGTGTTCCCTATAATCATCGTATGTGGCCGTCCAGCCTTGACATCTGATGTTCATGAGACCCTACAGGGGATCTGCGCGCTCGCAGAGCTAGGTCAGTCGTTTCCATATTGTCGCTATATCTCACCGATAAAAATTCGTAGGCCTTTCAATCGGTTATATGAACAAAGCGTGAGTTATTCCATGCTCTCAGAGACCCCTGCTCCAACGATGGTATCAGTTTCCAGATCAAGTTTTTCAAACTTGCGAAAGCCGACGTCGTACGTTCATCATCGTTATTGATTGCAACTCGTCCGTTGATGTCTCGGGCAGCCCTACTCCACGAGTGCCCTTGCATTTGAGGTGGCTTGTGATGTCCTCATTGCCAGTGCAATGATGTATCACTTGTTCAAAAACAAGACTGGATTTGAGAAGTGGGTCCTGTTCACTTAATTCCACACCGGATACTGATAGCGCGCGACTGTAGGACGAACAAAGCAATCAACCTCCTTGTGACCTACTCGGTGAACAGCGGTGTAGTCACAATGTACGAGAGCCTATTTTGTTGAAATTCTATCTGACCCCCCTCTGCAGGATATTCGCCATTGCTTCCCTCGTAACAGTAAGTCTATATGCTGCATGACTTGAATTTCTTTTTGAACGCCACACAGTGGCTTACGTCGACCACAACGTTGATTTATGCACCGTTCTTCTTCGTCCTTGTTCGATGTACGTGGATTCAAGTCTTTTCATAAGCCCCCACCTCACGGCAGTTTCAGTCTACGGGTTGAGTTTCATGTCTATGTTCGTTCATTCATCAATTTTCACGAATATTTTCCTGATCCTTCGATTGTTATAGTCTCAACTCTCGAGAATACATCCGGGAACAGATGAATTCCAGCCACGCAATGTTGAGCCTTCCGTCGTATGCCCCCAACTCGGATGGCACCACCTCCACCGTCCTGCATGTCCGCTCGCAGACCACGAAGATCACCTCGAGCGATTACGATGGAAAGGTCGAGTCGGTGTGAGGGATCTTTGGTTTCGCCGATTTTCGTTCGGCTTTCATTCCTTTTTATTTATTATTTCATTATCGGGAATCCTCGCTATCTCACAACGCACATAATTCACTTGAAATAAAATATCTATTGAAGGTTGATCCTACATCCATCGGCCAGGCATCACGGGGAGAGATGCAGAATGACCGCCATCGACGGCCAATGTCTGCCCGTTGACGTAGCTTGACTGATCTGGAAATATCGTCAGACCAGTCGGTGGCGAGATTTGGTTTACCTGAAGCGAAGAACAGAGCCACTTGCGCAATTTCTGCTCAAATGCGGCCTCGGTGAGTGATGAACGAAAACGATTCATATCTTCAAGTTGTGTACCTTCCGCGATGGCAAATCGCCCGAGCGGGTTGAGCTGCCCAACCTTTCCGATGGTTCCACGGTTCCTTGCATACTCAAATGCCGACTCGGTCATTCCTGTCTCAGTGAGGTCAGGACAAATGCTTTGACACACTTAGTCTAGGATAGGATTCACTGCTCCCAACTCACCTATTTACACGGACGTTTGTGTTTGCGAGTTGGGAAGCACCGGTCTGAGCAAGGCTGTTGACACTGTAGATAAGATAAAAGTGAGCGCAAAATTAGCGTTGTAGCTTCGCTTCTTACGCGGCTTTACTAGCACTATCTAAGACCGAATCAATTCAGAACCACGAGAAGTCGGCAGTAGAGCTCACAATCAAGGGGACCGGCTCCAGAGCGTATACCCGCGGCTTTGTGCGACCAGGTCAATGGTCTTTGAGTGAGAGTCGAAAGGTTGTCTTACTGGAAGCAGTGAGAATTATGCTTCCACCACTCAGAGTCTTGCCCGGGTTGGTCTTCATCATCGCTGCAGAGGCGTGCTTGATCGCGAGCATACACCTGACTGAAATCAGCGCTTCGCCGAGAGAAAGGTACAGATATAATTAACGAAAGAGTGTTGATTCTCATGGTCCTCATGAACACATCGGGATCCGCGTCTTGAAGCCGTGTGGTGGTGGCCACCCCCGCCTGTCAGAGCAGATTGGACAAATTTCCGTGATACGCGGCTATTCGGCTCACGTTGGCGAAGAAGACATCGAGACGGCCCTCTTCAACCAATGCTCGGGCACATAGAGCTTTGATTGCAGCCTCGTCCGCGGCGTCCCCACCAATACAGGTGATCTAGAGACCCGGTAAATCGGGATTACCTTTACTAATACTCGCGTCGTACCTTCACACCAGGGTATTTGCTCTGCACGGTGGACTGCAGATTCGGTAGATTTTGGGTCGATTTGTCCAGCACATAAATGTGTTGAGCACCTGCATATATAAGAAACTTTATTTAATCGGGAGAGCTAGCACACCTTCCCTAGCATATATCATGACGGTTGCTCGTCTGGCAGGTGGGTCAGGGGGATCACTTTCTGTTCAAACATACCGTACCCTGAAATGAATGAGTTAAGCAAGTGGTTGGAAAAAAGTTCCTTGTCACTGCATACCAATCCCTTTCAAGGACTCAGCACCAGTCACAATGCAGACCTTGCCCTTCAGGCAGTTTCCCGTTTTTTCCTCGACGTGAGCCTTAATCTGCTCTAGACGTGTGACGGTTTGCTGATAGAACTCTGACGGATCGATTAGGGTTTCACGACGGGTGATATCGTAGTTCAAATCCTTCGGAGCCATATTCGCTGTGAGGTGCGGTGAGGTTCGGGACAAGGGGGATTGAAGGCTGTGCTTTTCTGATGAACAAGCCGTGTGAACTTCTCACGGCGTGTTGAAAACGGCAACAAGGCGAGGTAGCATTTTACACTAAAGGGTGAAATCGGCGCTGAACCTGCAGGTATTCAATCGCGACCGGTTTCGCCGCAACACAGAATTCCCTCGGACTTTGCGGTTCACTTGGAACGTTTGAGCTTGACGAGAAACCAAAGCAAATCATTATGTGCAGAACTCTACTGATACGACCAAAAAGAAATCTCTTCATGCACGGAATGTTTTCTTTCGCTGGAAGTAGGTCAGCGCTTGGAAGTTTGAACAGCGTGAGATCGACTCACGCTGGCATCAGGCGAACCACTCTCAAGCTGGGCCTTCTTTTTCGATAAGTCCTCCCACTGTCTGTTTAATTCATCCTTTATTTCCTTGTGCCGTGCATAGAGCTCGACCTCCGATTGTTTCAGTTTCTGCTCTTGGAGCTCTACCTTTTCACGGAACACCTCCTTCATGGCAACCTCCATCTTGGCGAGCTTAGCCTCGTGGATCACGCGCTCTTCTCGCAGTCGCTCCGCCGGGCTGTGTAACCATCATCAGTACACAGGCCAATCCCATACAGCACCATGACATGAGGTAGACAGGCGTACTTGATCTCTTCAAACACCGTCGGGTCCTGTGCGATGCCCATCGCCAGCAGCCGCTCTGTCCGCCACGCCTCGAACAACACGTCGTTGGTGTGCTCGCGCAGCTCCTCCATGTTCGTGCGGATGAGGAGCTGCCGCAGCTTGCCGAAGTCGCAATGGGCGGGATTATCGACCTCGACGACGCCCCATGGATACGCGCGCCCACGCACCACGCGTCCGTCGCGGGTTCGTACGGCATTGCTGGACCCGACGATCGCGAAGGGAATCGCGCGCGCTATTTCTTCTGCCTCAAATATACTCTCGTCGTCGTCGTCCTCGTATATCGGCGCCTGGAAGATATTGATGCCGTGGAGTTCGAGGTCGGACAGGATCTGGGCGGCAAGTAAGGTCAGTGAACATCGGGTCGATACTCTCTTCCACGGACCCGCGCTTTGAAGTCAACGATATCCTCGTCGGTCATGGTGTCTGCCTTGGCTATAACCGGAATCAAGTTGACCCTGTGGTGCAGTTTTTGCATAAATTCGATGTCAATTTGCTTCAGGCTAAGGAAATAGGTGATCAAATTGAGATGAACCGTACATCTCTTTGGACGCACGAGTGACCGGTGGGTTGAATAAAATATACACATGCGTGGACGCGACTGTCCACTAGCTTCCCTCGTCTCACGCGATGTTCCTGCGAAAGGTATGCTTCGAATCGGCGCTCTATGTCCTCCAATATAGGGTTCCAGCTGCGAATTTGGTTTGAAAATCCAGTGTCTTGCAATGATACGAGGGTGGACGACGCACCTCTTGCTATTATTCACAAAGTCGCCGAATCCAGGCGTATCTACGACAGTCAGACGGAGCCGAACCCCATTCTCCTCGATATCTGCCAAAACAAGGTTGCGAATTGGGTTGTGCAGTGACAGTAGTAGGTAGACAAACCAGCCTGGATGTTCTCGATAGCCACCGTCTTGGGCCTGTCCGCTGCTGGATGCAGAGGCTCTCTCGGAACACAGATCGTGGAGTTGAAGAGTGTATTGATCAGTGTGGTTTTGCCCAATCCCGACTCCCCTTTCACAACGAATATTCGGCGTCTGAAGACGAATCCTGGGGATTCCCGGCTCACCTACGACCATGACAGTGAGCTGGAACCCGTCTTTGAAGCTCTTGCGCCGAATCTGGTTTGGGAGGTTGGAAAAGCCAACATGGCCCGTAATCTTCTTGCGTGTCGCTGGTGCCGAGGTGCTGGAGGATCCCAGGACCGTCATTTCTTAAGGCTGGTGGGGAGGAAAGGATGATTGTTGCCGTCGGAGGACATGTTTATCGAGGGCATCGTGGTGATCATCAACGCTAGTGTGCACGAACGTCAGTTGCGCTCGGCACTGCACGGTCCGATGTCGCTGGTTTATCTATATGGGGTTATTGCGGTCCCTTGTAGAGGCGTAAGACTCTTTTAAGGTATAAGTAATGACTGAATTAGAGCTATCATCTTTCTGTCGGAACAGGCGATTTCCCACGAGCAACATGGGAACCAGAATTCAACATCTTTGTTTGCCAGTTCAAGGTTTCAAGTTTCTTGGGCGGCGTTCAACTCAAGTTCAACTTGACAGCATTCGATGAATCCGACATGAGAGAGTTCATGTCGTAACACAACCCTATTTCTCGCAAGCGGAGTCCGCTCGCCTGTAAGCATTTTCCATGCGAGCAAATTTCGTGAACGAATGAGCTGGAGCTGACAAGAACGGGATTGAGAAGAGTCCTCGGGAAATACGACACGTGGCGCACATGGCGCTGCTTCCCTACATGTTGTGCGGTCGATTGTTATCAGTGGTTTCTTGACATCGGACGTCCGTACTTGGGCCGTGGATCCGGTTGGTGAAATACTGGGACTGGTCTGGCCGCTTTAATCCTCTGCCAGACTCTGAGGAATCGCGGAGGATAAGCATAAGCAGAAACAGAGAGCCCCGGGTTGATTCGTTTCCAAATCGCCTCCCCGCTCATCATGCTGAAAAGCTGAGGGTGCAGCAGAGCTGCCGGGGTCCGCACTCGCCCGTAATCGAATTCTCTTCCCAAGACACCGCTCCAAAATCATTGCGACCGAGTGGCGGCATTACCCGAATTAGCGATCCATCCCCAGAGACGGCGCACCAAATGTCGTCCGTTCGTATGTAGCGGTAGAGTACAAGATGAGATATGCAAGATAATAAAAGCAAAAATGTCAAGTCCAGATGAGATGCCAAATGACTCGCCTCCGCCTCCACCTACCACCATCCTGACCAGTTCTAGTAGTCCTCCACTCCGAAGCTCTGCTCGCTCCTTGCACTCAGCGGCACGGTCCCGCTTCTCAGGCTCCGCACGCTCCCCCTCTTCCGCAGCTTATTCCTCTCCCGCTCCGCCTCCATCTGCCGTTCTACGACGTCCGCCATCACAGGTGGCGGCGGCAGGCGCCGCCGCACAAGCCCCGCGAAGAAGTGCCGGCCCTTACGCTGCGGCGTGGCGGGGGGCGTCGCGGGATTGGAATTGGAATTCGACTTGTTCGATGAAGTGGAGGAAGTGGAAGTGAATGTGGAAGAGGTGGCAGAAGTGGCAGAAGGAGGCGCAGGGAGGGGCTTGACAGCGTACAGCGCGGCGTCGCGCGCGGCCTCTGAGATGGGCCGCAGCGACGGGAGGCGCCTATGCGCGCTTCGCTCGCCACTGCGTGTCCAGAACCGGTGCGCGGGCGCAGGGGGGAGGGGGGAGATCGCGGGGAGTGTGGCGGACGTGGGCGTGCGTGCAAAGGGGGCGTAGGACGACGCGGAGGTGGGGGACGCAGAGGTGGGCGTAGCGAACGCGCTGGCGGTGGCGGATACGGGCACGACCTCCCACCCGTCGCCGCGCCACGCGGAGGTGCCGGGCGACGCCCACGTTGACGGGTCCGCGAGCCACGCGTACGAGGCGTCGGGGGTGAGGTTTGTCGTGAGCGGCGGGAGCGGGCGTTGCGGTGCGGGGGCGGGCGGCGGCAACGGCAGCTTACTGCTGCGCGATGGCGGGCGGTGCCGGGGTCCGCGGGGACGATGCCACTCGAGTGAGTCGGGTGAGTCGGAGCGCGCGGAGTCGACGCGGAAGGTAGGGTAGTCCTCGTATTCATCCTCCTCCTCCTCCTCGCTGTCGTTTTCGACCTCGGTCAGCGGCGTCTCGGGCTCGCCGATAGAGCTGAAGATCCCGCTCGTGGGCGTCGACAGCGCCATGGAGGATGTGGGAGTGTGTATCCTGAGCGGGGTCGCAGGTGTGGGATTCAGCAACACTGAGCGCACGCGCGTCTCCCAAGGCCACTCGCTCCGCGCTGTGTGCCGCACAGGCATTACCTCTGCCTGCAGCTGCATCGGCGACCCCGACGTTATATGTCGGCGCTCGGGTCCGGTTGTGGTCGTCGTCGTCGAGGGCGGCCGCCGCAAGCCGTGCTTGCGGGTAAATACCGGCACGAGCTCGTCGCCCTTGCGCACGCCGAGGAAACGCACAAGATTGGCCTCCTCGCGTTTAGCACGAGCGTCCTCACGGTATTGTGCAGAAGAGGACGCTACCAGTTCAGCCTGGAGAGATTCCAGTGCTGTGAGACGGTGCTCTGCCATCCAGCGGGTGCTATCTCGCCGGCCAGAATTGCGGAGGGCCCTGAGGGATTGGCGGGCCTCGCGGATGTGTATTGCCACAGACGATGCGGCGTATTGGACCGCATTATTGCGAAGCTGAGACGGAGAAAGAGGAGAAGGAGCGGGGAGTCGGGCAAGGCCGGATTCAGCGGCGGTATAGCGCCGAAGTCGCCGTTTGTGCTTTTCGAAAGGGCTTTGGGTCTCTGGCGGAAATTTGGACACGGCTGAGGCCGGAGACAAGGGAAAACCGAACGTATTGCCAGTTGTGGGCGTCTTGGATCTACTGCAGAGATGTGAGCTTCCTGACTTGATTCCTTTTCGAGAATAGCTCTCACTCGTCCCAGGCAAACTTGCCAGAGATACTGTTCGGGGTCAAGTGTGAAACTGAAAGTTCGTCGCCATCCACAGTAACGTCCCGCGGGCAAAGAGAATGGGGAGTCAGGATGGAGCATTCCTGCAAGGCCGGTAAACATCTCGGTATTTTTTTTTGGAGAAATAGGTACCTGGAGAGCGGGCCAGTCGTCGAAGTCAAAGTTATCCACGACTGTTATCCTCATTTCCGTTTTGTGAGAGGCCATGAACGACGACGGAGAGGCCAGCTCATCGAAGAGAAGAAATACGCAAGGCAATGGCAATGTAAGACGACCGTCAGTCAGCGTCGCCATCACCTGTTCTAGAGCAACCGACGCGGTCACGTGACAACCGGCTGCGGGTATCGGTAATAATCGCCGCGACGCGCATGTTTTATTACCCATGTGTCCGCCATGTTTCGTATTGATCTTCTTGAATGACGTTCGAGGCCGAAACAACGGAGTAGAACCCGAGAATAAATACATCCTTGCTGCGTAACGAGACAGAAATGACGGCTCTGTTGGATATAAAAGCGGCACTCACAGAAGCTGCACCCCCATCTCGACTCACAGATCTTCAGATGCACTCAACCTCAAATTCTCCGCCTCCCTCATCCTACTCTCCTTCGCCGTCCTGGCCAGCGCCTCACCCATAGCTGATGGCGAGACCTCATCTGCATAGTTCACCCTCGTCGGGGCCAGCGCTAACTTATTTGTGGCAGACAAAGGCACGCTTTCCAAGCGCGTAGACTGCAACGGCTCGGTACCTCTGTTGAGCAAGATTTACGCGCTACCGTGACAATAAACAGGAAGTGGACGTGGATTTTGGTTGCACAGTGCCCTCGATTGGAAAATGATCCGGCAGTTATCAGCCACTTGCTCGGGGGGTTCAGCGTAGCCTATCGTGTGTTCTATTCCCCCCCTTCTGATTTTCGTTTGAAACCGAATCAATGTAGTGGAACTGAGCGAGCGTCAGTTCAAGTCCGTTGAACAAGGTTAGCCTTGTCATATTACATGTTCAATCTCCCGACTTTCTCAAATATCCATGGCGTGTAGAAGGCGACATTCGCGAGAAGAGTGAAATATTGATATCGAGGAAGGCGCTGTTTCAACAATGTTGCTCCGAAGTCCTCGAAATAGCCCGAAAGGTTCATACCATTTCCTTGGCCCGCGCCCGTGTCAAAGCGGCACTTGCAGCAGCTGTTCCCTATTTCCCAAATGCAACTCAAATCGTCCCTCCGCCTGTGATCCTGTCACTCTCGCTCGATGCCCTGCCAGTGCCTCACCTATCGCCGATGGTCAGCATAGTTCATCCTGGGATAACCCCTGCACTAACTTGGCCACTGTTGCAGACAAAGGCGCGCGCGGGGTGACCAAGTACGGCTGCTTCTCCGACTGCGGTTTCACATTCGATGCCTGCTCAATACGTGGTTGTTGCGCTAAAATGTTTACGAGGATTACCCTGACGATAAGTAGGACTGCTCCGACGCCCTTGAGGTGTGCCTCACAGGCTGCGGGGATTGGTCTTGACGCCGCCGTGACGTCGGGGGCATTATGTTGAGCGGCAATGCGTAGGCTGCGAATGACAACAGTTTTTTAGCTCCCACAAAGGCTGTTAAACAGAATTCAACTTCTTGAACGCGGCCGAGTTTGGGGATCAGGGGTTCGTGCTGTTTCGAACAAGAAAGCAGAGAAGTCCTTACCTTTTCAATGACAAACGGAGACCAAAATCAGAACTCACCGCAAACTCGGTCGACGATGCGGTCATTTCGGTGCGAGGAATACGGGATATCCCCACAGCAAAACAGAGCAAATAGATTAATAAACGGGCGTGAGTGTCATGATCATGAATTCGTCCATGCAATTAGTTGCGACAGAAAACGTTAGTGGCATCGAGATTATTGGTCAGACCCAACATCCTCCTCGTCGTCGTATTCGTCCTCGTCATCCCGGGCGCTCGCTTCCTGATACTGTAACCACACAATCAGTAGATGGTGAGGAGGACGAGAACGAGACGGACCTGTTGATACTCGGCGCTGAGATGGAAAACTATAAGCGGGGTTCAACAGGGGTGCGTGCGGCGTACGTACATCAGATCCTGAGAGTTGCTCTCCGCCTCCGAGAATTCCATCATATCCATGCCCTCGCCAGTATACCTATAGGTTTCCTGTTAATATTGGGAGGAGAATAGGAGAGGTGTGAGTTACCAGTGAAGGAATGCCCCTCTTTTGAACATAGCAGCGAACTGCAAAAGATGATATCAGCAACTACCCGCATAATCATCAACCTGGACTCACTGTTTGGTGAGTCCTCTGGAACAGTTCCTGGATGGATGTCGAATTCGACAGCGCTACTGCAGCCTGTATACTATGCGTCAAGCAAAATAAACAGCCGTTGGCAATCACTTGCCTGTTTCTGGCCCACCGGCGGGACTGAGACAAGGGTAACAGAAACATTGTCGGGAATCCACCTGCGGCTCGTCAGTGGTCTGTTCAAGCGACTAGTTGACCAGCCCACTCCACAAATTGGTTGGAGTTGCGCGTCTGCAAATCGCGAACGGCAATCTAGTACCGTGTCAACTTCGGAAGTCTGGACTCATTTACGACGTACTTCAGCCTATACAAAAATATTAGCCAATTCCTCTGCGCAGAACGGGCTGCAATGTACCTCTCGGGACGCAATGTTGCCTCTGAATATAGTGGCTGCCGTCAGGTAGCGGCTGGAATACAATGAGGCATTCATGTCGAACGCAGCGGAAGGAGATGGTCTACCCAAAACGAGGGTCGCAGGCGACGAGTAAATTCCTTCGGTCGAAAAGTCTGCAAGATTTGTAGGATCCTAAGCTTCAAAAAATAGAAATATTCAATAAACATACGCCTGGACGAGTTCGGGAACGGAGGATCCCTGGTACGACTGGGTTTTCGGGTCGTGAATTGGTGCGTAACTGGGCATCAGGAAATGCAACTGAAGATTCCCCGATTAGTATTAACACTGGGGATCAATCAAGTTCAATCGCACACGCGGAAAAGGAATAAGGTTCATTCCCAGTTTCCGGAGATCGCTTGTAAATTGCAGTCAGTTACGAGACAGGTGAAGAAAAGCAAAAACACGAACCCATTCAATTGGCCTGGGAAACGCAAGCTGGTGCTAACTCCACACATCACTCTGGAAATGAGCTGTACCAAGTCAGCGAACTTGTCTAGAAAAATGACATGTACCTACTCCATTGAGATCCTTGAAGTTGGGGTTCTTGACTTTGAGCGCTCGGGTACTTATATCATATCTAGACCGGCGCAACTGCTTGAGCGGTCCACTGTTGTAGTAGAGGAAACCCTTACAGCGCTTCATTATCAATGCAGACTGTTAAATCGCAGTTTTCGAGAAGCTGATGCACAGACAACATGGCATTGTATGGCTTCTCTACGTCAGAAGGAGCCCGAAGGAAACTGTGAAAGATGACTCACCTCCACGACTGTCTCCGACACCTGCAGATATTTTTTGAGCGACGGTAATGGACGTAAAGCTGTTCCTCACTTTGGGTGAAGGCAGAATAGAGAATGTAGCGAGCATTCTGAAACCAGCATTCGTTATTCGGACCGTGCCGTGTAATATAACCTAACCCAACCTGTCAGGGTATTCCTGCCAAACAAAAACTTGTCAAACATAGAATGCGAACACCTAGATTGAGCTTTTACTTCTCGCATTTTTGAAAGGAGGAGGCATCCCAGGCCGGAGCCAGTTCCGCCGCCGATGCTGTGGATAACTTGAAATCCTTGCAATACATCACACCGCTCCGCTTGCTTCCTCAGCACCTCCTGAAAGATTGTGCAGAAAAGACTCGTAAGATTGCAGGAACGCATACCAGGATGGGGTCGATTAATTCGGCGCCTTCTGTGTAAACTGCCGAGCGAAAATCAATAGATTGAAGACTAAAAACCAAGGGGCTTCACGTACATCCCTTTGCCCAATTATTACCCGCACCAGCCTCGCCATGCAGGTATGTCTCGGGACTGAACAGCGTACCCATCGGACCGCTTTTAACCTTGATAAAAGGTTCAAAAGTGGAAGGAGGAGGAAATTAGGTTCCCTACGCGATCACATACGCCAGCCTCGAGGTCAATCTGGAGAGATCGAGGCACATATTTGGGCTGCGAACCAACGTTGACTTCGGCGAAATAAACGCCGACCTAGGGAGAAGATGGGTTATACTAATAATGAGCATTTGCAGTCTCGATTCGCACCCGCTGCAGTTGGACTGGATCGGAGCCCTGATAAATCTGTCGCGCGACCCATGTGCTTCAGTCTCCTTAGCAGACCTCGAGAAGGTACCAAACTGACCCCGGTCTGATCAAGCCCATGCTCCGCTAACACATCCTGCCAAAAGCTCTCCCCAACCTGATTTCCGGCCTGTATGGAGTCCGATTTAGACCCGATTCTTAATCATTGTTTGGTGCCACTCGCCTGTCCGACCTGGAAGAGAATGTCCCGTTAGAAAGCGAATGAATGTCAGAAGCCATATACTCTCCTGGAGATTGATTATTTCCCGCGATAGCATCGTGAAAGGGTATAAGCCGGAAACGGGGTCGAATTCACGCTCAAGGATATTTTGATTGTGATGTCACCATTTGTCACAACCGCAAAAGGAAATCTGACCACATCTCCACAAGCCACAGAAGTCGTAACGTTACTCGTCGAACCAAATATTGGTAAGGTCGGACAAAGTCGGGATGCTGTGTGAGGCCGACAGTCGGGGCCAATCAAACCGCGTTCATATACTGCCAACTGGGCTCGGTGTAGCTCGGCGTGCGCGTCTGGGATCTGTTGGAAGCCTAGATTCTGGAAGTTTGGAACTCTAGGGAGCTCCGATTTTCCGGGAAACCTACATCTATGTGAACTTTTTGATTCTCTGTTCAGAATGGCTTCGAACCACCAAGAAGCTGATGTGCCTGTCGAATCCACCCCAAAAAAAACCCTCTAAAGTCTGCTCGACGGGAATTCGTAAAAGCCTTTAGTTCAATATGATCGTCTATCTAAACTTATAGGCTTCTCAATTTTTTTGGAGACGTCTGGACAAGTTTCGAGCGCTTTCATACTTGATATTCAATAGCAGAAGTGAAATCTAAAAGGGGCTCAACCTTCAACGTTCATTTGTTCTGACATCCGAGAAGGACTCAGGTACGTTGATACCTCCAGAATGAACGGCGTTGAACGGCAGCGACCGGCGCCGCCTAGGATGCCTCAGCGAACTGAATTGAGCTCTCACGTATGTCAGGTAGGCGTCGAGTACGCGTTCCATTCAGTGATCGCCCTCTTTCAACCACGTCTCGGCGACGTAAAGCCGCAACGCCGCTATATTTGCCTCGGCCTTGCACCATATGCTTGACACAGCCATTTCTGGGGGTATAAGTAGTCGTCGATGAATCCTCAATCCCCATCCCCAGCTCGCCTACAATGCGTTTCAGCCTTGCTCTCCTCGCTCCTCTGTTCGCTGGCTTTGCTGCTTCCGCAGTCAACGTTCCTCGGGTGATCTCTACCAACCATGGAACTTTGACGGCGCCCACGATCGGGACCCTCGTCGCGTCCCAGCAATCTTTCCCGTTCGGCTACAAGGCCTCCGACTGGTGCCAGGATGGATACAGCCCCATCACGGTGTGGCTCCTCGACTACGCGCCGACCACCGCCAATTTGAACGCGACGGGTCAATTCACCGATGCTGCGTACTATTTCGGCGCCTTCCTTATCGGGAACTTCGGTGAGCTTGAAATTTTACTGAACCTCGAACCTTGCGATATTCAAACAAATTAATTCAGGACTGCCTCCGATAGGCCCAAACCCAGTGCCACCCCCGACGCTTACCGCGCCAGACCTTTCAGGATACGCGGCTGGCTCTGGTCTATACCTCGCTGTCGTTGAGACCGCGAAAAACTGCCCACCTGTGCGTCCGATCCTTTGTTCTTGAATCTATTCTGACTATGAACTAGGGAAACCAACCGGCTCAATACGGATTGACTTCGACTCAATTGACCACGGTCTAAATAAAATCGAGCGGAAAAGATTCATTGGCAAACAAACAAAATAGAACACTATATTGTTCTGCATCCATAGATATCGTACAGTATAAGTATTGCAACGTCATGTTATAGGCTCAGTTATTGCGGCTGTTCAGATCCGGGAGGCCAGCAGCCTTCAAATCGGCGTTCACCTCGTCGAGGTGAGTGATAAAGTGCGCCTTCAGATTGTCCCACATCTTCGGCTCGTGTTCTGCGAAAATAATGAGCGGTGCACGCGAAGTCGAACGGAAGACACTGTACCGTGGAGTTTACCAGAGCGCTTCATCGCATAATCAGTCAGAGTGAACATCATACTCGACTCGAACATGAATGCTGTTGGGTCTAATGAACACAATTGAATTATTCAAACTGAGGTTTCGTACCAATGGTGCCTTCGTGAATCCGCATTGGCTTGAGATCCGCCTCTGACGCAGCCTTCCATTCATCATAGCTCACTCCGTGCGGACAGAACCCAGTTTCGTAGCTGGCGCCTGGAAGAAGTGCGATCAGAAAGAATGTTCAAAAGCTTAAACGCATTAATTACCTCCAGGCTGAAACCCATCGCTCCTTCCTCCATAAACGCCATACAGCAAACCCATAAATTCGGTGGCCGAGTTGCGGTGGTAGTACTGAATATTATTCAAGGTAAGTGAACCGAATATGTTGATACAGAAACCGACTTACCGGTGGGCGGAAAGTCTCGTGTGCGACGTCCCATCGTGGACTGAAGATCAGAAAGTCGGCAAGGGGCACACCTGCTGCCTTCGATTTGGCCGTGAGGACGCAGAAGATGGAAGGATCAATGTGGTCTTTAGATATACTGCCAACGTTGATAAACTTCTCCATCGCGTACTATTTCAAGGATTAGGGATGGAGGAGATGCGTTCTGAAACGTGAAGTACCTTATAGGGCACATAGCTGGAAAGGCGAAGGTATTGATACGGCGTAATCTTTGAAGTAATGTACCACTCACTTTCCGTGCCACGCAACCACATCAAAAGGCGTGTGCTCCTGTGAACATGAAAACAGTTGACCGCAGACCCTATCTTGCTGTTAGCCTGGCACAGAGAGAGACAAGCAGTCAAGCATACTTGTAAGTAATCTGCCAAGGACTTTGATCGATATCGAAGTGCGCCAGAGGACTCTCGAAATCGCGGACGTTGGCCAGACCATATCCTCCGAGCGGACCAAGCTCGGGAAGCTCATAATGGCTTCCAAATATCTCCTGGATGTCTGTTCCCGAGAATAAATCAATGTTAAGCATATTTAAACTTTCGAACTTACATCCTCGGGACGGGCCGTCGGGTAAAATAACCTGGCAAGCGGATTAGTCGAATTCAACACCGCAGACGAAATATGAACCTTGAACTTCATCCCACGCTGGATGACCAGCAATTCACCCGACCGCACCATAATTCTGCAAAAATGAATAAGCGGCGATTCAAGCATCAATCACCGTGGTTGAACACACTTTCCAAACTCGGTCTGGACGTCCAGACGCCCTTGCTGGGGCAGGATGAGCATGTCGCCGTCGTTATTGCAGAACGCCTTGTTCTCCATCGACGTGTTGGCGGTGTAGATGTGGATCGCGAGCCCCTCCTTCAGCGTCGGGTCGCCATTGCCGCCAATGGTGTGCAGCCCTTCCACGAAATCCACGCGCTCCGAGTCGGGCGGCAGGTCGAAGGGGTGCCACGCCAGCTGGGTTGGGCTCACATGAACCTTGGGATTACTCGGGAGGAAGTTCGCTTCCAACTGTCTCCAACAGTCAGTATCTTCGAACAAACAAAAAGCACGGCGAGAACTGACGTCAATATTGTCCGGGAGCCTGCTGAATCCCTTGTGTGCGACCGACGGGCGAATCTAAGCTACGTCAACAACAGCCGAGCCCACTGCTAGAGCGCCTTCGCACGAACCCGATAAAGCCACCTGGAGTGGGAGACGAATTATGAATAAATGAACAGGGCACCGACAGAACATGTACTCACGCGCTCAGGTTATGCGCGCGGGGAGCAACGAATGACGCGCCCGTCATCTGCGCAATGGAGACATCAGTTCAGTAGCTTTCAACCAAAGTCCAGCTGTGGACGCACCCCCTCTGCGTATAGCTCATATTTGACCTTCTGCGGCGAGTTCTGTCCTTCGGGGAGCACACCCGGGCTACATACTCCATCAGCGCTCGCTCGTACACATCCAACCAGCGCCAAGGACTCACATCGCCTCGCTCGCGAACCGATTCCCAAACCCAACTTGATACTGATAGGGGTCCTTCTCCGAGGTCTTGGTCGCAAATGCAGTGCGCGCGGTAGCTCCAGGTGCCATGGTAGTTGGTAGTTCAGAGCTAGGTGGATGTGGGGAAGCGCCTGCTTCGCCGCGGGGTATTTATACTCAATCACGGTGGGGTCAGGAGGTCCGTCGGCGGCTCACGCGTATATATTTGCGCCAAATCCAATACCCGCGAGACACACAGACCGTCGTCGAAGACGCGCCGCTATCTAAAAAGTATTTCTTTTATTGTAGATACACGACGCGTCGTGTGTCGTCGAATGATACATACAAACTTACACGCCTTTTTCCTTTACAAAATATCTCTTTTCCCCTTCTTCTCCTCCCTACTGCGACAGCTGGTGGATCTTGAGCACAATCGCTGAGAAGAAACAGCCCCGTCAGTGCATGTTGCGGGGTTCGCCGCCTTCTCCGAAGACGGCGACGAGAGTATATGACGCACCCTGCGGGTCGAGGCTCTGATGGGGGATTTGCTCCCACAGCCCGCCAGAACCTTTCACCCGACGTCAGTATCGTCTACGCATAAACAAAATACGCGGCGCGCGGCGCACCTTCGCGGGTCGTGCCCATGTAGCCGTAGCGCGGGGTGAGCTGCCGCTCGAGGAGCCACGTCCCGAGTTTAGAGCCGAGCTGAAGAGCGAATTAGTTGGGTGCAGAGAGTGAAAATAGAGGGTGAAAACAGAGGGAGACGTACCCCAGTCTTTTGGTTAAAGGACTCGACAACGAGCACGAATGGGCTCGCCCCGATCTTCCGCAGCGTCTAGATAAATTCATCAGTGTCTGGCACTCTAGCACCTCCTCAAATCTCACCTGCTCATCCACCACATTCAACGACGGCTTGTTAATCAGTCCCACATCCAGCCCCTGCTGGCGGACCCGCAGCACCGCGTCCCACGAGCGGTAGAGCATCTCCCCGAACGACACCACATACCCGGCCTTGCCCTCGACGATGGTCTCGTCCTTGCCGGGCACGAACTCGTACCCGTCGCCGAAGAACTTGGTCTTGCCGTCCTCCTTGAGGATGTACGGCACCTTGGAGCGCGTGGAGAAGATGAAGCGCAGCCCGCGCTCGAAGAAGACGCGCTGCACGACAGCGACCATCTGCAGCGGGTCAGCGGGGAAGTAGAGGAAGGAGTGCGTGTCGGAGAGGCCGTTGTCGGCGAAGAGCGAGTTGAGCCCGAAGTGGCAGGTGTTGTCAGCCTGGTATGGGTGTCAGCATCGCGTGCAAGAGGGTGGGTCGAGACGCACCATCTGTGAAGAGAAATAGGTGCATCAGCGGTCAGTAACCCTGCGTATCGTACGGACACAGACCTCGTCAACTAGAGGACATATCATGAGCACATACACGTCACAATGTACTGAAAGTTTGCTCACCACCCGAGTGCGAAAAGTGGCAGAGAACGTTGCAGTTGTTCAGGCGCGCCATCGTCACCTCGGAAATGACCATCTCCAAAAACGCAGAGAAGGTCGAGAATACACCGAACTTCTCCGGGTCGAATCCGAAGCCAGCCGCAGCAGAAAAGTTGCCGCGCTCCATGATGCCGGAGGGGATGAACACCTCGGGGTGCTTCTGGTGGATGACCTTCAGCCCCGTCGAGCCCTCCAAGTCGCCTACGCCCTCATCAGTATTAGATACAGCGAGAACAACAAAGAGCAGGCGCACTGTCGATGACCATGACCTTGGCCGCGGCTTCCTCCTTGGAGAGCTTGTCGAGCACCAGGTTAACGGCCTCCCCAAACACGACGCGGTTCGCGCCGCGCTCGGAGGTGGAGCCGATGTGCAGGTACGCCTGGTCGACGGCCTTCATCCCCGCGTACAAGTCGGTAAAGTCCGGGTAGCCTCTCGAGATAAGATGCTTGACGGCGGATTTGACGGGGATGACGTCATGCCCGTGCGGGCTGCCCTGGACTACGTTTCCATCAGCGAGATAATTTGAAAGAATAGCTACATAAATACTTACTATCAACGATACCAGGCGCCATAACACGCTTGGCGATGACTGGGAAGTACAGTCAGCGGGAGATTCTGCGTACGAAGACAACAAATGTACCTGCAGCGGGGCCATCGTACGTAACGATGGAGCTGATAGCGCCCCAGAGCGCGTCGATGTCCTCGCCCTGGACCGTGAGGACCTTGAGGCCGTGTCCTTCCAGGGTCTTGGTCACGTCGTATCCCTTGAGATACTCGGACGGGTGTCCTGCCTGTAATAAGCGGATAAACGTGGGCTCAAAACACGGCTGAAGAGGAATTACAATTGTAACATCATTATCATCGATTAAAAGTTTGACGTTGAGATGCTGGGCGACGGCGAGGCGGGCTGCCTCGGCGTCGTTGCCCTCCTGTTGTGAGCCATCGGAGCCAAGGCAGAACACGGTCTTGCCGCGGTTGGCAAGGGCGACACCGTTGACGAGAGGCCTGAGAAAACATGATAGGGAATAGAGCCACATAATACCCGAAACCCACATACCACATGTGTCCAAGACGACCGGACGAGAACTTGACGCCAGGTGTGAGACCGAGCTCCGGGTGTCCAGGAAGCTTCGCATTGGCCTCGCGGTAGTGCAGGAGATGCTCAACGGGGAGAGATCCCTCGAGGGCAGAGAGAATGTACTGAGTCGCGACACGGTGGCCTTGGCGCGATATGAGACGGTAGTGGACCTCTAAGATCGATTACCTACCGGCCTCGTCGAACACGATGGGGACATATTTCTCCGCGTCCTCGAAAAGGGCGAGCAAAATGCAGACTTCGGGAACAGTGTCGTATGCACCGCCAGTGTGGCCGCTCACACCGCGGGCAGCTCCCGAAGCGGTGAAAAAGACAATCGCATCGCGCAAAAGCTGGATGTTGAAGAGCAAATCCGACTTTTGCTGGTTTGTGAGCGTGGGCTTGGTGGGATCAAGCTTGAATCTAAGTGTAATCGCTGAGCAACGATGTTGACTAGAGGTAGATCCACTTACTTCTTGAAGGTTTTGAGGTCTACGGGGAAGGTGAAGTTGGACATGGTGGTTGAGGAAAGAAAGCGGTCGTCACGATATTCATCACTTTTGTAAAGGCGGTCCGATACGGTCCGACCCACCAACACCGAACAAGCCCGAGCGAAGTCGATAAGGATTTCATCGTACCCTTGGCATTCGATTTCGGTCTCTGCGGGCAAAAGAATCGGTGACGCGGTTGAGGATCCAAATCGCAAAGTAGTCAGGAATTTTTGTGTTCAAGGAGCAAGGCCTGTGAGACTGTGTCTGATTATGGCCAGTGGCGGGCTGGTACATATCTATAGTTACGCACATTGGGAGTTAGCACAACGAACGTTCCAACGCGGTGGCCTGGAAGCCGCCGGGAAATGGTGGACGGCCGATTTGGATTATCAAAATCACAAAATAGAAATTATTTAGATGATCACAATGCAGGGAAGTGGTTTGTATCGAACACAAAGGCTCCAAATAAATGAATTGGGTTGGGTATTCTGGTCCCGCCGATGACCATCGAGCTTCCAATATGGTTGAATTTGAGAGGGCAGTTGAACCAAGCTCCGTTTTCTGTCATGTCAATGCTATCAGGAACACCTCCATTCATAGAGGCGATGCCTAACATAGCTATTCGAGTATGTCTCGAGGACCTGAAAGAGCGCCTTCAACTTGAACTTGTTTCACGTGATCGTTCAACTTGTTGGATTGACAAGGCTGGGATCCTATTATATTCGTTTTATCCATAATATTTCACAGGGTTGAGTGCAAATTCATAATATAACATCATTTGTTCAATCAAGCAAAGGGAAGCTCTGAAAACGTGGAAGTTGCAATTTGCAACTCTCGCCGTGGTTGCAGAAAGACCAACGCGATAGTTTTGAAGAACTAGTTATTTCTTAGCTGAATATCTCTCATTGCTGGTAGAATAGCGTGGAATGCTGCTCGCATGGTCGAGATTCAACTTCAACCGCCACCGATCACTTCCGATTCCGAACGCAATTCACGTGATCATTCAACTTGATCAAGGTTTCAACATCGCTTCAATCGGAGTCCTGGATCGTCTGTGGACGTGAACGCACAGGAGTGCTAAGAGTATTGTCATTTTTTTTTCTCACAATACCGCACATCCCACTCTCTCAGAATTGATGATGCTGACTACATACAATGAAACATGCAAGAAATTGTTGAGTTTCACACAAATCCGCCTCAGGAAAGTCCGAATCTACGCGCATATATTAACAGCTCCCTCCAATAAATTACAGTAGCATTTTTATTTAAGTAACCACCTCGCCTCCCTACACCCTGTATATATTCCAGGTCTGCAGCCATCCGTCAATTCTTTCCTAGAGTCGAAAGAGAATTTTTGAAACGCACCTTCCTCCACAGAAGCCCTGTATGCTCCCCAATGGGCCCATCGATCCCAAATGCCACGCCCTTGAACCACCAGAACGTCCCTGCGATGGCGACCGCGCAGACCCCGAATGCGGCGCTTTTGACGGGGAGCCCGAGCCGGCGAGAGGAGAAGATAAAGTGGTCGAGGATGTGTGCGAAGTTGAGCACGGCGAAGTAGAGGGTTGGGAGCTGCACCAGACGTGTCTATCAGTATGCGTAAACTCAAATCGTGGAAAGACAAACATAGTGGTGAATGTATGTTACACGGCCCATGATGATGAAGGGAACTGGCAACGACGTCAGCGGCGATCACAAAAACAAACAGTTGAACCCACCATAATGCAACGTCCACCCAGCGAATGCAATCTTCCCCACGTACAAAAAGTGGTCCCAATCCTCTGCGCCCATGTCAATCCCAAACCCAGACACACACAAAAATGAACAACAACTTACGCTCACTCATGACAAAGTACTTCCTCTGCATCCGCATCAAATACCCCAAACGTGCCGAGCGCGACGATGAGGCTTCCCGCGCCACCCCACCACACGATCGGGTTGCCCATGAGGTAGTACTTGGTCTGTTCGTCGCCCCACCCACACATCCGGAGGCCGAGGTACAAGAATGGCCAATCAAAGGGCACGGAGGCGAGGATGTCCTCCTTATCCGGGTCGGGAATCAGCGCGTTGTTTGAGTTCATCATGGCAACGTTGAGGTGCCAGAAGTCGCGCAGGAACGGCGACTTGAAGTGGCGGGAATCAGCGGGGGGTACTATCAGTACAACAATAAATGTGAGCAGGACATCCGAACGATGTGAAAAAAAAAAACTGACGCTTATCATTATAATGCGCCTCCACATTCCAATACGTGTGCGCATCCTTGGGGTTATTCTCCGGCACACAGCTCACCTCAACCTGTTTCCACCCCCACTGCGGCAGCATCGCGGTCCCCGCGTACAAATAACACCCTAGCACCTGATGCCTAAACCGCAACCGCGTCGTCAGCGCATGGATGCGATCCACATTCGCCCTTCCGCCGCGCAGCGTATCGTCGACGACCTCGACCACCCAGTAATCGTGGATGTCCCCAATCGTCGAATTGCCGTAGCACGACACCTCGTTGTTGAGCTTCGTGATCGGCGCGGGGACGGTGTGCGAGTGCAGGTTGCGCGTGGTCATGCTGTGCGAGAGGCGCACGACGTCGTTGTGCTGCACGAAGCGGATGACGGGGCTCTCGGGGTTGTACGGCGGCTCGTCCCACCGCGGAATGATGTCCCACTCGTTGTTGTTGTCCTTGTGGTGGTAGCACGTCACTTGCTGCTGCCCGGAGCCGGCGGGGTAAACGTGGTGGTGCGAGTGCAGCAGACCGCCGCCGAACCCCATGTTCTTGAGACTGACACGGGAGCCGAAGGCGACCTCTTTGGAACGAGTCAGCGATATGTGAATGGACGGTGTTGGGATTTGCTAACCAAGAGGGTTTTTTTGAAATTCACTTCCTTGAAGATTGGCCTGGAAAAGAGAGCTCATCTGGGCGTCACCAGGGCCGGTTTCGTTAAGAATTATAAAGTGAATTTTGAAAGTCGCCATAAAGACAAGGAAGGGCAGGACGATTAGGCAGACAACTCTAGCCACCCAATGTTTGGCTTGATCGCGCTGTAGACCAGTTAGAAAACGGCTGGGTGAGAGAATGAAAGACTTACAAGGGGCATTTTGAGATCGCCGAATTTTTCCCACAGATCTTCGACGGTGTAAAGACCGACGAGGGCCGTGACGAACATCCCAACCATCTTGACACTGAACCAGGATCAGCGTTACGGGATTGTTGCAGCATAGATAGTACCTAGTTACGCATCCGATACTGAACCCTGTCGATATGAGCCAGAACCACCAGCCGAAAGAAAATGGTCTAATTCAACGTGAATCTGAGTTTCTGGTGAAGAGGAAATAGCACATACTTGGATTTTTGGTTGTTGAATTTAGTTAGGCAAAATACCGTAAAGACAATGAAGAACAGCAGCATAGAGTCCAGCAAAATGAACCGCGAGATACAGAGCCAGCCCACATCTGAAAGCGCGTATTAAGACTGGGCACCCTATGACAGTTTGTGACGCACCAAGGAGAACCATGAGCGCAACCAGGTGGCTCGCCCATCTGCTCATATGGAGCTCTATTGCGGTGTACCACCCCAGCGGCACCATCGCCACGCCAAAGGTCGCAAGCATCATGCGCATCGCGACGTAGGGCACAGTGTCCTCATACACTTCTCCGCTTTTGAACTCGAACGAGCCGTCGTACCCGGCGAGATATCCCGCGAGGGCGACCAGCATCTTGCCGAGCGGCGGATGGACGTCGAAATAGAACTCGCGCTTAAGGTAGTGCGACGCGAATTTGCCAAAGTGGGCTTCGTCCCACACGACATGGTTTGAATGGCCGATTCGGTAGAACCGCGTCCAGAATGAGAGCAGGGTGTAGACGAGTCCGAAGATATGATCCTGATACTGGAGAAGGATGTCTCTCTGTGGGGCGCGGCAGTTAGATCCACTCGTAGTCTACAACAGTCCCACTCGCCGGTGTAATTCCTGTTGGCCTCTGGTAGACCTGCCCTGCGTGGGGCTTGTCAGTGATACCCTTCCCGCCGTCGTCGAGTACTGGGACTGAATCGGGCGTCGCTGCAGCGCCCTTGGCGCCACGTCGCCTAGCACCCTTTTGGTCGCTCATGTGGTGCGATATGCGTCCCTCTTGGACGAAATAAGATCTGAAAGAGCGAAAGAGGTCTGCTATGTGTCGTCAGCTTTACTGCGGAAAACGACGGGCGGGGTGGGGGTGGATAATGCCACAAAGGCAGCGACATCGAGACAGAAGAATAATACCGACTTTTGACTGGTGGTTCCTCGACACGTTGGCAAAAGCGACGCCGCTTGGTGGTGGCGGAAGGGATTGATTTTGCGATCAACGATCAGCTCCAGGATCAACGGGCCGAAAGCCGAACTTTTAACTTGAACATGTTCAAACTTCAAACAGTTAAGCACTAATCCAAAGAAAAGGGCGACAGGTATATATTAGTCGCTCTGGAAACCTGTGTTCAGCTCAAATAAGAACTGGGACAATTGGATCAAAATTTCATGGGCAGTAAGGAGTCGCCCACTGTGCAGGTAATAAGGTGAAGCTTACGGACGGTGCGACAGTATGGCGAAGAGTAAAATGTGTCCACATAACTGCCGCGCACGGCCTTTGATTTGGGCAGTTGAATCGAATGTTGGGATGCTTTGGATCGGACGAAACCGGGACTGCAATCCGGGTCCGGATGTCCGATAGCGCCGAACTCTTCCCTTCCCTACCCCTCCCTCTTTGATCATGAGACTTCGGCGCTTCCCCAAGCATTCTCGCCATAAATGCGGTAGAAAGCACCTGCACCGCAACGCAGCGCTGGATGCCAACTGCGGTACTACGCGCCTGCACCGTAGCGCAGCGCCGCTGAACGCCAACTTCCTGGGATTTTCACGTATTGCAACCGTTAAGGTGTCGCCCACTGGAGTATTCAAGGACCATCCTGAGCTATTCTGGGCGAGTTAATACTCCTACAATAGCTCAGCTGCGGATTGCTATCTCCTTCCATGGCCCAGACTTGATCCTGAACTCGACGAAGCTTCAAGCTCATTCTCAACAGCCTGTGCTGAGTTTGCATACACCTCGATCGAGACTTCCAAGTGTACTGCTCAGCGACCGCCGACTGGGTCATGAAGAATCTCAAATGTCTTAGGTTTCTCACCGCGACAACTGACGTCCAAAAATACAAGACGGCAACGGTCTCCAGTTAATTATTGTCACGGACCATTTATGAATAGCGCCTGACCAACATGTCTCCATTTAGGCGAGGTGCCGATTCAAGCCGACATGCTCGCACCAGCAGAAAACTAATCTTCGCGCGATTCCTAGCCTGGAGACACATAAATAGCATCCGGGATATTTCAGTCAGATCTCTGCGATTCCCTCCTACCCTTCTCCGATTTCTTTCTTTCGCTGGCGCACTGGTTGCATTTTTATTGTTCCCAGAGATAATGGCCGAAAACTGGTTTCGGAGAGAGTTTCTGACCCCCAGAAGACTGGTCTTCAATGTCATATTCTACGGTCTGCACCTGTTCCTCTTCGCTTACGGATGGTTTACTCAGGCCTGTGCATTCACCGCCTCTTGAACACTCCGCTCATTCGGTCATAGGAAACAAACTCGCGCTTGAGCGCGCTCAACACCCTCAAGTTTTCCGTCTGGATTTCCCGTGGAGCAGGCCTCGTCCTGGCCTTCGATGGTGCCCTTATCCTCGTACCCATGCTGCGAAACATCATTCGTGTCGTCCGCCCCAAATTGGCTTGGTTGTTCCCGGCGGACGAGAATATCTGGTTCCACAGACAAGTCGCGTACTCGATGGCCTTTTGGGCCATGGTCCACACCACAGCCCACTACGTCAATTTTATCAACGTCGAGATCACCCGTGAGCCAAGTTTCATCTTCTCCCACAAAAATTCCAACATCCGAGGCAGAGATTCGCAAGCAAACCGCGCTTCAAATTCACTATACCCAACCCGGCGGCATCACCGGACACTTCATGCTCCTCATCATGCTCCTCATCTACACAACTGCAAGTCGAAAAATGCGCCACCAGTGCTTCGAAGCGTTCTGGTACACGCACCATCTCGCCTTTTTCTTCGCCCTCGGGCTGTATACACACGCAACAGGCTGCTTCGTCCGCGACGGCGTCGATCCTGCTTATACGCACGTTTTCCCATTTTACGACCCCAACCACTGTCTCGGGTACATGAGTTGGCGGTTCACCATTTGGCCGGGGATCCTGTACTTCGGCGAGCGCTCGTACCGCGAGTTCCGCGCTAGGCGCGCGACACGGCTTTCGCGTGTCCTCATCCACCCAAGCGGTGAGTACCTCACACAGTATTTACATAACCTAGTAGAAAGTCGAACACTGATCGAACGGCGCCAGGCGCGATGGAGTTGCGTATTATAAAGCCGAGCTTCAAATACACCCCTGGTCAGTGGTTGTTTATCCAGGTGCCGGAAATCTCGCGCTTCCAGTGGCATCCCGTGAGTCTCGTTTCTTTAAATTCATTTTGTGGGGGGACCGCTGATGCGTTCTGACGGCCCAGTTCACCATTACCTCGGCCCCGAAGGACCCGTACATTTCCCTACACATCCGCCAAGTGGGCGATTTTACACATGCCCTGGGTGAGCGCCTCGGCGCGGGCCCAGACGTCGTCGCTCGGATGACGGCAGAGGCAATGAGAGGCACCGATCCTGAAACCGACAAGGAGCAAGGCCAGATGTCGCGTAGTACCTTTACTGAATTCAACCTTGCGGTCAACGCAAACCTCCCTGCGGTCCGGATTGACGGGCCGTTCGGCGCCCCGGCGGAGGACGTGTTCGACAACCAGGTCGCTGTTCTGATTGGGGCGGGTATCGGTTTGTGAACGTATTTTGTGTGGATGCTGTGATTCCTGAGTGTAGCGCAGGCGTCACCCCGTTCGCGTCGATCCTGAAGGATATCTATTATCGGCAACGCGAGAATCGCCTTGGGTCCCTGCAACGCGTCGAATTCTTCTGGATCTGCCGTGATGCCCCGTCCTTCGGATGGTTCCAGAGCGTCCTCGCTGAAGTCGAGGCCGCGCAAGCTAATCGTAAGTCTTGCCCTTGATTCTCAATTAAAACAAACACTCAGTTCAACCAACCATTTGAAAAGCCGACTTCCTCCGCATCAGCATCTACCTCACGCAGAAGATAAACGAGGACATGCTGTGGAACATCGTGGTGAACGACGCCGGTGCAGATTACGACCCTCTCACCCTCCTCCGCACGCGGACCATGTTCGGGCGCCCGGACTTCATGTCCATTTACGATCGGTTGCGGTGGGCAATTGAGGGCGGCCGTTATTTGCCCGGCAGTACCGCGCAGCTGCAGACCAAAGTTGGGGTAAGTGATATTGTTGCTTTGCGTCATGTTACTGACCACGTATCGCAGACTTATTTCTGTGGACCCGGGCCTGTCGGCAAGGCTGTCAAAGCTGCTACAGAGAAAAATAGCGGGGCCACAGTCAACTTCTCATTTGCAAAGGTAAGAACATGTGATCGTCTACTTTGCTTCTCTGACTTTTCCCGTTGTAGGAGCACTTCTAACGCCAGCAGTGCCTTGAATGCATTCTCGAATCGGAAATTGTTTTTCGAACTTTGAGCCCATCGAATGTTTAATTGTATAAGCACAGAAATTCTATCTTCCTGGAAACCGCTGTCGCACACTTCAGCTGCCAACGAATTGTGGATATATGAGTCCCCAAGACATCTGAAGTCGTATTCGAGATGATGTGGATGGAGCCGCGAAGCTGTTGAAAATAGAAAGTGTGCGATGCAGCCATTTGAGCCACCCAATGGCTGTTGTGCGTTGCGCAAGCGGATGGCTCCACCGCGCTAAATTTAATCCCAATGGCTCCGACAGCTATTCGCGGGTATTTTTGGCGGGTGGAGCCACCAGATGACGCAACGCAAATCAGCCATCCAGTGGCTTGGATGGCTGCATCGCAAAGTGGCTAATGTCCCGACTCGGAATCGTTCGGTCGTTTTTATTTCAGTAGTGGATAAAATAACACCGCTCCGAGTCCTGAAGGTGATTTAATTTCCATGAAACAATTACCAGGTGTTGCCTCGTGCTACACCATGACCGTTGTCGAGGCTTTTTAATTTCAAGGTCAAGTTCTTGCTGCAAAAGTGTGAATCGCAGGTGTGAGGAATTACATAAAGCACCACAGTACCACACAAGGAGATTATAGTTCTTCCGATTATGTAGTCCCGTGCGGAAGCAGTTGCGCTGGGGGAAAGTCGTGGTTCATATCAGATAATAGCGAGCTTACTCTCGGGCCACTATTACTGACCGTGTGGGGTAGGCAATGGTTTTCTTCAGGAACGTATTCATTCTGATGCTGTGTCCCAAGTGCAACCATATAGTTTCGTCCTTTTTAAGCCATTTTTGCAATTTCCTTTCTTGGCACCAGGTGTTGAGTTGTTGTTTGTCTATGTGTATCATACCTTAAACTTTCCCACCACCAGTGGCATGGAAGAAAACACGAGCGAGGCTACACATGGTCCGGGGTGGTCGACAGAAACTGCTGACTACCTCGACAAGCTTTTGGCATGCCACGAGGCCGAGGAGGCGGAAGCAGACGAAAAGCTGCGGTTGAAAGAAGAGCGAAAAGCGCTGCGTAAACGCAAACTGGAGGAACGCAATGGAAATGACAGTAAGCTTTGCTAGAATAGGTTTCTAATCACCTACCAACTAAGTTCCATCAGCTACGAGCGCTTCATACCGCAAGGGGGGGGGTTTTACTGTTCGTTGTGAACTGTGGTCGCGCACGATCATTCCTGAGTCGACGCTTCTGGTAAAAGCCACGTCAGAGGCAATTGACGATGACCACTCGTCCGAGCACCGCCGTTTTGACGCCGTTACTCCGACGGACGCGTCAGACTCGCACATTGACTCACATTCTCCCCCTACTACTCTCCTTGTTGACTGTCATTCTACCTCTCCGTCGGAGCACACTGCTTCGCCCGCTCCAAAAACCGTCGCCACTGATGCATGTTAAAACTGCAGGACCACGAGAAGCCCTGAAGGACCTCCCTACTTCAACAGCTCCCTGGCCTCAGGCTGGCGGATCTGCCAGGCATGCTACGCATACGAGCGACAGCACGAAAAACACCGCCCGCCGGAGCTTGAGGCTCGGCTCCAATCGCGAGTCTGTCTGGGAAGCGCCGACCCAGAGTTCAAGAGCTCCTCTGCCTCCCCTTCCGCAAGCGTTGCCATTTCCGCTCGTGCCTCCGGACCCACAGTCGTCCCACATCAAATATGCTCTAACTGTTGTGCCCCAACAGGTTCTTACGTCCGTCCCAGCGCTCTTACCCCCTGGTGGGGGATCTGCGGGCCCTGCAACCGATACGACCAAAGGCACAAAAAACACTGTCCTCCCGAGTTGGAGGCTGCGCGCCAATCCCGAGTTGCTGTCAATCTCGGAGACGCCAAACCACAGTGCATGAATAAATCTCTATAAAGTTTGATTAATCATGGCACGTCCCAACACAACATCTGGTTTAATCATTGATTTTCTTCAATCCCACGGATCACCTGCGATGAATGATTGTTCCGGTCACATGGCAGTCTCTGGCGGTGGACGGCACGGTCGCTAAGTAGTCACTCTTAGACACGCCGTACATTCACCTCCCTCACTTCAGTTCATTCTAGTTCAAACATCTGAGCCGATGGATATGGAAACTTTCCTGCTAGAAACTCCCCCCGTCGTAGGCAGCAAGTCTCTAACTATGGCTGCAAAACGGTACACGTATTGCGGTGGGGACGCGGCCAGAGATGGAGTTACCCTCCTTATGTTTCACGGCTTGGGACAACATGAGAGTTCAACCACCCCTGATTCGTTAGATTTGACGGTGTATCAAGACAAGGAGCAATGGGAACCGGTCATCGAGAAATTATATGCCCTAAGATCTGATACCGCCAGGTCCCCACAAATTAGAGAAGCGTGGCCCTTCGATTGGCAGAGTCACGGGGAATCCGCCGTTCTGAACGAGAAAGCCCTGGAAGACGGACCTGATTCGGCATGTATGTCCAGTCGTTTTTAACTGTGAAATTTAGCCTGACTGGAAAGTAACGGTGGAGAGGTGGGCTTCGGCTATAACTGGGTTCATAAAATCCGACGTTGTCAAAGGCCACCGCTTGGTCGGAATAGGCTATTCTTCAGGATCTATCACCCTGTGAGTTTGATGTTCAACCACGCACGGTGTGAATCAAAACTTATATGGAGTGTCAGGATGAGTTCAATGTGTCAATTCGACAAATGCCCTTCTATCGGGCTTACTTTGGTGGAACCGTCATTGATGGACGAAGATGTTCGGAACACTCACAAAGAAATTCGTTTGGGCTTTGAAATGGTGAAAAAAGCAGTCATGCACACAAGCATACTTGATAAAATTAACCCGAAGTTACATGGGAGAGCAAGGAAGTAGCCCGAAAGTACTTCCTAGGCCGTTCCCCATACAAATTGTGGGATCCACGAATAGTTGAATTATTTGTGGTACGTTGGGGCGCACGTTCAACTGCACTTTTACCACTGCTGGATAGGAATACGCGTTGAAGAATTCGAAAGACAACGAAGGCAAGGATTGTGTTGTACGAGTATGTACGACGATCCATGAAGCGTCGGCGTTCAATATCAACCTCAAAGCTAATTGGGATGGTACTGAGCAAATATCGAGGTTATCGGGGCTCGTTCCCATCCATGTCATTTTTGGATTCAGAGAGAAACCCGACTTTATGTCAGTCGCGTACTTGGAATTTATGAGTTTGCCCCAACTGTCGCTAATTTTTCTTAATCATAGGCCGAAAGCTATTCATGACGTGTTGTGGACGAAGCCAAGGGGCGAAAGGTTTCTTCGATTTGCAAGGATACCTGGCGGGCACACGGTACGCTGAACGAGAAAATGGTACTCTTCGCTGACTGTCTCAAAGATTTTACAGGTACCTGGTCTTGTGGCTTCGACAATCTCGAATCTGCTGGACGCCACCTTGTCGCCCGAAATTCTGGGCCGCCTCTAATGCGCAACGTTGATTCTAAATGTGAGTATTGTCTTGAACTGAGTCCAACCAGGGTAATTATTTCATAGATCTAGTGGAAGCAAACTCCTCACGGAGTGGTAACATTTTAGGGACGAAACTGAATGTTCAACCAACCTGTTTGACACGTCAGAGGTAGGTACCAATAGCCCAATTCACAGGAATATTGGTGGCGTTGTATTCGTAAAACGTGGGCTTGACTCTTCGATTTCCCAGCGCATCTTGAGCAGCGGACGCCAGCTTGATAAGTGTTGGTTCACTGAAGGCTGTCCCAACGAACGAGAGGCCGAACGGCGTGTCTGAAGAACTACATCTCAACCACTGTGTGGATTAACCAAAGAAAGGGACAGACGCCATTCGTCGATTCCAATCGGCTACGTTCATTGTCACAAGAGACTCTCGGCGTGCTTCATGGTAGACTCACAACGGTGATGATAGGGTACCCTGCTTGCGCAGGGATGTTGGTCCCTGCCCCGTTGTCATCTGAGGGGATCAGCAAGGCGTCCAAATGAACGACCCGTCCATCGGACATGACTGGGTTCAGTGCATAATCGATTCCTTCTGCGCGGGATGTGCGGCGGCACCAAGTCTACTCAAACAATCAATGGGAGCAGCGTCCAATGTCGGAGGCACGCACAAGAGCTTGTTTGTACGTGGAGTTTTCGATCCCTCTTGTCGCCAATGACGCAAGAAGACCGTCTTGCCCTGAGGCAAAGGCGGCTGCGATACCCTGTCGGACCATGTCATTTACCTGATGAATAAATAAATGAGGTCAAAATAACACACGGCTTTTCCACCCTCGTTCGCAAGGTTGGCTGGGGCGTTGTTGAAGGCGACAATGTCCTCAACGGAGCGAATTGTGGTGTTTCCGAGCTCCGAGAGGTATGCCTTGAGATTGTTGTAGAAGTCAACCTGTGGAAGCGATGGTGAGAGGTGAAACGATAAGTTCGAGGAACACCGACATTAACGACCGTGATTTCGCTTTGATTTGCTGGTCCATACGACCAATCCCATCTGTGGTTGCTGTCAGCCTCCTGAAACAAAACTAATATTAATACAACACCAACCCAGACGGAGAGACAATTTCCTGGAATATGAATCAACATCAATGGCCGCTCATTAGGGGGCGTCGCACTACCTTCACGTGTTTGTAATTAGTATTATTGTACACTAAATATCAGCGTCGGTCAGTCAGGAGTTTCTCGATTCTCAACCCTTGACTACCTTCGACACCGTACTGAGCGTAGCCAACCAATTATGAGCAAAGGTTAGAAGAGGATGGAGTAAAATCTAATCACCTGTTTAAGGATTTCAACGGCCTCAAGAAGTGCAGGAATTTGGTGGCTGGTCGTGGTTCCTTCCCTGCAGCAAATCCAAACTAAACCCGAGGAGATCCATGGAAAACACATACCATAAACGCTCCCATGGGATTCCAACCTTGACATATAAGTTAGCTTTCTGTCGTCAGGAGTGTGACACTGCCATTACGAACCTTCATTCCTTTTAGCCCGGCCTTGCTTGACACGAATTGAACATAGTCTAAGCCAGCACCGTGAAAACTTGGCAGCGGAATATACCATCACATACTATTTGGTGTCTTTCCTAGCTGTTCCAGAGTAGCGTCATCTCTCGAATCAAAACCCCAAATGGCGTCGAGCGCGAAGGCGGCATCGCGGACGGTTCGGCCGAACGCCCCAACCGTGTCCTGGTGCTCGCTCTCGGGTATGATGCCGCTGCGGCTCGTTAAACCCACTGTGGGCTTGATGCCAACGATGTTCGCGCGTTCGGCTGGAGAAATGACGGACCCGTCGGTCTCAGTTCCAAACGCAACCGTTACCATATTGGTGGACACAGAATGACCAGCTAAAGAGGTTATATGAGGTTGAGCACTGCGGGACGGAAAGAGGCATACACCCAGAGCTGGATCCTCCAGGTTCTTGTGTAAGATTGTAGGAGTTTCGAACCTAGAAGTGGACCTGGTCGAACCGAAATAAAGAAAGAGAATTTTCCAAGACATACCTGGCCGCCTCTGATCATTATTCAACGGGAGTCAAGGAGTAATATTTTCTTGACACATACCTGGCGCTGTACCCTTCAGAATACGAAGTGCTCCGCATGTCTGCCCATTCACTCATACCTGCATGACCGAGGATGACAGCACCTGAAACGTGAAATTCTCAACCAAAATTTAACCTGAGTTAGAAAAAGCTATACCAGCTTTTCTGAGTAGATGAACTACATGGGCGTCGCGGGGAACGATACTCCCTATGAGTGCAAGAGAACCAGCGGTTGTTTGCATTTTATCGGCGGTAGCAAAGTTATCTTTGACAAGCACAACAATCCCGTGCATGGGGCCGCGTTTTTTCCCTGCCTTGAGTTCTCGATCCAGGTCATCGGCAATTTCCAGGGCGTCGGGATTTAGCTCCATGATAGCGCTGCCAGCACACAATGTCAAGGGCGATTCAAGCAGAGAGAGGATTGCGTACTTCACATAAGGGTCGATCTGCGCTATTCGGGAGAGATAGCAAGAGACCACTTGTCGTACCGTCAGTGCCCCAACGTCGTACCAGCTCTGAATCTGAGCAATTTCCGCGTCCTCGAGACGGTGGCCGTGGCAAGCGTCCATCGGAAATGGCTGGACATGGTGGGCGGGATTCGGAAGGGAAACGGCGGCCGTAGGTGGAGTTGAAAAGGATAACGAGAGAAAAACGAGTCTAAGACCTGAGATGAGCATTCCGGGCGGAAGTGAAACGAATATCTGGTCGTTTGCAAGGCCTTTTAAACTCCCACTTTTGGTGATATAGTCGGGCTTAGATGACCGCCGCGATCGGCGCATCACAACATATTACATCACTCGATAAGAGACGATAAGATAAGAAATTTCATAGGGGTCTAAGTAATTGAACATTCTCAAGACCTAGCTCTGACTGCCACCAATAACATTGCGATTAGTGCTCTACAGGTCCATTAGCGAGATAATAAAATGACATGGTAAATAACCGTGCGGCAGGTGGTGGTTGTCCTTTGCAAACAGTATTACAATTTGAAGGAGTGAATGGGCGTTATTAACGCCAGAGGAAGCGGAAAATATACTGTTCAGGTGCAGGCCTCAGACTCTAAGAATAACACGCTGCTTCATCCCTTTCCCCTTCTGCTTTGCCGACGTTGCGGGATGCACGGCTTTCCTGGGGGGTTGGGAAGAAGGTTCATCCTCCTTATCCACAAATGCGACCTTTTTGGACACTGGTCTTTTGGGAGCGGGCTGCCTCCGCTTCGTCGGCGTCTGGGACGCCTCGAGTTCCACCAGTTTGGTCCGAGAGGAGCGGAGAACTCGGGGAGAGCGACGAGGGAAGTCACCGGTGAGGTGGACATGCGTACGAGGTAACCAGGTGTCAGGAAGACACTGGGGGGGATCGAGGAACTCCGAGCGAGCGGGAGCGGACGGAAGGGGTTCAGGATCGTGTTGTTCCTCAACCGCAGACGTGGGCTGGGGGGCAGGGTCGCCGGCAGCATAAGCTGTCTCTGTATCGGAAACGTCCTGGTCCTGGTTCACCCCTTCCTCCGTCTCAGTCTCGGTGTCAATGACGGTATCCATATCTGACTCATCACCAGCATCGCTATCGTCGTCCGAGGGAAGGTACTCGCGGGGTACACTGTACACGCACGAGTCGCGAAGGGCACTGCTGAATCCGAAGTCGAACCGGCTGTCGGCGCCCATGGCCCAGGGCTCCACCTCGTTCCCCAGCTCGTCGTCAGTCATGCTGGTGAATGTGGAGGCGAAAGAGTCGCAGCGCGACGGTCCAGAAAGATCTCGAGGCTGCAGCTCCTGCTTCGCCTCGCTCACCGCACTCCATTGGGAGCCGGAGCTGCCGAAGTTGAAGCTTCCCTGGGCCGGCAAGCCGAACAGGGAATTCGTGTTAAAGGAAGAAGATCCACCGAAGAACTAGAAGAAAGGCCATGTCAACAGCGGGATAATGACTTAAAAGTCTGCACACACATCCATGGAGGTTGGACGGTAGACATTCGACGGTTCAACGTTTTCCAAAGAGTCCACAAATCGGTTTGATTCGGTGGTATTATATCCAATGACGTGGTCTGCAGTAATGGGAAGGCGACATCAGAGGGCGAGGGCAAGGTGGGTGGCAATTCGAGTGAGTGGCAACAACTAATAAACTCGACCAAAGCGAGCTGGATGGAGGGGGAGGGAGGTCAAGGATGCGGAGTATTTAGCATGCGACGAACAATGAAGCATAGGATTCACCGCTTAGCGCTTAGAGACCAAAGTGCTAACCAACATTCCTAATAAGGAGCGGTTGGCTTTCACTGAGCCACTCCAGAGCACCATTGTCTGAAAGTTAATTCCGGAGCCACCGAGGACGACATTCAATTTAACGCGAAGGATGCACTTGTGCGCCAGATCCCAGAAAAATAATTGGTAAATGTAGGTGGCCCCTGGTATTTGATGCAAATGCGAGGCATGGCACAGTTATTACCGGAAAAGCCACCGCTCGTTCGCGCTTTGAGCATTACAGGTCACAGGTCCAGGACATTCGGAGCACCAGGAGTCGGAGGGGAGTCGGCAAGTTGACTTGAGAAAATCTGGGAACACGAGGTTTATTGGTCGTCAAAAATATTTGGTTAATCTCGATATGCCTGCCATAGAAACCTCAGATATGAATCAGAGACATAGGATGTTGAATTTGAAGCAAAGACGAGATTCTGGGAAATTTGGGTGAAATCCAGCGAACTCTTTCCGGCTTCAGATCGGGATCAAAGAGTCAACAGCTGCGATACGGTCAAGCTTCAAGCACCAGCCCAATCGCTGGAGTCTGGAGAACGCGAAGTGCAGAGGTGAGAATGCAGCCTTACGTGATGGTCATTTGTCGCGCTCCGAATACCCGATTTCTTCCGAACTTTCATAGTGTTTAAAAGACTGTCTCGGTAACCCAGACGTTCCACAGTGATCCTGTAATCTAATCTAGTGCTTCGGAAATGATCCGGCGGAGTTTAAATAATTGATAAGGAAAAGTGAGGCGCAGATCACAGTGGAACGTCTGGGGCATTTGGTATAGCAACACCCCCCATGGAGTCACACTTTCTCTGTCACACAACCTTCAGAAAGTGTCCTGTGGACCATGAGAGGGCCAACTGACAGCCAAAAATGTGCTCAAGGATGGAATATGTAAGCATAACATAGTCCAGTTTTTTTTTCAGCGTAGTTTGGGGTTAAAGTGAAGAATGGCATAAAGAAGGGGTCGAGTAGTTGGTGTTTCAAATGGCGTACACGGCCATAGAAATGAGCAATAAAATTTTGGAAAAATTGGAGAGCCATTTAGAAGAGGCAGATGGGTTAATATGACCAGCCTTGAGGGCAGTAACGTCGGGGGAAGGACGGGGAGAAGGGTTGTGACGGGATGGGGGGTGTTGCTATACCAAATGCCCCAGACGTTCTAACGTGATACCCGCCCATCTTTTTCTTATCAATTATTTAAACTCCGCCGGATCAATTCCGAAACATAGATAAGATTACAATAGGTGGTCTTGTATCACGATAGAACGTCTGGGCCACCGAGACAGTTTAAAAGATTGTTTACTCGAGTCTAATCGGTTTCACTCTCGGACTTGTCGGGCGATCGGTCCGCCCTTGAGCTGGCGATCCTCTGATCTCCGAGCCATGGCAAGCGGACAGTGATCGCCGCTGCCTTGTCCTGGCCAGTTTCACTGGTCATCCCTCTTGTCTTTGCAAGACACGGGCGCGTCGCCACTGGAGGCCCATGCACACACAATAGGGAGCCTATCTCCCTATTGTGTGTCTCACCGATGACTGGGCCCGCCAGTTTTCTTACTTAGAGCGTACGCGAGTGGACTCATGTTCAGTTCCCACTGTTCCCCACTTCTCGCTCTAGGTAAGTCTCGCGTTGGGACCTGTGCATTTGAACTGAACTCGAGACCTCGTCTGTGTTCAGTTTTCGCGTCGAATCCAGCCCCAAGTGTGCAACAGTTCCGCGCCGCTTACTGTTAGTTCACACCCGTACGTGGATCGCTCGACGCGTTCTTACCGCAGCCTGACTGAGTTTCGACTAGTCGGCTCTTTCATCGTACCTAGTGCACCGCCAGACACGCTTTTCCAACTAGTCTCTACGCGTCACTAGGTAAGTCTTATGAACTGTTCTTTATTTCTTCAAGAACCAGTGCTCACGTCTCTACGCGTCACTAGTTCTGTGATTCGCCCACCCTAAGTAAATTTACTTTACCTCTTACCCTATATTTCTTTAGATACCCGTAGGCTATCTTTCCCGGGGAGCCGCTCCTCCCCTGCCCTCGTTCCATTATACCTCGTTATAACTTACGTACAGTGAACAATTCTACTCGGGCTCCCTTCGGGGAGTCGCGTTACGGCTTTACTTACATACGCATACGAACGATATCCTGTACAAAAATTCCCAATTTTTGCAGAGTTTTGCACGCAACTTACATCAAGTCCAGAGACCTTGGTGACAGACATCAACTGCATTCTCGCGCAAGTTCGCGACCGTAAAATGATAATACACTGAGTTGAAAAATATCTTCGGGCTGAACCACTGACTAACTCATCAAGCGACAGAGATAGGCAACCCCATCGCCCTCCTCCCAAGCGGCTCCTCGACATCCTCATCGCTCGCCAATCCTATCAGCCCCACCCCGGTTGTCGCGACGGGAAAGTCCGGCGGCGGCACCCCCTTCAAGAAGTGCTCCTTCTGCGCCTCGACGTAGCGTGCGTTTGCCGGTGTCAGTGGGACCGCCGGAATGTACATCACTGAGCATGGGTCAGTTAATTGGAGAGCGGAACAAAGAAATAGCGCAAGTCGCACCGGCGGAGTCCTCGGCGCCAGTGTGCTCCTGCTCAACGGAGTGCACGACGTCGCAGTGCCAGAACACGGTGTCGCCGGGGTTGACGTCGGGGACCGATATCATGGTGGCATCGAGGAGCAGGTGCTGGTTCAATACATAAGAAAAGTTCACTTCAGGAGGTACGGCGATAAAGATTGACGAACCGGATGCAGCTCGTTCGTTGGATGCGGGCCCCCAAATCCGGTGTCGCGGGGGAAGATACCGGGAAAATCGGGCGTCGAGATGTCTGATTGCGTCTTGTGGTCAGTTGTCCGACATATGATAGCGTAAATATGTACCAAATTCCCACTTCGCGGCGTCAAGTATGTCCTTGGAGTCGAATGGGACAAGTGGGCGGAAGAACGGACGGAGGATGATGTATGCGTTCGAGAGGAGAACGTCCGGGAAGACTTTGAGCGTCCCCTGGCTAGGTCCCGTTTTGCTGTTGAAAATCAGGGTGAGGATGAACGAAATAAATGGTAGGGCGGGTGAAACGACGAGCCTGATAGCGAGCCATCCCTGGAATGTCCTGAACACACTCGACTGTCGGAATAGTATGTGATAAAACAGGACTTCCGGCAGGTAAGACTGAAGGTACCTGGTTGGGTCTGCGATACATAGATGTCCGTGCCTCGAGGCGGGGCTCGAGCGCGTAGGGATCGTGCTTCGACCATGCTCCAGAGAGAATGTCCGCAAAGCACGCGCGGAAATTCTCGTTCTCCCAACGCTCAATGGCGCCTCCTGGCAAAGAACTGAAATGAGCGGAGATCATATATTGATATTGTCTCCACAACATACCATCGATATGGGGTGGATGACGATCCCACGCGACGCCCGGGTGGCGAATGCGAAAGCGGTCGGCGTAGCTCAGAGGTGTAGCCAGGTCCACACCCTCTACCTTCTGCCCAGTCGTAGCGTGGTACAAACTGTTGAGCCAAGTAGACGTCGCGAGCATATTGGGGTGCGCGCGCGCTTGGATCTGGGCTTTGGTCCAGCTTCGAAAGGGGCGTTAGATAATACGCGAGGACGCGCATATCCCACCACTCACTACAGATGGAAGAATTGTTTGTCATCCTCCGGGAACCCTTGTAGGGTTGATTATTGAAACGAACGCCGAAGAAGTGAGCATAAGCAAACCATCGGATTGTGGATTGGCCTTGACGAATTCCTCAAGGCTGGTCTTCCACGCTCGTGCCTGCTCGTCGTCTACGACGTCCTTGATGACCACCGTACCCTTGCGCTTGATATCCGCGATCTGGGCCTCACTCAACTTGTCCAGATCCGCAAAGGACACTTGAGGAATGTACTGGATCGCGACGGTTATCATTTATTAAAAGATGAAGAAGTTTAATTCACGGTAGAGCCCCCCTTCGCAATGGCCTTTGTGACCTTGTCCAACTCGGCAAGAACCTCGTTCCAAGCCTTGCTGAGGTCCTGTTCAAAATTGGGGTTAGTCGCGGCAATCGCGCGCTTGATATCGGTGAATCTGGGAGGGAGCTGTGCAGCTGGCATGGTGGTGAGTCGCCTCGAGTTTGCAACGAGCTTTTGTATCGGACTTCGGCCCGAAGAAGCGTAAATTCTCGAAGTATTGCCGGGCCGTTATCACTTTTTTATTCAATTTATTGCAAATCCAAACTCCAGCTGACGAGCCTGCCGTCAATTGTGGGTGCTCTGGAGCAGCAACCTTGGCGGGATTCAACCCCACGGGGTCAGTTCATGTGATGGACGGGGTTTAAGTTGAGCAGGCCATTACATAGTGTCGGACGCCAAGACTCACTAGGTACAATATCTTCACCTGTGAGTCGTAGTTCAATTCAAGCGACGAACGTACAAGTATCTACCTCGTTCCCTTAGATGCATCTGCCCATAGGTTTTTAACTGCCGCCCAATACTCCTCGGGATAGTCTCGCGCATGCGCAACATGTGCGCTCTTCTCGAACCGCAACTTCCTTACATCTAGCCCCTCGCTCGCACACTGGGCAGCATGCCCCTCTATATCAGCCGCCGGAACCATTTTATCCACCTTGGAGTAGATGTAAAGTCTGGGCGTGCGCTGATCGATCCAGGGGAGGACATGCGGATTCCGGAGAGTAGCCATCATGGCGAGAATGGGGTTTGGGTTCCTCAGGATGTGACCAACAATCCAGAGGAGGGCGTAGACCAAGACGAAGGCGCCGCTTGCCAGGAATTTAACCAAAGTATTTCGAATTGGACTGGTCACTGCGCGCATTGCTTTGCCTAGGGTGGCGCCGCCGGGGGCTGAGTCTATTATCAGTGCGCTCGGAGATTTAAGATCTGTCTGAGTAGGTTTGGGCGAAAACATCCCAGCCAAGGCGATAAGATGAGTCGCTCCGCCTGAAGCACACGTCAGATATCGGCTAGTAGAATATATTTCGCATATTGATTACCATTGGAGAAACTGTGCGTCAGGATACGCTGTCGGTCATCGAGACATCCGAGTGCCTCTAACGCGGCGATCACAGGCGCATAGCGTGCTTTCTATCCACAATGAGTGCGTTACCGTCGAAAAACAAATGAGCGTCTTTCCGTCGAAAATAAGCGGAAATTACTCGCCAGACCGCTGGAAGAGCTCCAGAAAGACGAAAGCGGGCTGCGGACGAGGATTATCGTGGTGGTTGGGTAGAGTACGCTGTAAGTTGCTGTGTATTTGTGCAGATGGGAGAGCTCGGCACCCATCCAGCCGAATATAAGGATGACACTATCCAAGTCCGACTCAGCATAGGCGAGCACTGCGGAGCCTTCATAGCTCTGACTTTGCACGTACCTTGGATCGGTCGAAGGTGGGGAAGCAGAGGTCGGCCCTCGAATGTAGCCATACTGACCGAGAGATGTGAAGCCTGCAACGGAAGATGAGGCCATTCGCGAAACGGGTGGTGGTGACGCGTCAATTTGAAAAATTGTGAAGACAAAGCCAAATGGGGCTCTGTTCATCGCCGGAAATTCCCGGCGCCACACAAAATGCCGAGTGTTGAACGTTCGACTCTCAACTCAAGCCATCGTTTTGCCATTGTTGCAGTTTAATCGTAATCCCATAGTAGCAGCCTGGCTGAACGTCAGTGTTTTCTAAATAATAATACGGTGCTGATGACCTCATCTGAAGACCCAGCAACTAGTTCTGCTACAAACATGAAATGCTCGTATCTCGAAATTTTTAAAGTTGCCGCATACAGAATATGAGCTTTAAGTTACACAACCCTTACAAGGACCGAATTAGGCTTTGGTTGAACTTAAAAACAATGCAAGGTACGAGCATTCCATGTTTGCAGCATCTGTCCCAGGTTGAACTAGTTGCTGGGTCTGCAGGTGAGTTCATCAGCACCGTATTATTGTTTATAAAACACTGAAGTTCAGGCAGGCTGCGGCTAGGTGATTACAATTAAAAATCCGACCTGACGTTTCAACTTTGAATGAATTAATACTCTTCCGATCTCTCACCCACAGCTTCATGATCAAGGAGCCAGAAAATACACTTTGCTTGATAAAGGCAGAAGAGAAAACTTCCGGCTGAGCTGGCGTTGCGCCATGGTTTGGTATCTCCTCGTCCATCAACACCTCCAGTTTCAATTATGTTGCTATTCGGACAGACCTGAGACACCTGTCAGAACCTGATTTTCGTTTTCCGACTCAACCGGGTCAGAAGTTCCGCAGCAACAAATTCATCCTAGTGGCTGTTACCCACTAAATGAAGTACGGGCTCAAGTCTATACACGTCAGGTTGAATGATTGCGCCACCAATTAACTACATCACTTGTGTTGAATAATTACATTACTATACAGATATTGTTTTCTCTTCGACGTCTGTGGGTGAAACGGGCTGGAGGGGTACCTCCGCCTGACGAGATCTCTGCTGCATCCGCTCGTCGAGCTCCTTGCGGATCTGCCTTCCGCGGACGAGGAAGATCAACGAGGAGATTGCAACGACGGATGCGCTGTTGAATATCAGCGCGCGGTGCATGTTGAGCGGAGGGCTGCTGTTGGCTCCGGCGCGCAACGCGCCTTGCACTGTAATAGTTCGCATCGAAATTACACTCCAAGAAAAACACAAAAAAAGGAATACTACAGACCTTGCACAAAAACGACTTCGAACAAGTTCACGCTGGGGGGAGAAATTATGTAACCGCGAGAAGGTTGGAGGAAATGAGCATACGTGAACCAGAGTAATGCAGAGCTTCCTTGGGCGTTGCGTGTCACCTCGCAACCGAGCTCGAGGGCCATAGGAAGTAGTGGAAGCTGAATAACGTTGAATGGTCAGCGGTATTCGAGAGCAAAGTCGTCGGTTTCTTACGGACGCTGTTCCGATGACGGCCATGATCACAAAAAGAGCGGCGGTGTTGTGCGGTCTGACTGGCGGTCTAGAATGAGCGATATGTGTCTTGTGCAATGCAGGACTTTACCAGCCCAGATCAAGGAAAACCCTGATTATGTTCAATAAACCGGAGCGTATAGCACGAAAGCCCGACACTTACATCCAGCGGCAATGAGCGGGACTAGAGTTTTGATGGTACGGGCCAAGTGTGAACTAATGGACATTCATCAGAAGCTGAAACACAAAAAAACATCGACTAACGTGAAGACCCGGTCGAATAGCGGCGCGGTCACCACTGCGGCCACAATCCCGCACAACAACAGTGTCGCACCCATCAGTCCGGCTTGGTGGTCCGAGTATCCCTGCGGAGCCTGCGAGGCCAAGTTCACACACAGCATGAACGAGTAAAAAGTGTAGTAAGCGAACCAAAATTTGGCCAGAAAGAAGCGAGAACGAGTTGGTTCTGAGAAATAACCTATGTGCGATTATCCTGCTGAAGATTATGTTTGCAACTCACGATGCGACCAATGTGCCGAAAATGAGAAGGAGGACGGTAAAGTCTATCCGTTCCCGGGACTCCATGTGGGACTCTGGTGAGGTTTCCTTGCCAAGCAGCGCTCTGATGAGAACGACGAGTGGTGGAGATTTTGTCGAGCCAGAATGCGCTGAAAGACACAGTCAAGGGGATTCGGCAGGCGACTAAGAGGAAGACTTACTTGGAGGCGTAGGAGGGGCATCGCCTATGAGAATGACGAACGGTGAAACAGCCGTTGAGATGATAGCTTCAGGCTCAAGTCAGCCCACATGAAGGTCTTGGTATGAATTCGGAACTTTGACCTAGCCCTAAAATCTGGGCCAGAGTATTGTTCAGATACATGTTATGCATGGGCTGGCAAGACTCGCCGACTGCCGAACTGATTGAAAACGGGAGGAAATCAGTTGAGCGATGGCGCCGCCGACCGGGTTAGCTATATGGGGCGTTCAACGGAATCAACTTGAAAGGAAAGCCGCATAAAATAAATGGTGAACCTATCGAAATCGCCATCGTGGCAGCGGTTCGTCCCCTAAGGTCGAACCACGTCTCCGAGTATTTTGGGGCGAGGACGAGGAAAACAGGCTGCGCTATCGCGCTGAATAGCTGGCCCAAAATGACCAAGGCGTAGGATTGATTCGGCGCCAGCGAGCGGAGGGTCCCGGCATATCTAATCCACGACGCGGTCACCATAGCGGCCGCTCCGATGAAGCACTGCGGATGTTGTCAGACCATCAATTTTGAGCAGATACATGGACCCACAGATTTCCGGAGCCCAAAACGTGAAGCAAGCGCGGGGATGGACAGGATGACGGGTACACAGGCACAGGTCATAATATTTCCAAGCCAGTTTATGCGATCCAGGCTGTACCCAAGCTCACTGGACGCTATATGAATTCATCATAAGGGAGAGGCTTCTCGGAATGATTTAGAGAAAAACTAACCTTGGTTGGCGATCGGGCCAAACCATGGCCTGGGCCATCCGCCCACTATGTTCAGAACGATCTTTTAATCCGAAAACCAAGAGATGAGAAAGGCAGTATCTGCATAAAAAGGCCCACTCACAAAGCCGGCCAGTCCGAGAAAACGCTGGCGGTATAGCCTGTACTGCGGAGTTTCCATCCGAGAAACATCCGAGGCCATCTTGGTAGATATCTGAACAGAAACAACTTTGTCGTCCGCTGCGATTGACATTCAGTTGAGAGGGAGGTGCGTGGGCGCAGAACGATAATCATGGCTGCTTGTGCCGGGTGGGCTACTAGTAGCCGTTCTTGACATCTGATGAATTTCTGTGCCGTGCAACAGATCCTGGGCCGAGGACATAACGACTGCCATACTTAATATGACGCTAGTTCCTTGATGATATGTCAAGACGCACAGCCCAATGCTGCAATTTGCATGAGAGAGCTGGCTCGCAAGTATGAGAACGACTGCATGCGTAGGGACCGTCCAAGCTAATTTTCTAGTACCATGCGCCACAGTGGCAGTTGTATGCGTTTCGCGGATAAAAAAGGCGCCTGTTTTTGGAGACATTCAATATGCAACTAGACCCTATTCATGGAATGCTATATGCCAACCACGCCTCGCCCATCTGCTCATCTCCGCCAGCCCAATGGCTGACAAGCTGAGACATGGCAGTCTTGGCTACCCATCCCGCGATGATGATTACGGTCGTGAATAAAGGGTGGAAGTCCAGAACAACTGGTAGCGCTCAGGCCGGATGTTGGACAGACGAGAATGTGCGCACCGCGTAAGCCAAAACCAGCAGACATTCCTCCGAGCACGTTGCGCACAACCCATTCACGGTCGATCTCGTCGGCATCGAACAGCTGGAAGACATATAGATTGGATCGAAGAGGTGGGGACCCGGGTGAAGGCTGCCAGATCGTAAGGAGGAACAGAAGGAAGAGTTTGGTTAGGGATGAGTATAGCAGCGTGAGCGGGATCAGCGAGAAGCGGAATTCGCGGCGGATGTCCGACATTGTTGGGCGGGAGCCAATCCGGTCTGCGATCTCCAACACCAGATAGCACGCAAATAGCACGCCGACGTGGAATGCTATAGTTTCTTCAGGAATGTGAGGTTCAAGGCACGTAGGATTAAACCGTTCGTGCTGACCAACTGTCACTCCAACGAATGTTCTAAAAATCGCGTTCAATGTCTCTCTTGTCCAGGGAGAAACATTTGACGGCTGGTTGGGGTCTGCACTGGTTAATCAACGTGTTGATTCGCCGGTAAAAATAGCATACTCAGGTGGCTCCATCTAATGACTGCGAGCAGTTACTATAGTTAGTAATTGAAGGATCCAACGTTTAATTGACGCACAAACATCTAAAAATATGAGCGGACCCCCGAATCGAAGGACAGTCAACCACCGCATCTAGATTGTTTAGTAATCAGGTACAAGGCCAGGTCAGAGTTGAATGAGGCCAAATGACAAAGGTTTTTTTTGTAGAGGGTACTCAAAAGGATATGAAAATACCTGCTCCTTCTCGGTTGCTGTTCTGCGGACTGCGGCTGGATCGACAGTTGCCCCGGAGACTGATCTCCTAGGTTCTGCTCCCCGGTTGTACAGAAGATGGCGATAGACACCCCGTTTGAGAAGAATAAGGTCAATCAGTAATGTCAACGCATCGTGCTCGACATAAAAATCCGCAATTTTGGCACAATTCGTCTTGGTTGAGGCAGAAATTGAATGAATGAACAAGCGGGAAAGTGAACCGACTGACACATTGTTCCAGCCTAAGATTATAGGAAGATTCGTAGACGGTGTATAGGAAATCGACGGCGGTGGTGCAGGTTATGCAAATCGGCATGGTGGTTCCGGACAAGGGAGATTATTATGATTGATGCGTTTGATCCAGGCTTGGTCAGCAACCACGTAAACGACCACCATGGCTCCAGCAGCGTCCTCGTCGCGCGCCCTCAACGCTATATTACCGCAGATCGCGTCGGCTCCTTATGAGGCACATCAGAAGGCCCGGACTTTTGCGTCCAGATACACGAAATCTGGACAATACGATACCGCCATCGACGTTCTTTTCCAGAGTGCCAGGGAGCTATTCAAGGCAGGGCAGTCCGGGAGCGGCGTTGATCTGACGGGATTCCTGCTCGAGGTATATGAGGCTAAAGGGGAAACCGTTTCTGACGAAAGCAGAGGTGTGTGATTGATAAGTTCTGTACTGTGAAAGAAAGGTTGAGTGTCACTTCATTTCAGGTAGATTGACGCAGCTCATTGCTCTGGCCGGCTCTGAAGGTGCTTGGAGAAAGACCGTGATTGATAAATCCCTTGCGTGAGCCGATCCTTCTGGTTTTGGTTCAATTATCGAAACGAATTTGACACCGCACTAGTTGGTCGGTGAAACACGGTTCATGTCCCGCAGGGGACGCTGAACTGCATCATTATGTGGGAGAGTTGCTATACAAGGGTTTGCACACACTCTACTCCACGTATGCCCGTCTGATCTCTCTCCATAGAGGGCGCCTTCGAGACTGCAGAGCCCCATTTGCTAGCGTCTAGCAAGAGAGACAGTGCGCGACTGCTCGCAGAAATGTTCATCGAATGGTCTGCATCGGATCCTTCTTCTCATGGCGCATTTGCTTTGCGTGGAACGCTACCGTGGGTGTTTTTCCCTTCTATCTCATTATAATTCACACAATATACCGACTTTGACCAGGTACCTACAAAACGGCAACATACTCGGCGCGCGCACTTTCATAACGCATTTTGTAGCTGCCCTTCCCCGAGCCTCAGACCCGCCCCTGCAAGTTGGCGATGTCGAAGTTGTCCTCGTCAAAGATCAGATTGTCAATTTCGCACAGCTTGCAGTTTTGACGTGCCAGCGCGCGCAAGGCGAACGCAACAAGGCCGTCCGAGAAAGCTGGGTACGGCTGTGTGGCACCTATCAAAGTCGGGGCGGGTTATTGGCGACCCCTGAAGTTCGACAGGTCTGTTGCATTCCTTTTGTTGGAGCTGTCATTTCAACCGAGCTGTCTGTAGGCGCTGACCGAGGTGTCCACTCTATATTTTGCCCTCGCGCCTCCGCGCAGTCAAGCATCAAACCCGCTCGGAGATATGATATCGTCGATGTTTGGAGGACCGGCAGCAGCTCAACCCACAAGACGCGTGTTGGCACCCGCAGGCATATCGTCCGGAGGATTGGATTAGATCAAGACGTTTCTTCCAGCTGTATTTCGGGTTTGATTGAAGTTACATAAATATGAATATGACCGCAAAGTCCAACACAATTTGCTATGGACGTGTGGGCCAAGTTGTGTGCCAGATAAACCGAAATCCCGAGTCATAAACGTATCAATCTGAATTCTCAACATGACGTCTTGGGGGCGAAGGGGGAGAACTTCAATTTCCCGCTGGTCGAAAGGAGGCCGTAGCCGGGTTCCATTTCTAAAAGAGGTTCAGTCCGCAGCAGCGTAAGTGAATGTCGAAGCCCTCACCATCGCTGTAGATGTGCCAGAACCACCCGACACCCCCATTAGGCATTGTCTTGAAATCTGCGCAGTGGCTATCTAAAAGTGTATAATAATCCTAAAAAGAGGACATAAAAACCATCAGCGACGATTCAACACGACGGGATTGCGGTAACCGACATGTTCATTCTGAACGTTGGCTACAGCTGATGGCGAATTAGGCTGCACGCCATCCGACGTCTAAAAGGGCATCAATTCTGATCGAGGTATTTTTGAGCCGCGTTACCACCGAAGGCCAGCCGTTCTGAGTATCATTTGTTAGGTGACGGGAAAAATTGAGTCTAGGCCAGCCCTCACCTGGCTCATGTATATCTTCTTCCCTTGACCATTATCGAAAAACCAGTTGAGGTCCGTCAAAACGATTGGCCACGCCTTGCTCGCTGCCCAACATGCGTGAGTCAAACTATGCATACGAAGGGCTTCAGGGAGCTCACCGGTTGAGGCTAAGGTGGAAAAAAATGGCAAATTGTGTATATCTAGTAGAGAGACGGCGTCCAAGATTTGCTGCGCGCCATCGTTTTCGCGCTCCTATTTTAAATAAATTACAGCCGTATGTGATAGAACTCGGCTCACTTGATACCCGTACGCCATCTCAGAAATCGTCACAGGGATCTGAAGGCTTGATAAATTGGCTTTTGCGGCCGTGACTTGGGCTGCGAGAACGGGAGGGTCCAGAACCTTGCCGAAACGTCAACCATCAAACCATCAAAATTGAACCATCTATACCCCGTCGAAGAGCGGCTCGCTACCGAATTGCAGTACTCGAGTAACGAACTTGGCCTTCGGATTGGAGTGGAGGATTCCCAGCAATGTGTTGCGTCGGCTCATCCACTGATTCGTGCCATCAAAACCAAACTGCATTATAGTTCGAGTTAGGTTAAGTTACGGCCGGGAGAGCGGCCACTCACCCAAATTAGCGCATGTACGCCGACTGCATTGGCCGTTAAGTAAATTACCCTAATCAGGGTTCATGCATAGTTCAACTTACTTCCGGCACCCCAAGCAGCGTCCACAATATCGTTGCTAGAGCAATGACTGATCAATCAAAGAATTCAACTATAGCGAAATAGCACTTGCTAGAAGCCTAAAGATAGCAATTTCAGCCACCTTCACTCAGCGGAAATATACGAGCACTCACCCGCCCTATCGCATGCGCCGTACATGCGAATATAGCGGCTGTTGTAGGTCTTTCGGATATCCAGGAAGTCCGATCGGAGCTTGCTCAGGCTCTGGCCTAGGTAAACATCAGCCGCAGCGGCGACAGTGCGAGTGAGCGCACATACAGGCAGTGACTTCGTAACTAAACCCCATAAACGCATACTCGGTGCTGTAGTCGCACCACCAGTTGGTCAGGCTCGAGGGAGGACTGGCAGGCATCTTGAAACCTGGAAGGACATAGCATCAAGTGGACGTTAGAGTAGCATTTGTGCACCCTACCCAGTGCAGGGAAGCAGTTAGGGGGCGCGGTCGCATCGACGTGGACAGTTCGTGTGGGTTCATGTTGAACAGGGCTGGCATGGATCGTAAGGCAGAAAGCCGCAAGGACGTGAAGCAGGTGAAGGAACGCCATCGCTTTCAGGCTGTTTCTCTCCCTTCATCCCAGAGCCCTTTATATAAGGCCTGTTGCAGCGTAGCCAACCTGCCGGGGTAACTGGTACTCGCGCGGAGGAAGAGCATATGACATTGGTATAACCAAACGGGATTGAGGAGGGTTAGGGCGGTATCTGCTATTGAAGGGGAATTACGGGAACTTCGGATCCCGTTTCCTTGAGACAGCAGATTTGAGTCGCAATTTCCGAGATAGAAGGGCGTATAAAAGGCAAAGAAGGACACGCGGGCCGAACCAAGTGGATAAAATGTCGTTTCATACAGGATGGATGACTTGAATTCCTCGCAATTCGAGGGGCACGCGCCCACAACTAAGCAAAGAAATGTCGTCTGGTGTAAATTAGTATCACATGTCACCCGAACGGAGAGACGGCAATTAGGAATAGCTAGATTCAGGAATAAGTTGAATTGATCAGATGACTGCAACACGATCACGTGCATGAAATACAATTCTATAAATGGCACAAGCAGGTCGCGAAAAAGAACGTCTAAGGCTCCGGAGAAATTACGCCAACGATTTAAGCTACACAGAAGTTGTCGGACCCCCTTCATGTACCAAGGTCGAGCCGCTCCGTCCCCCGAAAGACGTCCCACTGGAAACACTAAGTTTCGGGAGTCGTTCGGATATCTGTCCGACAAGCGCCCGGGGATCCAGGGTGATGTTTCTGTCCTCGATGATGGTCTGCGCAAAGCTAACAGGGTTATCAGGCGATTTCGTGTGATCGTCGGTGTCTTGGTGAGGGTTCAACGTCCAATACTTGGAGCTGGATATCGAGAACAGAGTCAGGAGACGTTCTGGATGATTTAAACCAGAAGCTTACTGCTTGCAGAGAGCGTAGAATGTGCTGCCAAGGATAGAGCCTAGGAAGGGGCCAACCCAGTACTGTCGGCCGACATTCAGGGCGGCGATCTCGGGGCAGAAGCAGTGACGTACCACCCAATGATTTGGAGTCGGGAATCCGGAGACCAGAGCTGGACCAAAGGATCGAGCAGTGTTCATCGAAGCGCCGGTGTAAAAGGTCGCGAAACTTCACAAGAATGAGTTCACACATGCATGCATGTAAACCGTACGATACGCGTACAGGTGGCATGAGAATAAGGTCAGACCGATTCCAATCTGCGCATGAAGTCATCAGTAACAGAACAGTCGAGGATAACCGAAATCGGACTCACCGGTGCAAACGCTGTCGCTTGATGTTTTTCGGCGGCCAACATGAGAACTGCGATGACGAGAGCACAGGTGATGAACATTTCGATGAACACGCCCTGGGTGACGGAAGTGCCGGGCCGGAGTGAAGTGCTGGAGATGAAAGTGAGAACCATATGACTTGGAGCGATAGAGCTCATACTTGATCGACAACGTTCCCGTGAGTCCGAGCAGAAGTGCCGAGGCCAAGACAGAACCCATAAATTGCGCGATGACATAGAGGAGTCCGCGGAATGGAGGTAGGATGCCGAGCAGTACGAGGGAAACCGTGACGCAAGGATTGAAGAGGCTACCGGTTATGCTGATTCGGAACGGCGGACTTCGGTGAATTGGCGGATTCGATGCTAGCGGCACTCACCGGAAGAAGATCCAAGCACAAACAACCAGACTGAAGCCCATACAAGTCGAGATGTATAAAACCCTTTCTACATTCGTAACGCCGTTGCTCGACTGGAGGCAAAACTGAGTGGTAGATTGCAGTTTGAATGCAGAGACGCACCATTGTCTCGGCTGTCGCTGCTTGAATCCCGCCCAGACCAAGAAGAAGAAAGAACATTGTCCCGACAAGCTCCAGCGACGCGGCAATGAGGTCCTTTCTGATATTCATCGGTATAGGCATGGCGTTCGAGACAAGTTCTGTGAAGGACAAGTTGGCGCGGAATATTGGCCATGTTTGGTCGGCCGTCAGTGATCGATCGTTTCCGCGTTTGGTGTCATTCTTGCCAAAATGGGATTCTGGGCGGTAGTTGAACTGGTGGGTTGAGTTCTGTCTGAGTTTCGGAGATTTACAGGGTTTGGGCTCGAGTCCGATTTTTGTTCTGTTGTCTGAGTCGGCTGGGCTCGGAACCAGGAATGGATCATTACTGGTGTTCAATCACAAATGTCGAGTTCTCTGCCCTTGGGACCATAAGAACGGTAATCCTGCAGCGCAGCGGCCCTAAAAAAACCACCATCCCATGGTAAAGCTGCAGACGACGGTTGTCCGAGAAATGTTACTGACGAGTTCGCCGTAAACTCAACTGCGTTTTACCTTGCGTCAATATCCCTCTTGGCCGGGATGACTCTTCTTCACTGAGATCTGTTGCTCAATGTTGTGCCAACCGTTAGTTTCACACTTACTAATTCGTTCAACTACCCAACTTCACAGTCTTGACTGCTGATAGATTCAAATCTCAGGGAAAGCAGTGGTCGAACTAAATATGAGGAATGAGGAATATCAAAGGGGAAGATTGGCCGCAACTGTTAAAACGGGAGCATGACGGTCTGAGGTGCAATCGAATTGCCGTCTGATCCGAAGCCAACCACGCCGGGAATCACCGGAATGGTATCTCTTGTGGACCTCCGAACCGACGCCCAGAGTTTGAAGTAGAACATTTTGGAATAAGTTATCAAAAGCAATAGTATAGACTCGTCGCTCGAATGAAAAGCGCAATTTAATGGCTAAAAAGTATGCCAATCACCAAACACTGTTACTTGTATTTGCACCTGCGAGTCATGGCATCGCAGTGCTACCTGCAGAAATGTCGTCGATATGAGGAGCATGTACTTACAGCTGGTACACGACTTGCAAACCAAGTTGGAACGAGGTTGTTTGCCAACATTGCCTCGAACAAATGATACCCGCGTCGTGGGTTGCCGGTAACGGCCGCGTCGCTGGGCTGCTGTATCGCAGGCCTCACTAACACCCAACCCACTACACCATAGCTGGGGTGTAAGTTCCACTTGTCGAGCTTCAAATACCGAAATGAATTCCACCCGGTGCAAATCTTACACCATTAGACGTTGTTCGGAATCTATGGAACCTACGGGTCGCGGTTGCCACATGATTCTATCACATACTGCTTGGCACGCCGCTGCTCGGAACCTCCAACCCCCTCGACATCTTCCGGAGCTTCACCATCCAAATTTAACTGTAGCTGGTCAGATGTACTGATAGTGCTCAAGACCCGGTGCTTACTTTGCTGCGATCAGCACCCGCATTTATAAGCGCCACGGCAACTTCCGCATGCGCAGAATCCATCGCCAGATGGAGAGCTGTGTTGCCTGGATCGAGGTCAATTATATAAATATGGGCGGAAGCGCGTGCCCCACCGATGCGATCCGCGTTGTTGAGACGCGTCTTGTTGGGAGGTACAGAAGATTCCAACAGCAGTCGAATGAACCCCAGGGATCCGGTCGTTGCCGCGCGATGACTGAACGATAAAAAGTCAGTGCGCGTCGGAGAAGGGGAAATATCGGCATACAGAGGGACTTGGTTAGCCTTATCTTTGGCGTTAATCTGAAGGACTTTGATGAACTTGGGTTGTCGTTGACAACATAGCAAGACATACGTCCGCCCCTCTTGAGATTAAAAGCCTTCCGATCTGGTATCAAACGATCAGTGCGCTAGCCTTGCACTATGGACGCGCGACATACATCAATCCGAGATTTAGACGCAGCATAATGTCTGGAAGGAGTCAATGGGGAATCGGGTTGAAAGAGGTCAGCATACAATGGACTGATTCCTTTGCCATTCTTCCTAGAAACCGTTGAAGCGCTGCGATGAAAGATGGGAAGGGCGATTACCTATTCACATCCGCCCCGGCTCCTACAAGTTCTTGAACGATTTCGTCATGACCCGCGCTGACTGAAGACCATCAATGGAAGTACGGAAGACTGGAATGGTTGGCCACCTGCAATGTGAAGAGGTGTCCATCCGCTATTATCGACCAGGTCCACTTCGGCTTTCTTGTCAATGAGAAAGCGGACGATGTCGGTGGATCCGGAAGCTGCGGCCCAGTGAAGCGCTGTTCGCTCATCCTGTACAGATTTAAGGCTATATTGATTGAAGCAAGCAAATGTGCATACGACATCCAGTGAGTTAATTAATTTGGGATTCTCTGAAATGAGCGAGCGGACAACATGAAGCTGATCTAGATAGAATTTAGAGATGCCAGAAAGGACTTCATGTACTAACTGTTCTGCGCTGCGGTATGTACCGACAGAGAAGACATGGGAGTAGGAGAGGCGACGCGTAATTACCTGGATGACGTACACTCCATCACCGTCACATGTTTTCTCGGTCGCGAAATTATGTAATTACCGCGGCTTCTCTCTTTCACTGACTCTCCCGTTCTGGCCCAGTTCTCCTGCATCCAGAATGCCTTCACTGCACTTGAGCGCGCCGGTGGAACAGAAAAACAGCCCCCACTCTCTTCTACCGTTTCTGCAGTCGCAATCGCAACAAACCCTTAATAAATTGTACTCAAGACCGTCCTCATGTCTTTCGATATTCCGGTGGAATTCTCCATTCCAGTCCTCAACTCGGTTCTGACCTCAATGACCCAGGCTTTTGGCCCCTCTTCAGCAGCAAATCATCATGAATCTTCTCTGGCTCGAATCGACTATTTCTTCGTCGACCATGGCTGCCTGGGTGGTCCGGGAAGAGAAAAAGTATCGGATATGGCACCTTCCTTGCAATTTCTATTAATTCTAGGCCCGCAGAAATTACGACGCTGCCTTGTCGCCTTTGTTCCGTCTTCACATTTTGGCCACTTCCCCAATCAAACTGGCTTTGAGTGCTACATTCAAAACGAGCATGCGCCAGGCACTGACAGGGGGGTAAGGCGAAGAAGTATATCCCGTAGACTCCGACCTCACCGTCTCCAACAGTGGCACCACTGGCAGCTTCGGTGTTCCGGCCCCCAAGGATGACAAGTACCCACCCATGGGCATCGACGAACTTGATGGTTATGCCCTGGAACGCTGGGAGGTAGAATATCGAGATTCAGGGTGAAATCCTCCTTGAACTTTCTTCCAGACGATCCTGCACTACATGGTCTCTTCCGGAACTGGCCAGAATTCCATGCGACCCTCCAAGGATGTTCTATTTCTCCTGCAACAGAGCGGTCTCATGGCTAATTCTCAGTAGGTGTTGTTTCTGTTCCTCTGCGCATTATCACTTCATTTCTGCAGGGGTTCTCTTCAAATCACATCTGCAGGCTTCCAGTTTCTACTCCACTCTCCACACGCACAGTTATGGGATCTATTGCTGCAATATTTGCGTTTGGCTGAGGTGGATTTCATTTACAATATCCGCCCTCTGACTATACGTCACTAGGAGCGCAATATGGATCTGGTAGAAGTCTTGAGTTTTCTATTCATGCTATCAACAATGGAGCTTGGTAGAGTAAGAACGCAGAGTTGCCTGATGAACATCCCCTGATCGGTGATCCCAGGAGTATTCGACAGAGGGGATGAACAGCACGCCACAAGTTGCCGCAACCCACAAGGCCATGCTGAACGACCTCCGCGATTACGGCCTCCTATGGCAACGCAAGGTACGTGCATGTACAGCGGCGCAGGGTCGCTTCCCTCACTCCTTTCATCCAGCCTTCTTCGCGACGTTTCTACCCCACGCGTTTAGCCACTACGCTCACATCTTCCTCGCCTCCGCTTCCCACGTCGACTGGTCCAAGCTCCGGTCCAAAAGAGGGCTTTATTGTCCTGGAAACTAACTACCGGATATACGCGTACACAGGTACCTCCGTGCTGGTCTCGTTCGCTCTGTAGCCTACACTAACTGACCAAATTCGTTCAAGATAATCCCCTCCAAACAGCCGTCCTCAATCTGTTTGTAGCTTTGAAATACCGGTTTCCTAACCTAGTTGTCGGCTCTATCACTCGGGATAGCGTTAAAAAGGCGCTGAGTAACGGAATCTCGGCAGAACAGGTCTGTGTCGTCTCCCGTTAGACTTTGCAGAGGCACGTTAATTTCTAATCGTTAAAATTCAGATCATCAGTTATCTAATAGCTCATGCGCATCCACAAATGAGAAAAAATGTACGTGCTATCCCTCCGTACTCCCCGCGTCCTGGTAAAGCCGCACTCGACCAGAATCCCCTCCTGCCGGTCACAGTGCAAGATCAGATCCGATTATGGGAGCTCGAGAAGAATCGATTAAAGTCTCAAGAAGGTGGGGAGACTCCTTTTACACGGGGTTTTGTTATTAATGGTGGACATCCAGGTTACCTGTATACTGCGTTCACCTCGCCGGCCGATTACGAGCTTGTCCTGAACTATGCCAGACAGCTTGAAGTCGTGTTGTGGGAAAATGCCGCGAAACGCTGCTTTTTCGGCAGCCTCGACGGACACGCGAACATCAAAAACTTCATCGAGAGGCGAACGGGCGGAAACGCGTAGTATGTTCAATGTGTTAACCCAGGAAATAATTCCCTTCGCCGGTGTTCTAGAAAAACTCGACTAAGAAATCATGAAAATTTTGAAACTGCGCACATCTGAACGCCACAGAAATCCAACCCGACTCTCGCTAAGGACACAACAAGTCCGGTGTAATAGCTGTTCTCCGACGCGTTACCTCGGCCTTCTCGAGCCAAGAACCGGTTTATACTTTGGACGTGAACGGTCTGAAGTTTATGAACTGACCAATGAATGACATCCAGCATCCAGAACACCACAGCGCCGACCCACACGAACGGTTGATCCCCTGTCATCGTGTAATTAATCCCCATGAAGACTCGCACCAACAGCGTTGAGCCCTCGGAGAGCGCTGGATTCAACATGCGGCAGCGGCAATCTGGAATCCCGAATCGCGCGGAAAGTTTATGTGGTGTGTTCTTACTCGGGGACATCGCGAACGACGGAACACTGTTCAACATCCCCGGCAAAAAAATCTAGAGAAGAATTTAATGTGGAATACATGAGAGTGTCAAACGACAGGTCGGTATGCTAACAGTGGTTGGATTAGGATCAAAGATATGGGCCTATTTTACAAGGGATGAAACAAATCGTCCTTCCGAGGTGCGCCAATCAAGAATTGTATACTGTTGCTCTAAGAATCCCCGTATTCGTCGGCGTTCGAGTAGTCCTCGGGGCTGGACATCCCGCCAGAGCTCGGCGCGTACGAGGACGCGTAGGAGTTCATGCTGGACGACGGGGAGAATGAAGCAGCTGCCTGAGACGAGGTAATGGCGAGGGAGCTCGATGTGTTCGAAGACCACCCGGAGTTGTACGACGCATGCGATGTCATGGGCCGATGATATCCCTGAGGAGCGTAAATGGACGCTTGCCCCACCGGTGCAGCAAACGGAGCCCCGGAAGAATGGTGCCCACGGATACCTTCCTTCGTGTCAGTGTCACCCGCAAGCAACCAAGGCAGACGTGAACTGGTGTCCCGGGAATCTCCTGAATGGTGGCCGCTGTATCTTGAATTCAACGTCGCCGAGTTATCAGAGTCCCGGCGGTGCGATGGGATCTGCAGCGGTGAGGGGTACGGGTTAGTGGATCGGGTGCGCGAGCGGTCAACGTAAACACTGGAAGCAGGTGGCGAGGATGGCTGGTACGTCTCGCCCTGCCAACGTGCGGAAGATAGATTCCACGAATCAGAGTTGCCCGCGTCTCGGCGACCCGGGGTGTAATGGTGTGACGAGTGAGAGGAGTGCGAGGGCCACGCGTCCGGACGGAGGGTAGGGACTGGGACCGACCATCTGTCGCTGTGGCCGACTCTCGGATACACGGACGAACTATGTGAAGAGACAGGGTAAAGTGCAGTGCCAGCGAATGGATTCTCAATCGGTGAGCCCTGGCTGCTGTCCGAGCCCCAAGATGTCGGGGAAACTGAGACGCTGTAAGGTTCGTCTTCTATTTTGCATTCGACGACGTCCGATGCCACTTCCTCAGTCTCGCTGTGAAAATGTATCAGCGGTGGGATTGGAAACGAACGCATGCGAACTTACACGAGCCGAGAAGTGCCATCAGGCCCTTTCTCGACCTTGGGAGGCACTCGAAAATTCGTGGCCCGAAAGAGGCGGGGATCCATGGGGAGGCCCATGATATCTGGACGACTGCTGGGCCTCTGAACAACCAGTTAAAATGAAGCTAGTGTAAGTGCCGTCAGTCGACAAACCTTGAGTTTTCCAGAGTGTTGGTCGGCCGAGGTATAGTAAGAAATAAGGTGAAGGTCGGATCCGTCGATGGTGACTGTAATGGTCTAAACATCTAATTAGTGAGGGAACCACAATGTTCTGCGGGTAGGCGCACTTTTTTGATTAGACCGTTGGGTTTGAAAGTTCCATGTTCGCTAGCCTGGAGGCCGGCGATGGCGGTGAGTGCATTGTGGAGCCGCGCCAGTGAGTTAGGACGCACAGACAAGGCTCGAGCTGGTTCGTCCGTCGGGTACAACTTTTTGTGGCTCCCGCGACTATTCGTGCGCTCATTGATTTCTCGATAGACCTGCACCGTTGTCAGCCAAAGATATTGAGTGAATTATTTTAGACGCACTAAAAAATTGCCAACGATCCGAGAGGGGGACCATAGTAGACCGTCTACAAGCATTATGGCGAGTCAGCATTCAGCCTCGCAAGCGGCGCCGAAATTCGACCTGTCCAACGCTTGATCCCGCTTTCTTCAACGCTGAAGACGAATACAGCCCCACTCTTGATCATCGTCCTGCGCTCTGCATCGTTTAAACGCCGGGTAATTCGAGGGATGACTCCTTGTCGTGCAGCATGGATGAGACGGAGGGCGTTCATGGTGGTTTCGACGGCACCATAAAACGGCGGGACGTCGGTCGGCTGGGAGGAGCTCATTTAGACGCTAAGTTTGAGGTTGTCGGACAATCAGAGATGGGGATGAGCTTACGAGGTTGTGCTCTTTATCCCAGTTTTGCGTCTTGTAACAGATCAGGGCTTCTTGGCTTTGGGCAGCTTTGGGCGCAAAGTCGCCCTAATTTGGCCGATACACGATGCCGCTCCGATTAGCGTGTAACGTTACCTCGGAAGGCTTGCTTACCTGACGTTGGCCACACTACGCACATTTTTCAGCTGCTGTTTATTTGCCCTCATAACCAATTTCCGTTGTTCTCTCGTACAACGAGTGCGCTCTTCAAGATTGAATTTTTAGCACTAGGCTTTTGAATTGGTTGTTTTAGCTCCTGTGCAGATCTGGGATCGCTCCTACCGTCCCGTGTGCCCCGGAATCCTCCAGCCTATACCCGATTCGATACTTGTAATCTTCTTCATATGGCCTTCTTTTTCAGTTCAACAGAAGCTTCCGGAAATTCCGTTGTGTCATTGATTCGGCATGCTGGTTGTTGCAGGCGTGAGACACGCATTTTTAGATGCCGTGCTGAAGCAAGGTTCTGAACACTTACATGTCAGGTCTTGCCCAAAACCGGGTTCATCCGAGCTTCATCGGTCCGTACATCCATTTAACCGTATGTTCAAACTGCTTCACGAATGAGCAGGAATCTGTTGTATTGGCGGACCGTTTCCAATTTTACAGGACCATACCCGTTCCATCAGCCCTTCCATTTCTGTCTGGAGATAAACCCCGAGGCGTTTTTTTTATGGACCTGGTTTACGTATGGAATAATTACACGGTAAATAATTCACCAAATCGAGTGATTCGCGTCGTGCATGTCAGGTACTTGTGCAATTCAGGTGATTGGACAGACCGTTCAAGGTCAGCATATGTGGGACTTGGCATTTTTTATTTTTCGACTTTTCTCGCCCCAGGTTCGACCAAAGCGTACGCTCCAGTGGGCAGTGCCTGTCCACGTCTCACGGCATTGGGGATTGTCGAATATATCCATTCAGGTAAATTTGCCCAGATGAGACGGTTCAGGGGAACAAAGACATATGTGCGCCCGCGTCGAACGAAAAACCGTCAAGAAACAGTGTACTGAACAGCAGCATGCCCTTGCAGAACGTGCCGTACATACTTCCAGGCTCCTATGAATCGTTCACGACGTTCCTCGATCTAAATTGGGATTCGAGGCAAGTTAAACACAATCAGGTCCCATAACGTTACTCACTGTGCCAGCGGCCAGGATGTCGGCAACCCCACCAAGCCGGGCACCTCCATCCGAGTATTCGTCCCCATGATCCATGGCTGAATTGTGCCGAGAGGCAGATTCCGGGTCTACGTTCCACGACCGACAAGAGGCTGGAGATAGGATGGAGATGATTCTCTGATCCATGGGTGCTACAGCCTGTCGCACGCCAATCTTCGAATAGGGTACCGCTGATTTGGGGGAGGATGGCCAATAAAAGAAATTTTCCTCAAAGGTTTCAACGCCGTTGTGCTATAAGCGATTCAGGAGAGCGTGGTAGCTGCAATGCCAGGCAACTCCCGTAGCACAAACTGTCTCCGTCCTCGGAGATACGGTCATCGGAGAGCGAGGGGCGGCCGTATTTGTGTCCGTTGGCGCAGGAAACTCGCGTGAAGCGGAAGGCCATAGAGCCTAGGCTCTGACTGGGCTTCTAAATCGCGTCGTTTCAGAAAGTAGGATCTTGTATCTGCCCGTATCCTCGTGGATGAGCAGCGCAGTGTTGCGCGGTGAGCCTGCCTGACGCAACCGCAAGGGGAGCCCATTTTAAGTCACGATCTACAACGGCCATGCAGAATGTTCATTCAAGTAGAATGAAATGCCAGCGTAGTGTAGGAGTATAATATCCACTGAGCTAATTCTTTTACACGGCCCGAAGATGACGAGATCCCTTGCGAGAACGAAATAATGATCGTATATTTGTCGGAGACCGCCTCAGAAGCACCAGAATCAAGCAGAGATGTCCGACATGACCTCGGCCAAATCATTCAAGATTTTGGGTCGTTGCCATGCTGTCAACCGGTTCGGAGCATCCCAATAATAATCGACCTCGACGGTGATTCAAGTTATTAAATCAACCCAGCCGGTCCATTGGACAGTCCCATAAAGTAGATGCGAGTCAGAGATATTTGGTGATTCGAACGGCAACACCTAGGAGTCGGCTGGAATTGCGTCTCGTCGTCACATCTGAAGAATCTTGTAAACCGCGTGGCCCGTATTTATATTTAACAGAAAGCTAAACCGAACTGTTCACCGCGGCCGAGAAGCTGCGGTAGTTATCACCGTTTCCTATCGTAGCAGAGCCGGAGAGGAGCCAGCTAGCACAAGTGGTACCGGATTGGATGAGTGCGATAGGCGATAGGCACGACCGGGACGCTTGTGCGTTCAAAATCGCCAGATACGAGCTTTTGCAGGTAGTCGAAAAACCCGGGCGTCGACCTAGTCGTGTGAAGTTGCTGAAGGGAGCTATGAGTGCTTTGTGCGAGGCCCCTCGTTATTCTGGTCGATTCCGTGATTCTAACAAGCCCGCGGATGAGACGCTATTTGAAGTCAGGTCCAATGGGTTCAACGTTCAAACTCCGAAGTTCAAACTCCGAACTCGGTTGAATAATAAACCAGTCGACCAGCGAAATGATTCCGGGCGTGCACATTCGGCAACAAGGAGATGACCAGATGAAGAAACATACCGATCAGCGCCTGCGTCGGGAAAAAAGCTTGTTGGACAGAACAAATCATTCTGCCGTCCGAACATAAGAAGTGAACCGGGAGCTTGGCGCAGAGTGAATCACAGTGGCCTGGAGCCTGAAACGGAAAGTCGGCGCAAGACAAGCTAACGTTCCAAGTTACTTGATGAACGTCGATCCCGTGTGGCGATGAAGGCTTCGAACTTCAGGCGACTTCCTAATTGACCGACTGTGGGGGCGGCCAAATGGATGGGCGCCGGAGGAGTTGAACACGAACTAAGTCTTGTTGACATGGCTAGGTACACAGGTACTGGATACATCGATTGGCGCCGGAGCATGATCAGGGACACTCCGAAGGGTCCCAGTCAGTGACGAGGGCTGTGGGACATTGATCAGAGGAGATACATCGGCGACGAGCAGGTTCTCACCTTCGTCTAAGCCATCCAGCTCAAGTACTTCTTGCGGTTCCAACTCGAAGTCAAAGATGTTCGTGTTGGACGCAATTCGCGTTTTGGAGACCGATTTGGGGATGGCGACGTAATTCTGGAGCGGATACGCGGTCAGCATGAGCGCACGATGCTGCAACGGTTACCACCTTCTGGATGGAGTAGCGAAGGAGGACCTGGGCGGGTTCTTTATTATATTTCCCAGCCAGAGTCTTGATGGCCGCATGGTCGAATCGAAGCCCACGAACCAGTGGAGCCCAGGCCTGGATCTTGTCTTGAGTACCCGAGACGACAACTGAAGCAGACGATAGCTATCTTACCTCGAGAGCGATTTTGTGATCTTCGCAAAACTTGACAATGGCGGACCGCGTCATAAACGGGTGTAGATCGATCTGTGGGGCCGATGAAGAGATTGAGCTGAAATACGGACTGCAACGAACTTGGTTGATCGCGGGGACTACGAGACCCATGGCGAGGATTTCTTGGAGATGCCGGATGCCAAAGCAGCTGACGCCAATGCTTTTCAATTTGCCTTCTTTTTGGGAGTCGCAAATTGCGCGCCAGCATTCCTTCCTGGCCTCCGGGCCACCCAGAGGACCATGAATGAGATACAGGTCGATGTACCCAAGGCCGCATTCGTCGAGGGAGAACTTGATGGCCTTGAGAGTGTCTTTGTAGTTGGTATTGATCATTAATTTAGTCGTGTAGAAAATTGCGGAACGCGGAGTGCCTGTCGCCTTGCAGAAGTCCAAAATTGCCTGTCCGCATTCTTTTTCGTTTTCGTACCAAGTTGCCGAGTCCTATGTCGGATTTGTGAGCCTGTGAAATACATCGATCTGGTTTTACTACTTGCAATGTGCCGGTATCCTGCCTCGGGAGGGTGTGAGGGGCGCAGTACAACGGGAGTTTATCGATAATGGAATACCTCTAACGCCCAAGTAACGGCATTGTACGCTTCCTTGCCGGACATCTCGTACGTCCCTGGGAGATTGGGGTCAGGATCGATTTGCTCTGGCGTGTTACGCGCGAGCTCACGCACCGAATCCAAGGTAGGGCACCCGATTGCCATCATTGAGCTGGACAACATAATTAGGCCAGAACCGGGGTTGGTTCCACTTACTGTCAGTGTCGACTGCAGATTGAGGGCTGGAGCCATGAGAGAAAACTTCAAAATGTCTTGATGCACGTGCAGCTCGAAATCTCACGCGAATGCATGACTCACACAATCTCACCGTCTTCGAGTGCTCTTTCCTATGGGACAAACGCCTCCAATTTTCTCTGAGGCTTACCTGGACTGTTCAACTCAACGATACAACCTTTCCGGGCCGAGTTGATCCACAATCAGTGCATTTGGACTCAGCGAACAGTCCAAGAATGTTCGAAAGGCTTGGTCGACCCTCAATCGCCGCCAATTGAAATACATAGGTGGACTGACCAAGTTCAAGGCCTGTGCTTTCCTCTTTCCTCTTTCCCGTTTTACACGCATTTTTTAAGCGACGGGAGAAAAAGTTCGGTCGCAGTCGGGGCGCGAACGAAATTATTCCAGGGCCATTTTTCTATTGCTTCAGTGGCGCTCGCCCTCATTGCTGCAGTGGCGTTCACTCACTGCCCGTCCAAGTGGCCAGCCAACCACAGCCCGGTGTCCACAGACCCCGGCTTCGGATTCGCCCTCATGGCGAAATACTATAGCTAATTCTGGTCTTCTGCGTCGACGGGGCTCCAGAGGCGTTCAGTAATGCGTTTTCGATTCCTCCGCGTTTTCCCCGGCGGGCGAGGCTGAAGGCCGCTAGCTATTTTCTCTCTGCCCTGGATCGAGTCTGGTGTGGTACATTGGTGATGCCCCGGGATGGGCCGAATTTTTTTTGGTCTTCGCAGCAAGGAAGCAATTTTCCAACGTGTGTCAAACATCGCGATCGCGGCGTTTCCCGTCCATCTTTCAGGTAGTATCCGGCGCGCATCTTTGATTGTCAGGTCTCGTCCCCAAAGGTGTGCAGAAAGAGCAGGAACATCTTCCCTGGGTAGCGCGTCTTTCTGTCAACTTCTTCGTTCGATCCACGGAGTCTATGGGGTAAGAATAGAGCTTAATTCGTGGTCACATTCCAGGAACTCGGTGGGACTAGGCTTTTTAAAGTGTGTCCCCGTGCCTGGGTCAGACCGGCGGCCGGGCTCGGAAAGGAAAGTCATTGATTCATCATAAATTCATCATCGTTGTTCAAACAGTCGCTGCCTTTTAGAGTAAGTACAAGCGTACATACAGCCTTGGGCGTTTGAAAATCAGGACGACACTCCCGCATGTTTACATTCTAGGGCTTCCTGTTCATCCAGGCAGGGATCGCTCCCAGCGACTGCCGTCCCACGTTCGCCTATCCCTGCAGAGAAGAACTTCGAGCCTTGTCCTATTTGAACCCTTTTCAAATATCGAACGCGGTCTCGTGGCTCGGCGAGCACGAGAGCACAATTGCGCGAATCGGAAGCACCGGCGAGGTCAAGTTGCACCAATCAATGCCGCTTTAATTCCAGGTCGCGCTCACTGCTATCTCTGACCGACGCCTGCAATGGTGATGGTTGATTGGGATCTCATGTTGTGCTACCGAACCCGAGCAGCATGACCGCTGGACACCGCAAGACGGGGTGATATTAATATGATACACATCCGCGGGTTGAGCTGAACTGTAAAAACGAAAAGGGAAGGTGGCAGTGGGTATTCCTGGAAGCGGGAATCGCCGTCTTGGCGGCAGACTTCGTGTGTTGATCACTGACTGCTGAGCTCCCAACGTGAGAGCGGTGGCCTCCGATGCTGGGTGTTGCCGGGATCACAGGGAGTACCACGGATATTCGTGTACGGACGGGGCCCCATGAGTGGAATCGTGACCATGTTTTAGTGCGCATTTTATGCATTCCTGGACAGGATATTCCAGGTCAATTTTCCTGGCCTTATAGGGAGAACGGCGACTAACGGTTTGAAGGGATTTAAATGGGTGATCAAGAGCGGCATCTCCCGGTGTCCTGTGGCTGGAAAATATTCAAAACGGGTATATCTCTGGCTTTCGAGCTTTTAAATCACCAACACATCTGCGTGGCGGTATGGGTAGCGGTAGTCTGTTGACGAAGCTCTTGTGAAGCTCGGAACTTTTCTTAAACCCTTTATAGAATCGCCCTGCTCTTCTTTTCAAGGAAAATGTTTTTCAGGGCAATCAAAGTTCCCATCTGTTTTTTTTCTGTTCACCTACTTGCACAATCCATAATTCAAGCTTCAAGGTTCAACTCAAGTTGAACTTGCCATCACGGTCTGTTGGGACATGTTGTGACATTTTGATTTCCTCCGCCCTTCTCGTGTCGATCTTCAAGCTTGCAGCATGTCTTCGGCGCTCCCGCTCAAGGTAACCCCGTCGACCCCCGCAAAGGGTGAAAACGAGCGCGACAAGACCCCTACCCCCTCAATCAAAGCCGCCTCAAAGGCTACCGCCGTCGGCCCAAACGACATCTCAAGCCCCCACGAGCTCACCGCTTTTGTACGCCTCCACCCACCGAGTTGTCCCGATGTTGTTCTGAGATCTGGCTCGTGGAATAGGTCGAAACTCTGCTCGAGCAGCTGGATACCAAGTTTGACGAGATGTCGACACAGATTCTTGACAGGAGTACGTCGCTGTGTTTATGCTATCTGCGTTGGCTGAACCGCAAACAGTGACACAAATGTCGACCCGCGTCGACGCGCTCGAGGCCTCCATACAGGACATCATCAACGGGGATGTCCTGCCCCAGTCGCCCTCGCCGATACCGGGTAGCCGGAAAAGCACAAATGAGATGTAGATGCTTTTTTGGTTTGGTTTTCCACCCCTCTATTCAATTTCGAATACGGTTGTTGTGCGTACACATCTGTTTCTGCGTGCGCGATGCTTGTTGATGGATTTTAGGAATGTAATGTACCAATATGTAATAAAGCAGGCCTCCGGGTCGCGTACTTCCACAGTTGGGAAGATCTCGGGCGACACCTTCTCTGCATGCTTCTGGCCAACCTCGCTTGGTCCAGGGCAATCCGGTTCCAGTAGCGACCAAATACAGAATCCAGCCATCCGCCTCTCAGTATACGTCCTAGGCCAACCACTTCCTCCCCGTTACCCGAATCCCCAACGCCCTCTGGGGCAGTTTCACCCGCATCCATGGTCAGAAGACGCAGGCCTTGCAAACGCCTACATCTGCCTACTTCAGCTTCTGCCTCTCCGGCTTCCCCTTCTCCCCCGTCTCCAGCTAAACCTCTTCCGCCGGCGGCCCCGCCCCACCCAGTATCGAGCCCCAGCCCTCAGATGTGCCGTCCCCTAGCACCTTGGCCAGCACGATGGTGTCGATCTTACTCTAGACGACGCCAAAGATGATGACACCGATCTTCATTCCACGGATAGGGATGCGGCCGACGATGAGGAAATCATCGACTAGATAGACGGGGAGCTAGTGTGCGGACTGGCGGACGGGTATGAGTCCTAGACCTAGAATGAGGCAGCGGCTTCTTCGTGGACGTGCGTGCTGGGCCTCTTGTGCGTCGGGGAGGAGTCGGGGCGTAAATTTTCTTTCTCACCCATCCGTTCGGGGACGTTGTGCGTTCATGTCGGTTTCTGCATTCGATAGTTGTTTGATGGATGGATTCTAGGAACGGGACGTACAACTGTTTATGCATGTGCCACAGACAAGGCTTCAATGTGCATCTACTCTGGTTCTGTCTCCGCAACGTCGGCCGACTCGGCACCGCCTCCTTCTCCTTCTCCTTTTCCCGACCCGCCAAACTCAGACTTCCTTCCTCTCATGTCTCAGACATCCCCTCCCCTCGAATATATACCGCATACCGTACCTGGGACCGGCAACCCACTTCCCCTTCCCCTCCTCTTCCTCCTCCGCATTGGCATTAGCATGAATTCCTTGCTCAAACTTTTACCCCCTCGGCTGCGCCTGCTCGGGTGGCGCTCTGCGAAGCCGAAGCGCCCCGTGAAGCAAAAGCAGCTGCAACTCACAATCCTCGACGGCGTGCTGGACATCTCGAAGGAGGCGCGCGACGCCATCGCGCTCGCAGAGGACGAAATCGAGATTGCGATTGCGTTTCCACTCGAGCACGAGTCCCCGACGTCGTCCCACTCCCACTTCGACAGCGGCGGTGGGAGTTACAGCCCCACGTATAAACATAAGAGCCTGCAAACGCCGACGGCTCCCGCCTCGCCGGTGTCTTCGTTGCTCCCACCTTCTCTATCTTCGTCTCCGTCTTCATCTTCAGCCAAGTCTCTTTTGGCACCCCCGCCCGTGGGAGGCTGTCTGGACCCGGACCTCCCCGCCATCCCGGCGAGCACATTGGGCACGCACCGAGGCTTCAAGGGCCGCCGGATCGATACCCTACGGATCCCGATCCCGCCTATGCCGACGGGCCCGCCCCCATCCCCGCCCTCGGCCCCACGAGCGTCGGCTTCCCCCGAGAGCGAGAATGTCGGCACCGCCCCCGAGGACGCGAACGCCAGTGCCAGGAAGTCCGGAATTGGCTCCGAGCCGCAGCCATGGGAGCCTGCGCCGCCAGCCGCGGTGCGCCGATCTTCGACTTAGTACCGTATCTGCATTTCCGATTGCGCGATGCCGCACGTTCCCGGTCTCGCCGCCGCCCCCGGCGCATCGCGCGCGGGTGCGGAGCCTGCGGGGCTCCGTGGGCGTGGACTGGGGCGCCGCACAGGGCGAGGACACGCACGAGGCGGAGGAGGAGGAGGGCATCCTGGGCTACGAAAACGAGCACGGGGCGCGGGGCAGCGGCAGCACGACACCGCCGGGCATCCCGCCCGCGCCGGTGCTGGTCTTCCTCCGCTCCCCGTGCGCGACCTTCACGAAGCGCGCGTCCGTGTCCGCCCTCCTCCGCAACAGCGCGGCGCGGGAGGCGTTCCCATTCCCGATTGACGAGACGGAGCCGCTCAGCGTCGTCAAGCGCGTCTCGGCGGGTACATCAGCGCCCTCGGAGTTTGGCGTCGTCCCCGCCAGCCCGCGTACGAATCGTATATCGAGTCTCGAGCCCGCGATGGACGAGCTGTTCTCGGACCTGGACGACGTGTATGCGGAGTACCATGACAGCGGGTCGCTTGTGTCGATTTCGCTCTCGTCGGAGTACTCCGACTACGACTCTGCGCGGGACGAGACCGGTCATAGTTGTCCTACACATTCCAATTGGGATGATGGCGCAGATGTGGAGTGGCGGACGAGGTATTCGTTGGCGGACGAGTGCGACGATGCTGCTACGTTTTCGTTCGTCCCATTGCAGGGGGCGGAAGAGTCGGAGACGGAGACACGGCCGTGTCCATACAGCTTCCTCCTGGAGCGCCGCCAGACGCTGAGCATGTACCTCGCGGAGGGGTCGCGGTCGCAGCCTGATTTTGCGCTGCGGCGAAGTCGAAGTCGGGACCTTGCGTAGTGCTTCCAGGATCAGGGTTTTTTTGTCGGGTTTTGAGCTGTGACACGAGCTTTACTGGCTCCGACTTGTTCACTCTATGCGCTCAGCGCTGTTTATTGTAACTCGACCACTTGTATCTGTAGCAACCGTGTACTACCTAATCTTGTATTCAGAGCATCTTCCTTTGGTTTCCTTTCCTCTGCGGTCCTCCGCCTCGCGTTAAATCAGCAATTGAATTTTACCTCTGGCAGGCCCTCAAATTGCCTTTCTTGGATCTAGGCGTTGAGTTGTTTGTTCATGTGTATAGCACAGCCTCCTATTGAGTGGCACGAACATGGAAGACCCAAGCGGTACGACGCACGGTGCGCAGTGGTCGACTCCAGTTGCCGACTATCTCGACGACATCTACGCACGCGACGCCGCTGAAGAGGCAGAAGCGGCGGAAAAACTGCGGTTAAAGGAAGAGAGGCAAGCGCAGCGCAGACGCAAACTACAGAGGCGGGATGGCGGTAAGACTTTGATACCCTCCGTTTTGGTACCGCGCCGACCAAGGTTCTATCAGCTACGAGGTCTTCATCAGCCGATAAAAATGCCGAAGCGGAGAGCAATCGCCATGAATCACGTTCCGGCAGAATGCCTGAGGCACACGAAAATCCGACGATTTTGGTAGGGGACAGGGACGGGCACCGCGATGACTCGCAAATAATACCGCTATGGGATGAACGCGCGGAATTTGCGCGCGAACTTGGGGGCAACTGCGATGGCGGAATCGGTGCTGCTGTTGCACTAGCGCCTGAAACACCATATACCACCGCTGTGGCCTTGAACGTCGGCAGCGATCCCGATGTCATCCATACCCGCTCGTCCAAGCGCCGGCGACTCGACGTTGTTACTCCGACGCACACTGTCTCCGAGCCCCAAACAGAAGTTTTACCTCCCCCCGTTCTCGCTCCCGACTGTTCCCCATCCTCTCCATCCGCGACCGCGGGCCCGGCCAAAGCATGCCAAAACTGCGGCGCCACGTCCAGCCCCCGGGGCGCTTGCACCTTCAGAAGCTCTCTCACCGCCGGGCAGCGCATCTGCCAGCCCTGCTACCTATACGAGCGCAAGCACCAAAAATACCGCCCTCCCGAGCTCGAGGTCCGGCGCCAATCGCGAATCAGAGGCGACGACTTGGAGTGCATGAACTGCGGTACGACGAAATCGACGGGGAATTGGGGGTACAGCAAGGCCGATGTCGGGGCGAGGCTCTGCTATAACTGTTTCATTTATGAGCGGCGGCACAATAAACCTCGGCCTTGCAGCGTGCGCGCCGACGATTCGGAAACGAATTCTGGGAGGGTGCGCGGTGAAGGCGGCAGCGAGATGTCCACCCCCGTGGCATGATCGTCCAAAGGATCCAAACTCAAACTGGTTCACCTTTGAAGGTACTCCCGCGTCCGTCCATCATATACCCTTCGTTCTCGCAACTATTCACCCTTCGATCTCGCAACTATTCACCCTTCGTTCTCGCAACTATCTACCCTCCTTTTACTAGTAGTCTCAGCTAGGTTTGTGGCTTTGTGGTTGTATTCGAACTGCTGCCAGGTTGTATGAATCGTTATCATAAGCAAGTTCGGATGCCGAAATTCGTGTTGACAAAATCTGGGGGAGGTATAGGCCTGATCGTCCCACTTCGAACCTGGGCGAGTAGCAGCCCATCCTCAAAATAGAAGATTCTGCATTATTGTTGACTAATAGCAATATCGCCGAAGACATGTTCAACAAGAAACTAGGGAGGTCTGGCAAAGTAAAGTACGGTTCGAATCATGACGATAAAATAGAAAGCAGATAGGTCAATACCAAAATCCAAGAAAACCAGACCGAGCCCTCGTAGCTGGTGGAGCTTAGTTGTTAGACGATTAGAAACTTGCTCTAGCAAAGCCTGGAGTCATTGCCACTGTACCTCCAGTCTGCGTTTGCACAGCGCTTTTCGCTCTTCTTTCAACCGCAGCCTTTCGGCCGCTGGCGCTTTTTCGGCATCGTCGCGTGGATAGAGATCGTCGAGGAAGTCGGCAACCGCAGTCGACCAGCCTGGCGCTGGGTTTCGCTCGTGTCTTCTTCCATGCAGGTAGTAGTGGGAAAGGCGCAGGTGCGGTACACATAGACAAACAGTAACTCAACACCTGATGCCAAGAAAGGAAATTTGCAAAAAATGGCTTCGAGGGTGAAACTATAGGACACAGCGTCATACTGAGTAATTTCAGAGAAAAAACCATTGCCTTCCCCAAGCGCTGAAGTGTGTTACACACTGACAAACAATAATTCAACACCTGACGCCGAGAAAGGAAATTCGCCCAAGGTCTCAAAAGCGGTTGGCGGATCATCATCAGGATCGATGGCGATCCGGCAGTATTGCAACGCACAGACAATTTACATTGAATTGACATCAGAGACTCGTTCGAATACACACAAACCAGACCAGAAGATCCAAACTTCTGGTACTAATCGGCAAAATACACTTCATACCGTGCAGATGAGGCATTAGGAAGCATGGTAGGATGCTGCCAGCAAAGAGAAACGGACTCTTCGCGTTTGAGTTCGTCGCGGTGGATGCTGTTAAGGTGACGACCAAGGTCGTGCTTGCGACTGAATGAGCGGCCGCAGGAGCGGTGGGGGCAGACATGGGGTTTGAGTCGGTTGGGGTCGTGCGTGTCCATATGTGTCTTTAGATTGTAGGCTCTAGCGAATGCTACAGAGGGATGAGCAAGGGAGCAATGAGTGAGATGTCAACTGCAATTTACCGCGGGGACATGCTGAGCACTTGTATTTCTTGCGGCCAGGCGGCCATCGCCCTTGTAATCTTCTTCCTCTGAAATTTGTGCTGCGCAGTTGAATTCCCGAAGGTTTGTCGTTATTTCACAGCTTTGGCATGCTGCAGTGGCAACTAGATTGACTTCGCCCGGCGTCGAAGGAGGAGCGCTCGCAGACGAAGCGGCGGAGAGACCGCCAAGAAGAGGAGGGGACGGGGCGGAACCTGATCCTGTCTGTACATACGAAGCGTCTGTCTGAGTGCCGCCATCAAGTCGGTGGCGGTTGAACGAGTGGACGGCGGAATTGTTATTGTCGTCTGCATCGCGCACAATTTTAGCACCTTCGCTCCGCAGCGGTCCCGTAGGCGACCTAGGACAATCTCCATCTGCGTGCACCCTTTTTATCACTGCAGCTGGGACATTTTCGTCTTCAGGGATCATGCATGACCGCAATTCACGAGCAGTATGAGCCTGCCCTTTGCCGCACGAAGCACCCGTGGCTAACGAAACCTAGTTGGCGAGGAAGTAAAAGACTTGTTCCAGAAAATCTTACGGTCGTTACCACTGCGCTCTTCCCGTTTGCGCCTGCGCAGTGCTTTCCGTTCTTCTTTCAACCGGAGCAAGTTTTCGGCCGCTTCCGCCTCTGCGGCCGCTTCCGCCTTCTCGGCTTCATGACGTATCCAGAACTTGTCGAGGTAGTCGGCGATGTCTGTCGGCCGCCCCGGCCCATGCGTCGTCCCGCTCGTGTCCTCTTCCATGCCACTACGTAGTGGTGGAAAACGCTGAGATGTGGTACACATGGACAAACAATAATTCAACACTTATGTAATGCCAAGAAAGGAAATTCGCCAAAGGGCTCGAAAATGATTGGGGTCACTCTTTTGTAATGCTGCGCTCGGGCCGCAGTCGACAATTCACATTGAATTTACATCAAAGACTCATTCGAGTACTGCACTATACACAAACCAGACTAGAAGATCCGAACTTCTAGCAGTACTAAGCAAAAGCTATTTCAGAAGGTTGAGATGAGGCATTTGGAAGCAGCGGTACTACCAACAACACGACGTGCAAAAAAAATAGAGCCTACGATGTTCGAGGGTGGCTTCATTAAGAGTGCGACAGCGGAAACATCTTATTGCCCACCCCCGCGCTCGCTCCCGGAAGCTGCATTAGTCTTTTGGGCAGTGCGCTCAAACAGAGTGCGGGGCCGAAGTGTTTTGTGCCGGTGCTCGTATATGTAGCAAGTGTTACACAATCTCCCGGGCACGAGCTTGCTATTGCGCCAACCACACGTATTCCTCGTGCGGCAGTTCACGCACTGTAGTCCCGTGTCTCCGAGATCTACAGCAACTCGAGTTTGGCGCACAGCCTCTATCTCCGGAGGACGGTTTTTTTGGTGCCATCGCTCGTGGTTGTAGCAGGGATCGCAGATCCGTCTGCTAAAGCCGGGAGTAAGAATGCTGTAGCGGGGGTAGTAAGTACCGATTGTGGTACGACAATTGGAGCATGTTGGGATCGGAACGACTGTGTGCTTGGAGGCAGAAGCGGGAGTGGCAGTGCTCGCAGAATGGGCGCTGCAATCTGTGTTGGCGCCTCTGAGTCCGATTTGCGATTGGAGCCGAGCTTCAAGCTCGGGTGGGCGGTGTTTTTCGCGCTGTCGCTCGTATGCGTAGCATGCCTGGCAGATGCGCCAGCCTGAGGCCAGGGTGCTGTTGAAGTAGCGAAGTCCTTCAGGGCTTCTCGTGGTCCCGCAGTTTTGGCATGCATCAATGGCTACGGTTTTTGAAGCGGGGGAAGCAGCGCATGCCGATGGAGAGATAGAGGGACAGTCGAGAAGGAGAGTACTAGTGGGAAGCACAGAATTTGAGTCAATGTGCGACTCTGACGTGTTCGTCGGAGTAGCGGCGTCAAAACGGCGGCGTTTGGACGAGTGAACATCGTCAATTGCGTCTGGCGTGGCTTCTCCCAGATGCGTCGACCCAGGAATTGTGCGCGACCGCAATTCACGACGAACAGCAGGAGTCTCCCCCTCGCCGCATGAAGCACTCGTAGCTGACGAAACCAGTCGGCGCAGGACCAAAAACGTTCTGTAATAAAGCTTACCGTCATTGCCACTGCGTTCCTCCAATTTGCGTTTGCGCAGAGCTTTTCGCTCTTCTTTCAACCGCAGCTTTTCGTCTGCTTCCGCCTTCTCGGCCTCGTGGCGTGCCCAGAGCTTTTCGAGGTAGTCGGCAGTTTCTGTCGACCATCCCGGACCATGCGTAGCCTCGCTCGTGTTTTCTTCCATGCCACTGGTGGGAAGGGTAAGATGTGATACACATATACAAATAGCAACTCAACACTTAATGCCAAGAAAGGAAATTCGCCCAAGGGCTCGAAAATGGTTGGGACCGCTCTTTTGTAATGCTGCGCTCAGGTCGCAGTCGATAATTCAGGCTGGATTTACATAAAAGACTCATTCAAGTACCACACTACACACAACCCAGACTAGAAGATCCGAACTTCAAGTTCTCGTAGCAGTAAGCAAAAGACAATTCATACGGCGGTCGCGATGAGGTACCAGGAAGCATGATACGATACTTTCAACAAAGCGACGGTCAAGAAATATAGGGTCTACGATGTCCGAGCCTTGGTCCATTGCGAGTGCGCTGGCGGAGACATCTCATTTCCCATTCCCACGCTTGCTCCTAGATGCTGTATTAGCTTTTTTGGTAGTGCGCTCAAACAGAGCGCGGGGCCGAGGTGTTTTGTGCCGGTGCTCGTATATATAGCAAGCGTAACATAATCTCCCGGGCACGAGCTTGCTATTGCGCCAATAACTGCTCGTATTCCTCGTGCGGCAGTTCACGCACTGTGGTTTGGCGTCTCCGAGATCGACAGCAACTCGGGATTGGTGCGTAACTCGGGATTGGCACGCAACTCGAGATTGGCGCGCGACTCGGGATTGGCGCGTAACTGGGGATTGGCGCGAAACTCGGGATTGGCACGCAACTCGGGATTGGCGCGCAACTCGGGATCGGCGGGCAACTCGGGACTGGCGCGCAGCCTCCAACTCGGGAGGACGATGTTCTTTGTACCTTCGCTCGTATTTTTCGCAGGCCTCGCAGATCCCCCACCCGGGAGTAAGAGCGCTGGGACGAACGTGAGAACCTGTTGGGGCACCACAGTTGGAGCATGTTGGGATCGGAACGACTGTGCGCTTGGAGGCAGAAGCGAGAGTGGCAGCGCTCGCAGAATGGGCGCTGCAATCTGCGTCGGCGCCTCCGAGTCCGATTTGCGATTGGAGCCGAGCTTCAAGCCCGGGTGGGCGGTGTTTTACAACAAGGAGAGTAGGGGGGTGCACAGAATCTGAGTCAATCTGCGGCTCTGACGCGTCCGTCGGAGTAACGGCGTCAGAACGGCGGCGCTTGTACGAGTGAACATCGTCAATTGCGTCTGGCATGGCTTCTACCAGAAGCGTTGACTCAGGAATTGTGCGCGAACGCAATTCACGACGAACGGTAGAAGTCTGCCCTTTGCCGCATGAAGCATTCGTAGCTGACGGGAACCAGTCGGTACAGGACCAAAAACCTCTTGTATTAAGGCTTACCGTCATTGGCACTGCGTTCCTCCAGTTTGCGTTTGCGCAGCGCTTTTCGCTCTTCTTTCAACCGCAGCTTTTCGGCCGCTGCCGCTTTTTCGGCATCGTCGCGTGCATAGAGATCGTCGAGGAAGTCGGCAACCGCCGTCGAGCAGCCTGGTGCGTGGGTCTCGCTCGTGTCTTCTTCCATGCCACTGGTGGTGGGAAAGTATGGTACACACAGACAAACAGCAACTCAACACCTGGCGCCAAGAAAGGAAATGGCTTAGAAAGGGCGAAGCTACATGGTTGCACTTGGGACACAGCATCAGAATGAATAAGTTCCTGGAGAAAACTATTGCCAACCCCAGCCAGCCAGTACTAGTGGCCCGTGAGTAAAGCTCGCTACTAGTATTATCTGATGACTTCCCCCCAGCGCAACTGCTTCCGCACGGTGGAACTGACGATCCAACCATCTCGCAGCCCGTCCAGCGCTTCCCTGCCTCACAGTGAGGCCACAACTTCTCTAGTGTCGTGAGGGACCAGAAAACTCCTCACGCTCACCCATGAAGCAGCTCAAACACAATTCCCTCCTAATCTCCCCCCTGGTGGACGTTGTGCCGCAGGATCTGCCGACGTCTCCCATTGGCGCCGAGCCTCGAGCTCACGGGGCCGGTGTCTTTGATGCTTTCGCTCGTAGCGGCCGCAAAGCGGGCAAATTCGCGCCCCTGGAGTGGGGGCGCTGCTGGATGTGCAGGTGCCCCTGCCAGGGCTTGCCATGGTGCCGCGGTCGTGGCATGCTCGAAGGCTGGGATCGGAAGGAGCGGCGCTCGCGGAGGGAGATGCAGAGGGACCGTTCAGATGAGCTGAGGGCGGCGGCGGCGCAGAGCCCGATTCAGTCCGAGACTCTGAGTCGGAAGGGGTAAGGAGCCAGGGGCGCTTGTCCGGCCGCCGGGCGGCGGGCGGGCGGGTAGGGATGCCATCGGCGTCGCTGCTGCCGCTGACGCCTGCGACCGAGGTATATTTTATTTCGGGAGGCAGGCCATCAGCATCGATTCCGCTATCGCCCTCCTCCCAAACGTCGAGGTCGAGAATCTTGCGCGAACGCGATTTACGGTGATAGGGAGTCTTCCCTTTACCTTTACCGCCGCTTGAAGCCCCCGTAGCTGCCAGGAACTAGTCGGTGTGGGACCAGAAACTGACGGTAGCAAGGCTTACCACCATTCTGTTCATCCAATCTGACCCTGCGCTGCGGCTTCAGGCTCTCTTGAAGTCTTCCTTCAACCGCAGCTTTTCGGCTGCTGCCGTCTTTTCGGCGTCGCGTGCATAGAGTTCGTCGAGGAAGTCGACGGCTGCCGTCGACCAACCTGGCCCGTAGGTCCCGCCCGTGTCTTCCATTACCATGCTGTAGAATAAATAGGATAAGTGCTGAGCCCGCTGGTACACATAGACACACAACCAAACGCCCGAGTCCCAGAAAGGCAATTGTGCGAAAAAGATGGCAGAGAAAGTGTTTTCTCGACTCCGCCTACGCTGCATCAAATCAGGAACGATTTAGATTTTAAGAAACCCATCATTCCGCTGAATGTATCGAGAAGAGGCGATCCGGCCACCAAGCCAAGGACGCCAAACTCACGGCCCTTGAAGACCCCCCTAAAGGTGTCGGTAAGCCTTCCCTGCACAGGGTACAACTCCCATTCCCAGCAGGAGCACTACCACCTCATTTCCACGGCCTGGTCGCGGCTTGCACGATCCGCTCGGGCTGCGGTACCTCAAGGTCGGGTCCTTGGCGGGGAGATGCGAGGTTCAGGTGGGCGAGAGAAACGCGCGCGATCTCGAGGGCGGGCTCCAATGCGGACCCGATATACAAGCTGCGCATCCGCATCACTCGCGACGGGTCGTAGGATATAGCGCCCCTCCGCATCTACTCCCAGAAGCAACATCGTAGAAAATCGGAAGTGCACAGGGTGCAGATTGGCGTTGTCGTCGTACTAACGAGGTAAGAGCGGCAATATGCGTTGGGTCCGAGCGCCCGTGTTATGACGAAGCGAGGTACCGATCCCGCAGTCGTTCTGAGCCATGGGAGGCACCAGGAAGAAAATCGTCTCTGTGCGACGTTACGCCAGCTCGCGCGCGCCTTCTCCATCCACAGCAGAGTCCTCGACAGACGTGAGATGACCGAGACCGCCTTCGAGCGCGGGCGGCCTGGTCTCTATCACACTCTGTTATCCAGAATTGTCTGATCGTCGCTCGTCCCCTCCCGCCGCGTTCCGCCTCGGCGACCCGCTCAGCACGTCGGAACTGTGCGCCGCATCTGCGATCACACGGATTAGACATTGGGACGAGAAGATGTCGGGCGGCGGGGGCGCGCCTGACCTGCACGATCGCCTCACCGTGTCCCGGGTCCGCCGCGTAACCTGGATCTCATACCCGCCCGCGCGACGATGCGTCTTGAAACCAGCGACGTAGTCGTATCTGCACGCGCTCTCGCTCGAGTAGCCGAGGGCGGACCTGGAAACGAAAGAGTGTTGGTGACGGGGTACCACAAGGAGAAGCCACCCCCTTTGCATCCCGCACCTCGATACCACTTTCCCATATTTGCATATGCACTCCACCGCCTCGCACGGGTCCTCGTTGGGCTCTCCGCATTCGACCCGTCCCTGTCCAAGCCCACAAGTACGCCCCACAACGAGCATCCACCGCCGACCCGTCCTGGAATCGCTCTTTCAGATGTCGGGTGCCCATCATGGCATAGGCGTGGAAGGAGCATAGCTAAGAGCACAAACAACACGGCGAAATAGGGGGGTAAGGATTGTGGAGTGCGGAAGGGACCGCAATGGAATCCCGAGAAGTTAAGAGCAACGGAGTGGTTCGAGGCCGCGCGCCGCACGCACACGCAGAGAAAATGCCCACAAGAAAGCCGAGACGCTTCACGACGAAAAGATGGGGCAGGCCCCATACAGAGCCGGGAATGGCTGAAGGTCTATCAATTGGCACCCAGGACTTGTGTGCCACCAACTTGAAGCCCAGGCTGGGTGTTAGCACCGAGTCTCGTAAAGCTGGCTGCTCGATTTCGGGACCCGGGAAAGCAAAGACGATTCTGTGTATATTGAACAGGAAGGAAGAAGGATTGAGACAATCCAGCCAGAAAAGACGGCGGTGCTAACGAGGGACTCAAAAGGAGTTTTGCACACTTGAGAACCGGAGCCACGAGACTGTCGGGGTTTCCGTTCGGCGCATGGGTAGCGCGGGTACCAAGGCGCATAGCGTTCCACAATGCGAACTACATGTGCAACTTAGGCGTCGAGGACCCGAGTCGACGTCGGAGAAAGAGCAATTCGGTCTCACGTGAAGCGAAACACGATCACGAGGTGACGCGACACGCGAAGCGCGTGGGGCTGGATGCTTCCTCAGAACGTGATTTCCCCAAACTCCTGCACACTGGACGCTGTTCTGCCGCAAAACGTCTATAAATCTACTGGGCAGGACTCGAGAAACTTTCCTATCCACAGTGAACGTTCTGTTCACTGGCTGCTTGCACTCTCGGGATTTACGGGCCATCGCCGCCATGTTTTTGGAGCTGGAACTTGAATCCTGTGCAAGAACTGTAGAATATTCGACGCATTGCCCTCGGAGCCCGGATAAAGCTGGGTTCAGCCTCTGGTCATCCTGGTATGTCAGCCAAACACTATAAAAGCCGGCCAGCTTGCTCAGCATCTTCCATCCCTCCTTCTTCTCTACCACCACCATCCCTCCACTCCTTCCTTTCCCTCCCTCTCCTTCCACTTCTACCCCACACCGTTCTCTCTGCAGACGGCTGGGCAATATTCCCCCGAATCCCCCGGTGTAGCGCTTGTACTTATACTTGTATTTATCTTATAAAGATAAACAGCAGTACCAGACAAAGGGTTGCTTAGATACAGAGCCCCGCATGCCAGATGGGAGAGCCTCTGGCGGTCTGCCCCGCCACGGGTTGAGGCGTTCTGAGCATCTGTATAGATCCCTGGCTCGTTTTGATATCGTGGTGATATTAGCGATGCTCCCCAGGCCGAGGGTTGGCGACGCTCGCGTCGCTCAGCTCAGGAACTTCGTCTCACAACTAGCCGGGTACTGGGCCAGGTGTCAGGGCTGTTCCGTTCCACGCTCGCTCGCTCCTCCTCCTCAAGTCGACGGTTGGATCTTGGTGCGTCTTGTGCGTTCGTTCATTTCGTGTTTCATCGTAGATAGTTTACCGAACGACGGGCGCCCCCTTGTCGTGGAGTTCAGGCTTTCCACTAAGCGGGCCTTTTTGTATTAAATTAAATATAACTTCGTTCTGCCCATGTGAATCGACTCGGAGGCGTTGATATCCTGAGTTTCATAAGTAGTACTTGACGACCTCGAGAGTCGAGATGGGCCTTCGATTTGGCTTTCGGGTCGGAGTCGAAGGCTCCGTGGATCGCTATTCGCCACGTCCTACAGAGAGAAACCACAGGCCAAGTCAGCGAAATGAGCGGTATATCAAGTTAGGTAGAAAGAGCGCACCCTCAGAAAGCCTTGTAATAAGAGGAAGATAGTAGTTGGGTGGCTCGATAGAGTTGCGAGCCTTGAAGACGGCCTTTGACTCTTGAGGCAACGGGCCAGCGGCTATACTTATGGAATCCTCAAACCTTTTGGAGATGGCCTGAACAGCCTGAGCAGAGGCAAAGAAGGAACTGCCGAATGTCATTTGCCCCGGGCCCTTCCAGATAGAATTGTTGCCGCCACTGTGCATGAGATATTGGGCTGCTGAAGTCTTCGAGTCAAGCAAGGTCTAGGTAGACGTGTACAAGCCCCAGGAATTCCAGAATCCAGAGCATGCAGCGATCATGAGAGTTTCGAGCGTTTGAGGTGACCGCCGTAAGAAGCAACTTGAAGAAAACCATCATCACAAGCAGCCAACGTCGTAGTCGCCCTCGGCCTCACCACCGTCCAGCTCAGAATACATGCCTGGTCATGTCTCCCTCGCAGCTACTCCCTCTCGCCCATCCACCCGTAATGGTAACAAACGCAACAAGCTGAAACCGGTAGGTCCGTCGAGATGAAAAAAATCGTGGAATCGCAGTGCCGTGTGCATTCCGACGCCTCTACTCTGGTCTTGCAGACGCTGTCCAGTGTCTATGTCATCGGACACCAGTAATACGCTATTTCTCGTTGGATGCGACATCTGTCTTTTCTGTTCTGTCCTCAGGCTGGACGCAGCACAGAATACCGTGACCCAGTCGCTACGCGAATCGCGATGCCGATGAGACTCTCGTGTTGGATGTGGATGAGCTGTAGACGTCTTGCACTCATGCCGCTCCCTTGCTACTCTGGACCATCTCTATGGGGTTTGAAGCAGCGAATGCATTATATTGGAACTGCGCGCGTTGACCTGATGAATTCTTCCCTTTCCCCAGCAATATATTCTATCTATCTCATTCACAACCCTAACTACCACCCGCTTCTAGCCAACAGCCTACTTCACAAGCCACGACCTCCTCGCCGCACTAACAAAATCCTGCCTCGAAGACGCACAGGTCGACTTCAGCGGCTCCTACTCAGTGTCTGCATCCTCAACCACGGACGCGGGCGCGGTCTCTGACAAGCAGCGCGTGCAGACGGTCGCGAACGACGTGTGGAAGGCGACGGGGTATCGGTTTACGTGCGTGTGTTTTCTCCTTTCTCCCTTCCTCTCCGCCTGTGCCTCTCCTCTTCCCCATCCCTCTTTCTCCCTCTATCCTCCCGCACCTCTCTCGGTGGCTGAGGCTAATGATGAAGCTTCCCCTACCGCAGCGTACAAGACCACCCTCATACCCCCCACGGGCACAAAACCCGCTTCTGGTGCTCACAAGACGAGGCCCGGCGAAGGGGCCCGCTCAAGGGCGCGGCGGCAGGCCGCGCCGCGATGCAGCGCTTCGCGTGCCGCAGTCGGCTGCGGATTACGTGCGTGCCTGGGGGAGGGGGCGCGGATAGCGACAGCGACGGCGACGGCGAATGCGAGAACAGAAGGAAGGGGAAGGGACGCGTGGTCACGGTGCGGATGCAGCACTGTCTGCGGCACGAGGCGTATCGCGACTCCGAGGCTGCGCCTGCGCCGGGGTGGGCGTCGGCTGCGCAGGCGAGATCCAGTGCAGGTGTGATGCTCGCGGGTCCGAGTCTGAGTCCGAGTGGTTGGAGACTGCCATATCACGTCTTCAGCGCACCTCCCGATCCCATAACGCTCTCCAACACTACGGTCGGTATCGCGACAGAAGAAGAAAACCCGACGACCGAGACGCTCGGCGCGCCGTGGCCTACCCCAGTCGCCGATTTTCTCGACGACCTCTATGTGCGGGATGAGGCGGAGAAGGCGGAAGAAGAAAACCCGACGACCGAGACGCCCGGCGCGCCGTGGCCGACCCCCGTCGCCGATTTCCTCGACGCCCTCTATGCGCGGGATGAGGCGGCGAAGGCGGAAGCAGCCGAGAAGCTGCGGGCGAAGGAAGAGAGGCAGGCGCAGCGCAGGCGTAAATCGGGAGCACAGGCTACTACGAGCCGCGGTAAAGGCAAAGACATAATCACCGATCGGCGCCGTCAATTGTGTTCGCGTGGCATGCGCGATCTAGATGGTCGAGACGACGCCGACGACACCGCCGCGCCAGCGCCTGAAACAAAATCTGCCACGGTCGCGGCGGTCGGCGACGACGTCGACGGCATGCCTACCCGCTTGTCCAAGCGCCGCCGCCTCGACGCCGTCGTCGTTCCTCCTCCCGAGTCGCCGACTGGCTCAAATTCTGCACCTCCCTCTACTTTGTCTCTTCATAATCACCGTTCCTTGTCTACGCCCATTACGGGGATTTCTTCGTCTACCATCCCAGCTCCTCTCAACGCCTGCCAAAACTGCGGCACCACCACCCCCAGCGGCCCCAAGGGCGCGTGCGCGCTGACCAGCACTCTGGCCCCTGGACCCGAGCGCATCTGTATCTGCCATCCCTGCTCCTCCGAATACGCGCGCACACACCGCCCGCCTGAGCTGGAGCTGCAGCGCTAGTGGCGCATGGCGGGCGCCGGGCCGAAGTGCGGGACGTGCGGGACGACGTGGGCGTTCAGCAAGGTCGAAGTGCGGGGGGGCCTGTGTTTCGCGTGCTACACGTCCGGGCGGAACGCCTTGTCGCTTGGACCGTCGGTGTGAGGGTGCCGAGTCGCATGGTCTGTCCAAACATCGCCGCGTCGTAACCTCGGCTTGCGGTCCCTGGTCTCGTTTCTTGGTGTTGTACTCAAAGCTGTTTTTCTTGTAACTTGATGCAATCCAATCATTAGTCTACCCTGCCCGAGCTGCCCGCGTCTATATACGCGCGCCGGTGGATCCATCGCGAATGGGTTGGCCGTCTCGGCAGGTGAAAGACTCTCGCCACCGCTTGTTGGGCTTTCGTACTGGGCTTGAAAGTCGGGACCTCATCGTCGGACTACATGTCGAAACAGAAGACACCTCATTTCCTCCAAACCACAAGCAGTTTCCGCAGATTTCAGACGGCGGTCGCGTTCGCCAGCGCGCGCGTCTTGAGTCCTTCGGCTGTAATGATACAGTAATATATATGCGAACCCGCATAGAAATAATACATTAATACTCGTGTACAGCTCCAATTGCATAGGTACAAAAAACTAAGGCTAAGGCTAGAGATTAACGTATGTACACGTACTATATATACCATAGACGCTCGCCACCCACTACACTACACCACACAACGCTACACCCCGCGCCCCTCCCGCCGCAAACACGCCTGCACAAACCCGACAAACGGCGCGGCCTCGCGCTCGAGCGCCTCGAGCATGCGCACGTCGTTGAACTGCACCTGGTACTCGAGCCCGTCGCAGAAGTCGCGGATGAGCGCGATGTGCGTGCGCATGCGGTGCTGGAACTCCGCGGGCGTGAGCTGGGGAGGGGGGTGCTGCAGTTGGGGGGGAGGCGGGTGTTGCTGCTGCTGTTGCAGCTGGAGGGGAGGAGGGGGATGCGTCGGTGTGCGCGGTGGGGGGGGCTGAGCCTGAGGTGGCGGGTGGGAGGCATGATGCTGCTGTTGCTGCTGTTGGTGATGTTGCGGGTGATGTTGCTGGTGCTGGTGCTGATGTTGTTGCTGTTGCATGGGCATTGAAGGCATGGAAGGGGGTTGCTGGGGGGAAGTACGGTGCGGTGGCGCATGGAGTTGCTGGGGGGAAGCATGGTGCGGTGGCGCATGCTGAGGGAGTTGCTGGGGGGAAGTACGGTGCGGTGGTGCATGCTGAGGGAGTTGCTGGGGGGACGTACGGTGCGGTGGTGCATGCTGCTGCTGCGGCGGCGGGGGAGGCGGGGACGAAAGCGCAGGGTGGTGCTGGTGTTGTTGTGGTGCACGTGGATGTGGATGTGGATGTGGATGCGGATGTGGGTGCGGATGCTGCATCGTCGTCTGCGCCGGCGAATGCTGCATCGTCATCTGCGCCGGCGGCGGCGGCGGGGGATGCCGCGCATGCGTCTGCCCCGCGCCCTCGTACCGCGGGTCCATCGCGAACTGCGGCGACGGCGACGGCGACGGCGGGACGTTCCCGCCCGCGTCGTCGTTGTCGTTGTCGTCCTCGTTGATGCCCCCCGCATCCCACTCGCCCTCCTGCTCGTGCAGCGGCGGCGGCGGCGGGGGCGCGACGGGCAGCGCGCGCGGGAGCTCGATTTCCCGGCGCATGCCCGTGTTCACGCTCATGCCGATGTGCGTCGACGCGGCCGCGTGCGGGTGCGGGTGCGGGTGCGGGTGCATGGGCGACCCGTGCATGCTGCTGAGGAGCGCAGGCGGCAGCGGCGCGGTGATGGCGCTGAGGAACTGTGGCATCGGGGCGCTTACCGCACCACCCCCACCCGCACCGCCCGCACCGGTCATCGGGTCCGCACCCCCGCTCCCACTCGCACCCGTCGGGCCTACCCCCCCGTCCCCCGGCACAGACTCCAAATACGCCTCATGCCGCACATAGTGGTGCATCCGGACCGTCACCAGGCGCGCGCCCTCCCTGTCCCGCGCACCGCTCTTCTCTCGCCCCCCACCTTCCTTGTCCGCACCGGCAGGCAGGCAGGTGATCATCAGACGGCTCCGACACGGGTAGCGCTGCTTCGCGAACGCCTCGCCCTGCTTCGACACGCGCCCGTCCGCGCCGATGGAGGCGGCGTTGGCATTGGAGCCGCGGTGCTTGGAGCGGCGCGCCTCGTCCTGGGAGCACCAGAGGCGGGTCTTGTGCCCGCGGTCGGTGGGGGGGTGGTCTTTTACGCTGGGGGGGCGTTAGCTCGTAGAGAACGAAGGAGGGACAGGACGACACGCACGTAAACCGGTACCCCGTCGCCTTCCACACGTCGTTGGTGACCGTCTGCACGCGCTGCTTGTCCGACACGCCGTCGGAGGCAAAGGCGGCCGCGCTCACGGGGTACGAGCCGCTGAAGTCGACCTCGGGGTCGTCGAGGCAGGATTTTGCGAGCGCGGCGAGGAGCTCGGGGGAGGAGGTGTAGGATTTTGGCTGGGGGGGCGTTAGTTAGTTTTGCGTATACGATAGAGACTGAGCAAAGTAGGGTGCGATGAGTCTCCCGCGTCTGCCATAACGGATGCCACCTGGACGCGCGCTGGCGTCGCTCGCGTTTGCAAAAGCAACGCGAGAGCCCCCGTCCAGTAAGACTGGTCCAGAGTAGAAACGAGTGCGACGAGATATGCAGCGAGAGTCCCAGCACAGCGCCAGGCGTAACCAGCAGAGAAAGCATCCCCGGACAGTGCGCGTATGTGATGCGTCGGCCTGCACTTCCACCACAGCTGCCACTTCCACACGCAGCGCAGTCCCCAATACATCCCTTTGGCATACTGCAAGGCCATAGCACCCAACGCCCCAGCTGGTGCCCAGACGTAGACTCACCGGTTTCGCCTTGAGTTTTCCTGTGGGTCCAAACGACGAGCCCGGAGCGGCGGCTACCAACGGCTGGCGCACGACCACGCGGAATTGGTTCATTTCAGGATAGCGGCCCCGCTGCTGGCCAGAGTCGAGCAAGTCGCGCTTGCGCTTATTATTATTATTGGAGTTATGCTGGGACGAGGCGGGGGTGATGACTCTGAATGGGCGACAGGAGGGATTGGGTGCGGACGAGTAGGTGATGTATTCTGAGCTGGACGACGGCGAGGACGAGGAGGATGAAGAAGCCATACCAGTGATTGCGATCATGTATTTCTTTTACTCCTTTCGTTTGACGTCTAGCATCGACCTTGAACTACTGCGTACTTGAGAACAACAACGACTAGGTGCTCTGCTATACAACGATTCTATTGAGACAGAAGGTTCCAACGATCTTAACGCTCTGAAGCTAGCTGGTCGACTCGGTCTTTCTGCAGTACATTCGACAAGACTTAATATTGAGATTCTGAAGCTAGTTGACATCCTGCTTGAAGATCTTTCGCTCGTTTTTCAAGACCGCTCTAGTTCCACCGACTTGCCTCCGACTGCAATTGCTCTACTATGTCTGAGTCAGAAAAGTTGCTGCAGTCTTCAGCTGTTGTGCGCCAGAGAACGCGGACGCGGTGGCCGTCCCTAGCAGTCATCTGTCTGGTTGTCGTGCTGCTCTTTATCTCCCTGAACGCCAAACTCCAGCTCCTAGCCTTCCCTCTCTCTTTGATTTCCGAGCCTCCAAGACCACCGCCCGACGCCTGCCCCCAACCCGCTCCTCTCTTCCCCACCCGGCGCAACGCAGCCATCTGGGAGACCATCCGCACACAGACGGCCTCGGACGCGTTCAAGCTCGGACCCGGTGGTGCGCTCGAGCTGCTCGCGGGCGCGGTGCGCATTCCGTGAGTCGCACCTCCATTCCTCTGCTTTCTTTCATTGCCATAACTTATATCATTTTCCACCCAGCACAGAATCCTACGACGACATGCACCCCGTCGGCGTCGACCCGCGCTGGGAGGTCTTTGCCGACTTTCACGCTTACCTGGCGCGTGTGTTTCCTCGAGTGTGAGTGCGCGTTCTCTTGCCCTCGCCTGCTTCCTCTGATCGCTCACTGCATAACATCACTCTGCAGCCACACAACCTTGAAGCTGCGCAAAATAAACACCTACGGCCTGTGGTTCGAGTGGCCCGGCGCGGATCCAAGTCTCAAGCCGGTCCTCTTTATGGGGCACCAAGGTGTGTCCATCTTCTACTCTGTATGCCACTAAAATGCACGCTGACACGCGCGCAGACGTCGTCCCCGTCGAGCCGACGACGGTGGGCGAGTGGACGCATCCGCCGTATTCGGGGTATTTTGACGGTACGCTACCACTGCTTTCTGGACGTTCGCATTATCTCACTCTCATTCGTTGGTGTAGGCCACCGCATCTGGGGTCGCGGCAGCGCCGACGACAAGAACGGGCTCGTTGGCATCTTGTGAGTCTCCCCCTTCCATCCCGCTGTACATGCGGCTGACGCCTCTGCCCATACAGAATCGCCCTCGAAACCCTTCTCCAAAACGGATTCACCCCCACACGCACCCTCGTCGCCGCGTTCGGGTTCGACGAGGAGGCCAGCGGGCTCGAGGGCGCGGGGGCGCTGGCCGGGGCGCTGCTGACTGCGTACGGGGAGGACGGCGTTGCGTTCATCCTCGACGAGGGCGACGGCATCGTCAACACCTTCGGCACGGCGCTTGCGTACCCGTGCGTCGCGGAGAAGGGCTATCTGGACGTCGTGGTGGAGGTGACGTCGCCGGGCGGGCACTCGAGCGTGCCGCCCGAGCACACGGTAAGCTCAGAGAATCCAGCCCTCACCGAGTCCTGACGTTGGACGCAGACGATCGGGATCCTCGCAGCCCTTCTTGTCCAATACGAGGCGAATCCGTACCCCGTCCGGCTCGTGCGTCCGCTTCTTCTTCGTATTTGCGAGCCAGGTTATCCGATGCCGTTTATCCTACTTCTCCACAGTCCCGGGGATCCACCCCGTTGCAAACCCTGCAGTGCCTCGCCCAGCACGGCGGAAGCGCCCTCCCGCCCGCGATCCGCGCCCTCATCCTCGCCGCCCCACACTCCGACGAAGCGCTCCGCGCCCTCGAGGGGATCCTCGCCAAGGACAGGCTCTACCGGAGCCAGCTCGCCACGACGCAGGCGGTGGACGTCGTCCGCGGGGGCGTGAAGGCGAACGCGCTGCCCGAGGCCGCGCACGCGGTGGTGAACCACCGCATTCTGACCGAGAGGTGCTGCTCCTTCCTCCTGCGCTATCCCCTATCCTATATATGCTGAATCTCGTGCGCACAGCTCCGTTGCAGAGGTGCGCGCGCACAACATCGCTGCGCTGCGCCCGCTGGCCGAGCGCTTCAACCTGAGCTTCACCGCGTTCGGGGTGGCGGAGCAGGGTGCGCCTGGCACTGCGCGCGGCACCCTCGCGCTGCGGGACATGTACGACGCCCTCGAGCCCGCGCCGGTCAGCCCGAGGGACTCGAGTGCGTATGAGTTGCTGTCGGGGAGCATCAAGGCGGCGTATGGGACGCGGCGGGGCGCCGCGAACGGCTCCGATACGGTGGTTGTGGCGCCGGCGGTGTTGGTCGGGAACACAGGTGGGCTACCCTATCCTTATGCCATCCTCCGTACTCTCAGTACTCTCCGCTCCCCGCTGACAATACCTATGTTTTTCGGAATTCGAATAGATACCCAGTTCTACTGGAAGCTCTCCCCGCACATCTTCCGCTACGGGCACGGCAATGCGGCGGCGGGTCTGCGGCCGGACGAGATCCTGGACAAGATACATACCGTTGATGAATGTGCGTGCCCGGACTGAATTCGGGTCACGGTGCTGATTTTTTTATGTGTTCCTCAGCTATCGACGCCGACGACTTTGTCGAAATGATCCGGTTCTTCATCACGCTCGTTCTCAATGCTGATGAATCTGTCGTGTTGTGAGGACACAACGGGACTCGGAATTCCTTCGTCCTCGACTTCGTTTCGGGGGTTCGAATTTCCCAGCGCACGTGCCGTGTCGCGTCGCGATTTGGGTCCAAACATGCGTACATATTGCTGTCAAATTATATCGAGACAATGTACCTTTACTGCTGCGCTCGCCGCTGAACAGTGATGACTGGGCTTGCTCAGCTCAGTGTTCGGTAGCTCATATTGTGGTCTCGACGCAGTCTCAGCAAAACTCGAGACCTGCTCAGGCACCAACCGCTGAAAATCGAGCTATGATCACTCTTCCGCCGGGCGAGGATATAAACAGCGTTGGTTCGACTCGCAAATATATTTTCCCCGGGGTCCACTTGAAATGGAAAAACGACGAATACTTCAATCTGGACGTCCCTTTCTTGCCGCTTTAATCTTGCTACGATGGGACTTGTCGGCCAGTCGTCTAGCGGTCGCAGCTTTGTGCAGGGCCTCAACATGTTTCCTTTGCTCTTCAGATGGCTCATTTTTGAGAGCAGAGGATGATGCTTGTACAATCAGCGCACGAAGCTGTGGGTGGGTGAGCCTAAATTCAGGCAGCAGCGAACCATCTCCACCTTTGCCAGGCATTCGTCAATATTCTGCGACTGGGACCGAAACGTGGCGGAAGATATTTGAATCGATTGTGAAGACGAAACATAGTATGGCTGCACGAGTTGAGGGGCGTCACCATAACCGACATGCATGCACCCACAGACTGTTTCAATGCAGGCTTCGCCCATAAGGGTATCCAAGATTGGTCAATTCGGCACCAAAGCGTGGCTTTGGTGTTGACTTTGTTTACGTTCTAAGACCGAAAATCGTTTCTGAAGTCGGCGGAGATGGACAGTTAAAAATACCTGCCCACCGGGGCCTGAACTCCGCGAGAAGGAGAATTCGACTAAGGATTTCGGGATCTCCGAGGTCCGCCATTGCTCTATCCATGCGCGTGCCAACGCGGTGTCCTGCGCCGATTCCAGCGAGGCAAGTTGAGGAGGAGGCGGTATAAATTTGTTGACTCCACGGTGCGCATTTCTGGTCAATGTTGACATTGGACCTAGCCTGGCTGCATAGCTGTGCGGAGGAAGGACATGACGGAGAAAGGAAAGCATGCAGATGAGGATCAATGATGGTTCATCGGCAAGTCGGCAATTTGCCTCTTGACCTGAACCACCAACACAGCTCTGAGTACTTTTTGTTCTCTATTTCATGACTGCCTCTATTCCGAAATTTTCATTTGAGGACTAGTAGTGTTACTCACGCACTACCGGCACGAAGTCTAAGATGCCGATTCCACAACGGACTCCCGCTTTGCCCCCCTTTTCACACACGGAGTCTGTAGAGGTGTACACACAGAAGCCTTCCGCAGTGAAGCCACTACTTCTCGTACCACCAGTATGCATATCGCCCCCCAACAATATTTTCTAGCATGGATTCTAGCATCGGGATTTTGGTCTCCAGTATTCGGACAAAGCATTCCGGCTGAAGTAACAGCGGCTGGCGTGGATCTTCTGGACGCGAACCGCAAGTTTAGGAATCACGCCGAAATCTTGCGCTAATAATCTTCAGATATTTTGCATTTCTTGGATGTTGTGGATGCTTTCGGGCATGTGTCCTTGAGGAATCCGGTCAACACCAGTCAATTCTTGATGTTTACCAGCTCCCCGACTCTTTCCAACAAATGCTGATTGGATCCCAGGACTTTTGCTATTGCTCCAGCACAGGCATCATCCCAATCTATAGTAACGTCTGCATCCACATTTAATACGTGACATGTATCTCATTTTAAAGCCGCTGAATCTTACAGATACGAGGTCGAAAATGCGACCTCTATCGGCCTCACCTTCAACGCCTCAGTCCTCGGCTCTGCTGTTCCAACTGGATTTGCTGAGCGATTCATCCATTCAGAGGTCGGCATTTCTCAAGTTTCGTGTCTGCCTTTTACTTAACCAGTTTTCGCAGATATACAAGAAATTCCCTGACGTTCTCGCGGTACTCCATAGTCATAGTCGGGAGGTCCTTCCTTTCGCCAATCAGGCCTCCGTCCCCCTGATATCTCAGATGCATACGGTGAATTTCCTCAACTACGACAATCTCTCAGGCTCACGCACTGATGACAATGCCTCTGTAGGCTCCGTCAATCGGTTCTGAGGGTGCACCTATTTTCGATGTACGCACCCTGCCGAAAAGTGTGCTTCCAGACAGCCAGCTTCACGACCTCCTCATTCGAAACGAAGCCCTCGGAGATGCCCTCGCCCATACTTTTTCGGACGATAGCCAGGTGTGTATATGTAATCTCCGTCCTCGTTCAATTGCCAATCCTCTTGCTAATGCTCGCTCACAAAATCCAGGTTGTATTGATGAGGTAGGGTCATCGGCTGAATTCTGGTGTCAATTCGATTTAACGAGTTGAACCAAACCAGGGGCCACGGCATGGCTGTCCGCTCTACCTCAATCCGCGAGGTTGTTTTCAGCTCGTATTATATCACACAGGACGCAACCGTCCAGCTTCAGGGCATCCTCTTAGGCGGCGGAAAAGCCCCCAAGCCGCTGAACCAGCGTGAAGTAACGGATACCGCCACCACGGCGAAAACTCTGTAAGTTGTTTGATTGCATCGATCTTGGGGTGTGTTGGTTGACTAAGCTTGTTTTAGGGTAGGAAGGGCGTGGTCGATGTGGGCTCAGCAGGTTGACCATGCAGGGCTTTATGTGAACGATCTGCGGAACGGGGCCGCACCTGCTCCTACCGGTTTCTGAGTTTGCGTGCATATACGTCTTTTCACAGTTCCATACAAGACACCTGTTGTCCATTGCGCATGCCTTCCTGAAAACAAAAATGTGAAGGAGCGTTAATGTTTACCCGTTCGAATCGCCAAACGCTTCCAGACGATTCAAAAAATGGGAGAGAGTGAAAGAAGCAGGGTCGAATGTCACACGGTCTAACTCCCGGTGCTCACATCGACCTCCCGCAAAAGTAAATTGGGCCGCAAGCTCGGGAAGAAGATGCTCAAGTGATATAATTTTAAGACTTTATGTACCTGCCATCTAGAATGGCCGAGTATTGAGAGAGCGGCGCGGTGTATATTTTTAGACCAAAAACAATTGATGTCCACCTTAGCTGTCATCGTCCTCCGGGCAAAACCATGTTGTCTGTGGAGAGGGTTAAGAGACAAAACACCATGATCCAATGCATCACTTGCATCGCGTTGTCCGAGTTGCCCGACAAATGAGTACGGTTCGAGGCCCAAGCATTCGGCAACAGTGACGAGAGAATAATTAGCAGCTTGAAGGGCGTCCACTGCGTACCCTATGAGCTCCTGACTATGGATAAAATCTGAGTATATAGAGCTCAGAATCTGAGAACTAGGGCTTACGCTGTAGTTTCTGCAAGCCAATGTTATTAGTTTCCTGTCCCGTGATGCAAGATTATTCAATCCTCACGTTCGGTTTCGTGGTTCAAGGCAAGTATTGTGCTGAGGTTAGCACTGATGGCGTCGTCGTAGATTCCCTCGCTTTGCGCCACGGTGGCATTGAGGGAGTCTTCAGAGCTGTCTCACATCAACCAGAGAAGATGGTACGAGTAATTTCAAGACGCACTCGGTATCCCAGAGAACGAGGCTTTTATTTTGTTGAAATGCAACTTGGCGGACGAGGGTATTGTAGCTGCCGAAGGCTAATCAAAGTAAGTGCGCGAGCCAAGAGGCTTTAACCAACTTACGAGGCCGTATGAATGGCGAAGCGACTCCCAGGATTTTCATCAACGCAACTAAAGTAAAGTCATGAGCCTGGTTGCGTACCATGATGCTTAACTGTAACTTACTGTCAACCTGCGCAATCTCGCCGGCAACTAGAAGCTGTAGCGCTCAGGGGAGCATTTAGTAATGTATTGTTGACCCTTACTTTCATTTTCACTCAAAGTCTGGAGATCCGGGTGGGACCATGTATGAGAGCAGATCTGGTGTCCATTGCTGTAGGCATACTGAAGCCTTGCAGCGACCTTAGTATCATATATGCAGGCGTCTGGAATGCGTTAGGACTGTTGACAGAAATGCAGTGCAAACTCACAATTGTCTCCGTCTAAGCTATCATGAGGACAAGATTCCGGGAGGGTTCGATGCACTCACTGACAAAGAAGGTACCCTTGGCGCCTTTGCTGACGAGCAGGTCGCTGATGTTCGTCCTAAGGCGAATCGTCAGCATTTCATCCATAGTTGAGGCACAGATCATACATGAATTTATATGGACCATCATCCTAGCCTTTTTCAGTCCAACAATAAACCTAGAGAATGGGAACCTACGAATGTGAGAGCGGCAGTATTTGGAATCTTGCACGAAGAATATACGACGGCTTTCCGACTCGCCGCCAGATCATTTGTTGGCTCGGCGACCGAAAGGGCAGAACTTAATAGAAACCAAAAAGTAACACCCAAGACCATGGTGGTGAACAGGTAGGAGGCGTCCTTCTCGAGTCGAGTCGAAAGGGATTTATGGGCTCACATGCCTTCGAAAACACGAGGTGGGGCCCAAGGATAAAAACGGCGTCCGCCATGCGAGGAGAAAAGAACTTAGCTTCGCTGGGCCGAAAGCCAACCGAAAGCGGACAATTAAAAGCTCACCTGCCGTCTCTGTCGGAGGCGGGCCTGTCGTTCGGAGGGCGTACTGTTGTAAAAGTTGAATCCTAGCCTCAGTTCCGACCGGGTAGCATTGTACTCGACTAGGTTTTGCCGGAAAATGGTGGTATGGAGAGCTGGAAACCCGATAAGGAAGTTTTGTGATGGCCCTGAAACATTAGCGGCCTCGGCTGAAAGCTCTGGAGCTGCCATTGAATCTGCAAAGAATTCGTCTGAAGGTCTATAGGATGTGTCATTTGACAATTTCAAAAAATCATTTGCAGTATGTACGTGCATAGCTAGCTATGGACAGTGGCATTTGTGTACCAACACCCGACTCGGGGCATCCCACCCGATCACCGGTGTTCAGGAAGGCTGAGGGTACGTGTTTGGAATATGTGCACGCCAATCAAGACGGGCGAGGCCGCGCTGGGCGACAAAGAAATCTACGTGATGAGAGACCATGCGAGGCGAGATAGCTGTAGAGGCAAGACTAGTGCCGTGGTAAAAATGAGAGGATAGTTGTGCAAAGCGAGAGACGGTATCGATGCGATCGATGGCTTGGTTTTATATGGACATGAGAGATGAGAGAATGAATGAAAATCGAAGGCCCAGGGTCGACGAAAGAGGATATGCAGATGTCGTGAAGAATGCTTTACGGGAAGGCATCCTGGGTGTTCGTGGGGGTTTAGAAATCTTCCTCGACGAAGCGGGCGTCGAGCGAGGCAAAGCGGCGGCGGGAAGACTCGTGGAAGGCGCGCGCACGCTGGGCAGCGGTGCGTTTGCTGTGAGACGTCTTCTTGTGGCAAGCTTTATTGCCGCTGCCCGACGAGTGCGAAGAGCCCGGGCTGGAGCTCGCGCCTGAGTTGGAACTGGAACCTTTGCTGGGTGTCCCAGAGTTAGAACCGGAGCCGGTACTGGGCGATCCAGGGTAGCCTGAGCCCGAGCCCGAGCCAGAAGAGCCCGATCCCGAGCCCTTGCTGGGCGAGCTGGAGCCACTAGACGATCCAGAGGAGCCCGAGCCAGAAGAGCCCGATCCCGAGCCAGAAGAGCCCGATCCCGAGCCAGAAGAGCCCGATCCCGAGCCCTTACTGGGCGAGCTGGAGCCAGAGCCGCCGTTGGACGATCCGGAACCCGAGCCGGAGCTAGAGCCAGAACCCTGGCCAGGCGATCCCGAGCCCGAAGTCGGGGCAGACACCGGTACAGACGTGGACGTCGCACCGTTCTTCGACGTCCCAGCGCCCTTCGTGCTAGTCGCCTTGACCGGGGAGCTGGAACTCACAGCAACAGGTGTGCTCGTGGTTCCCGCAGCCGATGTACTCGTGCTTCCGGCAGCCGGTGTGCTCGTCGCGGCGCCCGCACCAGTGGCAGTAACCGGCGGACCGACGGGCTCGCCGATCTGGGTCGAGCTGTCACCGGTGTACGCATACACGGGCGAGAGGAGCGCAGGTGTGACGGGGGCAACTAGGTTCGTGGACAGGCCGTTAAGCGGGACGACGGGGTTGTTTCCCGGGAGCGCAGGGAGGGTGCCCGTGGCTGCAAAGCGGCGCGTCAGTGCTGCAAGAGGCGGTCGGGCAATGTAATGGCACATACCGATCTCGTCAACACCCCTGGTGATGCGGCAGGTTCCGCCCTTCTTGAAGGTGAAGTATCCCGCGGTAGAACAGCAGCTGGGTGGTATTTCACATCAATACTGTCTGTCAAGATAAGAAAAAGCTCATCACGCACGTCGGGTCGCCGAAGGCAGCGCTGGTGCATTGACATTTGTCGACGACCTTGTCCAAAACACCCTGAAAGGAGTTAGAATGCGCATAGCAACTGTCTGAGAGAACGTACCTTATCCCATCCCATCATGAAATCTGGAATGAAATTTAAAAAATCAAGTACAATCAGTGGCGCGATACTAGAGCAGCGTACGACGTACCAGCATGGTATCCGTACCCGGTGGGATCGCCCATGGCGTACACGAACGGCTGCGAGGGGTTCATCGCATTGGCGCGTTGCGCATAAAGGCCGGCGGTGTCGAGGTACATCTACGTCATTTGTCACGTTAGTCAGCTATCCGTCTTTTCTTTTGCTCAGACCGCATACCTCCATAAAGATTCGGGGGAGGGTCTTGGGGAAGTTGGGATCCTTGCATGTTCCTGAGTCGGGGCCGTCGGAAAGGTACGCGACATGCGACTTGTGGTCAGCGGAGTCGGTGTTCTTGCCATCCCAGCATCTGCGGAAAGGTCACCTTGAGTGTTTGCCACGTAGGGCGAAGCGGATGCAGAGCTTACGAAGGGAAGTTCTGGGGCGTTCATCAGAATCAGAGCGTGCGTAGATAAGACGGGGACGGGACGTACGATCTGTGCGCGGATGCCGGAGGGACACTCCTGCGCCGGCAGCTCGTTGTGCTTCGTCGTGGTTCCGCTGAAGTCAAGGCAGAGGAAGGTGACCGCCTGCTGGGCGAAGCTGCTCGCGTCGTAGCTGCGCAAGGTCGGCGTTCCACTGAATCTTAATTAGCGTCTGCCGATGTGACCGGGGACAACGCCTTTACCTCAGCATGCGGAACTGGAATATAGAAGAAAGGTGAGTATAATTTTCCAATGGGAAATGAGTGGCTCACGTCGTCGGGGAAGGGCGTCGTTACTCCAGCAGTGTCGGAAAAGAGGTAGTCTGGTTACATGCGATGACTTTAGGGGATCGATTGGTGCAGATTGGTACTTACAGCTGGAAATATTATGAGCTAGCCGCGGCGTAAATAGTATAAGAAATCGACGTACATGACGGGGCTTCCGCTGACGCTGGTGAAGGATCCGTTCTTCCACTGGAAATAAAGAGTCTAGTGACACGGTCAGAGTGAGCCAAGCAGTGGGAAATTAACCTACGGGGGCCCACTAGTAATAAGGTGAGTAAGGGCTTAATATGGGTCATAGGGAGGACGCACATAGTTCGACTTGTCCTCCTTGATGGGCGAGGATGTGCACTCACTCTGCCGAAGATAGCTTGTGTTGGTGGAAGCGCGAAAATTGCTGCCACCGACGACTTAATGGCCCATGTCAGTGGAAACTCAAATTATGTGCATAGTGCCACGTCGTACTCGTGTGAGTGTGTCCAGAGACTTTGCCTAGTAGTGGTGCTGATTTAGAAGCTAGTCAAACAGTGGCAAAACCACTAACCAGGGCTGACAATAGGGTCAAGACGCTCGGTGGTGATCACATTGTCTAATAGGATGCGTTCAACGGCATTCAAGACCAGCAGCAAGACCACAGACTCATGCCGAACAGGAAATAAGCATTCGCGGAGGAAAAGACGGCAGCGGCGAGCAGGAACTTGCTCAGAGGAGTGGGGGCCATCGTAGAGAGCGTGGAGAGAGCGACGAGGCTCGGACGGCGGAATATAAGGGAGGGGGACGAGAAGGGAGATGGAGGGAAAAAGGAAGTTGGATGCCTTTCATGGGATCGGCCAAATTTATCTAATCAGGAATGCCGGTTTCGGCTAGCTTGCCTTCGTTCCTGCTGTCATGCAGCCACGGTTGCACTTTCTATTTTTCGACGTAGACGCTGCTAACGCCTGGATCTCGCGTTCCCCTTCAACCATGCACCTTCAATTACGCGGTTTCTCCGGGGAATCCCTGTAGAACCATTGGAGGCTGCTGCTCGGAGTTTTTGCCGGATTTGTCCTATCGATATCTCTAGCAGGCTGCACGATCGGATAGGTCCCAGGTCTCCTATATGGTAATTGAATTTTGCGATCTTGGACACGAAGATCTGCAGCGCAAGAATCCGCGGACGCGCTGCCCACGGACACTTTCAAGGACAACTGAACGGTTTGCTGTCATGAACCTCCGAAGTGCAGGTTGCCGCATGGAACACTGCGGAAAGCAACAGAAAGACCGGCCGACCCGACCCTTTTTAGTTCCCACTCTCTGTATGTTGTTAACCTTCAATCAATTGTTGCCGCATTAAACGCGCGTTGATCAGTAGCAGTATTCATTCTGGCGAAAGCAAGTATCGTAAACTCGAACACCGAAGAACAGAGAGAATTCCAAACGTCGCGCCGCGTCGCAACGCGTTTATTGGACCGTAATAACTCGACAATTTCGTCTGCGCCGATCAGATCGTTGACGCCCAGTCATCTCCCTGTCCTTCATGTCATTATGTTTGTCAAGCAAATTTCCTGTCTGTGCCTGATTCAAAGCCTTCAACGAACCTTTTTTCTTTTGGCTCACCCGCCTCTCCCTTGCATGCCCTTCCAACGACGAAATGAATGTTTGATTGCCATTGAGATCTTGGATACTTCTGCAGCAACACTACCGTCAGGTTGGAACATGTTCACGGAGGTTCACAACTCCCGATGCACGCCTCAGGTTCAGATTTACTATTTGGGCCCGGTCGGCAGGACAACCATGGCACAGACGGGAAAAACGTGGACGATAAACTTCGGCCCTGCTTGCTTACACCCTTTCGAACTGCCCTTCAACTTGAAGCCCTTGCGATGAATTTTCCTCAGTGCCGCCCAGGGAGACTGTTTTTTGGCCGTTCACATGCAAGTATATTCTTGATATGTAAATTTGAAGTCGACGGCTTCAGACATGCACGCCGACAGTTGATTAAACTTCCAGAATCTTTCCGGGGTTCGCCGTATTCCGCCGCAAGCCGCCGCATTAGACCCCGGAGTCCAGGCGGTGAACAGGAATAGCCGGGGAAAGTGCGCGGCCTTCTCCTCTTTTCTCCCTGTGTCTCAGTCGTTCAAAACTCCAAATCTGGTTGGGCTACTCATTTACTTCAACGTTCAACAATAACAATACGGAACGTTTCTGCTCGGTTACTCTTCCCGAGTTCGCTCGATACCGATGGGATCGCCGGTAGTTGGGTCCAGTGTGGGACTGCGCGCTATACACGCAGTCCAACTTGGTCGACGGCGGTCCTGGGAATATTCCGACGGTGCTTATCTCCAGACGCGAGGTCTCGAGTCTCGGTAAGATTACCGCAAAATCACCATCCGTGGATTCAAGCAAATGGGATTGAGCAATCTGCGAAGCTCACCGGTAGAACATTCGAGGCAAGAAACCTGCCTCTCGCCATTCCGTTATCCCACGAGCGACCTCAGAATACCCAAGGATCCGAGCTAGAAGGGGCACCGGCTGACAGGCAGCTACTTCGTCATGGCCTAAATACCCCGAATTGCTCAACGACGCCCCCAGACCGGCTCAGTGAACTGCGGCGATGGTTGTCTCTACCGGTGACGCACACTTGCGCCGACAGGCACGCGACTGTCATCTACGCAGATTATTTCACCGACGCTAGAAGCACTTTCGCAAGAACGCCCATACGCGTCATTCCTGTCGTCGACTACTGAGGCCCGTGGACTTGAGCACTATAGATGAAGCCCAACTGATTCTGTGAGGGTGAAGGAAATGCGATTCCGACGCGGATCACAGGGTGCTTCGACATCTGCGCCTCCGGTCCGGAAACCCTGGAGGTCAATACTCGAGCTCCCTCTTCCTGTCCAGCGTATCTCGAGTGTTCGGCTGAGGGAACTTTTTCTGGCTACAGACGAGCTAGACAAGCAACGGCTAGAATACAGCGGCTTTGATCGGCAATCCTCGCCGGAAAGAGCCAGTGCATCCGGTCTTGACGCGTGCTGGGAGAAGGGGTGAATGGGACGGCACCTTATCTGGACCAGCCGCATGATTTTTGGCAGAAGCAGTGGATTTGGCCGAGACACAGGCGACTGCCAGGAATGATAGTCGTGATAGTATCCCGCAATTCGAGAATCAAAATTTACTATAAACTGAAGTCGGGCCCTGCGAACATTGGGCATAGTGCCCCTCGTGGAAGATTACCTTCATGAACGACGCGAAAGCGTTGCTAATCGGAAGTTTCACATAGGAAGGAAAAATGGGGTGATAATCCTAGCCTCAGTCGTATTTGCGTGCTACGGAAAAGTGAGGCGAGGATCCCTGTGCGACGCCAAGGAGGAGAGTATTAATTAGAACCGGCTTCCCAGGAATTTTACATCACAAGAGAATATTCGTTCGTGAACTCCTACTTTCGAAAGCAGACACCTTGAGCATCTCTCAGGCACCGAGGCGCAAGATGTAAAAATATGTACCTGGCAGTGAAGGGTGAAATCTTCTATTTTTCTATGTGACATCGATGTCCGCTTCAAAATTGGATCAGGATGAGAATCTCTACTCGAGGGAACGATATAAAGTGGGGTGTGAAGACTTCTCGGGCATTGGTTCAAGTCTTCACGATTCATGATCAAGGCAGAAATTCGAGAATGATTGGGAAGCGAGTTCTCTATGCGAATTCGGAATAGATAGGTGGCAACGAAGCTCAAGAGAACGGTGCGCAGTTAGGCTGAATTCCTGTCAGGGCTCTCCACTTGCTCTCCGCCCACCAACGCGGCTTGATCCTATTCCGCCTTGACCCGGAATCAGAGCCCTTCTATTTGCGCGGGCAAGGGCCTAGCCGATGCGGGTCAGCGTCTTCTAATAGGAAAGACTCGGAAATTATCGGAAGGAAAGAAGGAAGGGGACCCGAAGATCACCGTCCCGGTTCGAGTGATCAAACCATCCAATTCAACTTGAACAACTTTACTCAGATCTTTATTCAATCGCTGCACGTCACTCTGAATCAGGACCCACTCGTATTTATGGTCCAAGTTGCGCCTTGCTGTTCTGCCTCCCACGAGGTTTCAGCTTACTGTAATGACTCAACTGCCGTGTGGAAGCTCAGATGCAGTTACCGGCAGTCTCGCGATGCCGCACTGGGTTACCACTGCCCCATATTTCGCCTTCAAACACGAATTCAGGCCCCTTGGCGTCCTCGCCACACTTTCTTGGACAGGAATCGCCTTTCCGCTTCTGAAACTACTTACGCTGCGGTTTCTGGGTGTCTTCGGTCGACTCCTTATAATGTCAAGGGGACGACGCTCAATTGTAGTCAACTGCGATATCTCCCGTGCGGTAGGATCCCCATTCACGCCCCTCAACCGATTTTCGAGAAGGCTTGAAAAAGGCCCCGCTGAGAATAGTGGGGTAATTTCGTCGACTGATGACAACAATTATGAACAATCATGGTTCCTGTCCCCGGCGTTTCATGTCCGACCATACGAGAGACTCAGGTTAACTCAGGTCTGGTTGGCGGTACTAAGTACGAAACGGCGCTAACATCGAGTTTCTCCATCATTTCTCCGCGTTGAAACATTGTTTGCATGCGGGTCGACCAACTCGGCAATCAACGGACCACTGTCCCCGGGGCCCGAACTACAGTTTGCGGCTTTGATCTTGAACCACGATGTCAATGAGGCGGCGTCTGAAGACAAGGTAACTGTCTCAGGCTGCATCCACCCCGAGTCGGAACGAGCTTAAACTCACCAATTCTGGCAGCAGGTCAATGCCACAAACGTCCTCCAAGTTGGATGGCCCGACTAACTTCCCTCTGACATTAACTGTCAGTGGTCCGACAAGAATCTCTGTCGCATGCGACGAATCTGATCTCGACTGGCGTGCGGGACATCGTGCACTGGACCGGTGGTACTGGTTTCATAGAACTAGATGCGGAAGATCGGACATGTCATGCTTGAAAGACACTTGCTAGCGAGTTGTTTTCGCACCTTCCGTGGGAGAAGAAACGTGCCTCCTGGTGCTCTCGGAGCTGCCTATTCTCCGCTGACGCTGGACCCAACTCTGGCAAAATGTTGCGAAGGTATTGTAGCCAAAGTCAATGTAGATCTCAAGTTGAAGCTTCTTTCCCCTCTGGTTTGAACTCGAGCCCGAGATATGCCGTCCCGTATCAACTGCATCAACGGGCACTGGAGGGAACACACCAAACTTGTTCCTGGCGGACATGTTGGCCGAAGAAACACAGCTGCCGACGATAAATATCTGATAATGTTGTCAGGAAAAGTCGAGACTCGAGAGCCATTAATGCGGGTCGGCTCCGAAGTGTTTTGGCCACTTGGACATCTTCTGCGCCTATCACGATGCGCGGTAAACTCGGTACGCCTCAAAATCCTAGAATTGGTATTAATGTGCAAGTCGCGGTATGTATTCAATCTCAGTTCTGCATCTCCTGCTTACACGGCAAGGCAATAGAATAGACGAAAACCCGACGAAGAAAGGCACCTGGTTCACACGGTTTAGTGCAATGTTTTATTTATATCTCTTCTCACAGTATTGTAAGGACTGTAATATAGATCGGCAATGTCCCCGCGAAACACTGGATAGCTGGATTCGCAGCCCGACAGCGCCTATTCCGTTACCAAGCCATACTGGAGCCGAAGATAACAATATGCATCCATTTTCGGCGAAATCAAAATCTACCGCGGTAATGTCTCAAAGGTATAAAACTGGGGATGGCGATGTTCCCAAACCCAAGAACCCCCTCACCTTTTCCACTAGCTACCTGCCTGTGGCCTTGATTCTCCGCCGAAATGACGGGACTTTCCGCTTCCTTCTTTGCACTTCAAGTTGCTCTATGGGCACAAATAGCTGCCGCGGCCACTATTGGGCCTGTCGGCGAACTGGTCATCAGCAATGCAACCGCCACGCTCGACGGATCGTCTAGGGCAGCGGTACTGGCCGGCAATACATTCCCTGGTACCCTTGTCTCAGGGAACAAGGGCGACAATTTCTTGTTCGTCATTTTCCGCCATGGACTTTGCATTCCTTGCTAATGGACGATTCTAGGTTGACGGTGACGAACAATCAATTTGACCCCACCATGTTGCAGTCGACCTCCATTGTTAGTTGATAACCAATCTCGGTTCAATACTCCAGCCCTGATTGTGTTTCGTAGCACTGGCATGGTATCTTCCAGACCGGAACTGCGTCTTACGATGGGTGAGTCGACGAGTTCCTTTGTCAGTTCATTTTAGCTGATGGCAATGTAGACCCGCTTTTGTTACTCAATGCCCAATTGCTCATGGGCATTCCTTCCTTTATGATTTCACTGTTGACCAAGCGGGGTATGTGTTCGCGATCTTGCATTTCCTGCTGCTGATAAACACTATCAGAACTTTCTGGTACCACTCTCATCTATGTAAGACTCATTCTCTCTTATTGAGCGTTGTCTCATCGTTTTACAGCGACCCAGTATTGCGATGGCTTGAGGTACGAGGGCATTCTTCTCTCTTATTGAGATCGTTATCTAATTGCGTTTTACACTCAGGGGGCCTATGTACATATTCCTTCTCTCTCATTGAGATCGCCGTCTCATTGCATCTGCAGCGTAATTTACGACCCGGCGGACCCCTACCTTGATCAGTTCGTCCTTTTTTGTTTCGTGGCTCAGACCGTTTCCTGATTTTATTTGGTTCATCTCAGATATGATGTCGACGACGGTTCGAGTCCAATATCTTCAAAATGGGCTTTATTCACCACGTCTCTTTAGAAACAACTGTTCTCACCTTAGCGGACTGGTGTAAGTGTTCGACCGGGGTGACCGTACTATGGCTTACGTTGGTTTCTTTTTTCTTTTTTTTTGCGCAGACCATACTCTGGCCAAAGCAGAGACGGGTGTACCGTTAGTTCAAGTTTTCACTTCCGCTCTCCCGGTTCTGACATTTCACAGAGCTCCCAGCTCTAACCTCATTCAAGGTCTTGGAAGAACTGCTACCACACGTGAGTACAATGACCTATTGGCAATGTTGAGAAACTAACTTATACTTTACAGTGACGGCGCCTCTTGGTGTTGTAACTGTGACCCATGGACTTCGATACAGAATCCGTCTGATCAACATAGTGAGCTTTGGTATCATTGCGTTGCGCTGCCAGCTGATCTCGCATCCTCTTTACAGGCTTGTGATCCCAACTACGTCTTCTCGATCGACGGCCACACCAATCTCACTATCATTGAGGCGGACGGTATTACCACCACCCCATATAGCGTGGATTCTATTCAAATATACGTTGGTATGTGCTCAACTGTATCTGTGAATACCTAATTCCAACGTACATAACTTTTCAGGACAACGTTACTCGTTTATCTTGAACGCCAACCAGCCGGTTGGTAACTACTGTGAGCTACACATTTTTGCTTTCATCCAATCATCTCATATATGTTCTTAGGGATTCGTGCCAACCCCAGCACGGGGCCCAAGGGATTCGTCGGAGGCATCAACTCTGGAGTACTTCGCTGTATGCACAACCTCCATTTCTTAATATTTACGCTGATATACGAATCTTAGATGTTGGAGCACCCGCCGCGGACCCGACCTCCACTCAAGATACCAGTGTTACACCATTCAACGAAGTGAACCTTCATGTGAGTGGTTGTGTTCGGACCTTTGCGGAATATTCACACACCCCCTCTGCAGCCCCTTGTCAACCCTGGAGCAGTAAGAATTAGTTTTTTGGCGTTTAGAAAAATCATCCGACTGATAATTAAACAGCCGGGGAGCCCTGTGGCCGGTGGAGTTGATCTACCTTTGGCTTTGTCCTTGACGGCCGTACGTTGCCTATTTTCGGGGTGCGGGGTATTCTCACAGCAAAATTTGGCAGTCTGGGGGAAAATTCTTCGTCAATGGTGTCTCATTCGTGCCTCCCACAACACCCGTATTTATAACTTCCATGCCTTCCGTTCTCTGCTCTAACGCAAGCACAGGTACTTTTACAGATCCTGAGCGGGGCTGAAACTCCGCAATCTTTACTTCCTGCTGGATCTGTAATCCCCCTTCCCAAAGCTAGCACCATCGAGATCGCTCTGCCCGGCGGTGCCGTTGGAGGTGGACACCCATTCCACTTGCACGGAGTAAGTTTACGTCTGTGGCTATCTCCAGTCCATTAACGCCCCTTGTCTAGCATGCTTTCGACGTCGTCCGCAGCGCCGGTAGCACGGTTTATAACTATGCCAACCCCGTGAGTGCTGACTTCTGTGCCTCACGATCTCCGCTCTAACGCAAGCACAGGCGCGTCGTGATGTGTGAGTAGTTCTTTCTGGGTCAGAAGAACTTGAACTGACAAACACAGCGTGAACATCGGTGTAGCAGGAGACAACGTCACGATCCGATTCACCACCGATAACGCTGGACGTAAGTAACTCTCACAAATCACCAGGGCTTCCGCTGAATATTCTCTCTGCAGCGTGGTTCCTTCACTGGTATGTTCAAATTCTTGCTCGTGTGATTTAACCTTAGAACATCCTCAGTCACATCGATTGGCATCTTGAGGCGGGCTTTGCTGTGGTCCTGGCGGAGGCGAGTTGGTTTATGTTGCTACGAGTATTGAACGCTGACACGCGATTCCAGGACGCCGGAGATTGGAACACTACCATCGCGCATTCCGGTGCGTCTTTGTTTTAATTTTGGAGAAATTAGCCCTCAACGATCATACAGTCGCTTGGGACAACCTTTGCCCGATCTACAACGCCCTCGCGCCTTCAGATCTCTAAATTCCGAGTTGCGCCTCTAAATTGGCATTCTCAATCCTTTTTTCACATCACGGTGACTCGTGTCTGGTTATGTATGTGGAGCACGAGATAATTTGGTGCCGACTCCTTAGATATTCAGTGTCTTCTTGGGTTTTTGTGGAACTATATAATTGTGTTATATTGAAGGCTTGGATTATAAACGCTGCCATTGCTATGTGGTGGAGACCCTGGAGAGACTTCGTTTTCTTAAACTATTCTCACTGATGTTGCCTTCAGACTCCAGTAGAGCCCAGTGGGAGATCTGAGAAAATTATCTGGTCAAAGCAAGCGACCTCACTCAGCCATAGCAATCGGTTCCGCGAAGTTCAACTCTACCTTAACTCAAGGGGGAACCGGCATTAAAATTTCGTACGTGGGGTGTATGTACTAGACGTCCAAGAATACGATCAAAACGTGACACGATTTGAAATCGAGCTGACGTGGAAAAGTCTCGGGCCACGAGGAGTCGACCGAAGGGACGACGAGCGGCGTCTTCAGGACCACACTGCTCCCTGTAATTTACAAAATGTGTCCGTGAACTCTTCAACTGTTTGTGCCCTGCCGCTTGCCGGCCTCTTACAATCATAGGGTAGTTACCGTTTTGGGTGGCGCATACTCTACCTCACGTGTATGGAGCACGGCCTTCCAAAATTTCTCCTCAGCTTCGTGTCGGGCTCACCAGAAATGCTGAAAGCCGGAAAGAACAAGAAAAAACAGGTGTGTAAGCCACTTATTCATTCCGTCTTCTGCTCAGTGCCGCCAGTTCTTGTATGGGCTTGCAGGACGTGGCATTGCCAAAGAACTGGACTTGCGAGGCATGCAGCGGACATGGTCGGAGCACAAAGCGTCAAAGGCGGGTCTAGACAGTGCAAGAAGGGCATAAAGCATCAATAATATTGCGCGACAACCGCTCAGATCCGGATATACGGCCCGGCATCAGGCGTGGAAATTCCTGCCCTACATCGAAGGAGAGGGGAGGTCTGCTCGAGGTCGAAAGAAAACTTTTCGGCCCCCCCGTCCTTTTTTCGAATGCCGGCTCCCCTTACCTCGCCTCCCCACACACTTACATACTTACATACCACAATTAGGCATTGCCGCCATTCACGCCAATAAAGAAATTTTGAACTTCACCAGTGGGTTTCATGAAGCGAACAAATTGCTATGGTTGTACGGTGCTTTTATTGACGGTGAAAAATGTGAGGGTACGGTAATTATCGGTTGTGTATATTAATCATTCCCAGCAGCGACAGCTTGTTCAACGTTACTGCATGCAAGCATGTGTTTGATCCCATCCTGCCCTGTGTAGAACCAGGAGGAGAGAGCCTGAACAGACTAATTGAGTAAGAGCGAGAGCGCAGCTTATAGACGTACAATCATGACTGCACTCAGAAAAGTTGGTCAGTACTCCGCTCGGTGATTTGGAAGCGGAACTGGCGCACCATAAAAGGCCGACATGCAAAAACCCTCCACATAATTCGTCTTCGCGTCCGCGGTAACATAGTTCACGATGAAGCACGAACTGATAACGAGCGCGACCTCGAACATATCTACCGTGGCGTCAATTGACACTTGGAACTACGTGGTGTACATACCGAAGAGGAGGGACATGGGCCGATCTGACGACCAGCCTAATAGAACGATGAAGGGAATCCAGAAGAGTGTATACTGGATGCTCAAGTCGATGGGGCGCCCGTTGGCGAGTCTTGTCTACATCACGGTGAACATGAGGATTGATTAGGTGTCTCCAATGCTGCTTACGGGCGGTGTAGATAAGCCCCTGGCGGACGCAATGGACTTGCGGGCGAAGAAAATAATGGCAACGAAAGCTGGAGATGTTTTAGGCGTGCTTTGATTTAGAACCGAAATTTCAACCGACCATCGCCTGAGAATGATGTCAGCGGCAGGAGAACGAGGCCGAACCATCTGTCGGATGCTGTGGTGAGCACGAACTGACGCAAAGATTTGAAATGTAGAAATTACTCCGTCGTGAAATGCTTCTCAACTACCTCTATATTATCAACTAGCTATAGACGAATGGCGTTAGGAAAAAAGAAACGTCACCGAACAGATTGGGTTCTGTAGCTCACCCATTCCGCAGTACCAGCCATGATCCCGATCGTGATGATGAGCACACCGATGCACACCCATTGACTGACCTGGGGCTCCTCGCTGTCGAGTTCCGGTGCAGGATCCCCCGGCTTTTCAGGTACGAGCCTGCGGTCTGCGATGTCGAGATTGCTGCGTCCTGGCGGTTTTTGGATGAAGATCCTGGAGCAGATGTATCTGCAAGCAATATCTGAGTATTAAGAAGCAGCGAGAGGAGCGGTACGACGAACACCGCGATCAGGATGAGAGCCAGGCCGCGGCTAATCTTGAGGAATTTTTCGCGCATCGTATCGCTGACGAGGGCCGCGCCCGCTTCGGAGGCGGCGGTGCTTGACACTCCGTTATCCAGCGCCGCAAAAAATGCGGCAGGAATTAAGAGCGTCATGACCCTGTCACCAAAATTAATTCCGTACTGGGACAGATTACAGTACATACCCTATTGTGAGCAGTGTATGGTTGAGCTGAGTCTGGTGCCGATGTAGATCTTGCTCTAGGATGCGTACGCCGCCTAAGAACAGTTAAACTGCTACCCGATACAAAAGATGAAGGCCAGACCAGTAACAAATGCTACACCGGGTACGAGGAGGAGGCGTAATAAGACGACCCCAATCATATTGGATTGCAGGAGCTTCAGCCTGTTCGAACATAAGGTGATGTGACAATCTGACCACAGTGGAAGGCATACTCACTGGCATTTTGTCAATAGAATGATTCCTAGCGTAGCTTCGACGGCGCTGGGACATGCTCAGCGTGGCAGTAAACAGAGTACACAGCATTGACGCACTTGTTTAGCGTGATCACGAGTAGATCGCCCAGATCCGGCCCCAAATAAAAGGTCATCTGCTTTCCCCCTGCATTGTTGGCTTGTTTCAATGCTACAGAACAAGAAGGAAAGGAATGCACCATAATCAAAGAGCTTCGACAATGGTATTAGGGACAGAAAAGAGAAAAAGAATGCAGAAGCATTCCAGGTATTCGGGTCGTCGTTGGGGATAGTGAAATGGGCGGCCCATGCAATGGGGATGAATATGACGAGGAGATTCAGCCCTAAATTATGTCTAGCGGAAAGTCGCTCAAAGCAAAAAGTATAGACGTACAAGAAGAAAATGCAATCGCCTTGAGACTGTCCCCCACGCCAACTTTCCGCTTGCCTCGTCGCAGAAAACGGTCTGCCATCAATTGAGAGCGGCTAGTATCCGAACGGCCTGTTTGTTGGGGCCCAGAGATTGTGTGGCTTGATATCGTGGCTCTTCCCTCCTCCGCGTTAATAACGCGGAAGCTGGATGAGCGTCGGTGCATAGATCGTGGGCTAGTAGGGCTGGACATCATCGAGAAATAAGCTTGGGCAATGGTTACTGCAATTAAATGAAGCGTAGGCCGAGGGGCGTAAGTAACAAATCAAAGTCAAAGGGAGCGGTAGGAAGTGGGCCGTAAAGTTGTTCCCTCTAAGTATATATGTCAGTCCAATGTCAGTCCGAGTCAGCTTGTGGAGAAAACCAGTGCTTACCTCGATCTCGAGAAGCTCCGCCGCTCCAAGGCTCCAAGACAATTTGCGAAGTTCTCGGAACAGAGATCGGAAACGGAACCGAAAAGGCGCGGCGGAAAGCGCAAAACTGTAGGTATATATATGAGGATATCATGAAGGTTCTGTCAGTGTGGTGCCCAGGGTAGTGGAGCCGTCGTTGTGTACGATGAATGTGATGGCACCTAGTGCTCCGGGGATGTCGGATCTTTTGACGTTGTTCTTCGTGAAGATAATTTAGTGTTGTGCAGCAGTCAGTGACGTCGAAAGGCCACTCGGGTCGCCGTTCTCGGGTCATTACGACAGCGATGTTACCTACGCACGCAAATTACCTAACGCGCCTCTTACGGCACGCTGCGGTGTGTTTTACTTAAGTGTCACGGGGCCGCCTTTTCTCTTTCACTTTCCTCTCCCGCCTTTTGCCGTTCTTGAAGCTTGAAGCTCCTCGGGATCTGATTCTGCCAGATTCTTCCTGAGTTCATTATCGGACTTTTTCGCTTCTGAACATTGAAAGCTCTATTGAAATTTGAGACTGCAACCAAAACCTTGTTGTCTTCTACATCACAATTCTGGTCGTTTCAGAGGTTCAAGTGCTACTTGCGAAACTGTTCGAGTGTTTTGCTATCCAGGAGCGCCGCATAGGGCGCCCTCTATTTCCACTGTTACTCAACATCCCTTCTCGTGTATGAGATATCGTTCTTCTGGGCGGCATCAGCGCGGTTATTATTAAAGCTTGCTACGATATAAATGCCTCCACTTCTTGGTGGAACCCACAGTTCCTGCTGCTCCCTTCGCCATGCTCAGATTGGTCCATACTTTGGTGTTTCTCTTGCCAGCGCTGTTCTTGGCGCATTCGATTAAAGCTTCTGCCCCCAAAGCGGCGGTGTATACGGGATGCAAAGTTCCCAACACCGTCGCTCTCACCTTCGTAAGTACCCTCAAGTGCTCGTGGATCGCCCTCACGGCTGAACCTGCCCAGGACGACGGTCCATACATAAACCAGTGCGACTTGTGGCCAATTATTCTCGTCATACACTCACGACCCCTCCCAGGACTGACATCAGTAAGATGCTCGTGGAAAAAGGTGCCAAAGGCACCTTCTTCGTCAGTGAGCAAACTCTGCCTCATTAAACTTTCAAGCGCCTGAAGGATCGATGTAGACGGATACAACTGTAAAAGCATACCCTCACATGCTTGCTTTCCCTCGCACTGATTTTTTTCCGACAGACGAGTGCATATACGGTAAAAAGGTCGCCGCGCGTCTCCAAGCTACATACAACGCCGGACACCAAATCTGCTCGCATACCTGGGATCATCCCGATCTCACGGATCTGAATGCCACCGAGAGTGAGCCTCCGTCTTCTTCATCTCCAAATTATTCTATTTATTGCGAGCTCCAGTTCAGGCGGAGTCGGACAAAATCGACGGTAAGCAGCTCTTTTTTCTGACTAAACCGTTCGCTTTCTGATTTTCCCGCGTAGTCGCGCTACAGAAGATTTTGGGAATCACCACCCAGTTCATACGGCCTCGTACATTCATTCTCTGGTTTGCGCGAGGACACGCTAACCTCCCGTTAGCTTATGGCAGCTACAACAACATGGTGCGGCAAGTTCTGTCCAACAAAACTTTTATCATTTGGGACTTCGAGTGCGTCGTCCTATAACCAAAATAGCATCCTCCCTTTGACGAGAGGGCGGTGGCAGCTCCGGAGATTCTGTCGGAGCATCGGTCCAAGAAAGTGAGAACGCTTATGACCAAGCGATAGCCGGCAACGTCACCAGCCTGCTCGCTTTGAACCACGAAACCGAAAGTACGTGACGATTCACCTGTTTCAGTTTCGGTCGAAGAACATACATTCTCGCAGAGACCACCGTGTCTGATGTCCTCCCGTACGCAATCAACAAGCTCCAGGCGGCGGGATACAACCTCGTCACGGTCGCCGAGTGTTTGGGAATGGCACCATACACCTCCGTTGAGCCGCTCGGCCAGCGCGACGTAAGCATCCATCTTCCGACACGCATATTGATTCATAACCCGTTGCATAGGCGACTTGGTTTTGCCCAGAAGAGAGGTCGGGGGATTGATCAAAAAAATACTGTACAAAGACTACTCCGGGCGTAGGTATTTTGGAATATCGAATACAGTCCATGTCAAGAAGAAATAGTCGTAGCAGTACAATCCCAAAACCCACCTTTACAGTGTTCATGCATACTCATATCGCATCATCCTGAGGCGGTTGCTGCTGCTGCTGCTGGACATGCGAATGCAAATCCTGCTGCACCTGCACCGGTTGCGGCCCCTGCGGCAGCTGCTCCGGCCACCCCGACTCGCACCTCTTGTCCGGCCGCCGGCTATTCCGCCCCGGACACTCAAACTTGTTGCAGTCCATGCACGCGTTCGTGCAAAAGTTGCGCCCGCCCTTGCCCTTGCACGTCTGCAGCCCGCACTTGCAGCAGTGCCGTGGGCTGCGCGCCTTTTTCGCCGGCGGACTGGCCACGCCCTCGGTTGCAGTGCCGCTCACGCCCGAGCTGCTCCCGCCGACCCCGATGTCCGCCTCGAACGGGTACGGCCGCTTGTTCAAGGTGGGGAGCTGCGCGTGCTGCGCGGGGTCGTACGGCACCACGCCCGGGACCGCGCCCTGGGGGAACATGAGCCGCGCGTACGTGACGGGGCTGTTGCCGTACAGCACGGGGTTGGGCGCATTGCGGATGTCGAGGCTCGCGATGACGGAGTTGGCCGTCCACGCGTCGTTGAAGGCCTGGTTCGCGGAGGCGGCGGTGGGTTCTCCTGCGGAGCCGTCGGTCGGGCCCAGTGCAGGGGCAGCTGGCGGCAGGACGTCGCCCGGCCCGCGCTCCCGCCCCTGCGCCGCCTCCTCCGCGCTCTCCTCCTCCTCCATCGGCGCGGCGTCCGCGTCCGCGTCCGCGCCCTCCGCCGCAACACCGTCCTCCTCGCTCGCCCCCGCCGCCTCGGGCACCCCGTGCTGCACCCCACGCACCAGCTGCAGAATCACGTCCCGCCCCAGCCCCGTGCGCAGCGCTCCCAGCACCAGGCTCCACAGCGCGCGGCTCACCCCGCGCGCCTGCCAGTTCCACATGTCCGGCCCCACGCCGGTATCCCCCGCCAATAGACGTACAGGGAACTCGCGCTCGAGCGCCGCGGGCAGCGCGCGCCGCACGGCCGCGTCGGTGCTCGCGTAGACGTGCGCGGGGTTGGCGGTGCAGGCATAGGCGCAGCCGATGACGAAGAAGGGGCCGGCGAGGTCGTGGATGGTGAGCGGGCCGGAGCGGATGCGGCCGCGGTTGGCGAGGGGCGCGGCGCAGGCGGGGCAGGCGATGCCGTTGAAGACGAGCGGCTGGGGGTCCCAGTAGAGGAAGCGGTGCGGGGAGGGCGTGCGCGCGGAGGTGGCGGAGGCGGTGAGGGCGAAGTAGCTTGGGGAGGAGGGGAGCCAGAAGGTTTTGAGGATGGAGTAGAGCGAGGGGATGGTCTGGGTGGGGGCGCCGTTGGCGGAGTTAGGGGCTGATGAGCTTGGGGGCGGGGCGAGAGATCCCAAGTGGGACTTGAAAGCTTCTTCCACAGAGGGACCGGTGAGGGATGACGCATTCGGAGCATCGAGGGCCGCGAGAAGGACATTGAGGAGCTGTTCAGGTTTTGAATGCGCGAGCTCGGCCCATTCATTGCGTTGCAGAGCAGGGTCGATGACTGGCGCAGGGGAAGGGGCGACCGGCGCAGAGATGCTTCCCGAGAATGGCACCCACTGGTTAATGGGAACACCGGTCTGCATCCGATAGTCCTATATGTGTTCAGGACCACCAGATGATTTTGCTCGACGTTCTTACCGCTATCGGGGGAACGAGGGTGCTGTAGCCTGCCTTGGATGTCGAGCCAGGTGGGAGACCGTCCTTCCTCGGGCGGCCAACTGGGCGTTTTACGGAGGGAGACTCGGGCCCTTCCTTCTTCTTTCCACTCCCGCGCGGGCGCCCGACCGGACGTTTCTCCAAATTCAAGTCAAGAGGCGGCTGAGTCGTCTTGTTCTTGCTCCCTTTCGGTCTTCCCACACCACGCTTCACTGGCGGAGCAGGTTCGTCTCCGCCGTTCGCTGGTTCTCCCTCGGAAACCGGCGCTGCGCTAGCAGGCTCAGAAATAACAGAATTTGAGGCCGCTGGATCGTCTGCCAGCGTCGAGCCCGCTGACACGTCCATGATACCGCCCGCGATACTCGAGAAGCTCTGGCTGCTGGCAGAGGCCATTTCCTTTGGGAGTTGCGAGGTGAATACACATGGTTGCGCGAGAGAAAGGCAGAAAATATGTACTTACCGGAGGTTTGCTAAGTGAATGCGGAAAATCACAGTTTCTCTGGGCACGTGGCAGTGCACCCTACGGTCTAGGCATCCTCGTCCACCTGGCTCAATTAAGTGGGGCTTGACCAGCGAGTATGAGCGACGCGTTGGTGCTGCTATTTTTCCCCAAAAAATAAATAAATTGAGCTTCAAATTGAGGGCGTTTCAACTTTCTAGCCAAGCGAGCGCGACGGCCGTTACGGCCGTATTGAACTAAAAACGACTATAGCCCGTTTGGGGGTGGAATCATGAATGCAATCGCAAACCGAAGGGTCAAATTTATTCAACGCTTGCGAGCAACAGATATTAAGCACTAGATACTCAACTCCCACCGGCCCCCTCCCATCGTCCAAGCCCTCCCCTCGTCTTTAAGCAGACCCAACGCCTCATTAACAGTAAACTCCGACAGATTCCGCCACATATCGTCGTTCTTCAAGAACGACACAATCTCAGGCACCGTTGGCCCCGCCGCCGGTGCGGCGCGCGCTCTCGACCCGCGCGCCGTCGCCTCCGCCACGAGCTTCGAGATGGCGTGTTCGACCGTCGGGGCCAGGACCGCCGGGGTGAGCGACACGAATGCCTCCTCGTCCGGCGCGGGGTCCGACAGTTCGCCCTCGTCCTCATCATCCTCCGCGACGCTCGCGTTGGAGAACACCGTGCTGTTCCCGCCGACCGAGAACTGCGTCCCACTGCTGCTGTTGAGCTTCCACAACGCGCTCGAGTTCGGATTTAGCTCCCCATCCCCGTCGCCTGCACCTCGGGCAGGCGGACACGGGCGCCGGGGCCCGTCCCACGAAATGACGTCCCCGTCCCTGACGAGCTGCATAATCGCGTGGTTGAAGAGCCGCTTCATGCGCGGGTGCAGCTTCTGCTGGTCGTTCAGCATCGCCTGCGTGACGACCACCGGGCGCGGCTTCTTGCCCGGCACGCCCCCGCCCCCGCCGTCCTTCGCTGCCGCTACCGCCTCCTTGGTCCGTTTCGCGGCGCTCCGCGCGCGCCGCTTGGCCTCCGCCTTGACGACGCGCTTCGCCATGAGCGCGAGCTCGGGGACGCGCCGCAGGTGGGATTGCGTGAACCCGCGCGTCGTCAGATTCTGCTCCGGCGTGCGCGGGCGCGTGAAGTCCAGCGGGACGATGCGCGGTGGTGGCGGCCCCGGGGTGCGGTCGTGGGGGCGCGGGGTGACGTCTTCCGGCGGCAGCGCATTGCGGGAAGACTTTGTCGGGGTCGAAGGCTGTTCGAGGATGATCACAGGATGGGGCTGAACATCATCCGCGTAGTCCATGTAGTGTTTGAGGTATATACGGAAGGCGTTGTCGGTGAGGTCCGCTGTGTGGAGTCGCGAAGGGTGGCGGAGTTTGTGAGGGGACGACCTGACGGAGGATTTGGAAGGGCTGCTGGGGGCGCTGCTGGCTGTGGAGGGAGTGGCCGGCACGGGGGCGACTGCGCTGGTGTCCCTGCGTGAGGGTGTGAGCATGGGGGCAGGCGTTTGTAATACAGGTCGCAATGGCAGAATGAAAGGTTCTTGGATATAATAATGTGTTCTGTGTAGAGCACCCACAGCTATCCAGTGGTTTGGTTCGTCGTTAGAAGAAGAACAGCGCACTGCGGCAGTTTTGGTTCAAAATAATGTCGAAACCCAAGACATGTATTTACCTATCGAATCAACAGTAATCTTGCGTGTTTCACGCATTCGAGACACGCGTCCAATTATTGTGACAGCGTATCCTACGTAGGCCAGAGGTTCCAAGAGCGGCAACGGCTCCTTCGGTTTCTCTTGTCTCGGTTGGTTGGGCGCAGGTGGTCGATGATGGCACTCTATCACGGCCGTTCCATCGTCCACTGTGTCACGAGGTCGTCAGATTTTGTACCAGATACAACAAATAGCATTCACAATGATAGATAACGCGCTGTTCGTACGCCTGCACACCCACCAACAGCCCGACCAGTTTGACACTCCGACAGGGAATACGCCCCAGCCAGAAGAATTCAGTCTCTGGAGTCACAGTATGAGCTTCAAACTCGAGCAGTTGAAACCGACGACGGGGAACCTCGGGTGCCACTTTCTTGCATGTCGAAAACGTCTTGTGCAAAACAGGAGGCGACGGCCTCGGGCTTCAAAGTCCACTGCCAGATGGTATTCGTCGGCGCATGTAGTTGAGAGCTGTTTGAGGAACTTGAGTCCGTCTGTGGCCTGAAGGTGCTGGCATGCATGAAGCAGGAGTCAAGTGCGACTGTCACACTGTGACAGGACGCGACGCGACGTCGGTCATTATTACCTGATCTCCCACGGTCGCGGTTCAACACAAATTTTAAACCACAGCAGCAACAACGAGGTTCCAACTTCAACACCCTCTAACCACGCGTCAAAACACCGAAAATAATACACCATGCCTCCTTCTCGTCAGAAACCCATCGCGAAACCATCCTGGTCGGAAGGCAGGATCAAATTTCAATGCACACTCGGCGAGATAGCCAAGTACATGGGCTGGGATACGGCCAATTTCCACAAATTTCAGGTGAGCTCTGTAAAACTAGCCTCCCAGACGAAGGATGCTCATTTCCCCGCTGATATACGCGAGAGAGGCCGCTGCGACGGTGGGCCTCGACATGCTAGCGGGTCCGGACGAGCAGGATGCGTCCAAATGGGCAAGATTTGTTGAAAATGTAAGCAATCCACCGAGGGACGAGCGCAAACTGGCTAACATGCTCAAAGTGCTTGGAAAAGTTTCCGGCCCTTGGCACGGACTTTGAAGATGCCTGGCCGATTGAGATGTATTACTTGAAATACGTGGCAAAGCGCTTGGAAAATCAAGCGTCGTATGCCAAAAAAATGAAGATCCAGAAATCTGCTGCAGTCGAGCGGCTTAAATCTAATAAATCCAAGGGCCGTAACGTGCATAAAGAGAAAGAATCGCAGGTGCGGTGTGAAAGCGGCTTGGTGCGCGCTATTTGATGCGGGTATGCTAACCGTCCCCGAAGGAGAGTGTCGTTCGGAATCATCGAGCGAAAGAAATCTGCCGCTCATCTTCAGAAAATGTATCGCAGCCTGTGAGTGTCTGGTTTTTCCAATCAAGTTCACTGTCTGACGTCGGGAGCCAGGTCGCTTCGAATTCATATACCGAACCCTCGCCGAAGCACACCGCCGAGCACACCACAACGGCAACCTGCGTTCTCTGTGGCTTTCGTCCCTCGATTACTCCCATCCATGAGATTGCCCTGCGCGCGTTCTTCAAGGGACAAGCAGACTTGCGCCCCGGCTTCGATGCCGCCGGGGTATATGCAGATCACTACCTTCATATCCTTCTCCGCCTTACCACGCACCGGCGGGAGAAATTCATGAAGAGCCTCGCGTCCGGCGGACGGATGACGCCTGTGCAGATGATCTTGATTGCGGACATGCTGCAGGATCACGTCGATCGCTGCAAGAAACTCGAGGAAGGCGATAGCAAGGGGACTTCTGGAACCAAATCTCGAGCGGGCGGAGGGCAACCCGAAATTTCGCGGCCTACGAAAGCATTGCTCTCGCTTTTCTGCACTGTAGAGTGCAGCTACACGAGGATCAAAGAACGCATGCAAATCGGGGATGAAGAATATTTCGATCTGGAGGTATGTTGAATTATTTATTGTCAATGCTGTCCAGGCAATTTCTCAAAATATTATTGCAGCACGTTGTCGAGAACACGATCCCGAAATACCTCGACATAGCCCCGTTGGAATCCCAGAACTCCACCCAAGTGCAGGCACTCGTCAGATCCGTGCGCCATTACTTTCCCGGGTTCGATACATATTCCGACTTGAACACTGACTGGCCTACAATGTATGTAGCTCCGCAAAGCCCGGCCGTGGATCCAGAGATACGACGACCTCTGGCCGCTGGAGGTCCTCATAAACCGTTACCTGAGTGCGCGTCTGGCCGGACTATCTGGAACCCTCTCTGCCTCGGAGGTTGGACACGTTTTCCAATTCAGCTCGAAACTCTCACGGTTCAATAACTCTTGTAGGCTCACCACCACGAGTGTCCGCTCCAGCGCACTTACCCAGCAAACGACGTCCCGCCGGCGCTTGGAGCCGTACTCGCGGACTACGGGATGGAGGAGCTGGGCCCGGCGTTTGTGTTCCTCGGTGTCCGCTCGGACGAATGTTTCGCCCGCATTGCTGGCTCGCAGAAGTTGAGGGACGATGTGTTGGACGAGGGGAATTTGGAGCGCTTGTGCCTCACGGACTTTCAGAAGATGATGATGCACTGTGTTTTGACGGAGGTTTAGCTGAGATGGAGAATTGGAGAGCCGTAAGTCAGGGAAACCGTCGGAGCTGTAAATAATGGATGTTGTACTTTCCTTTGGAGCCCATTATTAACGCAGATTTGCGCATGTAGCACCGGAGTGTGTGAGATTGAAGATTTTGAACTTGTAGCGCGACTTTGAACGCCGCACGCGTTTTCTTCCTTGCAATCTTAAATTCTGGGGGAGCACTGATTTGGAGAAAATGGAAAGCAAGGAGCAAAGATTTGGACTGCATTCCAACCTTTCCTCTGGGCGAGAGAAAGTTCGAGGACTTTACCCTCTCTGGAAAGCATACTAGTTTAGATTTGTTGAGACTCTACCGAATAATACTCGCTTTTATCCTCGGCCCGAAGTTCTCGATATCACACCCCGTTCTCCTCAATTCACCAGGCTCCGAATCTTGCGAATGGCGACCAACGATTTCAAGAGCGAATGTCAAGTTGTGAAGAAGTGGAATGTCGTTTAAGCGACTTCATATCTCCCGCGCGGGAAGTGATTTCACAGAAACTTTGAAGGCTGCGCCCAGGCATGCTCGAGGTCAGGAAATTCAATGAAAGAGATGTGTGGACCCTTCAATATGACCAGGACGGAACGAGATATGCAAGACAAGCACTAGCGATGATTTCGATGACGACGACGATTTATCTAGCTATTCCGGATTGGATTGAATCCAGCATAACCAGAGAGTAGCCCATAATCTCCCCGAAATCGCGATGTGAACACTCCCCGACGGAACCAGCAGTCGGAGACCTTCCGTTCGACACCCACCATTGGCGTGTCTCGCCCCTCTTGCCAGGCGCATGGTCACTAAGCTCAGTATGGCAGAATGACGACGAGGCCTAGCCAGTGGCGAAACTGAAGATAAATGAGCTAAGCGACACGCGGCAGTTGGAGAGTTGCAGTACATGGACGGACTGAGGTTTGTGCGCTCGAAGAACGTGAATGCGAGGTGTTGGTGATAACTCGCGGATTCAAAGGCGCTTCACCGCAATACGGAGGAGCGCTGCTCCCGATCTGATACGCGAACGGGATCTGTGGAAGGGGTGCAGTGAGCCAGGTCCCGATACGCGACTCAGTCTCGGTCGTGTAGGTGCAGGTGCCGGGATCTTGAACTCATCGTGATGTGCCCAATTACTTCGCAAGATGGATTGCCATTTAACATAGTGGCGGCCCGTACACCCTCGCACTAGTAGTACTGCTTTCCCGCTCCCGCTGCTGTTACGACCGTCTCAGTGGACGGCGCGGTCGGCAGACGGACGGAGCCATACCCGAAGAGACTTCGCACGCCCCGCCAGATGCGTTCCAAAACACCAAGATGCTGCAGTTCGGACTCGGCGACGGAAGAGCCGACAAACGTGTTAGCGCCGACGACGCCGTAGACGTCGTCTCGCTTCTGAATGTCGAGCGGGATCTGCTCCCGGACGCTCCTGCAACGGATCGAATGAGCGACGTCCACGGAGTCGGAGACAGATAGACTACGCACTGGACCCTCGCGAGATCGACGTCAGCGAGGATAAACTGCGGCGGCAGCGGCTGGGTGGGGTCGTCCACCTCGTCGATGGACGGGAGGCGGCCAAGCTCGACGCCCCACGGGTCGAAGACGAGCGCCTCGCCCCACGAGGAGCGCTGCGAAGAGTGCGCGCCGGCCTGCGCAGCGGCAATGACGTAGACCTGATAGTTTATGGCGACGGAGCGGACGAGCGTGTACCAGTGCGCCCTGCCCGTTGGGACGGTGAAGGCGGAGGGGAGAGTGATGATGTCGGCGCCCTTGCGACGGAGGATGATATGGAGCTCGGGGAACCTATTAGTATAGAGTGAGGATGGGTCTAAGCAGAGGAAGGACGTATGGCGCACCTGATGTCGTAGCAGATCTCGAGCCCGACGCGTCCAATGTCGCCCATGTCGACCGGCTCGGGGATGACGCTCCCTGGAATGATCTTCTTGTGCTCCCCAGTCCGCGGTAGCTTCTCGCGCGGGATAGCCTGTGCCTTGTCCGCCTCCTTGAGCTGAATATCGAATAGATGCAGCTATACGACGTCGTCAATACCTCGACGAAGCAAATGAAAAGACGGCGGCGCACCTTGCGATAAAACGCCTTGACCTTGCCGTCTGGTCCAATTGACACATGGGTATTGAATACCCGCTCGCTGCCCGGCTCCTCCGAGGCGGCTTCATCGGGACTGGGTCGCTCATGAATGCCCGCATTGATGTGGATTCCCAGCTCCTTCGCGATTGCTTGCAGTCCCAGAGTGTATGTGTGCGTTGCGAGTGGTTCAGCCAGCAGGTAGCCTAGATGAGGATCGTTTGCGATGTAGTCCGACGCCTCTGGTAAGAAGAGTGCTGCTGCGCCTGCAGCCGCCGCGTCGCGAGCTAGTTTAACAGAGATGGCGAGATTATGGGCGACATTGTCGGTGGAGCACATCTGGGCGCATGCTATGAGGACCATGAGGGCAGAAGGAGAGAACGGCGGTCGACATTGGACCGGATAAGTGGACCGGATAAGATAAATCACGGTCTGCGTAATGCTGGCGCAATCGGAAGGCCCAGACTCTCCGCTTGTTCTTCACATCGTCCGACAAGGTCCGACAATATTCCCCAGTACCAAGTCTTCGCTCTGACTGTGCCTTTGACGCTAGCCATCGGCGACGATTGGGATGGCGCTCCGTCGGACCCGTTGCGTGATATTTTGGAGCGATGCTGCGATACTATCCCAGGCGCCAAAAAATTCGAAGCTTATAAGGAAGCTCGAAGCACAAGATGTGAAGGTCTTTCAGAGTCCTTTCCACGGACCTAATGGCTGCCCCACTGAATTTTTGGACCAAGGTTAGATCGCTGGTTTGATTTTTCGCAATTTTCTGAGGTTGCTGCAGTTCAAGTCTTACATCTGGGACTCGGATGCTCACCTGAAATCTCCCGAGGAACGAGCTCTTATCCGGAAGCTCGACTTTGGGATTCTCATCGTTGCCTGTCTTGGTTTCTTTCTCAAATACTTGGAGTAAGTCCGTTTCATTCGCTGTTTGCTGCGTACTCAGGTACGACCTTATCAGCCAGAGCAACCTCGCCAATGCTTGTGAATTCTCCAAAGTCGATTTGTCGGTTACAAGTCTAAGCTGACGCGGATCCTAGATATTTCTGGGATGAAGGAGGATCTCAACATCAACGGCAACGAATACACGTAGTAAGTTGATGCGAAGACGTCTTCATTTTTGCCAACCTCATATGCCTCTAGCATGGGTACATGTTATACCATTGCCGTGCGTCCTGCGGATGACGGTCTGAGCCTGCATTAATTGGACCCTAGTACGCTCTCATGCAAGTACCTTCGACGATGATTGTTCAAAAGATTCGGCCCTCGGTACGCGATTTCCTAGAACCGAGAGCGAGGAGTTTCATTCGTTTTCAGTACTATCTGGCATTCTGTGAAATCGGCTGGGGTGTGTGGACGTTCGCTCAAGCCGGGGCAAAGAATTCGGTGGGTTTTATGTCGTTATCATTGAACTGGAAGCTCATGAAACTTCCCTCCTCAGCAACAGATGTATGTTTTCCGGTTCATGGTCGGGCTATTCGAAAGTGCTTTCTTCCCGTGAAACTCCCGTTCGTGGAATTTTAACTCATCTAATACATGTCAACAGTGTTATTTTATACCTTCTGGGGAGCTGGTGCGTATCTTGCTTGAGCTTCCTCCAATGCTTATGTATAACAGGTATACCATGACGGAATTAGCGAAGAGGGTAACCTTTCGATATCGCTTGCTTGAGCTAAGAGTTAACCCTCGCCACAGGCGGCCATCTTCGAGCTATCTGGCTCCGTCGGATCCGCCACAGCGGGTTATCTCCAAGCTGCCGTATACACTAACCTCGACGGGCACGCTGGTCTCGCTGGCTGGAGGTCTGTATTGGCTCCTCTACTTTCTTTGCCCCGGAATTCATTCCTTCTCAGATGGCTGTATATCATCTGCGGATGTATGACGATTCCCTGCGGCCTGCTCCTCTTCTTCGTCCTTCCGGATTTGCCATCCAACAGCAAGGTGTGGTACCTCTCGGAGGAAGAAAAGGCCTTGGCGCTGGACCGCGCGATTCGAAACGGGAAAGGCCAGCCGACGGGCAAGGTCGACCTGGCGCTCCTCAAGCGGACGTTCTCCAAATGGCGTAAGCACTGTTCACTTCCACCGAAAACCCTTGTCGCTGACTAGTCTGTAGATTGGTACTGGTTCGTGTTGGGATACGTCCTCTACGGCCAGTCTTGTGCGGCCACAAACTACTTCGGTATCTGGTTGAGTATGTGCTCCTTCAGCGGCTTTTGAATCGGCTTGATTGATATATTCATCAGAGTCGGAGAACTTCAGCGTCTCGGCGAGGAATGACATTCCTAGCTACGGTTCCCTCATCAACATTGTTTGCCTCTTCCTGGTACATATAGTTCTGCTTTTATTCCGGTCGATTTTCAAGACGAGCAATTCAGTGGGGTGTCCTCTCCGATTTGACTGGAAGCCGATTTACCTGGGTTTTCGTTCCCCTGGCGTATGGGTTGATTCCAAATGGGTTCGTTTCGCTGGGATCGTTGCTGTCTAGAAACTGAGAGCTTTAATTTCAGAATTCTAGCCGTCTGGCCGGCGTCGGTTAAACTGAAGGTATTCCAATTCCAACGGCCGTGCAGTGAACATCAGGTTAACGTGTTATCTAGGAATTCGCCTTCCTAACCGGCTGGGTGCAGGTCATGACTGCCATATTCTATACGTGGGCCAACGAAGTTTGCAAGGGCGGTATGTTGTGCTTCAGTATCTCGTAGAATTGGACATTGATGGCCATTTTGGAATTTTAGACAATGAAGGTTTGAATTCGCCTAATAGATCGGAGTTCTACTTGCTTATTACTTGGCAGAACGCGCCTTGGTCGTGTCTAGTATGGTATGTTCACCCGTTATTGTCGCATTGATCAACTGAGATGAACTGGTCGTGATAGAACGGCTTCCAATTCGCCGCAACTGCCTGGCTGCCGATCGTGATTTTCCCCCAGTGAGTGTCCTTTGTTGCTGTGAATATAGCAGATTTGAACCTATGTTCCATAGGGTTGAGGCTCCGACCTTCCGTGGGTCTTCCTTTATTTAATTGCGATGTATATTCACAGTGAGCCTACAGGCAAGGGGTTTCGCGGGACGTTTGGACTGGTTATCGCTGCATTGATCGTCATCGGTTCGCTCATCCTCCACTTTGGCAAATGACTGCGATTCTGATGCTACAGAGAAGTGATCATCAAGTTATTTGCGGACAGAGACGAGCGCCGCGAGCGCGCGGCACTGGCCGGTGCTGCTGATGATGAAGAGGCGTCCACAGATGAGAAGATCCGTCCAGAAATGAAGGATTCCTTGCAGCTTGAATGAATCGTATGTTAAGTAACGGTAATGAACGAATTGATGCTGCATTATCACTTGTCATGTGGCCTTCTGTGGCCTCATCTTTCTTCCCCAAGGTCCGATAAATCGATTTCTGGAAACGTTAGATCGACTGGGCCGATTGATTGCTATCCAGCTCTCGTTCGTTCCAGAGCCGTTCCGTGCCGGCCCGATCTCGGGCTTCCTGGGAGTGCTGTTCTAGACCACAATGTTCCGTCATAACTGCGTATAAAGGGCTCTCCACAGCGGTCTCAATCTTCAAGTTCCCTTTGTTTCCAACATGTCCCCCACCATCCCAAAAACCCAGACAGCGGCCGTTGTCCCATCCAGCGGTGCTGATATTGAAATTCGACATGACCACCCGGTGAAAAGCCAAGAAGAACTTGCGCCGGGAGAATGCCTCATTAAACTCGCGTGCACCGGGGTACGTTCGAACAGTTTATCCTTGAACTTGGTCGCTTTAACGCATCTTGAAGGTCTGCCACACGGATCTACATGCAGCGCTCGGGGATTGGCCCCTCCCGGCCAAAACTCCCCTGGTTGGAGGGCACGAAGGCGTCGGAGAGATCGTCGCCATCGGCAACAATACGAGCCATTCACCGGTCAAAGTTGGTGATCGCGTAGGCGTAAAGTGGCTTGCAGACTCGTAGGTTGGAACATTCTTACCCGAACCATGTGCTAATTGATTTAGCTGTCTCAACTGTGAGCAATGTCGCAAGGGCCGCGAGCAAAGTGGGTGAAAGTAGATTCGATTTGAATTCCTTTGACGGTTCAAACTCACAGACTGCCTGGAGGCTAAATTGAGCGGGTTCACCGTCGATGGAACGTTCCAGCAATATGTTGTACGTGTGTTCGCACGTCTTGATTTATTCTTTTCACAATTTCCTTATAATTAGGTCTCTTATGTCAACCATGTCACCCCTATTCCGGACGGATTTGACAGCAATGCTGCTGCCTCGATTCTTTGTGCTGTATGAATTAATTCTTTTCTTTTGGAATTTGAACTGAGCTCATTCCTGAGTTAGGGTGTCACGGTTTACCGCGCAATCAAGTACAGCCAAACATCTCCTGGAGACTGGATCGTTTTACCTGGTGCAGGCGGTGGTCTCGGTCATCTTGGTGCGTTTGCAAACACTGCCGCGCCATCTTTCTAACGGACCTGCAGCAATTCAGTATGCCAAGGTTGCCGGCCTTCAGGTTATTGCAGTCGGTACGCATGCTCCTTTGTTTTATGGGTTCTAAATCTAAAAAAATCATGTCCAGACACCGGGGCCGACAAGAAGAAATTATGTCTCGAACTTGGCGCCGATAAATGGATCGATTTCCAGGAATCGAAGGACATCGTCGAAGAGATCAAAGCCATAACTGACGGCTTAGGTGCCCATTCCGCACTGGTCACTGCAGCTAGCGTGAGTATGTGCCGCAGCAAAGGATTTTACTCATGGAATTCTGTAGAGTTCGGGATACAAACAAGCCATTGAATACCTTCGCGGTGGAGGAACCCTCATGGCGGTGGGACTCCCCGGGAAGGCATCCCTCGAAGCATCTATATTCTTCACGGTATTCAAGGTACGTAGGAGCTGCACTCCTCACCTCATTCGTACTTTTGACGTCTGCATTAGAGCATCAGCATCCTTGGCTCGTACGTGGGCAACCGCCAAGACGCAGTAGAGGCCATCGCAATTGCCGCCCGCGGAGAAGTGAAATGTAACTATGCTCTCAAGCCGTTGGATGTCCTCTCTTCGTGCGTCATATTTAGAAAATTTATAGTTAAATGCTTAAACCTTCCGCAGGGTATTTGAGGGGATGACGAAGGGCGCCGTCGCAGGACGAGTCGTCCTTGAAATGCCGAAGTGAAGAGTTGCCCATCCGCCATTCTGTACTATAAATTCCGGTGTGTACACTTATCAGTTGTATTGTTTTTGAATTGTACCGGATGGAATTCCGCTGTTGAAGCAACACACACGCGGTCAAGGGACGGTCGAACCCAACCAGTAACGCGCGCGCAGTCGAACGAAGATTACTGGGATCATAGATTTAAACGACGAAAGTCACTATCCACAGACCGAAATCCGACTTGAAATGAACTGATAAAACGGACAATCCTGAGAGAAGGAGCTTTGGTCTTCTTTCCTTCAAAGCGATTTAATATTCTTATCATGACCAGATACTCAGAAATCCAAGGACAGTCGTCGTACAATTATATGACCTGACCACATATTACCGCCACTGAATGGTGGTTCCTGCCTCGACGTCGACCCACGTAACAGCATCGATCTGGCGGGCTTGCGGCTAGGAGGACTTTCAGTTTTGAATCAACGCAGAACGAAACCAATCTCACAGCTGGAGTAGGAAAGTCGCGGCGCCACTGGATCGTAGTTCCTGCCTCAACGTCGACCCACGTAACAGCATCGATCTGGCGGGCTTGCAGCTAGGAGGCCTTTCAGTTTTGAATCAACACAGAACGAACCAATCTCACAGCCGGAGTAGGAAGGTCGCGGCGCCACTGGATCGTAGTTCCTGCTTCAACGTCGACCCACGTCACACCGTCGATTTGGCGTGCCTGTGCCCAGAACTCAACCTTCGGTCTTCAACAAGGGAAGAACGATATCGATCTCACCACGTTGGTCGGAGGCTGAGGGTCTAGGTGAGTGGTACATACTGAATTGAACTAATCCGAACTTACCACTGGTCCAGCGATTGCCACTGAAACGAGTGCAAGAGCAAGAACGACGGAAAATTTGAACATGTTCAAGTTAAAGCAAGGCAGAACTGCGAATGAAGTTGTCGGAGAGGTGCGGCATGTTCAGCCATTTGTATTCGAGCTCGCCGTTACGAGATCCAGCGCTCTTTTTTTTGGCGACGTTCTGTCAGTTACTGTCAAGCCACTCACATCCCGCTGCACGCAGATAGCCACTTACGTCCCGCTGCGCGTAGATGAATCCCCGATATCACTCATGCCTATGAGTGGTATCCCAACATGTATAGCGCTAGATTTTTGCAGACACGACATCGCGGGTTCAAGTTCTTGAATAGCGAACGTTGAACGCTACAAGCAACTTTCAACAATGGCTAGAAACGAATATTGGGAGCTTGCTCTCCGTGCACATCCCACGCCAAGGCTGTCTGTTATGAATCTACATGTATACAAGCGGTCTCAACTTTGAGCGCCCATATCTATATACAATCCGCTAGACCAGAACATTCGACGCTCTTCTTCCTATACAACCCGCTAGCCAAGAATCTCCTCGCGGGGCATAGAAGCTTCGCACGATTGGTTTCGCCCATCATTGCCACTGACATTTGGACGGTCCTGTCAGATCTTTGTGGAAAAAATCAACGCCAGACTTGATCCACGGTTTGCGTGGAAGCCTGCGGCAATGGGCAATCGACACTCCGGATTATTGATCGCACAGGAAACAAAGCAATAATTAGGCATCCCGTTCCTGTGTATAAAATTGGAGAATACGGCAGTCCAAGTGCACTAAGAAGAAAACCTGAGACTGGCTATCGTTTCCGACTGTGTGAGATGCAGTATGTGTTTGGTCTTCCGTACACAAGTTGATGCAAACGACGCGTCGCCGGTCGCCCAACACTCTCGGAAAGTCGAATCTTGCCGCGCATAGATGACGGAAAATTCCGTAAACGGCGGAGGGGAGGACGCGGACTTGCTTGGGCTCCAAGAAATCCCCCGGAAGTCGGTGGTGGATGGTCTCGACTCTCAAACGGGCATGCGGGTCAAACGCGCTATAACTTCCTGTCGTATTGTCCGGCGATATGGCGGCCCGGCGGGATGTCGGCCGACTAGAACCGCTGCACGGGTGGGTGGGGAGGGCGCCGGCCCATGCGCGATCGTGTTCCCGGAGGAGTAAGCAGCCAGCATCAGCCTGAGCGCAATGAGATCATGCTGTATGTCATCCTGTTGTCCCCTCCTCGACCCAGCAGACGTTCAGATCCTCACGGACGGCTTCCGTCAAATGGAGGGGTCACGGGCACGAGTTCTGGCTTATGGAGCGTTCGTCTGCCCGCTTTGCTGGTCTCCAATGTTTTCAGCGGCGCTGCTGACACAGCGACCATTTGCGCACCCGGCGTTACTGAAGAAGGATAAACGGCTGAGGGATGGGCGCAACGCGCCGATGCGCGCGTTCATTGACAACCGAGAGGAGAGTATCGTATACCATGGACGTGACGGTGAAGGGTGGCGTAAGGTGAGAGGCCGCTTGGGCTGCGCAAGCGAACACCGCGTGTTTCTAAGAAGGTATGTGGGTATCGATGCACCGACGCGTGCGGTCGGATGACCTTGGTGAGAATGGGTAGAGCGAAATGAAAAACCGAGGAAAAATCTCCTGCCATCTTGAGGAACGTGGAGGAGAGGTCGCAAAGATGTGCTCATGCTGTGCGATGAATCCTTCCCTTTCTCGTCCACAAACACATGCTTCACATTTAACCTCTCCTGCTTCGCCCGATTCATGCTGAAATATTCACGACTTCGCCCGGCCCCCACGACGCTCTTCGTGCGCTCGTGTATCCGCTCCCATGTCGCCGGGGGCTCGGCGGCAGCGGCTTGCTCAACGCATCGCTCCGCCGCTGCCACTCCTTAGATTCTAGCCACGCTCGGGCTCCTCCCCGTGCCCTCGGCGAGTGGCGCGGATACGGGAATAGGCAACGGCGCGGGAGCCGGAGAAGGCGGTACGACGACGGGCGTCTCCGCAGGGCTGACCTTGACGAGCATCCTCGATCCCGCTCGGGCTCCCTCTGTTTCCTGTCTTTCACGGGGCTCGGGCTGGCACCCGCCCCTGCCCCTCCGTCGTCACCATGGAACACCGCCGGAGCTCTTGACAGGTACCAGACGGATTCTCGGCGCGCCTCGATTGAGGCTCGGGATATCGAGGAGACAAGCTGAGATGCCGCGAGTGTTGTTGGCTTAACAGAGGTTGAGAAGATGCTCCCGGACGCCTGGACACCTGCAACGACATTCTCGGGAGCCTCGAAACCGGTGCACAGTCGCGGTGATATCGACACAGGGAGTGGGTGGAGGCGGTGGAAATGCAGGCGATAATAATCCTATCAGAACAGAGGAGGAGTACCTAATCATTAATTATACAGCAGTGACGCTCAGAATGAAGAAAGGAAGGACATACTACAAGATCATCGTAGGGTCCATCTCCGCCACTGCCGCCGCCTCGCTGAAGAAGCTAGGGGACGGAGGAATGCCTACTGCTAGGCTACCGCGTCCGGCGCGCGCGTCTCCCTACAAGCCACAAACGAGAGCAGAGCGCATGTACTGCCGCGCACGGGAAGGTGACGCTGGGCGCAGCAGGGTACGCGAATGCCGACGCGACAAATATGCCGAATCCCGGTGTGAACGTTTGTAAACGGAAACGGCTGAAGAAATTAAACCATAATAGGCACACTTACGTAAATGCAGCTTAGGAACGAACATTTATACGAGATATCCAGATTCCGCGCCGTCGCTCAACGCCACGGTGGCGGTGGAAGTCCGACAGGTGCGGTGCGGGGATTACAAATTGGTTCCCCATTGATGTTCCCATCGCCCCACAGATGCTTTCTCCGATCCTCGTTGTTGCAGCTCTCGTCGCGTCGTCCTTGGGCAATGTTTACGAAAGTGTGGCCGATTTAACCGGAAACCTTACTTATGATTTTGTCATCATCGGAGGTTCTAAGCTGGCTTCATTTTGTGTTTAGAGATCTCATAGTTTGCAGGGGGTACGGCGGGCCTCGTCGTCGCTAATCGCCTGACTGAGAACCCAAACTTTTCCGTGTTGGTCCTCGAAGCAGGAGTCTCGTCAGTATCTCCTCCATCTCAATACTCACTTCTCACACCTTGCAGGAATATCGGCGTGCTTGACTCCACCATTCCGTTGTTCGCTGTCAATTTCCTTGAACAGACGATTTACGATTGGAGTAACAAAGAATTCCTAGTTCCACGATCGTTGCTAACACATAGCAGATTACACGACAACATCACAATCTGGGGTTAATAATCGGGTTCTGGACTATCTCAGAGGTTTATTGTAGATGCGTTTCTCGGGAAACAGCGCTAATATTGATTCAGCTCGCATGCTGGGAGGATGTAGCTCTCACAGTAAGTTATACCACTATTTTTTTCTCAATTACTGAAGCTAAGACAAGACGGCATGACCTACACGCGGGGAACAGTGGAAGACTGGGATCGCTATGCAAATGTCACTCACGATCCAAGTTGGTCCTGGAACAATGTTCTTCCTTACTTTTTCAAGGCATACACTCTATCCTTTCCGACAGACACTTTTAATGACTTATCTCAGAACGAGAAATGGTCGCCGCCCGCAGATCATCACAATACTCAGGGCCAGTTCGACCCATCAGTACATAGTACCTATGGAATTACATCGGTTAGCCTGGGAGGCTTCCAATGGCGCACTTTTAACCAACATGTTATTCAAACCACCAAAGAGTTGCCCGACGTGTTCCCTTTCAACGTGGACATGAATTCTGGTCAACCGTTGGGTGTTGGTATGACCATTTTTGATGTTATTCGTGAATGTCAGAACCTAATGTTCGGAAACGTAGGCTGGGCACAGTCGACCATTGGCGACGGCATGCGCAGCAGCTCGGCGACATCGTATCTCGCTGAAAATTTTGCGCAGCGTAAAAACTTAGATGTTCTCCTCCATGCGCAAGTCTCCGATCTAGTCAACGCCAGTCACGCCAATGGAAAGCTTTCATTTAGTGGGGTCCGGTTCTCGCAGGGTACTGGTTTCTTTCACCATACGTTCTCTCTCTACATATACTCACTTGAACTGGCAGGAACATCCCAATTCACAGCAAAAGCACGGAAGGAAATTATCCTTTCCGCCGGAGCGGTTGGCACGCCGAATGTTCTCATGCATTCAGGAATCGGGGATCGAAATATCCTGGGTTCAGCTGGAGTTCCCACTGTCCTTCACCTCCCAAGCGTGGGCCAGAACGTTTCGGACCAACCTTTCTTCCTCGCCAGCTGGTCTGTAAACTTCAATGAAACCATAGACTCCGTAACTCAGAATGCAACACGGTTCAACGAAGGTGACTCTGAATACATCAGGAAATCATAACGCACTCGCCCTCACCCAAATTACGCAGTGTTTGCGCAATGGAACAAAACTCGCACTGGACCGTTCACAAATTATTTGATTACTCACGTTGCATGGCTTCGCTTGGACCCCGATTCTTCCATCTTCGACAATCAAACAGACCCGGCAGCCGGCCCCCATTCCCCTCATATCGAATTATTCCTTGCAGTACGTATAACTCTGGGGCGGCTGTTACCATTCACATTAAATAGAATTGTAGCCTGGGGGCAGTGGCGAGCCGGGGCACTTTGTTTCCGCTGGCATATATGTACTAAATCCCAAGAGCCGCAAGTATTTATTCAAACCAACTGTCCGGAAACTCACGTCTAGCCAGGTGGATCAATCATGATCAACACTAACAATCCGTTTGACCCGCCGGTTATCGATCTCGGGTTGCTGCAAAATGACTTGGACATCTTCACCCTACGCGAAGGTATCAAACGTGCAAGTCAATTCTACAGCGCTCCCACCTGGCAGGATTCCATCATCGGGCCTACACAGGATCTGGAAAATGTCACCACCGCTGCTCTGAACGAAATTATCAGAAACTCAGCAGGTGTGGGACTGCATATGGTGGGGAGTGCAGCCATGTCACCTCGAGACGCGACTTGGGGTGTGGTGACCCCGGATTTGTTGGTCAAAGGTGTCAATGGGCTTCGGATTGTGGATGCATCTGTTCTGGTGAGTCCAATATTTCGGGTGGCAAGGGTTATTATTCCTTCTAATCCACACAAGCCATTTGTGCCAAGTGCGCACACTCAGGCTGCAACATACGTTGTCGCAGAAAGAGGAGCAGACTTGATAAAGCAACGGTGGAATTGATTCGCACTAAGTAAGAATTTAGTGGCAATATTTTTGGGTATGTTCAAAATATGTGCCGGTGTCGTTATCGTCTTCATCTAGTCCATTTTGAGAAATTCTGTATCTCTCCCTGCGATCTCCTATGGTGGCACTTGTTGGGATTTGAAGATGACCGCTGGGAAGAAATGGCTGATTTGAATTCTTTGGACTTGAAGAAAACCTATTTGACGGTTTAAGGATCAACAGCCTTGTTTTTTTCTTCGAGTCGCTGGTACTTACCACTTAATTCATCATAATTATTTAGGTAGTGTCGCTTCACCCGTCGTGTGGCCTGGGTACAAACCTTCCCGAATGGGTGATATTCAACGAGTTCATACTCACCACCAGACCATACATTCGGACAGTTGTTGAAATCAAACCGGAATGGTATGTGGTCTGTTCCTCGCCGCTGTCTCTCATTTGGACTTGTCGTAGGCTGCTTGATTGCGCTGGTATCTATTTCGACTTGAACTCCTTTCTGCGTGGTCCCATAAAGCACGCTCTTGAGAGTTATCAACCGACGACGCAGTCACAATCGCAGACACAATGAGGAAGTTGAGATTGATGACATGATAACCCAATTCCGTCTTTTGTAAATCTGTAGGCACACATGTACATGTCTTATCCTGTTGTGGTGAATCCTGGCCGACTGAGCGTACTATCGAGTTAAAAACAAGTACCTCGAGAGTTGGCAAGCACAAGCAAAGCACAAGCCATAAGCACTAAGTGGGGCCGTGTTTCTGTCTTAACTGGCAGTGAATTCTCGGGGGAATAGTCCGAGATTATTCATTGAATTCGAAAGTTAACAGGGTACACCGAATTGAGGTATCTACAATGACAATGAATACATAGGTCTTGGCCGGCGAATGGTGCATTGGAGCATGAAGTGCGCAATTATTAATATATTGAACGAAGTTTTTGGGTCAGAATCGCAGCATCGAGAGTGCAGCTGGGATGAACCAGAACTGAGCTGGAAAAAAAATTGTACGGCGCTGGAAATGTTTCATGTCGGTGCAACGAACGTCTGCGTGACGAATCGAATCGGAATGGCATGTTGAACAGTGAGCAAGGGGGACAGCACGGCTTTCTGAGGGACTATCTCGAGTGAGATGAAGTCCTGCATAGGCAACTTAGGTGAGCTCGCTCCATCCATCAAGCAGCAACAGTAGACATGAACCTTTACGATGATCCCTGCGGCTTGGAACCCGCCTACGGCGATACTCGAGTCGCATTTTATATTGCCATTCCAATCAAGCGTCTCCACGCACGAGGCGCACGACTCAGATGGATTTCGGCAGTGGCAGTCAAAATTTACTGTGGGAGGCAGAGGCGAGAAGTAGCCCTCGCCGATCCGGTGGATTCGCCAGGTCGACTTTCCGCGGTATTCGAACGTGACCATGCGGGTGAGGTATACGCGTATAGGGGAATGCTCGTCGTTGCTTCGGCTGGAAGGAGGCGGGATTAATTCCCGCAACGAAGAAAGGCAGCCAGATATTTGCAGGTGGAGTGGGATGGTGTCGGATAGTCCAAATACTCTGGCCGAGGGGATAAAAGCCTGGGGTGGGTGAGCTACGGTTGGATACGAAATGAAGAGCGCTGACTTGACATTGTATCGGAGACAGCGTCGAAGAAGAGCGGGCTTTCATCACAAAGGAAGTTTGGTGCCATTCCTCTGGCACCGCTTTTAATGAAGAGAGGAAGGATGGAATTGAAGGAATTCCATGAGCTGGGGGCCCCTCGGGTTTGTATTCGATCGGGATATCAATTCTAAGCGCGGGTCAGGCACGCTTTTCGAGAAAACATCTTTTCACCTACAATAGGGGAAGTCAAAGCTGGGAATCGACGTCGATTCTGACGTCGATTCTGGCATCGATTCCGGCATCGATTCTTGATCAAGAATCGACGCCAGAATCGATGTTTTCCAGAATCGATGCAGAATCGATGTTTCGACTCCGGAGTCGAAACTCGATGAGAATCGATTCCAGAATCGGTCGTGGAATCGATCCTTTGTATAACTGTGACTTATCCTTGTGATACTCGAATTTTATATCCAGTGTCCTCCGACGTTAGCCCAGCCTGTGCAAAAGCACGCTTAGCTTGATTTTTGCGGCGCAAGAAAGCCTTCACGTGGGCAGTGTGGTGGTCCAGAAAGGTCCTCAGCACTTCGCGAGCGCGCGCTTGGCGCGCCGAAAGGCAAGGCATTGGGGAGACAAGAGGGGCGGAAGTAGGACACGAGAATTCGAAGACAAAATAATTTTGATGTAGGGCATATCATCGTGACCCAAAATTGAATAAAATATAAGGCTAGCTAGAGGCTTATTTGTGCACAGGGAACCGACGGCAAATCCAAGCAGAATCGATGTAAAGTTGAGAGCAGAATCGGGGTCGGTCAAAGCTGGATCGATTCTTGCACGATTCTGTTCCGCGAATCGGATCAGAATCGATGCCAGAATCGACGTCAGAATCGACGTCGATTCCCAGCTTTGACTTCCCCTAATTTTGTTTTGGACAAGAATCCTAGGCGTCGGTCTTTCGTGATTGAAATCGTTAAACTGTATGTGCATTTGAAAAATAGAGGGGGGAACCCTGGAAATTTGGCACCGTATGAAGGTGGTAGGGGATACTCGCGATTCTGATGTTGAAACGCAGCCGGGAAATTGCATGTGATGTCAACGGCTCCCGGGAACGTCGAGGAAGACGAACTTGAGGCCCAAAGACAGTAGGTGTTTTTGAACACCTTGATTGTGAGGGCACCAGAATCTGTGGTGATTATTTCTAGCCTGCCTTCCAGCTTACGAATATTGTCAAAACGCGAAAGCCAAAACCAAGGGATTCCCACCTTTGCCGCAACCTCGGAAATTTGGCACAAATCCTGCTCAATAATTAGGGAGCCTCTGACAGACCCCTGCTGTCGATATGATGGAATGTGCGTAGTTGGTTCTTGATCATAGAGAACGACCGTAATAGAGCCGCAAGCCTGGGTAAAAATACCGGTGGGCAGTGGGCGTGTACCATTCCGCGGAGACAGGTCTAGTCGTGTCTCATCGCAGGCGGGATCCTCGGAATAACATGGGGATGGATGGGATGGTGAATAAAGCGGCAGAGAGAATTCTGGCTCCATGATGCGTTGGCAGAAAATGTGGGGGCCTGAAAATAAGATAATCACATTTTAAGGAGTACCTTCGCAGATAACTTGGCCCCAATCGCTACGATCCGCCGGTTCGAACGGTATTACCAAGATTTGTGCTCAGTCAGCAGAACTTGGAAAATGACTCGAACTTGATCATAATCATACTAGGAAAGCTACGTCAATGGCGCGTACCTTGCAATAATAGGCCATTGAGTCGTCGTCGGTCGACCGCCAAAAACGATAGATGAATGTCAAAATGGATGTTATTGTTCAGACGAGGGAGCTAGAGGCAAGTCGGCCGAGAAACGGAGGAGGTGGAGGAGGACTGTTTTGTCGATCATTTGTACTGAGTAGTACCGTTCGAAGATATCGATTTAATCCGTAGTATCGGACACGTCTGCCCGTCGGCCAAGAAATCATCCGTTTATTGTCTCCGATTTCTGGGTGCGAATCAATGTCGTACACCCTGGAAAATATAATGTAATGCCTATCGTGACGAAGACGGTTATATTCGAAAGAGAGAACACCGTATGTCGACAATCAGTTCTTTCGAGATGAAAGAAGGGCCCGGTCGATAGTCTGGCGTGGACGATTGATAAAGCCTCTAAGTATAGTCACTCTGGAAAATGTGATGTCTTGGTGCTCCTGAAGATGCTCCTGATACCATTAGTATATGAACAAAAATAAGAATGCTTGAAATTGTACCTGATATCCAACAAATATGTAGTACTGGAACTGCAACCTGTATGGGAAGTAACAGAAACAGTTCCAGGCCATCTGATATTCCCCATTTCAGCCGCAATTTAGGAGTGACTAATATTGCGACTGATACTCGACGTATCAGCGTTAATTTATGTGCATCCGAAGATGCCGTAAATCCGAATCAGCGCGACTGATACTATCACCTGATTCTTCTCGTATCAGGTCCGCAGCTGATACTGCCGCTGATACGGCTTTACGGCATCTTCGGATGCACGTAAATTAACGCTGATACGTCGAGTATCAGTCGCAATATTAGTCACTCCTAAATTGCGGCTGAAATGGGGAATATCAGATGGCCTGGAACTGTTTCTGTTACTTCCCATACAGGTTGCAGTTCCAGTACTACATATTTGTTGGATATCAGGTACAATTTCAAGCATTCTTATTTTTGTTCATATACTAATGGTATCAGGAGCATCTTCAGGAGCACCAAGACATCACATTTTCCAGAGTGAGTTGAGTCAGGACAAGATCGTAGAGGCATTTAAGTAGGCGGAGAGCACAGAGGGCTGGGGGGAAAACAAACAATTCGGAGTCTTGAGCTGATGGGAAAAAATACATCCAACGGTAATTAGCGTGCTGGTTTTTTTTTTTTTTTTTTTTTTTTTTTTTTTTTCATTTGCTTCGGCTAGGGTGAAATTTGGGTTGTTGCGAGCAAGTAAGAGACTTAGCACACTGTATTCCTTCGATGGCATGGAAGAAAGAAGGAAACAATTTGCGGTCATCGCCACTGTGATTGCTGTCGATCATTCGGCTCAGATCAGATGCATTCGGCTCATCTTTTGCCTTCGAGTTTATACAGAGTAAATTGAGCACTTTCAAATCTGTTCCGCCTCAAACATTGAATACCAGGGTACCACACAAACAAATAATATTTTGAACTACTCCTCGCGTGCTCTGAAACTTTTATAACAAAATAAATGCACGGACGGGCGGGGGTGCACCAGATAGATGTCATACAGAAAGAAAGAGAAAACAGAGGTTTATTGAGAATTACTACGTACTTGCATGCGTGCAACAGGTTATAATTAGTCTTCCGTGCCTTGCTCTACCACCGTCTTGCTTCGTGCCAACACCGGTTAATCTGGGTATCTATGGTAGTGGGCGAAGAGAGAGAGGGGAGAAGTTAATGCACCACAGCCTCGTCGCATGAGTGTGAATACACGCTGCAGTCCGCCAGCACGCATCTCGCTTGCTTTAGACAGTCGCGGGGCTGGCACATCGGGCGTGCTCGAGAAGAGACGCGCGCGAGCGAGCAAAGTCAATTAAGGAGGGTACTGGCGGACACACTTAACGAGCTGCACCAGCACGGTTCCCACGGGCACGCATCACAATCCCGCTCCTCCCTCCTGCTGCCGTGGACATCCTGTTCAAGACAATCTCAGAAAGCCTGTGACACGTCCGGGGCGGGTATCATAGCGGGAGGAACTGCGGCGGCGATGAGCTTGTGGTCCTCATTCACGTCGTTGTTGAGGGCGCCGGGGGCGTTTACGTGTGAGAGTTGCAACTGAGCACGCAAGAGTTCGCAGCGAGCAGAGATATATAAAGCACGAAGTACAGGGGGGGTACAGGATGCGATGGGGGATTTAGCTGGCTTGAGCGACAGAGTCCAGGGTAAATATAGGGAACGGTAACGAGACGGTAGCTAGGGATCGAGGTGCACATGGAGGGCGATCGGAGAGGGCGGTGAGTCAAGGAGGCGCGTGACAGGCCATTTCCAACATTACGGATGCTGCGGGGGCTGACAAAAGGCTGGACCTGAAGCGACACGTGTCCTTCGCCAAGCCAAAACGGCGCATGCATCTGGACTGATCAAGGACTGATGCGAATGGATCTTCTTTTCGAATGTATCTATCGTCCGGCTTTGATATATCCTCTTCGCCATCCTCTCTTCAATTGCGTCACGATCTATCCTTTGCTCTCGGAAACTAGATTATCGCTTGCTGCGCCATAAGTATATTACGAACAGGAATGCTTCTCGACTCGACTCTCAGCGATTTAATTCCGCTACTTCAGTCTTCAAGTAGCATCAAGCGATGAGCGACCTCGGAGCTACCTCTGGATTAATGCGAGTCGAAGGCTCCCTACTCTCTCGGAGCTGTGGGGATGGATTACGCCCAGATTCAAGAATATCTTTGCTCCTGGGCTCTGCCAGATGCCCCGGCACTTGATCTGGAATTTGGCATCTGGTGGGGGCGAAGGAGCCAGCATACGCCTTTAGGATCTACCTCGGGGCCTATATGGTTTATGTTCCTGCTCTTGCACTGCTACGTCTACGAGCCTGGACCGCCGCAATCGCGCCCGTGCTCCCAGAGCAGTCACAACCTTGGTCGAGCTCGCCATCGCGGCGCAGCCGGAGCTAAAGAAGAAGAATGGTAAGCACACAGTCTATCTGCCCACTGCAGTACATTGACGTCTTTCACAGCGGGCAGGGCGTTGGCGGGTAATAAGATTTTGCTTGTCTTAGATTGCAACTCTGACCTGCGACCTGTAGAAATTACGAACCGAACAATACAGTGCCCGGAAAGAAGGCGCCCAAGTCGTCGAAGAAAGCTCGGAAGGAGCCATCTCCCTCGCGTACATGCACATCTGTAGCAGTGGTCGCGTCAATCTCACAGCTAGCAGTGGCGTCGCCCTCTGCTCCCCGAGGACTGCCCGTCGCCATCCCTTCGTCCACCATCGCTGCCGGTACACCCTCAGCTGTTCACCGACATTTCAACTAGTCTGACGAATATTTTAATAGGCGAGGCCGTCGATACCTCCGGGAATTCAAAGGGTAAGCTCCCTGGACTTGCATGAACTCATCCCCCACATTCCTTTTCATTTGGCTTTGCTGCTTCACGCCAAACTTATTTATTTATTCGAATGACCTACGATACGAGCACAATACTACAAACTGGACACTTTATAAAACACACACCATACCATTTCTGTAGATATTAGAGTACGTGAGGCAGACCATTCCGAGTCTTCGTCCTTCGTACGTCGAATATATACGTATTCAGTAGAGGTGCGAGGATGTATAACTAGCCATCTGCTGAGGCCCAGGGCTGTAGTCCAGCGAGAGGGCAGCCTAGATATCCGCTGAAAGACGGAAATAAAGACTCGCACGAAGAAAGGAAAATATTGCGGAATTCCGAGACGACAAGGCGTGCGCCGATTGCAAAACTATGAATACCTGCGGTATCGGCGGTCATGAGAAGCAGATCCAGTAAATAAGTCAGGCCTACCTGCATTTGCGATCCACACCTCCGAAGGCCTTGAGTGATACAGTTTTTCGTGAATCTTGGCAGATATTTTGAGCAGAGGCCGCACACCCAGGAGTGATTCAATGTAGGCGCTAGCGAGTTGAGAGACGCTACACTGAAGAGCGACTGGGCGTCCCAGAATCTTCCCCAAAACAATTGGCTGCCGTAGAATTATGCCGAGACGAAGATATTGAGCGGCTTACGGTGGGCACTCTTGATGTTGGAGAAGGGAACATGTGCCGAAACCTAAGCTAAAAGCGCCGAGAGTGGACGCGTCACATTAGGTGTATTGAAGATATAGACTATTTACTTGGGTTATATGGTGAGGTTTCTACTATGTACATGATATTATATGGTATGCGTTTCCAAAAGCTAATTAGTTGGTCTCCGACGAAACTTCCTCTCTGCCGCCCTACACATTGCACCAATCCACGCCCCCACCTGGCCCATATCTCGTCTCAAGCCACTCGTTGGCCTTCTTGAAGTGGCCATTCCCAAAGAACCCGCTATCTGCGCTCCTCGGCGATGGGTGCGCGCTCTTCAATATCAAATGCTTGCTCCCGTGCTTGTCCAGTCCCGCCGCCGCAACACGCTTCGCCGCCTTTGCGCCCCACGCCAGCACAACGACCCCTCTGCCGAATCCAGTCGCGGGTTCATCAGGTTTTCCGTCTGCCCCGGCGCGCCCCAGGTTGGCACCGCCGTACGCGTCGACGACGCGCAGCACGCGGTCGGTGAATGCCTCCCAGCCTTTTTCGGCGTGCGAGTTCGGTGCGTTGGCGCGCACAGTGAGGACCGCGTTGAGGAGGAGAACGCCCTGTGAGACCCAACCTGCGAGGTGCCCATGTCCGGGGCGCGTGAAGGAGGGATATTCGGTGCGGAGTTCGGTGTAGATCTACGCGAAAAGACATAAGTGAGAGAAAGGGAAAGAGAAATCAGACCCACATTTCGCAGCGATGCGGGGACGGCAACGCCAGGCGGGACAGAGAACGAATAGCCGTGCGCCTGACCCGCGCCGGGGTATGGATCCTGGCCTAAAATGACGACTTTGACGCGTCCCAGCGGCGTGTTCGACCACGCGTAAATGTCTTTGGCTGCACGCGGACAATCAGCATCGATTGACTGGCTCGGAAGACCACTGGGCCTCACGTTGAGGATAAATTCTCGGCGGCGCTTTGTCTCCCGCACCCTTCACACCCTCGGCATATAAAAAGCGCTTCAAGTCGACAAAGTACGGTTTGGCGAGCTCATCCGCGAGGAGCTTGAGCCACGACTTGCCCATCGTGTCGCACTCAAGCGCCAGCAACGCGCACGCGTCAGTGGGGAGCGAATCAAAGAAGGCGGAAAGGGAGAAAGGGATGGAGTTGAGGCGTTGGGTGCCCAGCGCGCGCCGTTTGATAAACGACGCATTTGTGGGTGGGGAAGAGGTGGGAGTGGTGTTAGAAGACGATGAGCCTGTGGTGAAGCGCGGCGCAAGCTTCTGTCGTTTCGCGCCATCATCAAGACCAAACTGCGTGTCGAACAGTGTGCGCTGTCACTTGTTGGTATTGGTATTCGCGACGACGGGCGGGGTAGTCTTTTTTTCTTTCTTGGAGACATCAACGTCCTCGAGGTAGACCGCTGTATCTGCTGGAGGCGAGGCTTTCTTGCTTCCAGTGCCACTGGCAGTGACCTGGGCGAGATCGCGTTAGGGCAATAATTACGAAGAGAAAAACGGCGAGACGCGGGTTTTTACCACAGGGAGATCTTCGAGGTAGACGGTGGCGGTAGACATTGATCGGACGTGCTGGAATTTAGAGAAAGCAGAGGAGAGGAGGTTGACGCGCTCGGTCACAGCTCGTGTCACGTTCAAGCTCATCCGGCGTTTGCCGAACTAAAGGTTCAACATGTCCGGCTCCACCGTCGACGCCGCGCAGCGCAGGATCCCCTTCTCGTCGAATCGTTTCTGTCGCCCATCCGACGATCTGGCGGTTACGAGTTGCACGACTGGCTCCACCGCCCGCACGGAGGAAGTCTTCTGTACACGAGGTACGAGCTTAGTCCGTATAGAGTGTCTGTCTACGAGAGACTAAGGAAGTCTGCAGGTAGAACGGGACGGGGCGGGGCGGTTAAACGGGTAAAGAGGAGGGTCTCACCAGGCCACTGCGCCTTTTGCGGCTCATACGGAATTCTTCCAAGCCTACTCTGTGGGGCGCGCCGCATACTCGCGCGTCGAGCGGGCAGGTGTAAGCCGGCGAGGAGGATGAGGTTTCGGTGCGGATTGGTCTGGCGTTGGAGCGCATGACTTGCGAGTGGGTAGTGCTGTCATGAGAATGCAGGGAGTTGGCGGCACGATACGATACGACTGCCTCGACTGACCCATCCGTTCCATTGGTTTCTATTGCACGGCGGGCAAGGACTACGACTATCTACCCTCACTATACATTAATATTTCGAATTCACGAACTCTGCTGTGTTGTGGTGTATCTATAACGATAACTTGCTCGGACAGCGTCGCAATTCGACGCTAAATTGCGCAGGGAGTGGGCAGAAGTCAATCCATTGGATGCGGAAATTAGACACGAATTGCATCCCCAAATCCCGGAACTTGCGCATGCCCTACACTCCTTATATTTTCATTGCCCCGGCGGCCTTTCACTGACGCTACTTCTGCTGTATCAACCACTGGTATCTCCCTCCCTACCTCAAATGCATTATTTTTTGACACATTGCGCAATAAATTCCTTCGTTGACCGTTATTGATGCTGGCTGTACTATCATATCATTGTGGTTCGCTGTCTCTTCAAGATTTAGTGAACTAGAGAGCCTGAGAGCTTCGTCACGGTGGTCCCGGACTCCCAGTAAAATCACCGCGCGCACGATCCACACCGAATGCAACTTCAAGTCACACAGGTAAGTTGAACCAAGGCTGAACGGTTTAACCATCTATGGTGATAACCGTATTATAGTACGCAAGAGCACTGAACAATAAATTTCTATCTTGATGTTGGTTGTAGGCGATGGCTACTGGTCGAGAGGCATCGCCCCGGAGCATCAGTCCCGCGCTATCAATGATACCAACAATTAGTATATTTGGAATACATCCCGCCTGTTGCTTAAAAGTGCAAAAGCGCGATTCAATTTTGAAGACCCTTAATATTGTCTCCAGCATCCCGCAAAATATCTAGAACGTAAACTTTTCACCAATGATCTCTTCAGTCTGTGCCCACAATCTCTGCGCGTTAGCCTGCAAGGTCACCGATGAGAAATGTATCCACAACTAATGACATGGCTGCTCACTGGATCAGAGCTATGGACGGCAACCGACTCGTTTGCAACGTTCGAGTCATCGAGATACGCGCCGGCTTTGTCGTTGAGACGGGGATCGAACGCCGCGGTGACCGTGCTTGGGGAAAAATCTATGAGCACACAAGATGAGCATAAAGAATGATACTCTGCGTACGTTGCGGCGCCTTGCGGTATCGTCTTCCATCGGAATTTCTCCGTGTTTGGCTGCCCGTCGGCGTTGACGATGTCGAATGCCTGAAGCTCGCGGATAGCCTCTTCCCTCTGAAAGAGGTTCGTGAGGATTACTAGTAGCGAAAACATGTGTCAGGTCTTCTCAAAGATATCTGCAAACAGTACAACTCACGCCCGGGATGCAGACTGTACGCGTTGATTCTCCCCTGCGAGCGGCGCGACAGTTCAATTGCAGTAAGAATATTCGCGGACTTGGCCTGCTGGTTTGCCTGGACCCCGTTGTACACTGCAGGGTCAGGATGTGCGAGGGTAGCGAAGTCAACGCCTTGACCGAACGCGTGCCCGGCACCAGACACAAAGATGACGCGCGGCGTATATGTCGGCGTCGCCGCTGCCAACAACTTCGGCGCAAGGAGCTTGGTGAGTAGAAACGGGCCGACGTGATCGGTTGCGAATTGGTTCTCGAGATTGTCGATGGTCAGCTTGAAGGTTGAGACGGTGGCGGCGGCATTGTGGATGAGGACCTGGGATGAAACGGTGAGTGCGCCTTGGGATAATGACAATTGCTCACGTGTAGCGGCTCCGAATAAGCGTTCACCTCTGCGGCAGCTTTGCGGACGGCAGCGAGGGACGAGAGGTCGAGGGTGAGGCGGCGGATGTTGGCAGTGGGTACTTCCTCCGTGATCGTCTCTTCCGAGAGCTGTAACCTGAAACAGGCTCAGTGAAATAACCAAAAGTCATAAACGAAGCAACCTGTCGTGATTGTATCCAGTGATGATGACGAGATTGGCGTGTCTCGCAATGGCCTTGGCCGTCTCGACTCCTATGCCGCCGACTGAGGTACCGGTAACCAGAACTAGAACAGCAATACGTTCATCTGGATGGATCAATTTTGGGGAACGTACCGTTCTTCCCCTTAATCTCCTGAGAGAAAACAGTGCCCACCTCATTCGCTGTAGTTTCGAATGAAAAGGTTGGATAGGCAGACACTGTGTTTTGGTGATTTTTCATAGTAGTATAGGTAGTGGAGATGTTGGAAAAATCCATGAGGATTAATTGAAATCATCTCCCTATTATATGGATGTGTAAGGTGTCACATATTCCGGGTTTGCGGGGTCTGAATAATGAGTGAATAACGTACCAAACACCCTACCAGTCTTATGACCCGAGTTGACAGTGTGATGAATCAGCTTTCTAGTGGCTGACTGGATAGTTTACGGACCGTGCCCGCGTCTTAACCTCTGTTGTCATCTAAGGCAATATTTTTTCCCGGCTTCCCCTTAGAACACCGGGTTCACGGCGTTGATGATCAGCGGGGTGGTGGCACACAGGCAAGTGTCCAGCGCGTGCATGAAGAAAACGTCAAGAGCTTGTGTAGACGTGCGTGAGCGGGAAGATACACTATGGAGCTGGCGAAGGTGGATTTTCAACTAATGATAGGCTGATTTTCGCCGTTCAACCTATGATCGGGTGATTTTAGGTTGATTTTTTTCATCCTATTATATAGGTTGAAAACCCACCTATAAATTTCAACCTGCGGTCTGATGATTTCACACCGCCTACATCCGGGTGTCAAATCAACCTACCGCCGAGATCAACCTAAATTCGGGTTGATTTTTACTCCTCATCCCGGAGACCCGGAAAGGTCTGTAATTTTGGGCACAATGTAAAGACATCAACCAACATGGAGACCTCAGCTCATGTGTTCTGAAAAAAATAGAACTTGTGGTTGTATACTCTTAACAAATTCTGTGCCATCAACACGTGCATAGGTCTGTGCGCGCATCATCACGTCTTGTGACATTTTGACGGTTGGTTGATGGTGTCCCTTGCTCTCGACAACGACCTGTCTCCCTCCCCGCCTCCTCTCACTCTTGTCTCTTGTCCTTGTCTACCTCAAGCAACTTCAAACCCCCAAGTGCTGCCTCAGTCCTTCAAGCACTCCTCCGTTTCAGGGCCCCAAGCCAGCTGCAAACAAATATTGCCTGAAGACGTCTCGCTCTCTGAACTCATGTCCTCAAGCTCTTCTATCCTGGCCTCAAGTACATCTCTTCTACAACCCCTCTTGCACCTTCAAGCCACATCCAAGAGCGCTCCACAATTCGGTCCCGGCGCAACAATGCATGCTACCGCAAATGAAGGTGCCCCGCAAATGAAGGTGCCCCACAACTCCTGTGGATGGGAACTATCAACCCAGCAACACCTCCAATCTCTAATGCTCGTCCCCCCGCGGTTGGCGAACACCAAACCCAGCTCTACATTGCAGAGATCAAACCTCAGGTGTGTTCAATCTCCACCCCCTGACCCATCATACAAACCCTAATGTCCTCGCGAGCCCAGTATCGACGTCAGTGGCGGCATGGCCGGCTACCCCTGGGGAGCATCACAATTGCGGCAGCGTCCCTGCAGCGATGCAGTGTTCGTGAGCTTGCACTGTGTCAGTACATAGCAGGCTGCCCTACCTTATATTACCACATGAATACAAATACTGTTTCCTCATAACTATAAATCTCTGCATCCTGCAAGAACAAGGATATTACTTGGAATGGCCTGAGCCTAAGATAGGATGAAAGTGAATGGGAAACACCAGGACGGAGATAGGATGAATTCGGCCATTTTAGGATGGTAAATATCCTATGGCGACCAACCTAATACAATGTAGAAATCAACCTACGCTCGTTCAAAATCAACCTGCAGGTAGGCAAAATTCATCTGATATTTTGTTGATATGTAGATTGAATTTCATCCTGCCCTGCCCCCCCAGAGATAAAATCATAACCCAAAGAGAAAGGCATTACTCTTTGTGATGTTGCACAGGGACTATATTGTCCTATGAGAGAAGGGCGATGAACGTACAGAAAAGATTGAAAGCAAGCAAATTACTTTGGGGTACAGTATTCGACACTCCCAAGCGTGTGAGCACATTCACTGCGCTTGAAGAAGTCCTAGAATGAGACCTACATGGACCTACACTCAGTTTGCAAAGGTGTACATGGGCTTCTAGACACGCCTAGATTTAGCTGAACAATTCTTCGGCAGACTGCCCCTGTGGTGAAGCTCGCCAGGTCGCTGGCAACGACGACAATTCACGGGACATTTCCCTGCTCACACGTTGTTTGTCATGGGTGGGAGCAGCGGGAGTCCCTAAGGCTCCAACTGTTTTGTTTTAAACGAAAAAAAAACCGTTTATATTTTCGTTTAGTTTGAGGACCCTGGCAAATAATTTAAAAGCGGCTTGTAAACGGTTAAACAAATACTTTTTCAGGCCCAAATTGCTTCTTTGCGCCCAGATATCGAGCGCTGAGCAAGTCCTGAGCCACCGGCTCAACGCAAACGGCAAAGTACGGATCATCAAGCGATTTTGGTCTGAAGTAAGTACTGTGCTGGCCTTTTCCCAGGCCAAGACCGACTGGACACAATGATGCGCAACAGTAAAAAAAGTCAGGCCTACCTGCATTTGCGATCCACATGTCGGAAAAATTGGGGAAAGGTTCTAAGGCTTTGCAATGCCTTGAAAGGTTCCGAGACAAGGCTGACGCGAGGCACGAGCGGCTCAGCCTTGTCATAGGATAAGGAAGGTCAGCGGGAATCGGGCAGAACGATGCGGCCTGATGCCATCACTCACTCGCTCTGCTCTTTCCCCTCGCCGCACGATTCCCGTCGCGCGTTTCTTTTCGTACATACCTCGCTTTACATCTTCACCTCGTGTATATTGGTTATGGAAGACCACACGACCAACTCGAACTCGACTTCCGAGAGAATACGCCGCACACACAGATCAGAAGGAATCAGCAGGGCACTACAAAAGCTCCCACGGAATCTAAAAGTGAAGAAGAACATTGATATCACGGAGAGGAACGCGATGAGGGAGCTGGCAAGGGCAGAGCACGAGCACGACCCGGAGAAGTTTCCAGACGCACCTTCAGACGACAAATCGCTGATCACAGTTCCCGACGAGGCGGTTCTTTCCCCGTCCTCACGTGTTTCGGATCTCGTAGAAAAGTTGACTCCTAACTCGACGAAGAATCTGACGTGAATTCTGCTGGGCAACAAGCACGGGACAGCGGATCTCGAGCCTGAAAGACCGGCCAAGCACATTCGGGAGGAGATCATCATCCAGCCGGGTATGAGTCTTCCCGTTGTTTTTCATCGCTACCTGGGAGAGCTTTACCACAACAACAATAACATTCCCCTTTCCTGCTTCACCTCACACAACCTCGAATATATCAACACCTCGTACTCCCAGCTCGCCATGAAAAAACTCAACGCCGAGGCTCCAGGAGAAAAACAGAAGTCTGTAATGGATACGGCGCACTTCGAGGAGAATCGCCTCAAGGAGTTGGCCTTGAACCGCGGCCAGTGGCAGGAGGCGGCGCGCAATTTCTGCGCTTTCATTGAGGAGATCTCGGGCGACCCCGACTCCAAGGCCAGCAAACGGTGGCAGGCGCACTTCGGCTTCTTCGACAACACAGAGGACGCCGAAGACAACTTCCCCGCCATACTCCTCGCCGACATTACCCTGCGTACAAAATACTGGGCGCGCCCCTTCACTTTCGAGAGGGAGCTGTATGCACGCGAACTCGATAAGGCCGCCACGACGACTCGCCTGGCGGGACTGGGGGGGCGTTGGTCAAGCGTGCAGCCTCCCGCACATGTTCCTTGGACGCCGATCGTAGGCGCGCAGACGCCGGCGGCCCCTCCCAGCCTGCGGGGGCAAGGGGGGGGCTTTGGCGGTCGCGGGCGTGGGGGAGGTCGAGGCGGCGCTCCCTTTCAGGGGGGCGGTGGCGGTGAGCGCGACCCTGCGACCGTCATCTGCCTACTCTGCGGCAAGCGGGGCCACCTCTACGTGTCTTGCTCGGCGACCACCTTCGCGGACAACACAGCAATCTACGCCGGCGCCAGCGGCCGCGACATTGTTGCGCTTCAATCCGCCAAGACATTATGTCAGGCTTGGAATGCGTGCGGGGCAGCCGCTGCCTGCACACACGATCCCGCCCTCCGCGCGCACCTCTGCGGATTCTGCGGCAGTGCAACGCACTATGCCTTCGAATGGGTCTGCAAGCCTGCACCCGCCCCGTTCACTGCCAACCGTTGATCTGATCCTAGCTGATGTCGACGATTTCTTGAGATCCATACCCATTCCTTTACGACTTCCAGAACACGATGAAACCTTGAATCGGGTTACCACACCCTACGACACTGACACTTTCGAATCAATGCTAGCGAAACATAATCTGACGGCTCGCTACCCCGACCTTGTACGCAATCTTTGCAACGGCTTCCCCATGGGCGACTTCCCAGACCTCGAGAAGACTGTTATCTTTCCAAACCACTCATCTGTCGCACAACATTCCGTGTTTGTACAAAATTATCTTGACGAGGAGATCCTCGCCCGCAGGATGAGCGGGCCGTTCACGCAAGAGGAGGTGGAGACGATTCTCGGTGGACATTTTCAGTGCTCGCCCATGATCGTCTCGGCGTCGGCTCAGGGCCCGGACCTCCCTGACAAGCTGCGTCTCTGTCGTCACCTCTCGAAAGGCGACAAACACACCTTGTCCACGAACGCGTACATCGATAAAGAAAAATACCCGACAAAATTCGGGTCAGCCGCCCACATCGCAGAGATTGTGAGCACTTATTTTCCTCTTTCGTTCCCCCTCGTGCCCGTATATGCGCGCGCTCGCCCGGGAGCGCGTCGCTCCGTTCTCTTGTTTCACCCGTATACGCACACTCGCCTCACGGACACACGCATACGTATACGCGCCTTAGCGCTTGCCCGTATCCACGACCTCGTACACCATATACTCATTGTCGTCATCCGTAGGTCGTGAACGCACCGCCGGGCACGCAAGCCATGGTTCTGGACATCGAGAAATTCCACCGTACGTGCCCGATACTCCCAGCGCACAAGAAGATGTTTGTGCTCAAGGGCCCAAAGGGGTTTTGCATCGAACACAACGCGCCGTTTGGCTGCTCCTTGTCCAGCAGCAGTGCAGGTATGATCGCGAACACGGGTGTCGATATCTGGGCCGCCGAAGGGGTCGACCCTACCGAGAAGTACAAGGACGACATGTCCAACTTCAGATACCCGATCCCTTCCCGCACACCCGCCCCATACTCGTACGCATACAACAGAACAGAGGCACTTCGGCGCATCGCCTGCCTCCGAATACCGTGGCACCCTATCAAATTCCACAACTACGCCTTCATTTTCGTTTTCCTGGGGTTCCTCTGGAACCTCACCGACCGCACTGTGACGCTTCCCGAGGCCAAAAGGAGAAAATTTCTCGCTTGCGTACAACAATTTCGCACATTTTTCAAGCAGCAGCGCTGCAAGATGATTGACGTCATGAAACTCCATGGCTCATTATGCCATCTCGCGTTCATCTACTAGGAAGGGTGCACCTACCTTCCCTCGCTATCCAATTTCGTTGTGTTGTTTGGCGACAACCCGTACATGGAGCGCTATCCCACCCCCGACGTCATGCGCGACCTGGAATGGTGGGAGAAGGCGTTGTCAGGCCCGGGTGTCATTCGGCACCTTTTCCCATTGGGTCCACGAATTGATTGACACTTGTTCGTGGACGCCTCCACCGCGTGGGGCGTCGGCGTCCTGTTTGACGGGCATTGGGACGCCTGGCACTGCTCCGGAGAGTGGCGTTCGAAGGCTCGTCACATCGGGTGGCTCGAAGGCCTGGCCCTCGAGCTCCTCATCTACATCATCGAGGAGCAGGGCCTGCGAGACGTTAACCTCCTCGTTCATTCAGATAACAAAGGCGTAATCGGCGCTTTCGACAAGGGGCGCAGCAGGAATTTCGAAATTAACCTTTCCATTCGTCGTTCCGTGGCCGTACTCGCAGCACACAACATTACCTTAGACCTTACTTACATCGAATCTGCTCGTAATCCCGCTGACCCCATTTCGTGGGGGAAGCTGGGCACTCTTTCTTCCCACCTTCATTCTCGCTTCGAGCTCCCCGAAGAACTACGTCCTTTCTTGTCGCATGTTTAGGTCCTTCATATTTTACTGTGCTCGATATCCGTACTCGCACACTTACAAATAAAATTACCCATTCTTGGACAGGTTTGACAGACCCAAAAGATACGTGAAGACCTCAGATGTGCAGACGGCGGAGACGGCTGCGAGCGCCAACACCACGCAGGCGGTCTTACTGCCCCTTCCCCGTATGTCCAAGGCTCTACCTAGGCCCCCCGCAAACTCTCCTCTGTCGGTCACCATTCCGAGCACGCCAGTACTGTCTTCACACGCAGAGCGGCTGGCAGCTACTCCGGTGCCAACAGCCCAACAGGCGCATGGGTCACAGGCATATACCCTCCCACCACTTTCTTTACCCCCTGCCGAGCGTCGCAGACCGCCAACACTGCCTACACTGCCAGGCGCAGCGGCCCAACCAGCGGCTCAGGACACGATCCAGAAAGTCAGCGAGCCACGCAAACCCAGGGCTGGATGTGAGATCGTAAACAACGCCTTCAGACCGCACGTCCTTGCGCACGACCACTTGAGGGTTTGGTCCTCACCTTTCAGCATCGAACGCCAGCGCATTTTTGGCAACGAACTGCCTGAGGATGCCGTGAACCGCACTTACGCCACGCTCCTGGGCTCCTACGCTCCTGGTACCCACGACAACTACGCTGCAGGCCTCCTCAGATTCCACCAGTTTTGCGACCGCCACGAAATTTCGGAGAACGCACGCATGCCCGCTTCCCATTTCCTCCTCGCCGCCTTCATAGCAGAGCACGTCGGCACAGTAGGCGGCGGCACCGTGAAATCGTGGATGTCCGGCGTCAAGGCCTGGCATGACGTCAACGGTGCCCCATGGGAAGGGGATGATCGCTGGGTAGAACTGGCCCGGCGCACAGCGAACAAGGAGGGCACGGCGTTCAAGCGGGACCAGCGTGGCCCCGTCACGATGGAGCACATGATCGCACTGCGAGCCGCCATGGACCTCAACAAACCTTTCGACGCCGCATTGTGGTCCTGCGCGACAGCTGCCTTTTGGGGCTGCAGGCGCTTGGGTGAGCTTACCGTCCCCTCTTACGAAAAAATCGACCCGAAGTTCCGTGTTACACACGGCGTCGAGGCTCGCGACATCACGGCTAGGAACAGCGCCGCCGCCACGATTATCCATATCCCTTGGACAAAATCCACACACAAGAAAGGCGGGCAATTTACCCTCACTGCCCGGGCTGACGAGTTCTGCCCGAAGGCAGCCTTCCGCAATCATATGCTCGTCAACAAACATGTTCCCCCCCACGCGCCCCTCTTCGCGTTCGATGCGGGGAACGGCGCGTGGTCCCCGATGGCGAAATCCTGGTTCCTCCGACGCTGTGACCTCATCTGGAAAAACGCGTTGCTCCTGCGCGTTTTTGGACACAGTTTCCGCATCGGGGGATCCACCGAATTATTACTCGCCGGTGTCGCGCCTGAGATCGTGGCCGCGTTGGGAGGTTGGACGTCCTTGGTGTTCCTGCTCTATTGGCAAAAAATTGAACACATCATCCCGATGAATATCGGCAAGGCATACAACAAGAACAAAATTGATGAAGTAGCTAAGGCTTTTGAGGACTTCCGCATTGCACACGGTATCAGTCTGCCGACTACAGACGATTTATAGAACCTGATTACATTGTACACCGTATCCTAATCGTTTTCCTTTCCTTTAGTTCACCCCGTTAAGTTCTGTGCCCTAGCCTTTCTTCAGACATCGCTTCAGCTCTGGTGTGGGGTGTCGGGCCACGCCGCGCCGCGCGCGCCTGCGTCGCAACCCAACGGGATGAGCTTTCGCTCTGGGTGGTTGTTTGGGTTGCGCCTCCAGGCGCTTCGTCCCGGCGTCTCCGGACCCATCTCCACGTGCTCAGAGCCCTCTTCTGCTCAGCGCTGTTCGTCGCCCGTGACGCAAGGAGCCGCTTCGCATAGCGCGCCCCCTCGGCCTCTTGGCACAGCAGCTGCCCCGAGCGGCCGAGCAGAAGAGCCGAAGGCTCTTCCCCCCACACCACGTAATCCTTGTGCCCTCGACAAGGATTCCATGTTCCCTCTCTCTTTCCGTCTGCTCACGAGCCCACGTGGCGAGACGCCTCCCTTATCTAAAGATCACGTGAGCATTGGAAGCACCTTGATACGCGAGAGTCGGCATTGGAAGGCGGTCAAAGTATAGGAAGGGGTTACATATCAATATTTATTTCAAGAATAGAAATAAAAATAAACTCACATCTCTTAGTTGATTTCAACTGTTTACGAACCACCAGGTTCGAACTCACCACTACTTCAATGATGAAGCCTAATTTCACAAGCCACATCGATAGCCACTACATCAAGTAGTCTATATATGTAGCATTTGTCGCCTCATTTTGATCCATTTACAGGCTCAGTTGGCAACACAAAAAAAAAAGATTGTAAGCTTTCTATCAATACAGTGGGCGTGGGTACTGCTGCTGGTGTGAATACGCCGCCACGAACGAATGCAGCTGCTGTGAGTGTGAGTGCAAATGGTGCAACCCCGGGCTAAATGCCGCCCTTACGCGGTGCTTGCTCTCCACCTCGCCGCACTCCCGCTCCACCCTCTCCCTCTCCACCCTCTCCCACCCTTCCCTCTCCTGCAGCTCCTGTTCGCATTCTGATCCCATTCTAATTACACATCCCTCTCTTGCACATCCCGCGCCACGTGCCACGCCGAGCTCGAGTCGTGCGCCAGGTTGTAGCACTGGTAGAGGGAGATCTTGCCACGTGATTGATGGTGTCAACGGTAAAATAGCCGGTGTCAGCCCGGATGAATATACCGGCAGGAAATTAGGAGTTGTGGGCTGCAGGGCTAGAGGGTTTTACCGGATATGTACTCTGATTAAAAGGTCTTGGAATGCTGGGCTAAGTCTTTGAACATCTTTGAACGGTGTTGCAAGGCGGCGCCAACGTTGGAAGCCGCCCGCGGCCTTGGCATGAGCTTGAAAGGCAACGCCGGCACATGCCAAGTGCCTTGCAACGGCATTGGAAGGGCACAGCCTTGGAAGGCCGTGTACATTTTTCCGACACACCTCCAAAGGCCTTTGAGGGATACAGTTTCTCGTGAATCTTGGCAGATATTTTGAGCAGAGGCCGCGCACCCAGAAGTGATTCAATGTAGGCGCTAGCGAGTTGAGGGACGCGCGCTAAACTGAAGAGCGACTGGGCGTCCCAGAATCTTCCACAGAACAATTGGCTGCCGTAGAATTATGTCGAGACGAAGATATTGATCACGAGCGGCTCACGATGGGCACTCTCGATGTTGGAGAAGGGAACATGTGCCGAAACATAAACTAAAAGCACCGAGAGTGGACGCGTCGCATTGGGTCCATTGAAGATAGACTATTTACTGGGGTTATATGGTATGTGTTCCTATATATACATGGTATTATATGGTATGCGTTTCCAAAAGCTAATTAGTTGGTCTCCGACGAAACTTCCTCTCTGCCGCCCTACACATTGCACCAATCCACGCCCCCACCTGGCCCATATCTCGTCTCAAGCCACTCGTTGGCCTTCTTGAAGTGGCCATTCCCAAAGAACCCGCTATCTGCGCTCCTCGGCGATGGGTGCGCGCTCTTCAATATCAAATGCTTGCTCCCGTGCTTGTCCAGCCCCGCCGCCGCAACACGCTTCGCCGCCTTTGCGCCCCACGCCAACACAACGACCCCTCTGCCGAATCCAGTCGCGGGTTCATCAGGTTTTCCGTCTGCCCCGGCGCGCCCCAGGTTGGCGCCGCCGTACGCGTCGACGACGCGCAGCACGCGGTCGGTGAACGCCTCCCAGCCCTTTTCGGCGTGCGAGTTCGGTGCGTTGGCGCGCACAGTGAGGACCGCGTTGAGGAGGAGAACGCCCTGTGAGACCCAGCCTGCGAGGTGCCCGTGTCCGGGGCGCGTGAAGGAGGGATATTCGGTGCGGAGTTCGGTGTAGATCTACGCGAAAGACATAAGTGAGAGAAAGGGAAAGAGAAAGCAGACCCACATTTTGCAGCGATGCGGGGACGGCAACGCCAGGCGGGACAGAGAACGAATAGCCGTGTGCCTGACCCGCGCCGGGGTATGGATCCTGGCCTAAAATGACGACTTTGACGCGTCCCAGCGGCGTGTTCGACCACGCGTAAATGTCTTTGGCTGCACGCGGACAATCAGCATCGATTGACTGGCTCGGAAGACCACTGGGCCTCACGTTGAGGATAAATTCTCGGCGGCGCTTTGTCTCCCGCACCCTTCACACCCTCGGCATATAAAAAGCGCTTCAAGTCGACAAAGTACGGTTTGGCGAGCTCATCCGCGAGGAGCTTGAGCCACGACTTACCCATCGTGTCGCACTCAAGCGCCAGCAACGCGCGCGCGTCAGTGGGGAGCGAATCAACGAAGGCGGAAAGGGAGAAAGGGATGGAGTTGAGGCGTTGGGTGCCAAGCGCGCGCCGTTTGATAAACGACGCATTTGTGGGTGGGGAAGAGGTGGAAGTGGCGTTAGAAGACGATGAGCCCGGCGCGAGCTTCTGTCGTTTCGCGCCATCATCAAGACTAAACTGCATGTCGAACAGTGTGCGCTGTCGCTTGTTGGCGTTGGTGTTGGCGACGACTGACGGGGCAGCCTTTTGTTCTTTCTTGGGGACATCGACGTCCTCGAGGTACACCGCTGTATCTGCTGGAGGCGAGGCTTTCTTGCTTCCAGTGGTGACCTGGGCGAGATCACGTTAGGGCAGTAATTACGAAGAGAAAAACGGCGAGACGCGTGTTTTTACTCACAGGGAGATCCTCGAGGTAGACAGTGGCGGTAGACATTAATCGGACGCGCTGGAATTTAAAGAAAGCAGAGATGTGCTTGGTCACAGCGCTGGTGTCACGTTCAACTTTTATAATCTCCGGCGTTTGCCGAACCTGGTTCAACACAAGTTCAACATCAACTCGACTCGCGCCACAAGATATTATATATTATCCTCTGGAATAGAACCCTCGAATCGCCGATTTCTTGTGAAACTGCTTTTGTCGAATGGCTCCTTTGATGGATGCTGAGTCTAGGCACGGATTTATCATTCAACTAGTAACTCGCTTTCCTGCGTCGAGCTAATATCTTGTGAATGTGTTGGGCAGCCTTGCGCGCCATGCGGAAAGTCGTTTCCTTGCATGTGTTGACTGCATACAAGCCAGCTGTCTACTTAATAGACATTCGAACTATTGACACAAGAAAGTGTACCACTCGATGCATCGACCTCGAGGATGGTGTACATTGCTCTGCTTAGACCCGCCTGTTTCTTCTACCCACTCTCAAGCGGTAATCATGGAGCGCGGACCACTGCTATCCGCGAAATGAGTAAATTTCAGAGCAGATAAATGGCAAACGAAGAGGAAGCTCACCCCCGCCGCAAGCTCCGTCCTGAGATTCAGCCGCAGAGGCATCCATGGGATCAGTATTGACGTTGGCGCAGGCAAGCTGGCTTTCTTAAGCCGGGGTAACGTTGTTGACGTGAGCCACCGGTCCCAGTGGGAGGCGGGACGGGCCTGCGACACGGTTTTCTGTCGAATCAAGGCGGATGCGCTTCCTCGGCGGTGAGCTCGCTGGGAATAAATCAGCACAATGGAGAGAAAAAAACAGAAAGGGCACATACGTTCAAGACCGACTTCTGAGAGCGAAGGGGCCTCCGAAAGAAGAAGAGCAGATGAGGATCTTACCACACCCTGAACAACGTCAATGGGAGAGATGCACAAATGCATACACATACCGCCTGTGTCAGACGCCGCCAGACTGGCAGCATCTCCCAATCGTTCTAGAACCCCCACTGTCCGAGGGTTATTGTCTCCTGACATGCGTTTCCGCTTGCTCTTGTTGCCCAGAAGTTCGGATAACCTCTTAGCATTCTGAGCTCTAGCGATTTCCAGGGCGGGCGCCAGCAGCTTCATGATCCATTGGAGCGCAGACGCCATCTCATTGGCCTACGAGTCCCAACGAGAGCTACAAAAGCACGCCCAAAGCGTCCTTTCCTGAACGCCTCGGGAGTATCGAAGGCAGTCCGAGGCAGCTGCGATACGGTTCAAGTCTGTCTTGCTATCGACGAATTTCTGGTGCCATTGCTGCCAAAAATACGAGGGAATACTATATAGGGATGAATGAGATGGCCTACTGAACTTGAAGGCTGCCAATGGGTAAAGTGCCGGCGGCATTCTCGAGGACCTGAAATACTTGCTCCTGCCAGAGCGCGCCCCCTTGATGTATTGCGAATGAGCATGAGATTGAGGCAAGATATATATATTACTAACCTGGACGTCGAGCGGTCTGTTCTCCTTCCGTGGTCGCTTATGGCCGCTGGGCTTTGTGATTTTCCTATCGTTGCCTCGCTTGCATTTGAGCACTGGTCGATGCCTGATAGTCGAGGTCAACATAAACCAAGGTGTTGAAAGGAAAGACGGGCGTACCCGTGAAGGCCCTTGATTAATGGGGAAATATGTCGTCGATCCACCTCGCTGCCGCAGCATCTTCTTCAATCCACGCGAGCGCTTCGACGAATATCCCGAAAGCGTTGCTAACTTCTTTACACAATGCCCCGGCCTTCTCCACATCAAGCCTCACTAGCAAGGCCTGGAAGGTCGCGTTGGAGAGTAATTGCCTCTTGGCGAGCTGTGGACAAAGCCATCGGAATGAGATATTTTGACAGCTCAAGGGACAGGATATTTACGCGATACTCGCCAGGGAGACATTTTCAAAGTGCGTCGCTTGTGGGCGAGTGATAGCGGCCGCTAGACATGAGATTAAGAGGCGCGAACTACTTATTGCTTTGCTGGCCCCAATCCGAAATCGAGTCATACCGACGAGCCAAGATGAGAGTTACTTCAGAATCGAAGGAAGAGTAGCCGGACGCAAAAAGATCTTGGGCGGTCGAGCACCAGTGAAACCAGAAGATCCTTGGTGTTGATGTTCCGGTTCGTCGCGATCCCGTACCCCTGTAGCGATGAAGAGAGGTTGGAAGGCGGAGTGACGGGTAATGGTGCTCGAGACTGCCTAAACAACTCTGTCAGCAATGAAGGGAAACAAAAGAATCAACACATACTTTTAGCACATCCGCGGTCCCAGTTCCGTATTGCTACGTAAGGGGGGACCTTCATACGGCAGACATCACGATTTGCTGATGTGGAAATTTCCGATTTTGTCACATCAGTCACTCTTCAAGCGCGCCTTTTTACTCCCTTCATGCATCCCGCAGTGGAAACGACGAATATACAGCGGCTCCCCGCTTCTCATAAGGTACGTTCGTGTTTTTTGAACCATATCATCTCTCAATTGTCGAAGAGAGTGGCGATGCTGGCCTGCAAAAGCGGCCGTTCTTTGTACGATCTCCAGCGCGTGGAGCAGCTCGTGGGAGGTGCATCTGAAGCTCAGAAGACGCTCTATCTGCCCGTATTCTACATCTGCCTCGACCCGGCACAAATACCGACGCCTGATGATCTGGACTCTTTTCAGCCGGACGTTGCAACCCGCATAGATTGTGCATTGCTCTCATTGAGGGTGCTATTCGACCTGGTCGTCGACGAACACTTCGCAGAGGAGGTAGGACCTACTCTGTGGGCCCACGTTTGGCCCTGGATTTGGTTCCTCCACCAACATCTGGAGCATATCTCTATCTCGGACAAAACACTCGTTTTCCACGACATCGTTTACATCCGCTTTTTTCTGTTTGCTACACAGATGTACGGCCCGAACAGCACCCGCACTATTGTCTCGTCGACTCCTGGATTTCGAGCTATTCTAGCGAAGACATGGACCTTGCTGGCTAGGATAAAAACCACGGACATGTTCCAGCCGTTTTTCTGGTATCTCGCAAATCTGCTTGGAAGTTTGGACTTCATCGACCCTGTTCATTTCACGGAGATGATTGATGGAGCGGGAGGAACCCTCGACGACTTGGCCCATCTTGTCATGGGTTACCTGGACTGTTTGATCGAGCGGCAGAATTCATGGGAGTATGGCTCGCTGGGAGCTTATCTCCGCTGTCTCATGAGTCTTATTAATGACGGCCGCGTGGCCAACGCCCCAGATCTGCCCTCATCTCGGCTCTCGCTGCATGAGCAGTTCATCGAAACACTGCGTCATTGCGGATTTGTTTCCGCATTTGTGACTGCAACGAAGTTTCTTCTGGACCCGAACAAGAAATTGGATTCTTTCCTTGGATCGGACACCGAATCGCGCTGCGCCCGAGTTCTCGAATTCTTGGGAGGACTTTTGAACACGCCCAAGGGATATCAGTTGTTTCCCGACCCCATTGGAGCGGGGCTACTTACTACGATGGCACGCATTACCACCCGATTCACTCCAAAAGTCTACCCGTCCGTTCGGTATCTTCTGAAAGAACTCCTCGGTGCCATGGTCTACTACCATGTAGTCATGGCCGTAGACGAGGTGCTGGACGAAGTGGAGGAGGTCATTTGCAACGGGGACGAGTTCGATGAAGACCGGGAAATATTTGATGAGTGGGATATATTCCTTACTCTCGCTCGAAATCGTACCAATCTCATGCGGCGACTCGACGACTTCCCCTCGACAAATCTCAAGGCTTGCGATAATCTGGATGTTCGTGCATTCTTAAACTTGAACTGATGTAGTCGTGGAATTCTGACGATTGGCAGTGCGGAAAGATTCGAGATAGATTGCAGTGTCGGCGGTGTTCAGGGTGCCGTGCATTCTACTACTGCAACCGCGAGTGTCAGCTCGCGGATTGGACGTGTGGCGGGCATCGAAATCATTGTGGGGCCCGCACGACGTTGTTACTTGGTACGGTTTATTGGCCCTGTTCAGCGTTACCATCACTCACACTACTCCGACCAAATAGCAGACTCCCCTTTGTGCTCCCTAGGGTTTCGCGAACGTCAGTTCATGCGAGCACTGGCACAAGAAGCGTACGAAGCAGAACTCCAATTCATCTCCGAAGAACAAGTTATGCCCATGGTTTCCCATTATCAAGTGTTCACTCTCTTCGACTTCACATGTACCCCAGTCGAAGTCACCGTCCTATCTGTCGACGAGTCGCCCCTCGCCAAGACCCTGGAGGACGCAGGCCCGGAGTGGACAGGTCTCTTGGCGCGCATGCGCGACAGTCATGGGTGCATGCAGGTGCATATCATGCAGGTCTGCGAAGGCAGTAAGAACCGAGTGTGGGTGATACCATTGCGGTCAAGCAGCCCCTATATCCATGATGCCCTTCGGGACATCGCTAATTATTTTTCCGAGGGCACTGAGTTCCCCACCTACGAGGAGGTCACAGTTAAAGTCGAGCCGATCCTGGACGACATCGGCGATTTGGTAGAAATTCATTAGCGAGTGGAGACTGAATATTATATTATGGCTTTTTTGTTCAGTGGTTTTGCGGCTATACACGACCTCAGGCACAACTTTTACTTAATGCGTTCATTGGCTATTTCAAGATCCAAGTGCGAGGTGAAGCGAAGCCAATTGTAGGATTTTTGCACGATTGAAAGTATTCGCTCTGGGCATGGACTTGGAACCAAAATTACAGAGCGGCTGACCCACGTGGGAACGACCAAGTGCAATAAAATATATATACCGCTAAAGCCTGTTCCGGTCATTTGCTGTAGAAAAAAGATACTCTCCTGACTTCGACTCATTATGTGCTTCTCCCATGCTAATGTTTGCTGTCGCAGATACAAATTTTGTGCACAAAAGGCCTTGCAAAAAGAAATATAAATAGTTGTGCCGACTAGAATCCATCTCCCATATCTGCGACAAGAAAATTCCCAAGACATCTAGGAAGATGGCTGAGTGGATGGCTTGCACCGAAGCACAGGACCCATAGTGCCAGTTCGCTACCTTATACCTCGCCTCGAGACTAGCCCAATCGCCCGCCTCGTACATGACGAGCATCGCGTCGATAGCGTAGTGTATTTTTCGGAGAAAACTGTCCGTGCCGCTTTACGGAGTAGCATGTTACTATCCGAGCCGTAATAAGACGGCCGTGGCCGTATATGGTGTCACGGTGCGGGTTGTTCCGGAGCGAAAACGAAGGGAGGACTTAAGCAAGAAGAGTGGAACGGGCAAGCAACTGGCGTTGAGAAGACGAAGACAAGGAATTACATGGTAGGTTTAATATACTGTAATAACCGAATCTCCAAGTGTATAATAGTCCGTGAATAAATATATTGAATATGTGAAGCGCAGGGAATCGGCGGAAGTAGATATACCTCTGATGTCGGAGAGGGTTACGCGAGGAGCCGGGGATGACCAGCGCCGTTACATTATCCCCCTTCTAGCGCCGGAGGAAGGACGAGCGCGGAAATATTCGCAGAACGGCGCGCACGTGTCTTGGGGACGTGGACCGGGTCATAGCGGTCAGCGGGGCAAGAAGCACGTCCAGCGCGGGTGGTGGTGATGGTCAGGGCAACGTAGTTGGAGCGCAGGTTCTCGCGCATGGGTGGAGGAGTTGGTGTGCGGCGAGTGGCCGTAGGAACAGCAGCAATAGTTGGAGGTGGAAGATCTGCAGGAGGGGAAACAGTAGAATCGGAATCAGAAGAAGGTGGATCATTCACCGGGTATGTCTGATCCAAAACGACGCGCTGAGGGCGAGGAGCTCGCGGGTGACAGCGGTGGAACCGCTCGAGCATCTCGTCAGCAGTACGAGGAATGTCGGAAAGAGGAACCCAAGTGTCCTCCATCAGCAAAAATCCTGATGAATATATAGTCATATGTAGCCTACATAGTCACCGTAGTTCTGTCGACAACCCCCTATTATATAGCTCGCTGTAGCACTGCGCGACAGCTCTGTAGCGCTACATAGTTTCATATTTCTGTAGTCAAATAGCCTATATAGCGCAATGTAGGCTCCATCGTTCAAATATTACGCCCCCACATTAGCTATTCACGGTCACAAATATTGTTGGAAACAAATTATATTGACGCTACGTTACATGCACAAACATACACGAAAAGAGGATAAATGAATGAATATGAATAACACTCATTTGTCAACAACAGTCCACCAGGCCAAGACCTCGATGCAGTCCAGGGTCGGAGGTGGCGGCAAGGAGGTGAGGGAGGGGTAGGGCGAGGAACTCTACGGTGACTAAATCAGACGAAGGACTAATTGAGACAAACACGTACCGGCTAGCAGACTCAGTGACCATGTGCTTGGCGTCTCTCTAAAGGCAAAGAAAAGATGCGGCACTCAGCCTAGAGGGATCACATTATTATCTTACAGAAGAGAAGAACAGAGGTTCTTACCTGAATCTCTGGATCCGCACACCCAGCCGCATCTCCGAAATGGAGATGCGGCAAGCTTGAGGAGTCGAGAAGCTTGAAGGAGTAACACAAGACAGAGAAGCATGACACGAAAAGACTCGAGCTCAGCCAGGAGATACAAGGCAGGGACTTCGGACTTGATTTGCGTGGCGATTGCGGTGTTGGGAGGGGTATCTTGCATAGTCAGAGGCGGAGAACACGAAGCGTCTTGATGATTGGTTGTGGGATGACACCGGCGGGGCCTGAGGAGTGGCGAGAGCGAGCGTGGTGGTGGGGGGGGAAGTGAAGATGGGGGAAAGAGACAAGAGGGATGCGACGTGGCATCGACCAACCATCGCGTGATCCATCAATCGCGCCATTGATGGAGCGGAGTTCAAATGACTTGGAGGTATTTTCTCTTTTTCTCGCACCCGCAGCTTGCGTTGCCACCATCTCGAAGCCCATAGCCGCCGCTTTAATTCTACTCAAAGAGGTACATACAAGGTACATGAGGAATGCGAAAGTTACTGGTGGGTGATCATTGTGTCAATGTACTTATGTACCATTATTGCGACCGCGGAAAATGTAGCCCTTTATAGTTTTTGCTCAGAACAATGTGGTTCTTCATAGTTCTTGCGCAGAACGATGTAGTGCTTCATAGTTCTCGCACAGAACAATATAGTACTAAATAGTGGGGGCAGAGAACTATGTTGCCTACAGGGCACTATATAACGCCCTACCAAACTATAGCAGCTATGGCAGCTATATTGATCTACGTAATTAACCGGGCAACTACGGCCCGTAAACTTTTTCCTGATGTCGTCCTCGGAGGCACCGTTGAAGCGAACAAGATATTTGTATCGCCTACCAGTCTTGCGAGCGTCGAGGATGGCGGCTACCTGAGTCGCGGGATCGTCGTCTGGTGCCAACTCGAAAGGCCGGGGATCGGAGTGTGGGTGGAAATCAGACGGGTCATCATAGGGTTCTAGAAGAGAAACATGAAAGACAGGGTGAAGACGGGAAAGATAAGAAGGAAGGCGCAGCTTGTAGGCACAAGTTCCAACAGCGCGTTCTACTGGGTAAAGACCAAGCCGGCGGTGATCCAGTTTGTCGGATGGTCGAGTAGTTTTGATGTTGCGTCGAAGGAGCCAAACGAGCTGGCCTGGTTGGAGGTCGGGGGAAGGATTGTGGTGGCGGTCGTAAGCACGGGCTTGAACCTCCTGTGCGTGCTTTAACTCAGCACGCAACTCGGCGTGGATGCGCTCGAGTCACGCAGCCAAATCAGCTGCAGCAGGAACAGCCGCAGGAGCAGCCTCCGTAAGTCGGGGTTCGAAGGTGGGATGGAAACCCGTGTTGGCGAAGAATGGGGACTGTTTGGTCGAAGAATTCTCGGCATTGTTGAATGAGAACTCTGCGACGGGGAGATAATCGACCCAATCGTCTTGTTGGTAAGAGACGAAAGCACAAAGATAAGTCTCGAGTGTCTGGTTGGTACGCTCAGTAAGACCATCTGTTTGAGGGTGGTAGGCTGTAGAGGTGCGCACATCCACTTGCAAAAGGCAGGTGAGCTCTGACCAAAATTGAGAAATGAACACTCCACCGCGGTCAGATATAATGGACTCGGGCAGGCCATGGTAGCGGAAAATCCGATTGAGGAAAAGCCAGGCGAGCTCAGGAGCTTTCATCAACTCGTTGCAAGGAATAAAATGGGCAGCGCGAGTCAGACGGTCACAAACAACCCAAATCGAGTCGTAACCGTGCGAGACTGGAAGTTTGACGATGAAGTCCATGGAAATTGAGAGCCAGGACGAGTCAGAATATCGAGGGGCTGGAGAGGACCATAGGGACGGTGGCAAACAGAGTGAATTCGGGGACAGATATCGCAAGCTTTCACGTAGCCACGGACATAGGTGTAAATCCCGGGCCAGGAATAATCACGCTGTACATTTTGGAAGGTACGCGTGCGGCCAGGATGTCCTGCAACAATAGAATTATGCCGTGAGTGCAAAACATCTGCTCGGAGGGGTTTGGGAACAAAGAGACGCCCCTTGTGGAATACCATCCCGTTCTCGGCGACAAAGTCGGGGTCGCCTCGTGCGAGAGCTTCACGCCACTCCTGATCGGCTTCCCACTCATGTTGGAAACACTGCAGGAGCTCGGATGAGTCAATTGAGAGTGTGGTAAGGGCGGAAATGGAGGTGGATGGAGGAATTGGAGAAATCAAGGGCTGGAGAGTGCGATCCGGGAACAAGGACTCGGTGTGGTAAGGCTTGAGAAGCGTTTTGAACTGCGCTTCAAGAGCCTCATCCCCCTTCTGAGGGACGAAGTCCGGCTGCCGCGACAGAGCGTCAGCAACGTTCTTGTGGCCAGGACCCCAAACGAGTTTGAAGTCGAATTCTGCAAGGAACATGGACCAGCGGACCTGACGACGGTTCAAAACTCGAGTAGACATGAAATACTCAAGATTTTTATGGTCAGAAATTACCGACACGGGTTGGGCCGTGCCAATAAGCCAGGCGCGCATGTCGCGGAAGGAATCCACGACAGCAAGGAGCTCCTTGTCATACACCTCGTAATTGATTTCGGCTGGGGAGAACTTGCGGGAATAAAATGCGACAAGGTGGAGAACACCATCATCGTCTGGCTGCTGGAGTACACCAGTGAGCGCAAAGTCTGAGGCATCAGTCGTGAGCGTGCAAGGCCGAGTTGGGTCAAAGTGGCGGAGTACGGGTTCGGAGATGAGCACGGACTTGAGTTTATTGAAAGAGTCACGTGCCAGGTCAGAGAATCGAAAAACCATGTCCTTCTTGCAAAGAGCAGTCAGTGGAAGGGTAATGGAAGAATAATGGTCAATGAAGCGGCGGTAAAAATTTGTAAAGCCCAAAAAGGACTGAACATCTTTGACAGAACGAGGCTCCGGCCAGTTATGGACGGAGTTGAGCTTCTTGGGGTCCATCTTAATACCATCCGCGCTGATAACATAACCAAGGTAAGCAACCTCGGACCGGTCAAACTCGCACTTCTCCGGGTTAGCGAAGAGACGAGCTTCTTGAAGCCGGTTGAGCACTTTCTTGACATGCTCGTCATGTTCTTCCTGGGAACGAGAGAAGATCAGAATATCATCAAGATAAACAACACAGAAAATGTCGAGGAAATCACGTAGCGTATCCATAATAAAAGCTTGGAAGGTTGAGGGTGCATTTGAAAGGCCAAATGGCATGACAAGAGTTTCAAACAAGCCCAGCGGAGTTCGAAGGGCTGTCTTCCACTCATCACCATCCTTGATTCGGACGAGGTTGAAGGCATTCTTGAGATCGATAACAGAAAAAACCTTGCAACCTTGAGTCCTGTCAAGAAGGTCGTCAATAAGAGGTAAAGGATAACAGTTCTTCTTTGTGATAGAATTCAAACCGCGATAATCGATGCAAAGTCGAAGATCACCCGACTTCTTGCGGGTAAAGAGAATCGGCGCAGTCGCAGGGGATGTAGAGCATCAAATAAAACCTTTCTGGAGGTTGTTATATCCGTGTCGGAAAAGGCCGGAAAGACGGAAGGCCGGAAAGACGTAAAGGGCCGGAAGGACGGATAGGGCCGTAAGTGATACCACGTAGAGGATCGGGTACACCAACTAACTTGGCTCGACGATGAAGAAAGCAGAAGTCAGACCATGGAGCAATGCGGAGGCAAAGCACGTTAATTTTCAACTAAAGATACAGTAGAACATAATATGTATTTATACTAAATACGGAGATATGTCTAATGCGGAAAGAAGTATGTAAAAGACAATAAGTACAGAGAAAGACAATAAGAATAATAAGAGAGAAGCATAGTTGCATAAGTCATATGTTTGATTTGGGGAACGCTCAGAAAACCTTCATTGCGAAAACCCCAAGGTTTGTGCATCAACAGAACTAGCCGGATGCAACAGGAAAGTTGGATAGGACGCAACGGCCGTAAACTAGGCCGTAAACGGCCGTAAAGCAACCGGCAAGGACCGGAAAGTGCATGGTTGTAACAGCATCCCCCTCTTAGGGTTCCTTGCCCCCAAGGAACAAAGAACAAGAGGAATACAATGCCGAAACGGAATGACGCAAGTGTGACACAACATAATGGAAGGGATCGTGAGGAACTGTGAAGTTCATCATAAGTCACGTGATCGTGGGATGTTGATAGAAAAAACTTCTTCTCTTCCTCATCCACCATGTCACAACAATCACAACAATCGCGCAACACCCGCATCAGCCGTGGGTCCTCAATGGACACGAACGAGGAGCGCACCAAACACCTGATGTCGGAAATCGAGGAGATGCGGGAGGGGATCATCGCGGGGATGTCGCTGGAGGCGTTGGAGCGTGCGCGCATTGAGCCTGATTTCCTGAAGTATCTTCGGGATCTCATCGAACTCGGGGGCGAGGCGGAAGCGGAGGTGGCCATAGCGGACGCGAACTTGCGTACCGCGCAGGACGACATGGTGGAAGCGACGTCCCATCGTGACCAAATTGCGGAGTTGCGCCAGCGCTTTGAGCGGGGCAATCTCGAATCCATGGATTACGTCGATGCGGTGGACCTATTGCGCCGCGCGGAGTCTCCAGACGCGGACAATGTTCCGGATGAGAGGCTGGAATCCGGCGACGAAAGCGGGGGTGGAGAAGGATCGGAAGCACTGGAAGAGATCGGAGAGAAGCGGAAGAGGAAGGGGAAGTCGAAAGCGGTGCCCAAGAAGCCACGAGTGGATCGCGAGGAGCGGGATGACTCCTCGGAAGGTGCGTATGAAACATTATTCTCTTCTTCTTTTTATTGATGTTGTTTGCAGGATGCAATAGGTGCAAGGAGCGCCAAATTCCGTGCATCGTGCTGCAGGGAAAAACGGCATGCGATGCCTGCCACCAGGTGCACACAAAGTGCAGTCTGCAGCTGCAAAGCCGGATGCACCTTCTGCAAAAGAAGGCTTCTCGCGTGGTGCAAGCCTTGGCGGAACTAGGCCTGATAGGTGCCGAAGTGCATCGGCCTGCGTCCCAAGTGTCCTCGCGCTGTCGCCAAATCGATTCCCGCACTGGCGAGTTCCTCCCGGAAGAGATCTCCCAGTTCGAGGAGATGCGGCGCGGACTGGTGAACACCCAGCGCCGCCTTCGTGAACTCGAGCGGAACGAAGCGGAACACAAACGGCTCGACGAGGAACACAGACGAAGGAGGCAGCAGAGAAGGGAGGAGAGAGCAGCGCGGGCGGCCAGGATAGGCCCGGAAGAGGCCGGAGAGCCGCAACGGGGCGAAGGCTCCGGAAGAGCTGGTCGTTCCGCGTCGAGTTCCGCTCGCCCTGCATCTCGCCCTGCGAGATCGCGTTCGCGTACGGGAGTTGCGCTCCTTGAGTCAATCGTTCCGGTCGTTTCACCGGTGAACGACACGAGCCTCATCCGGATGACTGTGAAGAAGGAGGAGGATGAGGACGCGAACCTTGCCGAGGCATTGGCGCTCAAGAAGCGCGGGGAGGAACAGGCGGCTCGGAAGAAAGAGCGGAAGGAGCGGGCCGCGAGGGAAGAGGCGGAGAAGAAGGCGAGGGAGCAGGCCGCAATCGATGCGGAGATCCAAAAGCTCATGGTGAAGAAAGCCGAGCTCAACGCGCCTGTGGAGCCGAAGGAGGAGCCGGTGGAGGGAATGGTCCCGTCGGCCGATTTCATGGCCACGTTTCCGTGTCCGCCCGGCTTCCGATTGGTGGAGGGGTATTTGGTGATCGATGAGGAGTCGGACGCACACAAGGACATTGATTACGAATTGGAGTATGTCGAATAATTGCGAAAAATTGTAAATCCATTTTCTTGAATAAACTGCGTAGAGTCGCCGATGAGACAGAAGTGGCCGGAAAGAGTCGGAACCGTAAGACGATCGGAAAGGCCGTAAACCAGGTGTAGGGGCCGTAAGTGGAACGGAGCCGTAACTCAAATACGTTCCTATTCCGGACCAGGTTTTTCCGGATAACGAGTGTGGAATGCAGCCAAGAGTTCTGGCGTGTCCAAGTCGAATGCAGGAACCCATTGGTACTGATCACCGGTATGAGACCAACCAAACCACTCAACGTAATAGCGAAGAGGGCAACGGCGGTAACGCCTGTCAATCTTGGAATCGAGGATCGCCGCAAGCTCGAAATGTTCATCACCGTCGATAATTTCGACGGGACCAGGCGGAGGTTGTTCGCGGCCTGGGAACGGATTCGGAAAGTGCGGTTCAAGCGTTGATATGTGGAAAACGGGGTGAATGCGCGAGAGGGCTTTTGGAAGCCAGATGCGATAGGAAGAACCGGAAGTTTTCTCGATGACTTCGTAAGGACCGAAATGCGTCTCGGAGAACTTTTCCATGGGCCGCGTCGTTGCGATGAACTCAGTTGAGACAAAGACCTGGTCTCCAACCTCAAGCGGAGGGTCCGGAAGACGTTTCTTGTCCGCAATCTCCTTGTAACGCTCCGTAGCAATAGTCAGCTGCGTTCGGAGGTATTCATGGACAGATTGGAGTTCGTACGTGTAATCCTGAGCCTTGTCGACATCGGGACCAACGACGGTCGTTTCGGAGAAAGTGAGAAGCGGGTGGTAACCCTTGTTCGCGAAGAACAGAGACACGCCGGTAGATGCATTAGGAGCGTTATTGAGCGCAAACTCTCCAAGGGGGAGGAGTTCAGCCCAGTCGTCCTGGTGATACGCACAATACATGCGGATGTACTGCTCGAGGGTTTGATTCATGTGTTCTGTTTGTCTGTCGGCCTCTGGATGATGGCCGGACGTAAAATGCATGGTCATGTTGAGAAGTTCGCCCAATGCGCGGAAAAAGGCGGAAACAAATTCCATGCCTCGGTCGGAAGTGACGTGGGACGGAACACCGTGTTTGGAGAATACGTGGATAAGGAAGAATCGGGCGAGTTGTGCGGAAGTGATATGTCGGTCGCAGGGGAATAAGATAACCTGCTTGGATGCACGGTCAACAATGACGCAAATGCAATCGAACTCGCCGGAATAAGGGAGGAATTCAATGAAGTCGATGGATATCGAATGCCAAGGATGTAAAGCAACCGGTAATGGACGGAGAAGGCCGTAAGGCTTGTGCCGCGGGGCCTTGTTGCGCTTGCAATGAGTGCAGGACTTGCAGTAGTCGCGGACGAAAATACGCATTTCCGGCCAGGCGTATTCACGCTGGACGAGAGCCAAAGTGCGGTTCTGTCCAAAATGGCCGGAGAGTATGTGATCATGCTTATTTTGCAGGACACGTACGCGGAGTATATCAGGTGTATCGCCCGAAACCTGGGGAACATAGATCCGATTGCTGAGAAGAAGAAGACCGGTTGGATCCATGGTCCAGCACGTGGAGCCGGAAGCGCCGGAAGTCGCGGAAGCGATACCGGAAACTGCGGCTGGGTCGTCAGGATAGTGGGAAATGATTTCGCGGTGCAGCGAGTCAACGTCCATGACGAGAGATGCTCGGAGACAAATGTCCTCGAGGAAGGTAGCGTTAAGTGATGCGGATAACTGGTCGGAAGTGAAAATGGGCCGGAAGTTCTGAGGATTGATCTGGCTGAAGGCCGTATCCCCCTCTTTAGGGTAGACGTCCCATCGTCTAGTTAATGCATCGGGTTTACCTCCGAGCTTTCCGGGTCGGAACCGGATTACCATATTGAAATGGCAAAGGTATTCGGACCAGCGTACTTGCTGACGGGTACGGACCTTAGTCGAGGCAAAGTATTCCAGATTCTTGTGGTCTGTGACAACGTCGACAGTGAGAGGGGCACCCTCGAGATAATGACGCCAATGAGTAAAGCAATCAAAAATAGCGAGGAGTTCCTTATCGTGCGTGTCATAGTTGAGTTCCGGAGCGGTAAGGGTGCGGCTCCGGAAAGCGACGGGATGGAATTCACCGTCGTCTCCAAGGATGGAGAGAATGCCCGCAATGGCGTAATCGGATGCGTCCGTCTCGACCATAATCTGACGGCCGGGAATCCAGTGATGGAGTACCGGAGCAGCCGTAAAACCTTTTTTGAGAGTGTCGAAGGCCGCTTGACAAGCGGGTGTCCAATCCCACCGTTTGCCAGTACGAGTGAGGCGGGTGAGTGGAACGGTAATGCCGGAATAGCCGTAAATGAAGCGCCGATAAAAGTTACAGAAACCAAGGAAGGACTGAACGTCCTTCACTTTCCGAGGTACTGGCCAATCCGTAATAGCGGAAATTTTGTCCGGCGCCATGCGGAAACTGTCAGGCGACAGAATGTAGCCGAGGTACTCGCAAGTGGTGACGCTGAACTCGCACTTGGATAGCTTGCAGTATAATCCAGCTTTGCGTAGGCGACGAAGTACCTCGCGGACGTGATCCGTATGATTAGCCGGATCGTCGGAGTACACGAGGATATCATCCAAGTATACCACGACGTAAACGTCCAAGAGATCCGCGAAGAGGGTATTAAGGAAGCGCTGGAAAGCAGCTGGTGCGTTGGAGAGACCTTCCGGAACGACCCGGAAATTGTAGGAGCCGTAACGGGAGCGGAAAGCGGTTTTGTACTCGTCGCCAGCTGCAACACGGAGCAAGTGATAGGCGTGGCGTAGGTCCAGTTTGGTGTAAATACGCGCCTTTCCAGGAGTGTCGAGCAGATCCGCGATCAGAGGAAGCGGGTAACAATCCTTCTTCGTGATGCGATTCAATCCACGATAGTCGACGCAAAGCTGGAGACTTCCGTCTTTTTTCTTAGCGAAGAGAATCGGAGCGCCGTGGGAGGAACGAGACGGATAAATGAAATCCGCCTTTAGGTTCTTGTCGAGGAACTCCCGAAGCGCGGTCAGCTTGGTTGCGGAAAGGGAATAGATGGGGCCGACCGGAGGCTCAGCACCATCGACAGTCTCGATCTTGAGATCGAATTCGCGATGAGGCGGAAGATTGTAAGCCTTTGATTCAGAGAAGACGTCGGCGAAGTCGTGGTACTCGGCCGGAATGCCGGACAAATTCGCAAAGTCCGGCTCGGCCGCAGCGCCAAAGCCGTTAGTCTCGTCGACCGGGGATGCGCGGAGCGTATACTGGACGGTGCCTTTATCGCGAATAATCGCGTGGAAGGCTGCCGCATTGACCATAGACACAAGTGGGGCAGAAGTGAACGGACGAGGCGTAGATGCCTCAAACGGAATCTCCATAGAAGGAGCGGATTCGAGCGAAGACGTCAGCGGTATTGAGGGAAGGAGAGCCGGGGATACCGGAGGTTCCGCCATCTCCGTAGCCGGAGAGACCGCAACAGGATCCGGAATAGTTTCCGGGAGTGTCGACACAATAGATTCGTCGTAAACAGGGCTGAACTTTAGTGAGGCGTTGCGCCAATCAATCAACAGATTGTAGCGGCGTAGCCAGTTTAGTCCAAGAACCATGTCACAAGCAGAATCCAGACGGGTGACATAGAATTCCATAGAATGGACATCGCCAGAAGGAAACCGAGGGAGCAATTGAAGCTGTCGGTCAATGATGGAGGAGGAGCCGTCGAGATACCGGAGTTTAACCGAAGGGACCGCATACGGAGAATACCCATTAGATTCGCAAACCCTAGTAGACACAAAACAGTGCGAAGAGCCGGAGTCGATGAGCGCCCATAAGCGGGAGTTGAATCCCGTGGCAACTCGTTTTACAAAAGACGGACACAGGGTTAGGCCCGCGTCCGGAGTAGGAAAACCGGAAAGAACGCCGGAAGGCGAGAGATAGTCCGCAGAGAGTAATGATACATCGAGATCAACATAAAAGGCATTAGGGGAAAGAGTGGACGCGTTGAGAGTAACCTCGGGAAGCACCTCGGAGTCAACACGGCTCGGACCAGGTGCAGAGGTATCCGAGCCGCTGCCTATTTTTTTGACTCGGAGGAAGAAGCATCAGCGGCAGCGGGTGCGGGGTCAGAAACAGTCGCGGCCTTGCCTTGAGCACCAGCCGGACGTTTGCGGCATTCAGCCATTTTGTGACCCGCGCCGCCGCAGAACATGCAGAGGTTGTTCTTCATGCGTCACTCGCACTCCTCTGGCTTGAGCTTGCCGGTGGAGTCGAGCTTGGCAGCGTACGGCTTCGCCTGCTTAGACCCGGAAGCCTGAGCCGCGTTGCCGTTAGCCGGAGTATTGGCCGGAGGATTGGTCTTGGGCGGGGAGTTGGATTTTCCACCGCCCTTGCCTTTACCCTTGGACTTTCCACCACCGCCACCACCTCCCGAGGCCGCAGCACCGGAAGAGTCGCCGGAAGATTTTCCGGCCGGAGGCGGATTCGCAGCAGCACGCTCGTTCGCACGCTCAGTGTTGCGGCGATGATACCGCTGGTCGAGCTGCGAGGCGAGGGTTTTCAGTCCGGCAAGAGTGACCGGAAGCTGATTCTGCGCCATGGTGTCCTTGATACGGCTTGGAAGGCCGCGGTAAAACGCCCGGAAAAGGGCGGCCTCGTTATACCCAGTCATAACCGCATGGGTGTCGAACTCGAGCTGGTAAGTTGCCAGTCGATCTCCAGGCTTCATGGAGAGAGTCTCCAATGAAATCCGCGCGTCGCCGAAGGGATCGTGTGGGCCAAAATTCGTCGCAAGCTCTTGAACGAAGAGCTCCCAATTCCCATCCCAGAATGGAATGGGTGCTTGTCCGTCAGCGAAGATGTTAGGCTGAAACCACTGCTGAGCAGTTCCGCGAAGATACGACCGGACGTAGAAGATTTTCTCATCGTCGGTCGGAAAATCTTGCGGACGTTCCGCTATGTGCAGGTAGATCTGCGACATGAAAGTGGCGAACTTCGATGGGTCGGAGCCATCGAAAGTATCCGGAGCGCGGGAGGAGGTGCGAGTGGAGCGAGGAGGTGCGACAGAATTCCGAGCGAGGAGAGCCATTGCATCAGCCATTTGTTGAACGGCGTAGTCGAGCTGAGGATTATGCGGAGCCGGAATATGAAGTGTAGGGCCGGGGGGCCCTTGCGGACCGGGAGGACCTGGAGGACCTGGAGGCGGAGCCGGACCAAATGGTCCGCCACCACCACCGCCGCCACCTCCACCGCCACCAGGTCCTGGATCCGGAGCCGGAGCACCGGAACCGGAAGGAATTCCAGCCAGAATGGAGGGATGGGGCGGAGGCGCACCGCCAGGTGGCGGGCCTCTACCTCCTCCTCCACCGCCGGAACCACCACCTCCACCGCCGGGTGAGCCGGAAGGCCCGGGAGGCGGGGGCGGAAAAGAACCAGTGGGAAGATAAGTGGGTTGTGGGGCGATTGGGTCAGGAGCAGGAGTTCGAGCTCTACCTTTACCCTTATCAGCTGACTCCAAAGGAGGAGCAGATGCCACACACCGTCCAAGATACGGATAAATCACGCCCGTTTCACGAGGCGGAAAATCAGTTGGTACAGGCTGCTGTTCTAGAGGATCCATAGGGTCGTAAACCTCCGGAAGTTCTTCAATAGCCGTAGTGACCGGTTGGTAGGATACGCGTCGGCGATTAGGGGTAGGCGATCGCATACTGCTTCCACCTGATTGACGATCGTACTCTCGAAAATCCATCACCTGAGGATATGCCGGACCGGGATAATGGGAACCGGTCGGAGAAAAGGTGAACTGCTGTGGACGGAGAGCAGCACCGCGCGCATCTTGAGCGAGAAGTGGGCGAGACCACATCGTTGGAGCATTCGACCGTAAAGGCCGGGATTCCTCAAAACGAGGCTGCGCGCGAGAGCGAAGATCTTGTAGGGAAGAGATGATGCCAGAGACATTGTCGTAGGTGAGCTGTCCTGGAACGACGATCGGAACGATGTTGCTGAACTGACGCGAATCACGTCGACGGTTCCGAAAGTCGGGGGTATTGGCAAGGTGGCTGTAAGACATTGAGCCAAATTAGGTTGAGTTGAAAATACTGTTATATCCGTGTCGGAAAAGGCCGGAAATACGGAAGGCCGGAAAGACGTAAAGGGCCGGAAGAACGGATAGGGCCGTAAGTGATACCACGTAGAGGATTGGGTACACCAACTAACTTGGCTCGACGATGAAGAAAGCAGAAGTCAGACCACGGAGCAATGCGGAGGCAAAGCACGTTAATTTTCAACTAAAGATACAGTAGAACATAATACATATTTATACTAAATACGGAGATAATCCTAATGCAGAAAGAAGTATATAAAAGACAATAAGTACAGAGAAAGACAATAAGAACAATAAGAGAGAACCATAGTTGCATAAGTCATATGTTTGATTTGGGGAACACTCAGAAGACCTTCATTGCGAAAACCCCAAAGGTTGTGCGTCACAGAACTAGCTGGAGCATCGGAAAATTGGTTGGACCGTAATGGCCGTAACCGTAACCGGAAAGGCCGTAAGCGGCCGTAAAGGAACCGGAAAGTGCATGGTCGTAACAGAGGTTCTCATTGAGGTATTTGGCGAGAGCATTGCGTTCTTCCTGAGAAAGGCGGTACATCGGGCCGAAAGGAGGAGATTTGCCATCTTCAAGATCAATCGAGAGGTCGTACGGCTGGTGCGGTGGGAGCACATTCACCTCCGTGTCTGAGAACACAGTTGAGGCCCAGGGCATGTACTTGGAAGGGAGTGCGCGCAGCGCGGAGTTGTCATGAGGTTCGTCAGGAGCATCCGGGCCCAGGTCGTAGTCAGGATTTGAGGGCGTCGAGCCCATCATTGCAAGTTTGTAGTAGGGAGAATCTGTAGGATGAAACCAAATCAGTGAAATATCATGGTTCTTGGTTTGTTTTTGGAAACGGGAAGGGTTCAGGATGCGAATGCGAGGAGTGGGAGCAGGAACAGGGTTGGTGTGATCGAGGACAGAGCGACCGAAGCCGTTAAGTCCCGTCAGCGCAGACAGGAAGGAGGAACAAGGGGATGTGCACATCAGAGGAGTTGGCGCGCTGTCCATGGACGAGCACAGGGATGAGTCGTTGGCCAAACACTCATCATCAAGGGAAGAAGTATCTATTGGAGGTACAGGAGGAGAGGGAGCAACAGGAGCAGGGATTTTGGGAGGAAGGGAGGAAACAGAGCGACGGAAGGAAGGAAATAACTCGCCGTTAAGACCGAAGCCTAAGCCGACGGAGGTTACTGAGGTCGAGTTGAGGGAGGTAGAACCCGGAGAGAGGTGTCGAAGACCAAAGCCTTGGGCACCCACGCATACGGGCTGAGAGCGAACAAGATTGCAACAGGAGAGGGAGAGATCCATGTCGGCCCAGTTGAGTGAAGGATTGTGCCGGTGCAGCCAGTCCAGTCCGAGGATAACTGGATATCCGACAGACACAATGCCAAGTCGAAGCACCTCTGAATGCGATTCAACTGAGAGGTGCGCGACAACGTCATGGGTGACCAAACCACTGGCGATAGGACGATCGTCAACAGCTGTGATCGGGACTGGAACCTCCTTGGGCGCCCACGGAAGCGAATGCCTTTGGGCGAACTGATCCGATATACAAGATCCAGACGCGCCACAATCAACCAACGCAAAAGTGCGGATTGAGCGGTGTCCAGGGAACGAGAGTTGGACACTAATGAAGAAATGATCTGGAGAATTCAAGTGAGAGTAAGAAGCGAAACGGAAAAGAGGAGGGACATAATTTTGGGGTATATATTGACCGTTCATCACACGGACGAACATGGGCTTCGCGGCGAGAACAGGACGTGCCCTATCGTCAGAAACCGAGAGCCCTAGGGCAGGGGTCGATGGACTCTCTGTTAGGCTTTTCCCGCCGTGGAGGCAGGGGCCTGACACGCAGCATCGCGCTTTTTCGCCTTGCCAGACTTGTTGGGACAAGTATCGGCATTGTGATCAGCACCTCCGCAGCACAAGCAGAGGTTAAGCTGGCGCCAGCGATCTTTCTCAGCCTGGGTCAGCGGGCCGCAGAACTTGACTGCATCGACTTCCATCGGAATGATGTCGGACGAGGTAGCAGAAGAGGTAGCGGAAGACACCAGGGGAATAGATGCTGGCAGGCGAGGACCGGGATGGGACGAACTCGTGGTTGAGCACGAGCCGTGTTGAGAACATTCACGTGAAGTGAGCTCGTCCTCATGGAGGCCATTGTTGAACTCGATAGCGAGAGTGACATACTCGTTGAATGTTGCCGGTTTAGGGCGAACACCACGGACGAGATCCCGGACGGAGGGTTTAAGGCCCTCCTTGAACTGATCAAGCTTCGTCTGATCAGAAAACTCGACATGGGGGAGGAGCTTGTGGTATCTCGCAGCATATGATGCACATGAGCCCGTTTACTTCAACACTTTAATTTTGCGAAGTGCTGTCCGCCCATAATTTGGGTCCCCAAACTGTGAACGGAAAGCAGCGAGGAATGCGGGGAAATTAGAAAGAAGGTGCGTATCGTGAACCTTCGTGGTATAGTACCACGATTTGGGGTTGCCGTCCTTCAGGTATGTTGAGAGGTAAGCCGTCTTGTCACGATCATCCGTCATCCGCTGGAGGCGAATGTTGGTTTCGATTTCGTTGATGAAGGCTTCGACCTCGGCAGTAGCCCCAGAAAATAAGCAAGGTTCACGCCCTTTGAGAGGACGTTCCGTGGGAAAGGCGTGATGAACGGCGGGAACCGGAGCGGGCATAGGAGCGGGTGTGGGAGCAGGCGCGGGCATGGGCGGCATTGGAGCGAAAGCAGGGTGATTGCCGAAGTTGCCAAGATTTCCGACACTCTCGGCAAGAGCCTTGAGCGCCGCCGACATAGTCTCAAGCGCCTGAGTTGTGGCGGCATTCTGCTGCTGCTGGATGGTGTGGACATGCTCCATGAATTGCCAGATGTTGGGCTCAATTGCCGGCGTCAAGGTAGGCTGGTGCTGATTCGGGTCTGCAGGTGAAACATCGATGTAACTCGGAGAAGTTGAAGCTCCATTGTCGCCAAGATTAGCCCAAGAAGAGTCGCTGACGCCGCCCCAAGGATGGTTGCCCTGTGGGTCTGACATTGAACGTGGGACAGAAATAGAAGAAGTAAAAAAGATGGGAGATCGACGAGGAAGTGGGGAAGCGGTGTAAGAAGCAGAAGCAAAGATACTCAGCTCGTAAGCCGGGGTCTTGGTCTTCTCAAACTGTCACGGTGCGGGTTGTTCCGGAGCGAAAACGAAGGGAGGACTTAAGCAAGAAGAGTGGAACGGGCAAGCAACTGGCGTTGAGAAGACGAAGACAAGGAATTACATGGTAGGTTTAATATACTGTAATAACCGAATCTCCAAGTGTATAATAGTCCGTGAATAAATATATCTACTTCCGCCGATTCCCCACGCTTCACATACCTCTGATGTCGGAGAGGGTTACGCGAGGAGCCGGGGATGACCAGCGCCGTTACATATGGCACGGTTGTCAGCCCTAAGGGAGGGCCACAGGGGATTTGATTGGCGGATGGGCCAAAGATGAGGTTAATTACGATGATTGACTTCTAAGTTACTTGTATTTATGTGCCTAAACGGGCTTTCAATGTCAGACGGGTTGGAAATCCCCTTTTTGGGATTGTAGCGTTTGTTGTGTCCTTGTTTGCAGCTTGTCTATAAACATGTGCTCTCCGCCGACGACAAAGCCCCTTCGCCTCCCCTACTCTGACAGTCACATGCTCCTTTCCCAGCACGTGTTTATGCGACACGTCTGTCAGAGTCGGTTGTAGGAGGGTGTTTTGAGACATATTTATTGCTGGGGGGAACAGTGTTCCCCCCAGACCACCTCCTTTTGCCTGATGACATATTCAAGTGAAGGAATAATTTAATTTTCCTAATTTTCCGTGTTTTTGAGCTCATTCTCAGTATATTTTGGAATCTGGTGCGGGGGAGACCCCCTCCAACCCCTCTGGCACTTGCCGCGCGGCCCACTGTGTGGTGCAACCGCTCGCCGCGGGGGCCCACTGCGTGGAGCTTTGAAATTAATTTTTTTGTGTGTATTTGAATATACTTAATGCTTATTTGGAGTGAGGATTATGCAGCGTGGGAGAGACCCCCGCAGACCCCCCGAGCGCTTGCCACTGGGCCTGCTGCGCGGAATACCCTCGCCGCAGGGCCCACTGCGTGGGGCTTGGACAGTAGAGAAAAAAAAACACTAAAATAGAAGCAAAAACGCGTGCCCTCGGGTTTGAACCCGAAGGCCATCAGTGTCGGATGAAGCACGCATCATAACCACTACGCCAGGGAACTGATAGCAGCAAAGGCTTGCGATGGGTCTAGACACGGCCAGAGCGGCACATAGAGACACACATGAGCAGATAAGATGAGATATGCCTTTTAAGGCAATGTCAGAGTGGGGGAGGCGTGGGTCAATTGCCGACGACATCCAGCTGCTCCAGCATCAACCTAGTCTGCCTCAGTGCCTGCTGCCACCGCCCTATGTGACTGCGAATATCGGGAGTTGGACACGACCAAATCGTAAATGGATAGCTCCACAAATCCTGGTGTATGCAGCGCCGTATCATGTATTCAGCATTCGAGCTCTTCGCAGCCTATCCGGATTATTCTCGCTTTCTGACGCACACCATGTCGTGAACATTGATCCTCTTGTGCAGTTATAACCTTGGTCTTTCCCTTCCTATCCACAGACACTGGGAGGTGGCCACTCCTTCAGGCTTCCGCTGTTCTACCCTAGCTCCACATTTGCACCTACGCACACCACTTGTAACTAAACAAGAACACTCGTGTGTGTCGCGACGTGTCTCGCCTGCAGAGCAGAATGGCTGTGGCGCTACGCGCTGCTGAACGCGCGTGCGGCCCTCGATCCGCTCAGCATGAGCATGGGCGTGCCCATCTTTCCCTCCTCGGTACTCGATCCTGACGTTGCACTGAAAGCTGCGGGCGATAAGGGCGAGGGCGCGATGGTTTGGGCGTCAATGGCGCGGTGAGCGTGTTCGCCGCACTGGGTGAGGGGACTGTCGCCCTTGTCTTTGCCGTCACGGGCGAGCGTGGGTGGCTGCACGTGCAGACGCGGTGGGGTGAGCTCATGAAGAGCGCGGTGGCGGCAAGGCGATGGAGCGGCGAGGTGCTCGGGCGAGACACAGACACAGATGGTGTTGGTGAAGCGCGATCAGTGCCGGGCGCGTGCACGGAGGTCCGTCGCCTGAGGGGCAAGGAGTACGCAAAAAATGCGGCGAATGCGACGGCCTATGCACGCGGGGGGTATGTTACGACGCAGGACGAGCGAATCTACGCCGGGAATGAGTAAGACTATGACGAGAACTAGGAGATAGAGAACGACGAGTATGAAGAAGAGGAGGACGAAGGTACATGTCGATATGTCCTCCATCTGTGCACGAGTCGGGCTGCTAAATGTGGCATTGCAGAGGAGAACGAGGAAGAGCTCGCCGTGACGAGACGCCAAGGAGCTCGCGCTTAAGAACTGGGCGCACAGGTGAATATTGGACGGAGCCTGACTGTCGCCCACGGATATGTATCACTGGGCACAGGTAGGACGGGTTGGGTTTGTGCCCCCGTTTTTATTAGGAGAGGCAAGCTGACGACGGTGTGTCATCAGAGAACCCCAAATCGTCTATCTGCGCCGTGCACCCCGTCACATTGTCCATCTCCCCGCCTTCCTCGCCACCGCATCCCTCTGCCTCTTCTATTCTTCCCGCACGACCACCACAACAACTCCTGCGGCACCGCCAGTGCCAGAGCGTCACCCTGAGGTCGAGGCTGCGGGTGTCGACGGCAGCGGCACGATGTGGAAGCTCTTCGACCCCACGATGCGCAGCACGCATGACGCTCACGGAGGTGGTGTAGGTGCTGTGCGAGGACGGCATGCGGTTTGACGGGATGGATTGGAGTGCGAAGCGATGGAATGCGCGCAAGCAGGAGGATGAGCGGCTGCGGGAGCGCGAATGCGAACGCGAACACGAGCGGGAACGGGAGAGGGAGCACGAGCTGCGGCACCGCACGGAGGGGAGCGACGACTCGGCTGCGGGGCCGCCGTGCACGAGCGACACGAGCCCGGTGCTGTCGACGTTGACACTGGGGGCGACACCGAGCCCGCTGCCGCTGGCCAAGTGCGCACCTCGCAAGGAGACGAAGGAGCAGGACATCAAGCTGAGCATCCCCGTGTCGCCTGTGCTCAACCCGCCGCGGCTCCTCTGCCACATTCCCACATTTTGGAGACGATCGCGCATCTGCAGCAGTCACCACGCGCTGGCACTGTTATGTATAATCCCTTCTCATTACTGTAGTATTACGACCAAAGGTTCAGGTGACGGGTGACAGCCACCCGTGAACTGAACAATTTTGGTGCTGGTGACAGTGACTTTGCGATTTTCTGGCCTAAAAAGGCAAAACAAGCGTCAAAAATTTCGGACCGGCTTGGCCGGATTCCTATATATAGTAATATTCCTGTGATTGCCGACCAATGAACGAACACCAAGTTCACTTAGTTCAGTGAACAATTGAGGTGACGGGTGACAGCCCGTGAACCTTTGGTCATAATCGCCACTTTGCGTTGCAGCCATTGGAGCTATACCATGGCAAAATGATGTTGCGATGCTCGATGGCTCCACCCACCAAAATTAGCCACTGGTGGCTGCCACAGCCATCTGACATCATTTTTGGCAGGCGGAGCCACCAGACAACGCAATGTCATTCAGCCATTAGATGGCTCCAATGGCTGCACCGCAAACTGTCTAATACTACAGTAGAAGGTGGCATCCATTGCATAAAAGCCTCTAGTTTACAAGGTGCCATTTTAGATATGTTAGAAGTACATTTGGTCAGCAAAATACATAATAAGTGACGGATCACAGGCCATCGCTCGATTGCATTGCATGCTCGTTGCCGTGCCGGACAGCGACCAGAGATATCTGCATTTAGACAACATCAATCAAGGCCTCTGATGGTCGTCAGCGCCAACATCGACAAAATATCACCCAAAAATTATCAAAAAAATGGGATGTATAGAATAGATATATTGTGTACATGTGGTGAAATACGTAGTGACCAGAGCTAATTAACGATCATAAAATACATTGTCCCTCAAAGGATACTTATCTGCACTTTTCACCATGCCCTGTCGCAGCGTGCGCAGGTTGCTAGTCGTTCACAATACGTGTTTGGCTGGTCTGTGGGGGTCTTGTATGCAAGGTGCTGCAGCCATCACTGGGCTGCTGCGACGTGCGTGCACAGTTCCTGCGTGACAGGGCACCAGCGCTGTACAGGGCAGCACACTTGCGATACCCCCCGCGCTGGCTGGGGCAGCGTGGGGGCCGATAATGTATCCACTGCGAGGCACGGGAGGGCACCGGGCTGCGCTGGACGCCGCACATGCAGCCTTACGCTGGCTGGGGCAGCGTGGGGGTCGGTCGCGGCGTGGGTGTGGGTGTAGGCGAGGGCGAGGGTAGCATGGGGGTCAGTTGCAGCAGTGTTACGATCATGCACTTTCCGGCCGTTTACGGCCTTTCCGGTTACGGTTATGGCCATTACGGTCCAACCAACTTTCCGATGCTCCGGCTAGTTCCGTTGACGCACAACCCTTGGGGTTTTCGCAATGAAGGTCTTCTGAGTGTTCCCCAAATCAAACATATGACTTATGCAACTATGCTTCTCTCTTATTGTTCTTATTGTTCTTATTGTCTTTTACATACTTCTTTCCGCATTAGACTTATCTCCGTATTTAGTATAAATATGTATTATGTTTTACTGTATCTTTAGTTGAAAATTAATGTGCTTTGCCTCCGCATCGCTCCGTGGTCTAACTTCTGTCCTCTACGTCTCTGAGCCAACTTAGTTGGTGTACCCGATCCGCTACGTGGTATCACTTCCAGCCTTTCCGTCTTTCCGGCCCTTCCATCTTTCTGGCCTTCTGTACTTCCGGCCTTTTCTGACACGGATATAACAAGCAGGTGAGGGCAAGGGTGGGAGTCAACCGTAGCGGGTCGATCACAGTGGGCAAGGGCGAGGGTGCGGGTTGGCCGTAGTGGGTCAGGCGAGGGTGGGGGCGAGGGCGATGGCGAGAGCAAGGGCGAGGGCAGGGGCGAGAGCAAGGGCGAGGGTGGGGGTCGGGTTGCAGCGGGTCGGTTGCAGCAGGTCAGGGCGAGGGCGAGGGTGGGAATGTAGCGGGTTGGTCGCAGCGGTCAAGAGCGAGGGTGGGGGATCAGTTGCAGCGGGTCGATCACAGCAGGCGAGGGGGAGGGCGAGAGGGAGGGTGGGGTCGGCCGGTCGGCCGTAGCGCTGGCTGGGGCAGCATGGGGGTCGTTCACAGTGTGGGCGAGGGCGAGGGCGAGGGCATCGTGGGGGTCGGTTGCAGCGAGTGAGGACAAGGGCGAGGGTGGGAGTCGGCCATAGCGGGTCGGTCGCAGTGGTCAAAGGCGAGGGCAAGGGTGGGTGTCGGTTATAGCGGGTCGGCCACAGTGGGCAAGGGTGGGGGCAAGGGCAAGGGCAATGAGGTAGATACAATATGCATGTGCGGCCATTGTTGAGCCGCCGCATGGTGCGCACACAGGTTCTGTGCGCCAGGGCACCGGCGCTACACAGGGTGCCGGACATCCAGTCTTCTGGCTTGTGACGCGGTGCTGGGCTGCCCCGACCTTGGTGTCGTCACAAGGTGCTATGCAGGAGGGCATGTGGGGGGTGCTAACCTGTCTGAGGTGGTGCCAGTGGTGGGCAGGAGATGGCACATGCACATGAGTGACGTGTCAACCAGAAAGTGCTTTTTGCGCCAGAAAACTGTGTCAAATTCAAAAGTCAGCATCCCAAAAATTCGAGGTACCTGTGGGATGCACGAAGAACCTCGAAATGCACGATTGCCTGGCCATCCAATGCATGAAATCGTTGAATACCACATTCCACCAAAATCACAATATTTCAAGCCTTACATTGGCCCTAAAGTCAACGAAACGTGGAGAGCACATGGTATAGGTCTTTAAAAGTGTGCTGATGATGAGGAGACAGATTGGTGGATGTCTTGGGGATCTGCGAGCCAGGAGATGACGCCAGGTAAAATTGACAGTTGCGGGGTGTTTGGTCAGAAAAAAGACACGTGGAGGGGAGAAAGTGTTGCTAAAGCGGTCAGATATCCCATCGGTACAGCAAAGGGAGCAAGAGTTTGTAGACAGATCTGTCTGAAAGATGTTCGTGGTCGCAGTGAAAGGCAAGAGAGTCATGTCTGTCACTTCGGATCACAATGCCGAAAGACAGGGATCAGCCACAAAATTTGTATAATTGAGGAGCCGCATCCACTGTTGAAAAATTTGAAGAGAGAGGTTGGTCAGGAATCTATACAGTCGGGTACACCCAAACAAGCTCGATCAAAAATTATGAAACCATTCCTATTAAGTGGCTTCTAGTAGAAAGTTGAACTCGAAAGTCACATTCATTCTCGGTGCTTGCTCACGGTTTAACAATTCCCAAGAGAGAGTTGTCTTAAACATGGAGTTCTGCCTCCTGGGGTGCCCATTAATCCGATACCACAGCGAATTAAGGCACGGCATTCTGGTTTGCTGACACTGGTCTGAAAAGGTTTCTGTCCTCCAAGGCCAGCCTCGGTCGCTTTCCAAATATTCAAATATTCTGATAGTAGCGCTCTCTTCAGAGTGCTCCTCTGAACATTGTGGAATGCACATCTTGGGCAATGTACTGGATTCAACACTGGTACTGTTGAGATATTTAAACTGGCTGGTGGCAAGCAAGCGGAAAGGAACACCGTACTTCACGTTGCTCGTGTGCCCTTGCTGAATTTCCGAAATTCTGAATGTAGGGAAACTATTATAATGGTTTTCCGCCCCTTGGAGACCGAGCAAGCGGTCCCATACATCAAACCGCCAAGTGTTACAGGTGTGATTACTACAGGAGTGCTACCTCGGGGAAAGGAACCCAGTTGTTGGTGTTCCCTCAGCGCCCTTGCTTAATCTCTCGTATTTTGACATATCACAGTGTCTGAGAACGATCCTCCCTACTTCGTGACGGGTGCAGTTTGACCTCCGGTACTTTCAGTCAAACTGTTGAATGCGTACATAAGGGCCTAAGTGGGTGGAAAGGAACAACATGTGCACTCACGAAATCGAAGTTGATTGCGTCCAGAGGGCTTCACATGGGTTAGGAATTAGTGTTTGCCTTGGTTCAGGGCCAAAACACCGTGCAGTTCGACCTTGAGATGCATTTCTGGGCCCGGCGTCTAATTTTCTGTAACAAGCACTCATTTTGATCTTTCAATTCTATTGGCTCGGAGCAGCGGGCCGTTGTCGGAATCTCCCGAAATTTAGAAAACCTTGAGTGCTGTGCATGTATTCCGTTAAATAATATGTTCTACTTGTGCCGTAAACAAATTTAAACCCCATAGGTGTCTTCCATCCAGGTTTCAAGGGAATCCGTCAGACTGGGAATATTCTATTCATGATTCAATCTTTGTTCCCGCCAAAATATCACCACCAAACAATTTTCCATCCATACAGACTTCCAGCAACCATTTAAAAATCGGAAAAAATGCTCACACATTATCTCTATAGCATATAAACAACATTTGTCAAAATTGGGGCACCACTATTAAATGAAATGGAAATAGTCAGGGTAGACTCAAACCGCCCAGGCTTTCGTCGAGTTTCAATGCCAAACACAAGCTCAACCTGGGGATTTTTTAGGTTCGGAACAAGCCCATGAAGTTCCGGCCCAGCGCGCTGGGGACCTTCTTGAAGGGGCTTGCTTCAGACTGCATTAAACAGAGGGGTTGCCAACTCCTTTCTTGCTACTCCAATCTTGGCTCAAAGAGAACCCCAACCAGGATAAACCCGATAGACGCTAGTAGCTTGTGTGTTCCCCAAGCAGTAGGACCAGTCGTACGGCATCCTCTCTAGGAGGCTGTATGTCGTAGGTCGAGATGCGAGGTGGAACCCGAAACGAGTCGAAGAGGGTGTGATATCCACCCAGGTATACAACCCAGGGCATGGATACAGCCCGTAGTACGATGTGGTGGAATCGGGGCAGGGTGGAGACAGTGCCTATGTCAAGCCAAGGTAGAAGCCTAAGATTAGATGAGGTAGAATCTACTGTACATGAAGATTCTGCTGTGCTTATATAGGCTTCTAATAAATTAAAGCGATCGGGGTCAATTGCGATCAGTTCCTGTACCGTAGCATTAAGGAGTGTTAATGCTGATACTCCTGCACTCCTCTGTGTTGGTTTCCGTGGTGTCAGTGGACCTAGGAGACCCAACATTCGGTTTTCCTAGTCCTAAGTGTCATCGTATCCAGTGGTTCAAACCCCGATCGGGTTTGCAACCACTCCTGTACTTCGTGTACACTTCCCTGTTATCTGTGATGCATCTGGGGACTAGGATCCGTCTGTACGGGTTCCTAGTCCCTAACGTCTTCTGTATCCCGTGGCGCAGACTACCTGAGTCTGCGGCTTTTAGAACCTGAGGCCAGGTTTCAACCGTGAGAAGGTCACGTGGTGGCATCATGAGAGTCCTGTGCCGCTAAGACGCATCTGTATCCATACAGACACGTCGTGCGAAAAAGTAGAACCTGGGCAATTCACGACAGTTCGATTGCTCTGGAATTCAGGCTCAGCCTTCTTATATGTTCGATGTATAATTTACCACAGCCACAGTTCCTCAATTCTATTGCAGACCCTGCCATCGACACTTCCATTTCCATCGGCTATTGCTTAATACTGGGCTCACACGGGCTCCTGTGCACCTGCAATCCCAGGTGAATCAAAGATGTATGCAGGGTGTATGCCCCCCAAATTTCCATTGGCTTTATTCTCACCTGTCCCTCTCAAAGAAGACATGTGACGGCCCCGGTAATTCAGCACTCTGGTTCAACTCTTCTTGCTCTATTAGTGTTACTACCAGCACCATTCTTCAGCCTACTGCTTGCCCTAGTCTCCTGGTGCTTTTCCCTCACTGTCCAGATTCTGGGGCACAAATTGGTCCCTAGAGTTGTCTGCACAGCACTCAGCGCCCTGCGACCCCTATTAGTAGTGTTTTGTCCCTCGTTCCTCAGTCACAGTGCTCCCTCGCTCGGCTGCCTGCTCACCTGCTCCGCTCCGGGAGCTGTGGCACACACAATGTACTTTTAGACGCGAAATCTCTCCTGCCATCGGCTCTGCGCATCTCACTACATACTACTTGCATCATCACTTGGATTGTCAGCCCACCGTCTTGCTACGCATTAAACACCTGCCTGCTGTGCAGTGCACCCAATCTGCAATTCCTTGTACCCCAACCATCTGAATGCCATTTGCAGCACATTTCCCACCGTAACATTGTTCACTATTTGTTCCCCAGATCGCTGCTCGCCCCTCGCATCCCTAAATTGTGCTCACCTCATTTTCCCAGGTGCCAGCTTGTCCATGTATTCTGTCTATGCTCTAGAATGCGAACACTGTAATTCCCCTTTTGTACATGCTTTATTTATTCCGCACGCCCCACATCTATCACATTCAATAAATTCCTCCATTTCTAACTCAATTATTCTTGCTGAATGTGTGCAGTGAACGAAGTCACTTGATGTTGGAGTAAGAGTGAAATTATTGTCTCTATTCGTCATAAATAGAACTCCAGCACACGTACAGTCAAAGATTATTGGAAATTTCAGCCTATTCATGTTTGAATGTATGAATTGGGTCATCTTACAAGAAGTGCACCGGATTTCGGAGTGAGAGAGAAGCAGAAACAGTGGGCTACCCTAAAACAAAAATTGTGGCTCCTCTGACCAAACTGGCAAGATAATCTCACAGATTAGTGGACTAGATGGTGTGGAGTTACATTTCGAAAAGAATGCCCTGTTCAGAATCAATTGAAAATGACTGGGGACATCGGAGGAAAGCAAACATTGTGTTTCTTTCCATTTGGCACGTGTTAAGCGACCGTCATAAGTGTGAGATATTACCATATATGGCCAGATCTCAGAGATCGATCATGATTGAGCTCTGATCTGCGCCCTACTTTGGGAATGGAGCCCCTAACAAGATTGTTTCTGAGGTTACCAACAGGCTCAAGGACCTTGCATTGCATTTCGGGTGAAGCCATTTCATTATTTTGATCCATCCTCACCTTCTGACAAAATTCCGGAGCTATCCGTAATTTATTCCGTGTCTTTACGACCAAATGACTGGATTCCAAAAATTAGTTCAATACTGGATCCTGAAGGACACAAGGACCTCCATCTGTGGGCATACAATGGGGCCTTACATACTGAATGATATTTTGCTACTCATTCAGTATTATGACTCTATGGAGGTTGTGAATGGGGCATCACTATGTCAGAATGTCGAGGGTCGTTCCGGGTCAATTTCCGGTGGGGCAGCCTGGAAAAATGGGATTCCACATCGCCTTGAGTATCCTAACAACGTATTTCAAAATCAGGGTATGTTATATTTGACCATTTTTTCACCGTATCTTGGGTTTAAGGGGACTGGGTGGAGGTATTAGGCCATATTGGACCCCCAAAGATGGAGGCATGCCATCTTGGAACATGATTCTTCGGTTTGAACTGGGGTTCCTTGCACCGAAATGGCGTAGTTGTTGAAAAGGTCTCAAAAATCCCTAGGTTTGTTCCAAGCCCCATTCTGATGATGCCACACCGAACAAACAGACCAAACATCAAACCAAACACACCAAACACGGCTTTCATCAGAAGGGGCTTGCTTCAGACTGCAGAAATCGTGGGGGTTGGAAATCAGTCTCTGCTAACACAACACGGCCTCAGTGGTGTCCGGCCATTTGGTAAAACTTTTAGTTCATTAGTATGGCTACGAGATCGCCCAATACCAGGTGCAAATATATGTAGAATTCACCGAGTTCTGGAAGGTCCAACAGGGGCGAAAACAAGCATTTTTTGTGATACCTGAAGGATATTTATTTTGCAACGGTTTTCAGAGACATTTCATTTGAAGCTACCCTTGGTATATATCTTTGAGTACAATGCATTTCCAGGGCTATATGTTGTATGTGGACGAAGTTATTCAACACTGATTCTCAAAACCGGCCGAAATTACTGTATCATCACGCTCTGTGACTAGTGTTCCATGCATCACACTCAGAACAAAAATATTCACTGTCTTCCATATATGCAGTAAAAATTGGGTTTTCTACGTCCAATAGGGGAATTCACGGTAGGGCCTATTTTCCCGTTTGTGAATAAATATATTCAACTGATGGGACCATTATTTCTACAAACAAAAGATAATCCACAAACGAGACTTAATCTCGTTTGTGGAATAAACACTCGTTTATAAAATTTATTCATGTGCTTACACAGCATGAGTAAGTAGCCCGTGCCTGATCCTTGTTGCCCACGTGGAAGACTAAGGCTCCCGACGGCGTTCCGTGAGACAGAAGAAGATCACCGCCACCCCGCCCGAGAAACGTCGCTGAAGGAGGCCCCAGGGTTCAAATAAAAACATCAAGTCTGTAGAGACCGGCGCAGATGGTGACAGCATGGTCAAGGCATTTACTGACTTGAAGAAGGAATCCTAAGGAGCTGAGACCAGTCAAGGTCAAGCCAGAGGCGAGGCCCCAAAGACGTCAAGCTTCCAAAGCCAAGTATGGGAACATTTAAAATAATTGGAAAACAAACGGGGTGATCATGCATTTATTCCACAAACGAGGATTTTATTCATCCTATCACTTGATTTTTTTATTCACAAACGGGAAAATAATGCCTACCGTGAATTCCCCTAATCTATTCCCCTGAGTCAATATTCCCTCTTGAATTCCTAAAAGGTGTTCTCCTTGGTTCAGAAACATGCAAAAGGGGCAGTTAACCAGGCCAATGGTATTATGTTGTTGCCAGCTTAGGACAAGGTATTTGTAGTGATACAAAGCCTCACAACAGTTTATTCTGTACTTGATATGATATCAAGATGGTTTTCTCATTGAATCAAACCCGTATTCTCACTGCTAAGCCATCTGATCCATCTAGAGAGTGGGTTAAAATCTGAACACTCTGGACACCATGGAGCTGCAGTTTGGATGTTCCTAGACGTGGCAATAACCTCAAGTAGACCATATTTGCATTTCAAATATGTTAGTACAATGTTGTGGTTGAATGCAGGACATGTCAATTGTGTGAGGCGGAGTGTGACATAGTGTGACACCTGGCACTTTCCGACTTCGCAGCACCCACACGCCCGCTGCCAGAGCCATAAAATATTCAAAAATATATGGGTGCATCCAGAACATGCAAAGGGACATTTGAGCAGCAGGGACCCAGTTGATTGGATGTCATTCTAGACCTACAGCCAAAGATCTTTGAAAATGTGCCAACTTTGGATCAACACCACAACTGAATAGTAACATTCAAGTCTGACAGTCAGTGAAAAGCATAGGCGAATACCCATAGATATGTTCTTGGGTTCCCAGTTTACACCTAAGGATTTGGGTTACTCATTGTTTAGCTGACCAGGGGCCGTTGCTGACACAAACCACGAGGGCAGCTTTTATGAGGAATACAGGCAGTGCCAACAGCTGTAATTATAGCTGATTATGGATGATTTGGGGCAATGAGAATAGCGAGATACATGGAGAGGGCCTAGAAGAAAGCTGCTGGGAAGCGCCAGAGCCCAGAAGAGTGCTGCGGGAAAAGGACCCTCTCCCACTCTCCCCTGCCCTGACTCCACTCATCACGCCTACAGGCATGCTCTCTCTGTGCTTTCACATCACCGACGTCCTCCTTGTCATCCCCTGCATCTCACATCCCCCATCTGCACTGCCGTCTGATCCCATTTCCTCAAACACCACTTGGCCGTATCACCTCACGCCGGCACCGGTCACAGTGCTACCCCACTTCACATGCATGCCCATCGACGCAGTATCCCACTCCGCTCCCATGACCGCCTGTTTCTGTCTGACCTCTGTCATCCATACGACTCTGCACGCACGCACTTGGTGACTCTGCACGCGCTTGGTCGCATCAATCTTACGGCTGCTGCGTGAGCTCGAGGACGAGGACAAGCGTGAGCACGAGAAGGAGATGAAGAAGCAGAGCCAGAACCAGAAGAAGGATAAGAAGCGGTGAGTGTAAAGTTTCGTCTTTGTCTTGCTTTTGTGGCCGAACGACAGAACTATACACCTCGTTGGGTGGAGTATGCTTGAGGGAGACGGAATGCCCTCCGGGGAGGGAGGAATGATGCACTGCTCTGATGGGGCGGTGCAGAATGGGGACCCTAGAGACTTGTACTGATGTGTTTGCAGGCAACAAAAGCAGGTGAAGGAGGAGAAGGAGGCCCAGCGCACTGCTAAGAAGGCTGCGGAAGAGGCTGCTGCTAAGGTGAAGCAGGCAGCTGCGGAGGAGCAGTGGAAGCACCGCAAGGAGGAGCGCAGGAAGAGAAGGCGAGGAAGGAGGAGGAGTGGTGGAAGCAGCTGGCAGAGGCAGAGGCCAAGGCAGAGTGTGAGAGGCAGTGCCGCAAGAAGGAGGAGAAGGGGAAGGCGGTGACAGACCTGGTATTGGGGCACCCAGGCATTTATTCAAATCTGCTCGAGTTGCAACATACTATAATGTACTTCACTACATTACAACATCATCTCACGAGGGCTAATGCTTGCCTGAGCAGTTAGCTAAAAGGGATATAATGTGTCTCGAACCATTAGAAAGGTGCTGGACAACAATCCTGGTAAAGGGTTGAAGTGGGAAGTTGCTAATGAAGCAATCACGGAAAGTGCCTTACCATCCTGGAAACAGATTGGGGCTACTGCACATCCCTGACTAAGGGCATATTACGAGGGAACATCCTTCTGAACCAGAGGGATCATTGTTGGACATCATCTGACGTCTCCAGAACTGCCAAGAGAGGGCTGGACTTGGTCAATCTACCAATTGACTAAGAAACCGTACTCAGGTACTGGGAAGCGGCGGCTATCACGATTTTCAGAGACAAATCACTTAAGCGGTTCAAGGCAGAACCATTTGAGCGGATGGTTACCAAGGAGGGTAATGGAGTGCTGATGAGGAGGTTGGCTAAAAAGTTGACATATCAACAATATCCCATCACGATCATTCTAAGTGATGTAGATCTTGACTCATCGCTAAGCTCGGCTCGTTGATGTTTCTTATAAATCTCTCTCAATTTTACTAATCACTTGATATCTGACAGGAGTTCATCGGCTAGTGGCCATACCACTAGTCATATACCCTGAACCCTATTGCTTGTTTGTATCAGTCTCGTTTATATTTAGAATCCTGTAATGTATTTAAGTGGATGGTTATGGGAGGAACACCAGTGAATCTCACCCCACCTGTTGGATGCGAAGTTACTAGACTTCACGCTTAACCGGTAGAGTAGTCATTCATTTGGAGACACCCAGAAGCTATACCAAGTTTCGTTTGTTTTCCCTGTTTGAATATTATCTGTGTTGGATTTGGATCTTTATAAACAACGCGTGGACATATTGGATAAATGGAACGGATGTGTGGAATATAAGGAAACAGATCGGACTTGACAATTGGTTGTAATCTCGCAAGGATTAGCAATCGCAGATACTATTTGGAATCCGGATTCATTAGAATCACTTGCTTTACACATCGGAGTACTATCTCCAAACCTAGACCCACATCATACAAACTGTTGCACATAAAATCTCGTCTGTCTATCTGTGATTGCGCCTAGAATGGGTTCGAGCAAGTTTTATCTATACGACTTGTAGACCTGTAAAGTCTTGCTTCTCAAAGAGAACTAAAGTTCAACTTGCCACAATCTATACTGGATTGGAACCCCGAACTTGCACGAGGACTATAGTGTTTGAGTTGTTGTAGTCGCATTATCGAACCGTGTATTCATTTACAAGGTTTGTTTTGTGGTTATTTCACCGCCAGCCCCATAGTCAGTGTTACAGCGGAGAGGCAGGACTGCGAGGAGAAGGAGCGCAAATTGAGGGAGGAGCGCGAGGCCAAGGCGGCAAAAGAGAAGGCTTCTAGTTGAGAAGGTGCATCCATTGTATAAAACCCTCTCATTTAGAAGGGCACATTATAATATACACTAGAAGCTCGCCTATTTTGGAAGTCGAGGCGGGTCCTCAGCGGCGACGTCATTTGGGCACACATAGCGCTCGCACCGCTACTGATGGCGCTGATGGCGCGGTCCAAATGGGGTCGTTGTTTACACATGTTCCATTTCCATCAATGCTCTTCTTCCTCTTGCCACATTCACCGACCCTGCGACATATGCCATTCAGTGGCAGGCCTGGTGGGACTCGCTTCAGCCGGCGTGGAGAACAAAGGATGTTGACGTGCAGTGGTTGGTGGTGGGTGGATACGGAGATGGAGGAAGGGAGTGGGGCATAAATGGTGTCTTGAGCATTGTTGCTTCGCTCTTTTTCTGGGGGCGTGCCGCACATGGAAATGCCGAGTTCTGCGGCTGGTGGGAAGCGGCAGTGGGGGATGTTGTCTGGATGTTCGAGGGGATGGCTGCATACTATGAACTGTTCAAGGGTAAATTCTAATGTCGTGTCATCCTGTCTGTCTTTTGTCCTGTCTTCCCTTTTCTAATAGACTGTATTTATTGAAAGTTTCTGCTAGTTATGTTGATTTATGGATGCGACTTCTGTCATTATATATCAATGAAATAGTTGACCGAAGTCTGGTGGAAAGTAGTGTCTCGTAACCTGAGTATATAATATAAGAGGGAAGCCAGAATCAGAACGGCAAAAGAGAAAAAAACAAAGCGCTGGACAAGCAGACCGAACTCGCGACCTCTGCACTTCGCCTCAATGCATCAACTGACTCACAACCAGCTGAGCTAGGCTGAACTATTGGTGTCGGCGGTGGGTGTATTCTGTAAATCGTTTCTAGGTCATTCGAAGGAGGGAGCTTTCCAAAGTGCCTATAACAATCACCAAGGATAAATACAGGGAAACAATACGTCGTTTGGGGTGCACGTGAGGTCGAGAAGCCACAAGATTGAATGAAGAGGTTGAGAGGTAGTTTAGACACATAATTACGATTTTATTGCGTGGGGCAGGAGTGTGCAGTCTGGCCAGCAGATGCCGAGCAATGGGCCAAATCCCGACGGGACCACGAGGAGTGATTTTGGGTAGCGACGGAGCTGGAAGACGCCAAGGAAGGCGGGAGGACAAGAAGCGATGTCGGGAAGCCACGGAGCTGGAAAATACCGAGGAAGGCGGGAGGATGAGGAGTGATGTTGTTGAGAACCGGAGCTGGAAAACGCCAACAACAACGGGAAGATGAAGAGTGATGTCGCAATATAACGGAGCTAGAAGACGCCAAGGAAGGTCGGAGGACAAGGACCGATGTCGGGAAGCCACGGAGCTGGAAAATACTGAGGAAGGCGGGAGGATGAGGAGTGATGTCACTGAGAACCGGAGCTGGAAAACACCAACGACAACACAACAGGAAGATGAGGAGTGATGTCGCGATGTAATAGAGCTGGAAGACGCCAAGGAAGGCGGGAGGACAAGGAGCAACGTCGGGAAGCCACGGAGCTGGAAAATGCCGAGGAAGGCGAGAGGATGAGGAGTGATGTCATCGAGAACCGGAGCTGGAAAACACTGACGACAACGGGAAGATGAGGAGTGATGTCGCGATGTAACAGAGCTGGAAAACGCCAAAGAAGGCAGGAGGACGAGGAGCGATGTCGGGAAGCAACGGGGCTGGAAAATGCCGAGGAAGGCAGGGAGATGAGGAGTGATGTCGTCGAGAACCGGCACTGGAAAACACCGATGACGATGGGAAGATGAGGAGTGATGTCGGCAAGGAGCGGAGTTGGAACACGCCGAGAAGGAGGCGGATCAGGGGCGGGAAGATCTCGACCATGACGGGAGGTGGGGAGTGATGGGGGGAGACAGAAACAGGGTGGGAATCTACGGGTGCTGCCGAACAGTGTGACACATGGATCATTGGATGCATCAATCGAAGCAGGAACCGTCATCAATATATATAGCCAAAGGGAAGCCAATATTTGGGTGGAACAGATTTTTCTGAGTATTTTTTCAGGTAAATCAAAGGCCAAATACATGCAAAGGTATACAACCCCCTCCCAGGTGCCCAAATGTAGCCAAAAAGCCGGTGCATGGACCTAGCCAACTAGTTGTGTAGCGCCATGAGTTTAAAAGGCATTTCCAATGGCTGCATCCATTTATCTTTGTCTATATATTAGGGCTAGGGCTCATTATGTGTCTCCTTGATGGGTTTACCCCTATGGTAGAAGTATTTATTGTAGCCCTGGTAGTGTAATGGTTAAAGTACTGGTCTGCTTGTTCTAGATCAGGCTAAGGCTTTTGGTTCAATCCCCGCTATTGACTTTTCCTCTGCACGACAAGTCTCGGGCTATTTTGTAAAACGGCCTCTGAACCGGATCAGGATATTATTGCACAAAAGAACTACAACTAGGGGTGCAATAACTGCCTTTCCTTTCGAGAAGATGGTGGTGAAGCCCTTCTCGTCAAGCTTAGAGATGGAAATGAGGTCAGAGGAAAGGTTGGGTGTGTGTAGCGCTCAATAGAGAAGATTTGTCTGACCCCACCTAAATCAGTGGCCTTGTGTACTGTGCCCGTCCCCGAAATTCGGAGCTTCGAGCCCTCGATGCTGGTACCCTCTCAATCGTCGAAAGGATGGTAATCGGTGAATACCTTGCGCCTCCCGATGCAGTGGTCGGTGCAGCCTGAGTCCAGAACTGCGACAGTATGCCCAGCAGTCTGGGGTTGGAAAATGCTGACTGGGACCATAGCCACTGTGTATGCAGCCTCACGTCCGGCATCATCCTTGATATCTGCCAGGTCAACAAGCATGAAAGATGACATGTCCAAAATTGCCGAAGACACCATCTCGAACGAGGTAGCTGACGTGGATCTCCCCAAAGCGGAAACACTGTTGAGTGGGTCCATTTAGGCATCCAGCTCGATCTCAGCGACAGCATCATTTGCCTCCAACCAGTCCATGAGCGCCGTGGGAGATGCAAGAACATTCTCGCCTTGGAAATATATGTCCTGCATCTCACCCGCATTGTAGACACTAATGTCTGTTGCAGGGACAGTCCATGCCGCGAACATGTACATCTGGGTAGTGTTTGCGGTATTTGCGGTGGGGGTGTGCTTCTTCCCCTGCCACCACAATGGATACTGTTCGGCCTTGCCGCCTCCCAGGTGGAAACACTCTTCCATTGTGTGCCCCTTCCTCCTGACTGTCATACACGTTGGGTTGGTGCATACCAAGGCCTGATGCGCTGCGTGCCACGCAGTGGTGTTCACGTGCTCTTGGTTGATGGCGAGTGCTGTGGTGACAAGGGCCATGGTGGGGATTGGCACGTTCGAGCAGTTCCTCAACTGATCCTCCTTGATGAGGAAGTTGATGACCTCAGCGGATGATGTGAACATGCGTAAAATGGGAGTAACGTGTCTCCATTCATTGCTGAGAGACATGATGAATGTCAAGCAGAATACACTGTCGGTGATGGCAGTGCCGACATTGTTCACAGCCTGGCATAGCTTGCACATGGTTGCGGTATGCTCTATAACCGGTGCACTGGGAGCAAGGTATGTGGAATTCAACTCGTGTTGTGTGCGGCTGAGGGCCATGTCCATCTGCCTTACGTAGATGTCTTCAAGAGACTTCCAAGCATTGTATGCACTTCCGTCCATCTTGAGCTCAATGCTAACAGGGTCCTTGGTATTGAGAATAAGAATGCACAGGGCAATGCTGTCGCAGTACATCCACTCATTGATGGATGGGTACCACGAGTATACGGTGGCTGGTTCAGCAGGGAGCGCGGTTGTGAGAGGGTTGAGTGGGGCAGCAGGTGCAGTTCCAGCGGTACCGGCCGCAGGAGGAGGAGAGGGGTTCAAGATTGTACTGTCAATATATCCGCTCAGCCCACGGCCTTTGAGGTGAGCAAGGATCTTCATTTTGAATGCTGTCCATCCTGTACCATCAAATTTCTCTGACTCAGGAAGCACAGGTATGCCAGGTGCCATAGACAATATATTTAGGGGCAGGTATGAGACACAATATATGCCAGAGAGTTCGTGGTAGGTCTGAGTCAAACAGGATATTCCCAGTATGCTGATGGACAAAGCGAAATAGATTTATTCAGGTGCGGGTGGGGCCCATAACCTGATAAACAATGTAAGTGCTAGCTAAACGAGCCATAAGTAAAGAAGCTAACAGAAGATAGGAAGAGATATGTACCTCAGTTGGGGGAATAATGAATGAGGTACAATATTGTAACGACCAGGTATTTAAGGGAGCCAGGTGATCGGTAGATAAGGAGGTAGAGGTGAAATAGGATGATCGGGTGTGAAACAAGAGGGAATACAGTGCTAACAGGCGATACTCGCAAGAGCACCGCCCCGACTATATGGCCAGCCGAGCCATTTGTTAACAACCTATAGGTGGGAGATATGATCATCCCGGCGCGATCACAGTTAGGGCTGTCTATAATACAATATTGATATGATTTTTGCCATATCATATTATATCCTTATCATATTATGCTCTCAGCCTCCATATTGTATTTGTATTATATTATCTGCATATGTATTAATACATATCAGAATATAGCAATAATATATTAATAATATTCTGCGAGGTTAATGTTCTGAGCAGTTCTGGAGTCGAGACCCTGGAAAAGTTCATATATCAGCTATTCTTCTGTTATAATACATAGATAAGTTCTCTTGGCAGACCAACATCTCTAGTCACTCCAGGATTGTAAGAATCTCCAGTGCATGAATGTTTGATAGAGGTAAATTGCCCTTTTGAGCTACACCGCCAACGGGCCGCCACATAGCCGCCAGCTGGAACCATCATGCGTACCATGTGCGATGACCAGCTGGTACACTACCTCCCATCAGCTGGCCATTGGCCGACAGAGTAAATGGGTCCAGCATGGACCCAGCTTTCCTGGAGACCAGCAAGGTGGCCAGCCTGGGTGCAACCTGTGAGAAAAGATGGGAATTATACATCACTTTATGTACCTTATACTTTCTCGCTCAGACATTGGGTACAATTGACAGCACGACAAATTGTATATACTACACTACAACATGATAGTGGATAAATAAATAGTACGGCAGCGTCACCTTGTGATGACAGTTAATGCGTCGGGTGTGAGCCATATCGGCGCCAAGGGTGAGTTAGTTGGGGCGGGAAAAGGATCCAAGTGGGGAGCGGGTACATTGCACGATGCGAGTAAACATTGATCAGTATCGGTAATGTGCCAAGATGAATTCAGATGCACTTGAATCCCACATGCCCACTCTTTACAAGGGACAACGACGAGCCAAATGCGAACGTCAGAATGACAAAGCAAAATGAAGCAAACAAATACAGATACTGTACTGGTGAGATGAATTGCATGGTGGGCTGTGGGCTGTCTCAAGATATCAGGTGGGGCAGCGGCCAGATGAATGAGTTGCAGACTTGGAGATCGAACAAATGGTGGTACTTGAGCATTGAGCTTGAAGGTCTTGAGATAGCTTGAAGAGTATCTGAAGATTAGAGCACTTGAAGCTTGAAGGCTTTGGGGGCATCTGAAAAATCTTGAGATCTCGAGAGGCCACTAGCGAACAGAGGAGCCGCCGACAACAAGTTCTGAGGAGTGTCTTCAGAGAGGTTTATGTAGTAAGGTCTTGGAGTAGAATGAACCATGTTCTTGACGGTGACGCGACAGCAAAGAGGTGGGAGGCCCAGGGATGGTAGTGGGAGGAAGGAAGGAGAGACGGGGTCGCCAAGATCAACCATCTGTCAAATGCACGTGATGCGCACGGACCTTTGATGGTGTCAGTGAACATGTCAAAATATTGTTTCATTTGACCGAGATGTTCCGGACGTTGACTCCGTTCAACAACTGTTTGATTTATTCACAGAGCAGATACCATAGGACACCATACATATTTGTTTTGCTGAGTCTAGAAAAGATACCAATTAACATGAGATAGAATCAAACTCCGGCGATGATCAGTGCATGCAGTGAAGTATTGTTTTTGTATTCAAGGCCAGGACTTTCATTTGTTTAGTTTTGAGCGCAGCCGTCCCAGACCTGGGAGAAAAAGCGAACTCCCAGCTGGTTTTCCAGTTGCTCATCAGCTGGGAATCCCACCTGGATCATTCAGCTGGAACCCACCCTCATCGCAGCTGGAAACAGCTGAGTTGTTTTCCGATATCTAGCTGACAATCCCATCTGGAGATGACCTGATGGCACTTTGGCGGTGTATTGTTCAGAATTTGCCGCTTTTTTCAGTGGTTTTCGGGCCTGCTAAGGTTGGAAATGATTTTCTCGAAAATGTTTGCATGATCTGGAAGTTTATGGCCTACCATAATACAGAAATAATACGATAATATGCTGAGTACCGTTTCATATTGTATTCATATCATATCATATTATATTACACCATATTAATATTATGTAGGTTGTCCCAAGGCCATATCGTATTCGTAGTATCATTAATATATTAATAATATATTATTTCGTATTATATTAATGGACAGCACTAATCACAGTGTCGGCTGTTGCCGTATATGATTGGTACTTACAGCATTCTTGGCCAGTCAAATAATGTCCCTCCCGCTCCTGCCCCGCGCATTTTTCGCCAGAGAGTGGATTTATTCCCAAGGAATTTTTTTCTAGGATTTTTTTTCATAAGCATAGGCCATTGATCGGCCTCGTTTTACTTGTGATGATGTGACGGTCAAGGTGACAAGCGTCGCTCCTTTCCTTCACCATGTCTGACGAATACTTTGTCTTTGCAGATGTGGATGGCTACGAGCGCAGCTCGGAATATACAGTTGGCGGCCTCTGTCCTATCCGAATCGGCTGTGTTCTTGGCTCTCCGCCACGGTACCGCATCATCAATAAACTCGGCCGCGGTGCCTTCTCCACGGTGTGGCTGGCTCGCGATCTCGTCGAAAGGTGGAACCAGTTCTCTATCACCTTAGCCACGAAGTACTGACTAGATATAGCCGAAATGTAGCTTTGAAAATTATTCAGGCAGATAGAACGTCGGACAGCAAGGAACTGACCATTCTTCAACGTCTCAAAGTCTCTGACGCCGAGGAGCCCCGTGTAATACAGCTCCTTGATGTTTTCGAACACACCAGCCCCAATGGGACGCATCAAGTACTTGTCATGGAGCCCGTACACCCGATTGACTTCATGAGGTACTCGGCTTTCCGCCCCATATTTACGCGCGAAGCCGTGCATCAAATGATCCAGGGTCTTGCGTTCATCCACAATCGCGGGATAGCACACGGTGGTCTGTTATTTTTCACCCCATTGCGCTCGGCTGTCGGTTTTATTCTTATCGCTCTCGCAGATCTCCACCCTGGCAATCTCGGCGTCGCGGCTCCTGAGATCCACCAATTCTCTGAGGTCGATATCTGGAGCCAAAGCAATCGTCCCTACACCCTCGCCATTGTACACTCGTCAGTGGATCAGAATCCTGATTCGTTCCCGCCCTATTTGTGTGGGGACATGGACTTGGGGAAGTTTCTACTCGAACGAGCACCGGAGTTCACGCAGCGTCCGCTGTCGATCCGCATCTTGGATTTGGGAAATGGTGCGGACTACTCTCTCCGTCCTCGCGTTCCTTTGAATTCAAATCTAACTCTTCGTACAGCATACATTGTCGGCGAAAGCTCTTCTCCTCGATGCGTCACGCCCATGACTTATGCTCCTCCTGAAGTTGTATTCAGGCAGCAAGCGCTCAAAGATCTACACGCACCATGGGATCAGTCCAGCGATATATGGTCTCTAGCTCTTTGTGTGAGCTCCTTCTATTTGATTCTATGGTCGCGTCCTTACTCCTCCAGATTCATGCTTTTATCTGCTCGGACGGCCTCTTTTCACACATTACCGGCAACCTCCTCCACGAGATGATGCATTACTGCGGTGAAGTGCCGAACGCCTGGCGTAAATTTATCAAGTCGAATCCTTTCCCTCGGGGTAGGTCTTTGACATTCCGAATCATCACGGCTGAACTTACACCGTCCCGCAGGTAAACCCAGGCCTGAGCATGCAGACAAGCTATGGAAGGAAAGGGAGAAGGTATTCGCTGTGCGTGGCGTCGAGGATCCCCCTGGCCTCGTCAGACTCCTGCGCCGAATGATGGTACTCGATCCGGCAAAGCGTCCCTCTGCAGCGAAACTCCTCTGTGACCCGTACTTTACTGGTCTGCAGGCATTACGGGCGCCGTCTGCTGCTTCGTATCTCCATGATCCCGAGCATGCCACACCCGATTTCCAAACGAACCGGTTCCTGCGCTAGTTCCCCGCTCACTATGTAGGATCGGAAGCGCCTACCCCCCGGCACAGCTCGTTATGTTGTCGGTTTCCAGGACTTTCTCATTCCAGTGTCAAGCCGGTTGCGCACGCCGCTTAACATTGCGGGGGGAGGGAGAGGGTGGAAATTTCCTTTTGTTTTGTTGTCTCATAATCAATGATTATTTGCTGCTTCCTCCGATCGCGGTATCCCTCAGAAATTCTCTGATTTTCTTGTTGGGCCTTCCTCAATGATTATTTTGCCACGCCACGCTTTCGGAAAAAAGCTAGAAAGCGTCGCCCCTGGCGGCACAGCCCTTGCTGGACGAGGTTAAAATTTTCTTTACAGTCAATTCAATACTAATGGGAATAGTGATTCTCTCGCTGCGTTTTGGTGCGCACAGCAGACACCACGGTGGACATGGAGCGCCATCGCGCAAAGAATGCGAGTCACCGGCGAGCGGATATGAAGCTGACGCGCGCGCTCGCGCGGCGGGGTCGTAACCGCGGAGGCGACGCGGACCACAGGAGAATGGTGCGAGTGGTAGCGCACAGGGACATAGGAAGCAAGGTGTATCTGGATCAGACAATTGCACATTAGAGATGCTCGGAATGAAAGAGAGGACATACCACAGGATCGCTCGATGAATCTTCCATTCCAAGCCGGTGGATGCGAGAGGCTGTCGGTGATGGCCTTGGTAGAGACGAGGCTCAAAACGTTGGCGTGAGGAAAGCGAGCGTAGAAATCGGGCTGGCAGTGACGTCGGGCGGGAGCCACGCTCTGGAACCCGCGGCCCTCGAGTGGGAGTAGTAAACGTCCACGGTACCATCGGACACGGCTGGGGTAGGCACAAGGCGACGAGAAGGGATCGCCGCCAGCCGTCTCAGCCCCTCCCGCAACACCACCTGGGTCCCCTGCCTTGCGTCCGTCCCCCGGCCCTCTGACCTCGTCGATGACGCTCAGGCTGTAGTCCATGCTCTTCTGGCGCGAGGTTCTTCACCATCATATGCCGTGAACCGTCGAACCGAAAGTCAATGGACGCGGAGGATGGATTACGAGGGGTGCAGCCTTGGATCCAGAGGAATCGCGCGGCGGCTGGGTGGTGGTGCGCACGTAGGAGTAGGTAGTGGAGCATACTGGTACGACCAAGATGCACCTGGATAAGGATATTGCATATCAGAGACGCCCGGAATGAAGCTCGAAAGAGAGGGACTTAACGCAGGATCGAGAAGGCAGATAATGTCGAGTGGCTGGGGCCGCCCAGCTCGAAATGCGACGACTCGCGCGCCAGCCTAAGAGATCGAGAGAAACCGATGCCATGCTCTGCGAGTATCCCATGAGTTTGATATGCTCATCGACGAGCGGAAGGAGTGAAGGAAGGCAGTGGTGGTGGTGGTGAGTTCCTTTGGAGATAGGAAAGCAGAGGTAGGCAGATGTCTGGGGCGCAACACAAGCTTAGCGTGCGAACGAACGATCCACGCAGAGCAGACAGCCTAGGATTCCAAGACAAACTGCGCTCTTTGCGAATATATGTTCTTCGTTTCCCTGTTGGCGCGCGAGGCCCGTCGAAGAAGGTGGCATGAAGGAGGAAGAGAGAAGATGTCCAATTGTCCGATTATCGGGATTCCTATATGCTTGGCGACCACCACTCCTCTTCTCCACCACCTTGTCCCAGAGCAGCACCAAGGTAGGTGGCCCCGACGGTGCGCCCAATATCAGGCTTGACTCAGAGAGACGTCTCAAGGGCGGTGTCGTCCTCGACCGCCTGAGTATTTAGAACGAGGGCCCCGTGGTGCCGCATTGGTGCGAGCAAGGATAGGGCAAGCAACCATCACAGGCCGCTAGGCGGTAGACGGTGGTCCATCGGGAAGCATCGGACAGTAGAAGCCGCGAGCCGGCTCAGCCAGAGGACGACAGACGCTCTGGTGTTGCGGGAAAAGGGGAGACAAGGAGGTTCGTTGACTTGATGGATGCGGGAGCAGTGTCCAATGTCCATTGCCGAGGTGTCTCCAGTATCCCTGTTTTTCAGACTCCGGATCCGGATCCGGACAAGTTGGCCGACGGCGTTTTCTCCCATTCTTCCCGTCCACCTTTCCATCCCCGCTCATCTGCGGGTTCCAAGTATCACCCCCGTTTCTAATCTCTTTGGCCTGCGGCCGAGCGTTGAAGTACCAACGCACGGATGAAGATCGTGGCCACCTATGCCACCCGTGTTCACCTAAGAAAAGGACGGTGAGCGGAACTCGGGATGGGATGAGGAGCGCAACATACGCTGATAACACCGCATGGCCGAGAGGTCACTGTGCGCAGCCCACATGATTGGTCCTTGTCCCATTCAAGGTCAGCCCTCAGCTTTCCCGAACCATAGTCCTCCCCGCCTTGAATCCTGCGGTATCATGGCTTAAAATTGATGCTCATTTTACAGCTAGGTCGATGGGGCTTACCTTCGACGTCCTCTCCTCGCAGCTTGTCCAACCTTCGGCACCGCGCTCAACAACACTTGGCCGTTCCCCTTGATGATAAATCAACTTCCCTCTACAGTTGCGGTCGGATCTACGCCTGGATACTCCGTGTCAGTATTTGAATGCAAAACCTAAAAACCGTGTATGCCGTGCTCACCCGTTCATTGCGCCTCAGCTAGGGTCTCGCGGCATAGCGCGAGCGACATGCGGAAGATATATATGATGCGTGCTTCGGTCGATGAGTCCCCACCATCGTTATGCAGCGGCGCTCTGTTCGGGACAGGCATTAGACCTAGAAATTGGGGCAATGCCGAGTACGGTGGGTACACCGTGATGTTGCGCAAGAATGCGCACAAGCGTGACAGGACGATGAATGAGCGTGTTTGGCGCTGTAGCCCTGCTCGTATCGGTCGCAGACCACAAGTTGAGGATGGCAGCCTGCTTCGCCGGGCAAGTGCATTCGTTCCAAGGTCTTCTCGTCTCGTTCCACCACTACCATCCATCTCGTCGCTTTGCACGGTGGCCCCCGCTCCGTTTGCTCACGGATACGAGCGCTTCAGCGGCCTCTGTGCACACATCAGAGCGTTGGGGAAGCGTTTCTTCGAGAGACCACTATTGAGCGTATCAGCATTCGGATTGAAGGAAACAAAAGTCCACGAGGAAGTGAAAGGAACGAAGAAACCGACAGAATCCAAGAAATATACAGAGACGAGACTGGGCCTACCTCTACACGAGCCATGAGGCTGCTTCTCCACTCCCGCTCCCATGTACTCAATGCTCGTCTGAAAATGATAATCCATTAGCAAAATAGGTAGACGCAGTGGAACGCATACGAAACACGACTCACCATACCGCGACACGGATCTGGAGACGAAAGAGAAGAACGGGTTAGCTGAATGCGGTTTGATCACGAAGTAAGAAGAGAGAAAACCACATCCGCTGAATACCACTGCCTGACGGTTGTATATGGTATATGTGCCGCGCGCTCCTCGTATCACCCCTGGTAAGCTGCTGCTCCTTCGGGAAAAAAAAGACACCACACGCTCGCGCTCGTCCGGTCGGGCTCCTCGTGCTCAATCCGCTCGCGTCCAAGCCCACGAGTATCAATGTCAACGAGCCCTCGCGGCCGCAGCCGTCCTCTTCCACCGGTACCAGCCACTTGTTTGCTAAATTCTAGGTAAACAGAACCAGAGAGAGAGAAAGACACAAAAGCAGACGCAGTGAACCGCGCCGCATAAGAGTGGGTTCCGGCCTGAGGCCACGCCGTGCACGCCCCACACTGGGAGAACCTACGTCTCATGCGCTGCCCACATGAAGGCAACATGCGCAGACGCAGACGCCAGAAAGGAAAAAAAAAGAGTGGTGCCCATCCGCCATCCGGAGCTGAATAGAGCTGAGGGTCTATGAGACTATGAATCATGACCCAGGATTCAGTTTGCCACCACGCTCAGCCACTTGGAGCTGAGTAGTATAAAGATGCTTTGTCATTCCGGGCGAGCAAGAATTATGCAGAGAACAGAGACCAGAGTAGGGATGAATCATGCAAAATAGAGAGCGGATCCAGTGGGGAATGGTCCCAGGAATTGCTACCGCAGACTCAAGAACTCTGGCAAGAAGTGGCAAGACTTGAAGAAAACTCGACCGTCGAGGTTTCCGTCAGATGTACAGTAAAGTATCCGCGTTACGGGCCCAATTTCGCTACCAGAACATATAGGGAGCGGTTACTTTCACGGACGTCGAAGAGGTCGGGTGAAAGAGGCGTCGGTTGCACGTGAGGTTGACGTGTGGCGAAAACACGATCACGTCATCAGCGGAACACCACAAAGGCCGGCGGGATCCGCCACCGGCAGGGTTCTTCAAGGGTGGGTGGACGGACATGCCCGCGGAGAGGGGGAATGAAGGTGTGTTTGCTGCGTGTGAGGAGAAGAAGGCGCGCGCGGGGGGCTCGTTGGATAAATAGAGTAGGTGGGTGGATAGAATGAATTGATAGACCGCGGCTGGATAGAGTAGACATGTACCTCTCCGTGAGGTATGTACATGTCTACTCTATTAGTTACAGCTGGTAACAGTACCGAAGGCGCGGATCCACCTTAGTGCAGCATGTTGAGAAAGTGATCGGTTGCGCGCCGCTTTCCCCGAATTGCATTTTCATCTCTTTGATACTCCCTCACTACCCCCCTTTCTGTCCCCCGCCTCTTCACATATATTCCGCACATATCAACATATTTCTTAGCTTTCCTGTATCCCCCGGCGCCCTCTCGTTTGGCCTCGAATATATCCTGGTTGGCTCGAACCACTGCGTGACCTGATTTCCCACAAGCAGTGTGATCTATCAGGGCCTTCTTACTAGCGGTGAGCCGTGATGTATGGAAACCGCTGGCTTAGAGGGCATCCTGATACATCACTGCAGCCTCTCTTCCACCTGTGATTACCCAATTGTCTAGGGCATCCGTCCCTGTGCTGCACGACGACGGCGAGCATCCGCATTTGGTCGACATCGATCAAATGTGTTCGACGCTGCGATCAAATGCGATCAAAATTTTGCTCGTCGTCGGCGATGATGGTCACAAAAATTACGCGGAAATTTGCTGAAAAATTCCAGTACATAGATAATATATAAAGCATACATGCTGATCAAGTAGGAAGTGAAAAGCCCACAATAAAAGGGAGAAACAGAAAAAACACAATTTGAATATGATTGCAGGATCCTCAAGCGACGCTGGACATGCTGCAAAGTGGGGGCGTTGGGGTCCCGTACATCGCGAGACACTCCCACGTCCATCGTCGTCGCCGTCTTCGTCCCCATTCCAGTCCCACGTTGCTTGCTCATTCCACCTACTGATCCGGCTGCGCACACTGTGGCTGCCCTACGCACTTGGCGATCTCGCCCGCCCCCCGCCCCGCACTGCCACGGCACCTCAGCTCTGGCATCAACGAGCGCCGCAGCGGGCGTCACGTCCCTGCCCCTGTGTCTCCACCCTCAAGCACGGGTGCCCGCTAGGAAAGTCTGCGGTCCCGATCCCACCACGAGTGCGTGGGAGCGGTCCCTGTGTAGCGCAGGGCGCGTCCGGGTCCCACGCGCGCGCCAAGCTCCAGCCAGGGGGATGGCGCAAAGAGTGGGGGATGTGTGTACGCCTGCGCTGCCGTGCTGCTGCTGGTGGTGAATCCGAGTCTGCCTGTGGCTTGGGGAACACAAGCGCCAATGCACATGGGCTGGCAGTGCGAGCGGTAATGACACCATGACACAGCACGTGTGCGCATGGCCAAAGTGCGGTGCTGCACATGCACATGCGCATGGGCGTACTTGCGTACTCATGACCCACCGGCGGGGCCAGCATGGGTGACGGCGATGGTGAGAGCGCGTGGCACGGCGTGCTCAGCGAGCACTTGTACATGTGCGTCAGCGAGGGCAGCATCAGCGCCTGCCCCGGCTGCACCTGTGCCCGTGCCTGGGACGGCACAGGCGACACGTCGGCGACGGCGGAGGTGTGGCACGTACGGCGAGCGTGTGCACAGCGTAGGGTGGCGGCGGCAGCGGCGGGTGGGTATACAGCGAAGGCAGGGGTACGGCGACGCTAGGGCGGGCGAGAACGGTGATTGGGATGGGGGCGAGTGCCGTGCGTGCACCGGGCTGAACGGTGGGCTGAGGCTGGGGAAGGCAGACGTAGTGCTCGCATCGGGCGAGAACGGTGAGGTCGGGGAGAGCGGTGGCGGGGGGAGGCAGACGGCGCGCTGTCCCTCTTGTTGTTGGACGAACCCTCCCCGTCCCCGTCCTCATCCCACGCCCCCTCCCCTGCCCCCTCCCCTCCCACTCCCACTCCTCCACCCCGCCGCCTCGAGCGTGTGTCCAGTCTTTAGAACATCCTACCACTCAGATCTTGAGCATTTCCCGCAGTTTGTATGAGAACTGCTCAGCTGCGAGTCATCACTCTTGACGCAAGCTGAAAGTACCGGTAGCGGGGTTTTTGCTGAACAGAAAGTGCTGTAAAAGCATAGTCTCTCGCAGTCAGACACTTCAATCTTACCTGATCTCGTACCTCGATAGATTGAAGTCTGTTATTAACCGCGGGGGTCCAATCAGGGTAAAAGCTTGTTACATAATCTACACAGCCACATGGACGTTTTTCGATGTTTTGTGCCTACAGACTCAATATTAAGACTAGATTTTATGGCAATACACTCATGGAGATGCCTCCAACCTTCCTATCTGCTTAAAAAAAAATTATACACTGCGGAACGGGTGGTAGAAGTCCTCAAATATATCATGTGACTGCATGCTCTGCTGAAGAACTGAACCTTGATTGAACAGTGCTCTAAAATGCTGAATAAAATCCAGAAGGAATGGAATGGTAATAAAGTCCTTTTTAATGGTTGAAACTGGCAGAAACTCCTTGTAGTGGTGCCGTGGTTGGAGGTTCAAAGGTGCTGCGGCTGTGCACATTATGTAACAAGTGCTTACCCTGATCGGGACCCCGTGCTTAACAACAGACTAGTAAAAGCAGAAGTAGAGGCTTGAACATGTAAAAGACGAAGTCTTTTAGCCGGTGGTGCAGTGGAATGGAAAAGCTAGCGAGTTTGGACGAAGTAAATCTTAATTGCTGAACCTTTAGGTTTGGCTAGTCTTGTAAACTGGCTTTTCACAGCTTTTTGTGAAGACAGTTGTTCACACCCGTAAAAAGTCTTGGATTTGTTACCCTGTGGCTCTGAGAACCGACATCCATCAGTGATGATCAACCCGGCACGAGTTCGGCCGTTCATATATGGAAGTTCTTGCTCGATTTGGATGACGCACGCGATTAAGAGATTAGAATGCATCCACCCACCACACGCCGCAACACCTCCATAATGTAAGTTACAGTATCATTGTAAGGACAGAGGTGGATGTGGACGCGGAAAGCGGAGAGCAGAAAACTACGCGCTCTCGATGACGCTTCCCGATTGAGCGAGAACTTCCACATCAGGACGGCCGAACTCCCGCCGAGTTGCTCATCACTGATGGATGTTGGTTCTCAGAGCGGTGGGGTAACAAGTCCAGGCCTAAGGTTTGGCTACCCAGGGGAACTTGGGCTTAGTTCTCTTTTGCTACATTTACAAACAAAGTTAGTCACACAACATTGGTCATGGCGAAATAAAATCGAAAGAAAATGCGACAAGACCTAGAAATAAATCCAAATGCAAGGGTATGTTTTTCAACTTCTTACCTGCCTGAATCCTCTTACGCGACCCGTTTCATCGCCTGAAACCAAGATATGCTCCAATTTTGATTTTGGGTGTTAGTCATTTCTGCTTTGTGTTCGGCCCAGTATCCGGGCACGGAGAATATTAATCCCCGGGATCAATCACCACATCCTGATCTTGCCAGTGCACTAGGGCATCAAACCGTTCCATATTTTTACAGAAATACGGCACGTAAAAACGGTTACATGCCCGTACTGTCAGTGAGTTTAGTTCTTACCCGAACGTTACGGTGATGGTATGGGTTCAGCCCTAAACGGGTCCCCGTAACTGGCCGTTTACATGTAAAATACAGGTAGGCCGAGTGCGCAGCGAAATTAACTTGCCGAAGGTGCCGGGACAATGCCGGATCACCTTTATGTCCGGCGACAGCAGTTCCGCGCATCGGCGACTGGAAAACCCCTTGCCGACGCGTTTTCAACAATGATGTCACTGGCAGCCCGTCGTTTGAACCAAATTCGCACCGCCCATCAGACCAAATTAGGGCTGTTTTGCATCTCTTGCTAGATTTCGGCCGTGTAGACGTTGAAAGTCCCTCACGGCTGCTCCAACCTCCATTCAGGAAAGAGGTGTGTTTCAGCGGAGTTTGGTCACGACTTACCATCACTGTAAAATACGCCGTAATGGATGGTACATACGGGTCCCATCCCTTCGCCGGCGCTAATGTACGGCTTTGGCTGTGGCGTAACAAAATATCGCCTAATTCATATGCTCATGCACATATTACTAATTTACGGACGGTTTGATGTCCTACAGTGCACATGAAGAGTCTTTGCTTTGACTTTGCTTCCTCCTCCATGTCCTCCCTGGCCACCTTCCAGAGGCCGAGAGTGCCAGCACACTGTCCTAACAATGTCACGGCAATCATGCACCTGCACATCAAGGACCTGGCGAGGTTGGTCTGGATGAAAGCAATGCACAGATCAAAAGTAGAGATGAATCAGTTAATTTATAGTTTTTTTGTGAGGAAATTTTCTAACCCCCGTGTTTTACAAATATTTTGCTTTCAGAATGTGTAGAATCACACCTTTCTTTTTTGGCCACAGTTATCTAAAGCAACTTTATCTAAGCACCTTTGGTGCCTATCCACCAATTGTTTTGGATTGTAGAATTTACTCTTCAAATTGAACCTAAAGGTTCAGCACCCGCCTCGAAGAGGCCCAATCCCAAGTCATCGTAGCAGATTCCTGCTACTGTTAGGTACAGGTCTTAGGGAGCCCAATTTAAACTTTTGCAGTAAACTCCCATTTTTGTCAGCAGTTTTTGCGTAAGCGCCTTTTCTGGCTCTCTGATTGGTTGAAACAATATCTGAACCTCCCACGCATCAGCATTGATTTGCCAAAAAGTTCTGTGATGTCAGGCACGTCTCGTCATCTAGTTTTTGCATTTGCCTTTGGGCCTGGCTCTTCAATATCAACGTCGTCGTTCTCTCTCCATATTGTTTCCTTCTTTCTCAAGAGCTACAGGTGGCTGTTTCCTCCAGCCAGAGTTTGCCGACACCTACAACGTGAACAACATCCGGCGACTTAACAACCCTGCTCTTGGCTCTGAGCCTCTGACTTGCCTCTCTGACAATGCGCAGAAACATCAGGCGCAGTCTAAGCTCTATGTTCTTGGGTTTATTTTCTGCAACGGTTCAACCGTGTTCTGTGTTTCCTTTTCGGATTCTTACTCCCTCTACATGGTCAAATTTAAATCTGATGTGTTGTGTCAGCCCAATGCGAGCTGGTCGACGTGTCAGCGTCGACCGAGCAAGCTTTGGGCTGCCCACTCTGCATAATAGTTTTTAATAGTTTTCTACTGGTTTTTTGTTCTTGCAATATAACCAATGTTAGCCATGATAATTTTTGTGCAGAACAACACATGTGTGCCGGGGCCCGGAATCAACACTACTTTTTGCACTTGAAAAATTATTTCCATGATTGAAATCAATCGGTAGCAGGCCGTGCCGCTTGTCGGCCTTACTTGCTTTATTGACAGTCATGATCCGTTACATAATGATGGCCCAATATGGTGGACAGGCGAGCTGAGCGTAGAAGTGTGTGCAGGAGGGAGTAGGGGACAGAATAAAATATTTTGAGCTCATGGAGGGAATAATTTAATAACTAAAACATCTTCTGTGTCTTCAGAATGTGAGCCAACCTCGTGGAGAGGCTGCAATAAATTTATTTTCTTGGAGTCAAGCGCTGCCGAGTGGAGGTTCAAAAGACTGTAAATTTCCCACAAGGACCGTCAATCTACCGACTCGAAGGATACTGGGGTAGGGGTGAAATTTGGCGGGAAATCTCATCAAAACATGAAACGCAGCTCTGTCAGCCGATAGATTTACAGTCCTAAGGCTGCCGATGGATAGTCCTGGCGCCGAGACGCCATCATCAGTAATTAGTGTCGCAAAGTAACTGGGTCATGGGAGCGCCATGGCGGAGGGGTAACAGCATTCATCAAAAACAATATACATGCCACAAAGTCGGTACTATCCTTGCCGGACATACTGGTGCTGGATTTGGGAGCTTGTTGGCTTGTGGGAGCTTATGTTCTGCCAGACAAATCTCGCTGGCAGCAATTTATGGATACATCTCCCAAGGATAAACTTGAGGAGACACTTGCGCTTTGCACAACAGCGGTGAAACGCTGACTATGGGGCTGGCGGTGAAATAACCACAAAATAAACCTTGTAAATGAATACGCGGTTTGATAATGCGACTACAACAACTCAAACACTATAGTCCTCGTGCAAGTTCGGGGTTCCAATCCAGTATAGATTGTGGCAATTTGAACTTTAGTTCTCTTTGGGAAGCAAGACTTTTACAGGTCTACAAGTTGTATAGATAAAACTTGCTCGAATCTGTTCTAGGCGCAATCGCGATAGACAGACGAGATTTTATGTTCAACGGTTTTGTATGATGTGGGTCTAGGTTTGGAGGTAGTACTCCGATGCGTAAAACAAGTGATTCTTATGAATCCCGATTCCAAATAGTATCCGTGATTGCTAATCCTTGCGAGATTACAACCAATTGTCAAGTCCGATCTGTTTCCTTATATTCCACGTGTCTGTTCCGTTTATCCAATATGTCCACGCGTCGTTTATAAAGATCCAAATCCAACACAGATAATATTCAAACAGGGAAAACAAACGAAACTTGGTATAGCTTCTGGGTGTCTCTGAATGAATGACTACTCTACCGGTTAAGCGTGAAGTCTAGTAACTTCGCATCCAACAGGTGGGGTGAGATTCACTGGTGTTCCTCCCATAACCATCCACTTAAATATGTTACAGGATTCTAAATATAAACGAGACTGATACAAACGAGCAATAGGGTTCTGGGTATATGACTAGTGGTATGGCAGCTAGCCAATGAACTCCTGTCAGATATCAAGCGATGAGTAAAATTGAGAGAGATTTATAAGAAACATCAACGAGCTGAGCTTAATAATGAGTCAAGATCTACATTGCTTAGAACGATTGTGATGGGATATTGTTGATATGTCAACTTTTAGCCGACCTCCTCGTCAGCACTCTGTTACCCATCTTGGTAACCACCCGCTCAAATAGTTCCACCTTGAACCGCTTAAGTGATTTGTCTGAAAATTGTGATAGCCGCCGCTTCCCAGTACCCGAGTACGGTTTCTTAGTCAATTGGTAGATCGACCAAGTCCAGCCCTCTCTTGGCAGTTCTGGAGACATCAGATGATGCCTAACAATGATCCCTCTGGTTCAGAAGGATGTTCCCTCGTAATATGCCCTTAGTCAGGGATGTGCAGTAGCCCCAATCCATTTCCAGGATGGTAAGGCACTTTCCGTGATTGCTCCATTAACGACTTCCCACTTCAACCCTTCACCAGGATTGTTGTCCAGCACCTTTCTAATGGTTCGTGACACATTATATCCCTTTTAGCTAACTGCTCAGGCCAGCAATAGCCCTCGTGAGATGACATTGTAATGTAATGAAGTACATTATAGTATGTTGCAACTCGAGCAGATATGAATAAATGCCCGGGTGCCCCAATACCAGGTCTGTCAGCGGGCAACACAAAACCAATGATTCTGGTACTCAATGCCAATGCTCGGACACAATCGGAAAAGGCGGGAGGGGATGTGGCTCGACTGTCAGTAGATCAGAAAGCTACCGTCTCCGCCAGAGGGCACAGAATGCTCTCGGCCCGGAAAAGGTCACAACTTGTCATTATAAATGGGACACATTTAGAGGATGTGTCGCCAGGAAGATTCACCTCAATTAAAAAGGCAGGCGAAAAGGAGGTGACAGTGGACTACGCCGCTGTTTCTGATACGCTGGTGCCTATGATATATTCACTATCCGTAGCGTTACCGGTAGACCCTAAGGAGGCATGGTCAGATCATGTCAGCCTCACAATTAAAATGGATTGTTCAATACTGGATGAAGCTCCCCGGCCCACACGAAGGCCGGCACGAACCACCAGTTATGCCGCAGGGGAACCCAGAAATGGATGATTTTTGTGAGGAGGTAATGCGGAGTAGACAGAACCCGGCAGAAATGCTGCGCCGCTTATATGGCCAGGTCTTCGTCCAAACCAACTTCGTGCAAGTTTACATTCAGGGTTCGTCCAAGGGGGCAGGGACAAAAAATCCAAAGGGAGTGGGGGCAGTCTTCTGGGGGGAGACGTCAACCTCAAACCGTGTGCTGTCCGTTCCAGGTCCTGAGCCGCCGTCCAATAATAGAGCTGCGATTTATGTGGCGCTGTTAGCAGTTAAAACAGCAGACCCGAACCAGTCACTGATGATATTCACCAACTCCGAGTATACCATTCGCCATGCTTGCTACTGGGCTGGTAAAAAATCACAAATTGGGTGGGCATGCTCAAACGGCGATCTTTTCAAGGATCTGGTCTATTTGTTGGCCAAAAGAAGAGCACCAACCCGTTTTGTCCGAATTGAGCGCAGCGCAAAGAATGCCAGAGCCGATACAGTATGGAAGCTGGCACAGGCCGGATTGAAAACCTTTGCAGCAGCTGAACAATACAGTCCAATTGAGAAGTGCCCCTAGAGTTATTCTCACAGCTTTTGCGAGCCGATAGATACTCCAAAGATATCAACGGCGCTCCCCGAGAAGGCCGAGGCAAAGCCGGTGAAGTGGAAAAATCAACCAGATGAGGAAGATATCCTCCAGGGTGATCCTGAAGATCATCGTGGCCGAGAGAAGGTTCGGCAGCTCCAGAAATCACTGAGGGACAAGCTTTTTGAATGCAAGGATGCCGGTGCTTTTTGGTGACTTCTCAGAGGCTGGACTGATTCCTGCCCAAAGCCGATCCAGGTGACACTGGAGGAGTTGACAGAGGAGTTCAAAATGCGAATGAATGAACCAGAGGAGGCACCGGCATCATTCAATCAGGAGCAGCTGCGAATTAGCGCACAATTATTTGAAGCCATGCCAAGATCGAATGAGGATGTTTCTCCCGGAAAAAGTTTCTCATGGAAACTAACTCTGGAGGATATAGAATGGGGAAAGCGCCACATTCTGAAGCACCTCTCGACAGCATCGGGAATTGGTGACTTCTCATATGGCGATATAATGGAGATCCCGAATGACAAGTTACAGGGTCTGCTACAAGCTGTGATTGACAAAAAGGTTTTCCCCTCAAAATGGTTGGCGGCGCTGGTGGCGGGAATTCTCAAAGGGAGGAAGGACCTGACGAAGTCTGCCAGCTACCGCTTAGTCGTATTGGAGTGCTGCCTCCTGAAATTCTTGACTCTACTCATTGATCGGTGTGTTAAGGAGTACGCCACAGAGGTGAACCTGATCCCGGAAACCCAAAATGGATTCAGGGCTACGTACCACACTAATAACAACCCCTTGCTGTTGCACATGATGTCCGATCGGGCCGCTGCAGAGGAGAAGATTATGTATGTTGCAGTGGTTGACCTCAAAAACGTGTTTCCCGCAGTGAACCGTAATGTCCTATTTCTGACACTGAACTCCATGGGGGTTGCGGGGAACTTGATTGACTTGATCATGCTGCTATACAACAAGTTAGAGTACATGGTCCGGGTCAACAACGAACTCTCCGAGAGCTTCTTCTCGTTCCTAGGAGTATTAACTAGGGACTCTGGCTCACCTGAATTTTGGAATCTGCTTCTCGCAAGCTTCAAATTGTACCCTTTACCTGGAGACATGACTCTGAACCGAAAGGCTGTCCCCAAATTAGAGCATGCCAATGACTTGATGATCATGTCCAACTCCGGCCATGGATTCCAGGCCAAGTTAAATGGAACCGGCACTCACATGGGAAATATTGGTTGTGAGATTCAGACAACCAAATGCCTCTGGGGTTCAGTAGGGATTAAACTGAGCACTATATAGGAGTTCTACCTTGATGGGAAGGTCTTGAAGGAGGTGGCAATGTTTCAGTATGTGGGTATCTGGCACGATCTCAATGCAAAGGACATGTATGCAGAGCATCATCGCGTGTACCTGGGAAAAGCCGAGCAGATGGCCAATGCCTGTATAGCTGTAAATTGCATGGTTGGTGGGCTGTCAATCTGGGATACTCGCACCCTTTATATGGCTCGTGTTGATCAATACCTCATATCGGCTGCAGATATATGCCCAGACATTGTGAAAAGCTGGAGGATTGAGCGGGAAGCGGTTCAGCTGCACTATCTGCAACATATGTTGGGACTTACCGAACGGAGCGTGACTGCAGTGTTATTCTCAGAAACTGGGTTGGAGCCTATCTCGTATCGCCGAGCCATCTTGCTGCTGAAGAATCTCAGACACTTGGCCAACCTAGGCGAGGACCGTCTGGTTAAAAACGGGCTACTGGACTCCCTGGAACTGGCACGACAGTCCAAAATGTCGTGGGTGAATGACATTGTCATAGTGTTGTCACAGCTCCCAATTCCAGTTTATTGGGATGTGAAGGCGCACTCTGCAATTCTTCCAAAGACAATAGATGGTTTGTTGGAAGGTGTGAAGCACTCAATGGAATCAATGATATACGCAGAGCTGACTGCATATTCACGGACCCGTGACCTGCTGCCTGCTCGGTTGGTGATGGTTGATGGCAAATGCACACACAAAGTAATGGCATTCAGGTCGTATCTGCGCGTTCGGAACCGCAAACACAGGATTGCATTGACACATGCTGTACTGTCTGGTCATGCACTGGCAATGGAGTGTATGCGGTGGGCAGAACGGTATAAGGACCCAGTACTAAAAAAGTGGCGCCTCTGCCAATTCTGCAAAGATCATCTTGAGGATGCAATTCATGTGATGTTCGTCTGCAAGCATGTCCCGGTCATGGCAATCAGAACTGTGTTTTTCCAGAAATTTTTTGTGGAACAGCCAGAGCTACGGGGACTCTATGATGACCCCGGCCTGCTCTTCAAGGATCTGTTGGTCAAGGAAAATATTGTTGGACTCCTGGGAAAATTGGCATACAAGAGTTTCGAAATTTTCTACAGTGAGCCAATGCTGGTCATCAACCCAGCAATATACACCCCCCTATAAGCATGGAAAAGAGCTTTGGGCCAGCCATTTCACTGCTCTTTTTTCTTCTCTTTTTCTTACTTTATTTCTTCTTTTTATAACTACTCTTTGACTACTCTTGCATGCGTGCCCAAAGGGACTGTTGAATCGATAGTTGCTGAGATGATCCTGGTTGCCGGGGAGTTCAAACTTGATTCCGAGGGATTGGAACTGGTTTCCCACGAGGTTATTAACCGGCAGCCTGCCTGCTTTTGTCCGAGCCAGGCCGGGGATATCATTGGTAGCTTAGGTTTTCCGCCCCCCTTTGGTAGTACGTGTGTTCTATGTATTGATACGTAACTCTTAGCCTACAAAAAGTCACGATGTCATATGTAGTAGACTGGCTGTTCCAGTTATGGGACCACGTCAGTATAATACTCCTCCTCCTCCTCCTCCGCCAAATAATGTGTCCCGCCTAACTTCTGCTGACTGCTGCGGCGTGCCTTCACCGTGTCGCATCCAACACACTCCAACAGATTGCAAAGTCACTCTCAACCACCCAGCTTGCCACTCTCGCCACTTGAGCCTCTGTTCTGGATCTGGTGCGCACGCGGCACTGCAAAAAAAATCTACATGGCACGGCACACTTAACCTACTCAATGGTTCGCGCCATCCGCTCTTGTACTTCACGCCTGGTCACGGTGCCACCGAGGTGCGCCGATGCGTGCCCCGGGACCCGTATACTGTGGTAACACCGTCTACTGGACTGTCATGTACTGGGCTGGTCGAAAATTTATCGGCCTTGCGGGCCCTCTTCCATTGCAGCTGCGGCTTCTGCGTGCCGCGCCAAACCACGCCAGTGTATGAATGTGTGAGTAACAAAACTATGAGGCACGCGCAGCGTTGGAGATTTTGCCGGGGGGTGCGACTTTTCTTTTTTTTTTGCTCATGGGTTATCCTCCAGCTCATCATTGAACTCAAGCACTATTCGTTCAAGAAGCAACAGGCTCTTTCTTGATGAGACTTCGTGCTCGTGAGTTATATTTGCGCTGTTTCTTTGTTTACATCCGATGCAATGCTGACACTGCACGCACAGCGCAGAAAAAAATTGGGTCCTGCCCATTTCCACGTTCGACGGGACACCACCTTCGTCCCATCTACCGAGGTCCCGGGAATGCGCCCCTTGGCGTTCATATCACGCCAATGGCACATGCTGGTAGCGTTGCCATATATTCACAGCTGCAGCATTGGAAAAATTAATCATCACTCCCTCCTCTCCTCCTGCCCGTCCGAATCTCATCCGCCAACACAAATCTCCTTATCTCTGGGATACCTCAAACTCCCCGCCGTCGATCCCCACCCTCTGGCAGCCATGCATTGGCGCCGTTGTTGCCGATGAAGGCACACGACTTTGTTTGGCACAAAAAAAAAAAGTTATTTTCCCTTCACTTCTTCGCTGCTTGCTGCTAACCCAGTGTCCATTCGCAGAATACACCCTCTTCCGACTTGCCCCCCGACCCACTTTGGCGGTGGAGGCTCCGGTGCCGCACCAATACTGTGGACAGCACCGACATCAGCACCTTGGCGGTCCGCTGATTTTTATCCTCAACTCACCACCACAAGTGCCTCCCGCTTCCGTACCATCTGCCTAGAACCGTTTTCAAGTGCCGCCGACGGTTGGATTGCCGACCGGGGGTAAAACTGCTGCTCGCCATCATAGTCCAAGACAACAACAAATCTGACAAAAAATATTAACCTCCTCCATATCCCTCGCGCAGAGCATGGGATTTTCACGTTCTTCTCTGGCGCGTTCAACACCTGCACCACCTCCCGGAAAACGCGGGCACTGCAGCTCAAACTACATCGCCACTAACATGTATGACATTGCTGGTACAGCCGCGCAGCGCCCAAAAAAAAGTCTCCACTCTCCTGCATCTCCGCTATCGCCTTCTGATACTTCTCCCTACCCGAGCGTTCCCCCGCAGTCTGATCACAGGCCCCAGCCATAACGCATCGCTGCCGCCGCCGGCGATGACGGCAACACTACCGTCACAAAAAAAGTCGGTCCCTTCTCCAGCTCCCCATTGATTGCCACTAATTCTGCATTCCCCCTCAGCGTACATATTATTTGGACTCCCATTCTACCTACCTCGGTATCTCGGGCTCCCACACGACGTCGGCATTGTGCACAGCGCCGCCATAGCGCCTCCTTGGTCCCCCACACGAACCCCCATTTCGATTTTAACCCATCCCCGCATACATTGTCCCGCCTGTGTCCCACTCGCCTAGGACCCCAGGGAAGCACCTCCTGATGTCAGATCGCTGGCCGGAGGCAATAGTGCAGCTCGCCGCCGGTGTATACAGCGACAACAGAAAGAACCTGGTGGAGTCGTGCAACAGTTGTCTTGCTGGCGCTGAAGTTTCCGGGCCATTTGTGGATTTGTCGTTGTACCATAGCTACCAAAGAGGGTTTCAAGACATCCCTGCCGACTGATTAGTGCGAGATTTGAATTTTGAATGCAGCATACAAGTTGCTTTGGCCATACGGAACCTCCGAATTCAGGATGGACATGGCGGCAAGTCCAAAGTACGGGTACCCCTATTTAGATCAGAAGTCACGGTTGAAACATTTCAGCGGCCGAACGGACCAAAGAAACAATTTGTCCGGTTGGAGAAACATTATTACCTTCAGTTGAAGAGAATGAAATGTACGTAGAATTTGGCCGACTGGAAGAAAATATTTCTTTCGGTCGCATGAAAAGAATAGATTGGTTCAGATGTTCCAACTGAACAGAACGAGCTATTCTCGACTGGATAGAACGGACAAATCACAAATTTCTTTTCAGTCGGATGAAATTAAATCTTCCGACTGGACATCAGACTTTTGACATTTTGATTGTGAGGTTGTACAACCCCGAAAAACCCCGAAAAACCTCTGAAAACCTCGAAACCTGACAACGTCAAAACCCTATGTCCCGAGCACACAACCTCGACCGTTCAAGCCCCCGCTAGGGCAGGATTTTGCTTTTTCTCACAAATATCTTTGGGGAACAGATATATTAGAGTCCTTAGAAAGTTTCCAGAGCCCCCTTTTGTGACACTTGGAACATTTATTACCTTCATTTACTGCCAAGTTGTCGGTCATTTGAGGTTGTGAGGTTGTCGGGAATACCGGCAACCTGAAAACCCCGGAAAACCCGCAATCAAAATGTCAAAAGGCTGATGGACAAAAAACACTGAAAGTTTCAAATCTCTCCGGTCCTAACAGTGAAGATGCTCCACTGAAGGAAAATGAACATTGAAAAGAGGGTTGAATATGCTTTCAGGTAGTTCCCCTTGAGTTTGTATGGGTCATCTCTCATTCAATGTAGCAATGTAACTAGTCTCTCGCAGCCAGACGCTTCAATATATATGTGAACTCGTACCTCGTTATATTGAAGTCTGTTATTAACCGCGGGGGTCCGATCAGGGTAAAAGCTTGTTACATAATTTGCACCGCCACGGGGGCGGTGCCAGCCATTACTGCTTCTCTTCCTTTTGCCAGCGACGTGTTTTCTCGTTCTCTGCTGGTGTTTTCTCTCCCCAACCACCCAATTCACGCGTATAAATTTATTCTCAATGACTTCTGCTCCAAATCCGACCCCATCCGAAGCAAAATTGTACGCTCATACACCCGAAAGGCCCTGCTCGACCCTAATCCGACCATTCCTGCGGCTCCACCAGCAAAACTATGACTGGTATAGGCCCGAGCCTTTGAGCTGCGTTCCAGAGCCCTCCAATTTTGTCTCTCCAGCTCCCGACGTTCTTCATGTTCAGCCCCGTTTGCGTGCTACTGCGCGAACTGCAGCCGATATCCTCGAGAGGAAATTTGCTCGCAGCCCAAGCTCAGAAACAGATCGGTCGCGCTACCCGCGATGATCCCGAGGACCCTGATGCCCGAGTTCAGCTATGTGCGAGCACAAATGGTCGCAGGAAGGCAGCCTCCCCGCGAGCAAGAAGAGCGGTGTGTATGCGGTACGGTTCTTCCCGCAGGGGATTAGTGAGTATTTTTCCTTCGATATCTGTTTCTTTGGCATTTTGGGGGTTGGGGAACACGGCCGGAAACCGTCTAATGACACCGCTTACCGTCTCGCCGGATTACCTAGGGCGGCCTCACCAAATTTACAGCACCATGCGATGCTTGTGTGGGCGAGTCACTCCGTTTTCTGATAGGAAGAGTCTTAGAATTGACACCGATCTCTGCTCTAGATGATTCGGCAGACAGCCTTGCTTCAGCGCGCCAGGTCGTGGAGAGCACCAGACTGGAGTATTGATCCCGGCGCACTGGAGTCGGCATGGATTGAGTGGGCAGAGGTCGAGACGACCAAGAGGTGTGTCAGTCTATCCTCTAATAAAACAATCACCTTTTCTTTTTGACCCTGATTCTCCCGCACGACAGAGCGCTGCTCTTCGCGTACGCGTCCTCACACCACAGCTCCCAAGGCACGCATTTCGCGTCCTGGCCTGCGGAGATGGAGATGATTGGATGCAGCTGATGCTCGACAATTGGTTGCACATGTGGTTGAAAAGTCCACAGGCAACCTGGTCGCAGGAAAACGGCACCGTTGGACTCGGGGAACAGCTGTTTGTGTATGGCTTGCTGCCGCTTTACTGGTTTGCGCAGGTAGCATTTTGGCAGAACTCGTGAACCGGGATCTGGATTTGAGCGGCTATTTATTCATATCTTAATTAATTTATGGTGTTTTATATCTTTCTGGAATTTAATTCCATGCAGGACGCAGTCTGAACACTGCGGATCTGCTCAAGCTTCCGAGGTATTTCGACCTCTCGAGTCTCGGCTCATGCTGCAATAGCAACATCAACTAGGGACGGTCCGGGTGCCATGGAGGTGTCGTGTCATAGGCTGGGGTTGAGTGTATATATAACAAAGAAGAAAACGTGTGTAGAGTGTGTGGAATCGGAAGAGAAGAGCGAGAGTAAACGACGCGACGACAGGCACCGCCACCGTGGCGGTGCAGATTATGTAACAAGCGCTTACCCTGATCGGGGCCCCGCGCTTAACAACAGACTACAATGTAACGTGTCTCGACGTGCTCATCACGATCACATGACCGTTATTTGTGTCAGACTCGGTGCGCCATAACACTTCATGCTCGAGGAATTTCGAAGCCGCTGATTTATGCTGGAGGAAAAATAGGTATATCTTCACTTCTGAGGTACTTCGGTATGTTAACACGACTGCATGTAAACTATAATTCACGAACAATGACAGCTACGGTTACAGGCGGCACAAACATCACCTACTGGCCGACTGGGGTTAAGGTAATCTTCCCGCTCGAGCAGAGGGGTATCTGTCCACGACAATAAGTACTTGAACAGTGTACCCGGGTTATCGAAATTTTCTGCCCATCCACCCCAGGAACAGATATTGCAGAATGGCCAGTGTAGAGCCATTGCAAGATACTGGCATCCACCCTGGCGGAATGAGTGTGTGCCGTATGGGTGAGGGTCGATGTCAATATCTAGGAGGTTGTTGCGGAAGTATTCGATGAATGAATCTGTGGACTACAAGGCATAAGTCATCAGTGATACCGTATTTTTGGCAGCTTACCATGCCCTCGCTGGGAATAATGCTCCATCCGTTACGGCCAACTTTCTTTCGGAAGATAAAACCAGATGGCTTCCCATATGGGTCGTTGGCTACCGCAAGCTTCCACATTATTGCAAATGCATGAACAGGGCACATCCATGGCCGATCCGGATTAGCATAAAGATAGAATGGTGTGATGCCTGAAAATGAGTCATTGAATTGCTGCGTGCAGTAGAATACAAGACTTACTTACCTCCATTCTGATGAGTCTTGCGAAAAGGCAAATCTAGTCGAATCCGCAAGACTCCGGTCTCCATGTCAAATGTCACGTCCTGCCAGGTGATCCGCAGGGCTTCGTCGTACCGAAGAAGGCAAAGCATCAACACAATATAAAGCAGTTGTAACATCATTCGAATAGAATGACCGGCCCAATCTTCTGGATGTTCTTGCTTACGCTTTTTGGATGTCAAACCGTAGCTGGTGGAACTTTCGACTGGAAAACCTGTATTGTAAGTCCAAAGCTTCTTCATTGTGGGTTCATCCATGGCACACGCGCTGGTTACGACTTCTCCTCCGCGAACCTAAGATTTGAGTGAGTACAAATATATGTTTTCAATTTGCGCTGACCTTGTTTCGCCGGAGGCTGATCATGTATTGTGATACGACGGTAGAAGTCGAAGGGTTACCATAGAACTGACCAGGAACTAGGAGATTTTCCTGCCATTCTTGGGTCCCCAGTTCGTAGTTACAAGAAAACTTGTGGCTCATTGCAGCACACATCTTCTGTGCCGTGCTGTATGTCGCCCGTGCAATGCCCGGATCTTTCAGCTTCCCGGTTTTAATGTCAGAGTCGTCACATCTGTATTTATTGGTAAAAAATCCACACCGCAAAAGAGACGAAAGAAACCTACTTGTTTATGATCCAAAGGGCGATCCAAGTGGGAACTTCGGCTGAGGATTTTTTGAATAACTTGTCAGGACTTTCGGTGCTTAAGAAACAGCCAATCTCAACGCAGAACGAGATGAATTGATTCCAGAGGCTATGAAATAAAATCTGTTGAAGGACAATCTGGTTAAAGGAGGTATACTTCACTTACCGCCGATATTCCGCACGAGTATTGTCGACAACAATATTCTCTGAAGCCAACTTGAGATGCTTCGACATCTCTTCCTTGGCCGTTTTAGCAACTTTGCTAGGACTTTCGGGGCTTCTGTCTGTAGTGCGGGCTTCGCGCAAAGAGTTGCGCTGATCGAGTTGGAGCCCAGAAAGCATGGATTCGACTTCTTCCTTGTTTTCTGCTTGAATAGCCTCGTTTCCGATGGATTGAGAAGCTGCAAGGATTGCTCCAGCGCCCGCAGCACCAGGAGGCAATGACAGAGGACTCGGAGGTCGTGACCTCACATACTACCCCTAACATTCTCTGCAAAATTACCATGTCGATAAACTGGATAGAGGACCTGCCACTGCCGGAGTTGAATCAGACCTTAGGGCCAGACCGCTTGATCAAAGTTCGGCAGCTCAGAATGTATGTACCAAGTTAGATCCTGTCGATAGCTTTTTGAATCAGACTGTTATTGCACACAGAACGAATAAGACAACCGTCAAAGAACTTCAGGGTCATCTGAAAGACTATGGACTTGCAATTTCGGGACGAAACAAGGGTGCCCTCCTCGTTCGTTTGCGGGATTATTCCAATGATTGTGACCAATGGATGGGGTAAGAAAAAAACAGCAATGAGTTTCGGTGGGTTACTTATCATACACAGAATGTTCCAACCGCGTGTGAAGCGAAGCCGAGGCGATATGTCTGGTGCTAGGCTGAATACACACTCCAGTAGAAGGATAGTGTCCCAATTTGGACAAATGGAAGCGGAGACGGAATACCCGAGCAAGCATATCGCAATACGAGGCCAGCGGGAGATCACAGATGCAGAAGTGAATGCAAATAATCTATGGGTGAGCTTCATAGTACTTCCCCGCCCCCAAAAAAGATGGCTCTCACATTTGACTTGATCAGGCTGCGGCTGCCTTGAATTTGGTGTCGTTACCTTTACTGTACTATTTCGACCAAATGTTCATGGGGTTGTCACCGTCACCTAAGATGTTCACTGGATAAGATGTTCATTCCTCGGCAATCATGAGAAAATTACCATAAATGGTAGTCCAGCGAGTGCCGGACCAGAAATTTTCGCATTTTTAGGCCTATTTGGGCCCAAAAATCAGACTGTCACCGTCACCTGTACCAAAATTATTCAGTTCACAACCCTCTGTCACCCGTCACCTGAACATTTGGTCGAAATAGTACAGTACCTGAGCCTTCCAGAGCGCTACAGAGAGATATGGATGAGGAAGAAGAGGATGAACCGCAGGAGAGGTACCTTGATGTCCGAAATCTTGTGTTTTCCATGACCGAGGGCTGACCTGTGGATTATAGTATGGGATAGTCAGACACGGAGCAGACGGCACAGCGAACGGAAACACAGACAACGCACTTGCACAATCCTCTCAGGCTGAGGGTCCCAATCGCGAGGCCCCGATTTCTACACCATTTATCCAAGTGGATGCCCGGGTTCCGGATATGATCTCCAAGTTGGGGGTACAAGTAGCTGGATTGTCGAAACAGGTTTAGTATGATAAGATTCAAACGTGTATAGGAAAACTAACCTGTGCTTCAGGATACTCGGATGACCGATATTCGTCTGCGCAGGGTCGAGCGCGAATTGAAAAGCGTGAGCACTCAGGTGTCCGGAATGAAAGCCGGCATCTCGGTGCTGTTAGCTGCGTCAGAACCTACCGTGCGCAATTCTACCTCGGGTTCGATCCAAGACCGAGTGCCATCCGCGGCTCTTGAGCATCTGCCCAACACTGCAGACATGCGCGCGCCAGGAACCACGGTCCCTATTGAAGATATCCCAGCAATCTGAGAATTGTCCTGCTGGATGGCGAGGAGTTTAATTTCGATTCCACGCAAGTACCGAACCCACCGAATATCCATTTTTCGAACGACATCCCACGGCTATTCAAAGAATGGGAGTCTTCAACTCTGTTAAGAGTCAACGGCTGCGGGATTGCAATCAAAGATTGGCCGATGTTCTATCAGCGCCGGAAGCAAAGTCGTTCCCACAAGAGCGGAGCCTGGGACAAAATTCGGACAGCATGGGGAAACTGGAAGGTTTGCGCTGTCATTTTTGGTGATAGATTCATGCAAGCTGACTTTATACCAGTTTCTCGTAGAAGAGCGGCAAAGATTCCGGAGCGAAGACGACCTTTGGAGCAAGTACTCGAGAGAAGACCACACGCGGTTGCGATACCAGCAGATTCTGGATGCCTTGAAAAAGGCCCGCGAGTCTCAAGAAAGGTCGGATGCTAAAGATGCGCGACGATTCTTTAACGGCAATCTGGATCATTCGGATGCTGATGGAGGTTTGCGTACACGAAGTCGGGCCAGCGGCGCATCAAGGAGAAGGACAGCGCTGTAGCAGAGATATGGAGAGAGTTGCTGGTGAGCAACGCGGACATCGCGCGGCGGTGGGCGGCCATCCAGCAAGAGGACAATCGTTTCACTTGATTGATCATCGCCGATCGGAGACGCCGCGGAGCCGAGTGCTGCGAATAGACAACCGCCAGAACATTTTATTACACTACGCACTCATATATTCCTATTTTAAAGCTTCGACGTACCAAAAAAGATTGTGTCAAACTTCCTGTTTCCCGCAGCGGACTCGGAGTGCATACCCATATACCGCGTCTTGAAGAGCGTGAAACGGCGATGATGAAGGGGTTAGATCGAGATTTGCTGGTGCTCGGGGGACCGCGACGCGACGAACCTCTCGATCAGTTCGCGCGAGGAAATGAGCCAGGATGTGACCATCACCCATGTCCGGGGATCAGAAGTGCCGAGGCGATCAAAAAGGACTTGAAAAGGACTCGGCTAAACCAGCGACGTGGCTGTGTGGGACCGTCAATCTACCGGAGGAAGTAAGTCATAACTATCGAGTCCCACTAATTTGCACCAGTCCCACTAATTTAAGCACTGGAGTGGGGCTGGACGAATCCCACACCCACTAAAGTTGTTATCACTCGCAATGGGTCTACGGATCAGAGCCCTATCGGAAGGGGATACAACTTCTGACAATCCACTACTGTATGAGGCCCAAGAGGTTTCATGCTATTGGCATTCGATATCTGGGGTTTAAATTTCCTGGAGGCCAAAAAATCGCGATTCTTACACGCCTTTTTACCTCCAAATTGGCTGATTGTTACCCGCTTTTTAAATCTACGAAAATTCGGAAAATATTGTGTTCGAGTTCTACAAGCAATTTCAATTTCTTGCGGCGGGTTGAGCAGATTGTTAGAGGTCCTGCGATACTATCCATACGCTAGTCAGGTTGATGGCTCGAAAAGATTCAAAAGAAGGCTTCGCCGTCAATCGAAACGTACAACAAGACGCGTTTTCTGCGTCTGGAACGTTCGAAATACCTTTCAAGTGTGCGATCAAAAGTAAAATCAAACCCCCACATGGGCAAAAAGAAAAAGGGCAAAGCTCCCCGGGACATCCCCGTACCAGCGACCACCGCGACTAGCGGCACTCCATCCGAGACTCCTCGCCCCTCTGCATGGGAGTCACCCCGTGGTCCAACGATCCCAATTTCCGCCCCGTCCCGCCGTCACCCAACAGGTCCCGGCGTCGTGGTTCAAGCCTTGAGCCCCCAAGACCAGCGTTCGGTCCATTCGCAATCGGTGTTACCCAGGGACGAGTGGCCCACACTTCAAGAGGCTCAGACCCCAGTTCACCGTGATCGAGTCGCTCGACTTGGAGCGGCTCAGCCTCCGCCGTCCTCCTATAGGCCCCCTCCGGCTTCGCCTCGCGGAACTCCGGGCGCGATGGTATCCCTCCCCTCGGGTTTGGGGAGCATAGGAGACCCCTCACTCCCAAGGTGGATCGACTTACTCCTGCCGGAGTTTACCGGCGATTTGGAGAACGAGGAACTGGATTTCATCGGCAGGCTCGTCCGCCGTTTGATGCGGGGCTGGCACAGTGGAGAGCCAGTAAGTATACCCACATTCCACAAATATGCAGCTCCTGATTCCGAATTCAAACCTAGTCAAAACAATATGACGACCCAAAACGCCCACAAATCTGCCTTCCGGCGCAGGTCCACGCAGAAAACATACCTGTGCAGGCCGTGATGGTAGTGTACGTTTTTTTTCTTGAGAATTCTGCTTCCCTACTAACCTGTATTTGTAGAAAGGCGCAAATGCACCTATCAGTTTCCACCAGTCTCACCCAGCCCCCTCCCGACCCAGTTCATCTAAGCCTCCTACATCACCAAAAGTGGGAGATCTATATAAGGCAGTGTGATCTACGTCTACCTCGTGGTCGTTGGCAAGGGTATACAGAGGTTCAAAATGGTATACATTTCCCCCGCCGAGCAGCCAAAATATCCGCAAAGCCACAAAAGGGTGCCGCAGCTATACACTCTGATACATTGTTGCCGACGTCTTTGCATAACCAACACCAGCTTTTTATTTGCATTGCACAGAGCTCGTCAGACAGCTGAGACGTATGCGAAGGACCGAATAGATCTTCGGCACCGTTGCAAGAGCAAAGAACAGAATGCCGGCGCACGCAGGCCATTTATAAGTTAGGGGCTATCTTGAACAAAGCCCTTTTTCACACTTTTGGCGCCGCTGATCATGTTGAATTAACATTGCAGTTCATATGGAGCAAAATTCCGGGGAGCATAGACAGCTAGGCCCTCTATCCTCACTCCCTCGACTCTTTCTATCCGAATTTCTGGTGTATACGCAAGCTGCACAATCAAGAATAGTCTTATTCCGGAGTCGATTAAGGAAACTACAGCGCTGCATACCCAAACTCTTCCGTGAGGTCGACCATCCCATCCTCGCCATCTTCGGGACCCAATGTTACCTCCGCATCCGCATCGTTCGAGTCTTGCCCCTCGGCATCAATATGTTCTTCTGAGCTGTCGTCTGAGCTGTCGTCTGAGCTGTCCGAATTCGACTCGGAGTCGTCCCCCGGTGGGGCGAGCTCTCCATCGGACCCTAGCTCAGAGCCATCGTCTGCCGCCACATCCGGAACAGGAACCTGGTAATGACCGACGCCTCCACCAAGATATCTCATGAACATGTCCCGGTCAACAAAGCTGAGGGTAGGAATCAGTTTTTGGAGCAATTTTGAGAGACGGGACTCACAAATTCACATAGTGGTAAACCCAGTCATCGAGCTCGCCCTCAGGCCTCGAGAACGACGGCCCGGGAGCATCTTCCGTAGCCCCATAGTGAAATGCAGGGATGAGGTGCGCACCGCGAATCACATCGTCGGGATTTACGAACCCATATGCACCAGGCTCGGAATCAGGTACAAACTCCAGCCGGTGCAGGCGTTTGCGCTTGAAACCGCCAATGTGTTTCCCATCGAGCCGAAACCACCGCACCCACAGAAACTCAATAGGTGCGGGCACTGGTGCTGCTCCCGGGACGTTGTGAATGACATCTGCATGGTAGATCCCGAGAATGCGAGCATACACAAACGAATGAGCAGCGGCGTCATCCGATTCCGGTGCAAGCATCATGATGTCGGCGTGATTACGGGGGTTCATCGAGTCCTGGTCGGTGCGAACATCGTAAGTCGTGTAGTTCACACGGAAAACCTGTCCACGATTGATCATTGAAGCATTAGTGCTGTCAAGTCGATCTTACCTTATGACGATACAGCCGGTCATTCCGAATCAACAAGCGCGCCTGCTCCTCCGGACCGTATTCTCGGTTGTCCGATGCGAAATTCGGATGCGCCAGTCGCGATAGGAGATGATCCTGCAGTTTAGGCAGGAAATTCTGGTATAACAGGTTAGTGTCCAGTTCCGGAGGCGCAAATTAACTTACTGCGAGAGCAGGATCCCCGGCGTTATCGGCGAGCCAGGATGGGAGGTGGAAATGATGGTTACGCGAGGGCGAAATATGGTGGTGAAGCTCGGGAGAGGTGTAAGGCAGAGATTCCGACTCTACAAAGTCGAGGGCTGGGCGGAGTCCCTTCTGACGGGGTTTTTTGCCTTTCGCTTGGGGTTGGGTGGATTCCGGTACTGAAGCAATAGGCGGGATGATGAAAGCGGCCGCCTTTCTTCGAACAAGCCTGAGTAGCGCCTGCTCCCGACGCTCGAGCCGGGTCATCTGCCTGACGGCATTGTTCTTGTTGGTACGTGCATAAAAGCGTTTCACGCGACGGTGTTCTAATTCCCCCTACGAAATCAAATCAGTTAGATTCTGAGTACAAAATAAATCATACCGTTTGCGTGGAATACGAGTCTGTCGTCCCGAAGAACCGGATCGTCCGAACGTAGTCCCCCAAAGAATGCCACTTGTAAGTGAACAGATTGAAAGTCTTTTGGTTCGATGCACCGCCCTGTTTCGCTGCGGCGGGAGCAGGGCGACCCGCTTTATTTGCAGACGCGGCTTTCTTGGCCTGGCGTCGCCCGCGTGCGGCCTCTTCTGATGGAAGTTCTTTTGTCACAAACTTGCTGCAGGTGTACTTGGCGAAATAGCGAAGCTGACGCCCAAGACTGGCGGTGACTTCATCCAGCCGTCCCAAAGAAAACGAGGTATGCATTCGAAGCTTCGCCAGCGCATGCCAGTACGCCAGCAAAAACAACAGATCAAGGATGACCTTGTTATGTGGTTCATCGAGAAGGCCCTCGAACACCGGCATTGCGCACTGCAGCAGTACGTGAGTAGGTATCGGTGAACTGGTTTTCAAAATTGCTTACCTGCAACAGGTCCTCGAAATTGCGTGCGGCGAGTTTTTTCATGGCCGAGGCATTGTTCACGAAGCGCCTAATTGTTGAGCGCCCAAATGTCGGGACCATCCGGTACCTGTGATACCGTCAATACAGCCGAACACTAAGAAGGCTGGTAGACCGTTACCTTTGATTGAGTTGCTGAATTGCATCGCCTCCGTGGGCAAACAGAATCCGTATCAAATGCACAAACACACTTTTCCACACCCCCAACTCAAATTCATGCATGAAGTCCACCACGAGCATCGTGTATATACTCAAGCCAAAGACATTCAGGCAGGAGAATGCGTTCTAAGTGGAGAATGTAAGTTTGGAACTTGCCGATGCAAAAATGCTCACCAGCGTTGGAACCATTGATTTAGCAGTCAAGAGCTTCTCAACCATCGCGCTTTTAATACCGTACGCTCTCTGATAGATCCAGTCGCGTGCGGAGGCAACCGTGAGCCGACTTGGTTCATCATCTACGCGGACGTCGTTGACACGCCGTTTCTGATCGTTGACTGTTCCCATCTCCGCCAGCTGGGCTTTTTTCACGAGACAGCGGGGACAGGGACATGCTCCCAAGTTACGAATTGTCGCTAGAAGAACCCTGGATAAATTGTGAGTCTACGCTCTTCGCAAAGGGAGAAAACTCTGACTTCTCGGGATAGTCCGCAGAATACGTGAATAGTCGGAAGAAGAAGCGCCGAAAGATACCGTCTGGGCATTCGATGACCACGCCATGTTTGCAGGCGTTGATGAAGTCGTCGTCGAGAAGAATCTTCCAGATTGCATGCATGAGCTCTCGTCGACAGTGAGTGAGGAGTTCAGAGGTGGGTGCTTCCCCGAGTACTGCACGGCACCAATCATTGAACTCGTCGGGCAGCTGAAACAACTTGAGCAAACCGGATCCTTCGCAAAAGCCCCGATTGCTTACCTTGGGCAGATACGCGACATGATGGCATGCACCAGCGCGCGGCTTACTCCGAACCCACTTGGACAGGTTGCCAAAGAACAGGTAGAGCGGCCAGAGCGACGCCGTCCCAAAGTTCGCCAGGTGCGTGGAGTCGGACCAGAACATGAGAGCGACAATGACACGCTCCAACGAGCATCCCGGCTCAGGAGGCTGTTTCTGGAGCTTGTTATAGGCCTCAATAAAAGCATCCGATGAGTAAATTTCGTCGTAGACACGCTGTACGTCCCCCGTGCTGGACTTCCATAGGTGTTTGAATGGAGTATAGTGAAAGGAACGAGAGCTTTGGTCATGAAGGGCCGCTTTAATGACCTCGGTGAGATTGCGGAAATGAAGTCCCGGGACGGTGAAGACAGGTATATCATCGTACGACGTGTGTGTTTTGCCATCCGGAACCAGAATATCGACCGAGACTTCTTGCCAACCGTCTTTGGCTGGCGCATCGTTCAAATCGTTGCTCTTTGAAGGCGTGTCAATGGGTAGATTTCGAGAGAAATATCGGCGCTACTGACCTCGAATTCGCGCGGCTTCTTGCCCGCGTGACCGTCCAAAAAATCATCAAGTTTGGCTGTCTCAGCAGCGATATCGAAGCCTTCCAAGTCCGACTTCTGAAATTCGTCCGATCTCAAGAACGCAATCAGTTTTACCATCTCCTGGATTGATTTCATTGCGGAACCAGTCCACATCCAGTTCATGAGACCGAATATCGTGGAGTTTCGAAATGGACCAAGCCATGAGGATTCGGTGAGCAATGCCGCGGGAGCAGAATCAGACGTAGACGGCGCGAGACGAGTGTCCACTGCGTCTGCCTGTGCTGCGGGGGGTGGTATATTCGACAGCATCGTGGGATGGGAATGGATCTCAGGATCATGAGTTGGTAGGGATGGGTATTCGCGATATAGACCGAACGAGTTCTGGACAGTGTGAACGGCTTGCCAAACATATGCAGAGATGGATGGAGGGGGTGTGCGATCCGAGTCCTCCTCCGCGGCTGGTGATTCCGGCTCCGCGGGGGTGAGCTCGGGCAGCTGTTGCAGAAGCTTCCACGTCGGGCGTCGAGAGCGAACAGGACGTCCAGCCAGCTGGCTAGGAACAGGCTCGGGATCTAGGTCTGGCTTCGCATCTGGCATGTTGATGTCGTGGTCAAATGGATCAGGGGTTGGCTGCGCATAAAGTTCGTTAATACTAGTTGTTAATGAGGGACATAAAATTACTTGCCGGCTCAGAGCGGGAGAATTCGGGCTTGGTCGAAGCCCGAGGAGAGGATGTAGACTCCAGAGTCAGGTGCAAAGCATGAGGAGCGGAATCAGCGGATGTAGATGCCAGAGTCGGGGGTGAATCAACCACTGATGTGTCCAATTTTCGCCTCTTCCGAGCTTTGCGTCTCTCAAGAGCAGCGTCCAAGGCGGGGTCGGGAGCAGTAGCGAATTTGCATTTTGCCTGGTGAATAGAAAGCGCGTTTTGGCCAGTGAAGCGCTGAGGACAAGGAGGCACGCAAGCATAGTCCATGAGCAGTAGCAAGAACAAGAGGAACAAGATCTTCATGGTCCCGGGTTCGAGGCAGGCGTCTAAGGAGAGCTTGGATTTTATAGATGGTGCATCCGATATTAGGGGTCACTCAATCGGGAATTCAGGAACGGTTCCTAGACAACTAGAGGAGCGGATTAGAGGAGCATTGAATAGAGATGTTAGGAGCGCAGAATATACTCAAAGGCATCGCCTCAATTCATGCCTCAGACAAATGAAAGTGGAGCATGAGCGAATAAACCTTGATTTTATTCGCAGGGTGAACTACGAGCAACAAAAATTTCTTAATCAGATGCCTCATCCAGCTCTTGAACAGTCGAGTAACGGCCGATACTAGGCCCCGAAATCGGTGGACGGAATGGGTGTTCTAGGCGCCGTGCAAGGGGATTGATCTATAGTGCGGAGCGGATGTAAGCGGCGGAATGGTGATTACTCATGAACACATTGCACCTACCGCCCACTTCAACAAGTCATTCGCCTCGAGCGCGTTCCACGATGAGCGAGCCAATCTCGCGATACGCCCGACAGCATAGTCAAGGCTTACGACTCGAATTTCGAAGCGATAGGTTAGCCCGTTAGGAATGCATAGCGCTGCCCAGTCCGGGAGGCCGTCATCACTTGAAGCCGTGGTCCCAGGTCCCCAGACAGCTTGGACGGCTTTGGGACTGTCTTCCCACTCCGCAGAGAACTGATGCCGACCGCCGAGGGAGAAACGAACTTGCTGCATATATACCAACTTTGCCTGGCGGGAAAATGAGTGAACAAGATAAGAAGAGTGGGAATTTAAACACGTACAGCATTGAAGGCGCAAGTTACTTCCTCCAATGCTTGATCAATATTCAAGTCCCGTATGCGGTGCCTTTCGACAGCGAGTCCATCCGGGATTTTGGGGAAGACTGGCCAACGCGTTGGGAGAGTGGGGACACTCTCCGCGTCGTCGGATGAGTCGTCTGAATTGGAGCCGGGTGAGTCTGGGGAGCTTTGAATTGAAAGATTATGTGGAGGCGGCTCAATCTTGGCAGAAAAATTATTTATTCCGGCCTTCAATAAATAAAGTTGCAGCTTACATTGCTACAGGCACTGATTTTATCAAGAGGGCTGCCAGGAGGCGTCCGCAGGAGGTCTCTTGCCGCCTTCTGGTCGTCATTCTGGCGAAGTTATGGTAAGCCGTCATTCAAGTGGACCCGCGTGCACAGGCTGAGTGGGAGCACTCACATGGTAAACTGGTCGAATAGGCTCGTCCTCCATGAGGTCCTGTGCAAAGAGTACTCGATTCAGTGGAGGAGGCATGGTGGAGGGTATTCCGCTGCAGAACCTTTGTGGCGGTGACCATGATATCGATGGAGCTGCGGTGACTCGGAAGATCGGGATCGAGGGGTCGATGAGTTCTTGGGCTCTCGACCTCGTTGAACTTGGAGTATGACCGGACTGCCAATGCGAATTCAGACCGCGTGTGGGAGGTGAAGCTGCACTGTCGGGGGATAATGGTAGGGCAATCGGCCATCTGTATTTCAAATCTCAGCATCAGTGATCTGCGCGCATCCACGCACATGTGCAGACTTGGGTGGATTGTTTATAAGGAATGGAATGGATGTGAAACGCCACACTTGCCTTCTTTTTCCCCCCTCTACTATTCCCTTTGCCCCAATGTCTTCCGAGCCGCCTCCATCGTCCAGCATCGTAGAGTCAGTCACGCAAAAGCTCACCCATTCTATGCTCACCAGCGCCTCAAAAAAGCGCAAGTAAGTGGTGTCCATTAACCTGCGAGACTTTATTTGAAGAACCTGACGCGTTCTACTTCCCAGGGATAGTGGAGACGATCCAAGAGCACCGGAAGAAGAAGAGACCTACAGGTCCTATGGTCGCCATCTTGTGCGTACTTGTGGGCCATTTGAGCGTATCCACGTGATCGTGGAACACGGCGTTCGGGCTGCGCTCAATGATGACGAGGATTCCGAGCCTGCCCAGCCCCGGCCTGCTCTCACCCCCCAGTAAAATCTTTCAGCTGTTTTATCCAGTGGCTGACTATTTTCAGCGAAAAAACACGCCTCCAATGTCTCAACAAAAGCTGGGAGATTCTCACCGACACTATCCCCGGCTTTCGCGGAGAGATGATCTCGTTGGGTGGGAACGTCAAGCTTCGCAAGAAAGTTTGCAAAGAGGTTTGTCGTGGTGCTTGTCAATACATATTGACGCTACCTTCCCATCCAGATCCAAAGAGGTCTTGATGGTGCTCGTGGAGACGACACAAACAAGATGAAGCCCTCGGCTATCGACTGGCTTATCAAGATTCAAGACCCCGCGGTGCCGGTCGCTTCCACTGATATCCCCGATCGCACAAAGAAACCCGGGCGGGGATTTGACAGTCCCCTCACTGCGGAAGTCCTGTGTCCGATGGAGTATCCGGCCACAGCAAGGTACGTTCCATGTTATGTCTTTGTACGTCGGTGAATTGGTACGTCTAGCACCTACGCAAGCATCAAGGCTGGCGACAAGCAGTTCCCCATCAACGGCAAGATTCCGGCCTTCATGTATCCCAAGGGTCATGCGTACAATGACCTCGACATCGAGGACAGACTTCTGGAGGGCCGCTTGCCTATCGCTGTATGTCGGGCTCCTCAGCCGCCACCCCTTTTAACAGTGATCCTGCTTCTAGGCGGCAAAGCAAATCTATCAAGGTCCTTCGGCAGCGCTCCAGACTCCGGGCTTCCACCGAGGGAGGGCAGGTAACGCTGCGCGCAACGGTCAAGACCGCTTGGGGCCGCGCGACGTCGCGTACGTCTGTACACAGGTGAGCTTTCTCATTCTTCGATCCGCCTTCGTCTCAGCATTGTCTATCATAGCTTTACTTCAGCCTGTCAAGTCTCGGCAGCTGGTCCGCGCGCGACGGAAGCTTCAGTTATCGGGACTTCTACTGGTCCATCGTCGATCTTTTCCAGGGCGGAGAGGGCCAGGCAATCCTGGACATTTTTAATTAGTAAGTTCTCTATGTTCTCTGTATCGGCAGTGTCCTGATTCTTCGTGCTAGTCATGTCTTCGGTACGCAGACGTCAAACGTTAACACCGAAGAGGCTGTGCCGTCCACTGCAACTTCGGGCTTCGACCTCCTTGCGGCGCAGCGTGCAGCCAAGCGTGCCCGCCTGTCCGCCGCCACTGGCACTGGCACGGCTTCGTCTGCCTCTTGATTCCTTCCAATGTATTTGTTCTTCTGTCACCTGTTCTGCGCCATTACAATCTGTCAAATATGTATGTTTCAAGTAGAATTGAATACGTGTTTCTGCCGAACTTTCTTTGTCATTGCAATGAGTGGTAGTGTCTACAGTTCTCAAAAAACCATGTGCGGTGAAGCGAGGTACGCTGAGGTTTGCAATATAATAGTTTGTATGTAAGGCATTATAGTTCTTGGAAGAGCTGTTACGGTTCCAAAAACTTGCCATCTGGTCTGCAGATTGGGTACATTGCTGTCGGAAACCCACATGAGATGCGGAAACATGCATAGCATGTGACAATTGAAAAGGTAGATCGAGGTTTGCGATAGTTTTCGGCATCTTTGCAGAAAAATAGTTAGTATATATAGGCCTTCGACCGGCCAAAAACTAGATGCGACTTTACGAAGAATTCGCCGAATGTGGACCTTTGCAAGGCTTTACAAGACAATACATGTTTCTCCCGCTTTTGGTGATGTACTGTTTCATCCTAGGGTTTATACTCTCCCACTCGCAGAGCTACGAGCAACCGCCGGAGTCCACGTCTATACCGACAACGGGTTCTTGAGCGGTCGATACGCCGGCTTCTGGCTCTGTACTCCAAGACCAGAGGTTTTTGACGACCAGCTCCGAGACCGATTTGTGCAAGCTAAGGCGCACCATCTTGGCCGTTTCATACCAAAATCTGATATCAATTGGGGGCTGAAGCCGAAGCCGAAGAAGGTGAAAAAAGCGGAGTCCGGGAGTTGGACGACAGCTTGAAACACAAACGAATGTACTTCACAAATTCATTGATTGTTTCTGATAAAGTAACCTTGAAAAAGCATTCGGTGTTCTCCACAAGTTCTCCATCACTCCTTGCTCTCCATCCTGTTCAATGCCTCCGTTCCTCCGTTCCTCCGTACCCCCTCCCCCTTTCTCTCTATTCGGCTTTATCCCATCGTTGTCTTTGGGCGGTCCCCAAATTCCCTGGGTCGTCAGATCCTCACAGGCTAGACGTGTACGACACACGTGAGCAGATAACTTGATGAGATATGCCTTTTAAGGCAATGTCAAAGTGGGGAGGCGTGGGTCAATTATGCATCCCGCACTGCGCAGTGAAAACGACGAATATACAGCGGCTTCCCGCTTCTCATAAGGTACGTTCGTGTTTTTTGAACCATATCATCTCTCAATTGTCGAAGAGAGTGGCGATGAGGCTGGCCTGCAAAAGCGGCCGTTCTTTGCACGATCTCCAGCGCGTGGAGCAGCTCGTGGGAGGTGCATCTGAAGCTCAGAAGACGCTCTATTTGCCCGTATTCTACATCTGCCTCGACCCGGCACAAATACCGTCGCCTGATGATCTGGAGTCTTTTCCGCCGGACGTTGCAACCCGCATAGATTGTGCATTGCTCTCATTGAGGGTGCTATTCGACCTGGTCGTCGACGAAAACTTCGCAGAGAAGGTAGGACCTACTCTGTGGGCCCACGTTTGGCCCTGGATTTGGTTCCTCCACCAACATATGGAGCATATCTCTATCTCGGACAAAACACTCGTTTTCCACGAGATCATTTACCTCCGCTTTTTTCTGTTTGCTACGCAGATGTACGGCCCGAACAGCACCCGCACTCTTGTCTCGTCGACTCCTGGATTTCGAACTATTCTAGCGAAGACATGGAGCTTTCTGGCTGGGATAAAAACCACGGACATGTTCCAGGCGGTTTTCTGGTATCTCGCAAATCTGCTTGAAAGTTTGGACTTCGTCGACCCCGTTCATTTCACGGAGATGATTGATGGAGCGGGAGGAACCCTCGACGACTTGGCCCATCTTGTCATGGGTTACCTGGGCTATTTGATCGAGCGGCGGAATTCATGGGAGTATGGCTCGCTGGGGGCTTATCTCCGCTGTCTCATGAGTTTCATTAATGACGGCGGCGTGGCCAATGCCCCAGATATGTCCTCGTCCCAGCTCTCGCTGCATGAGCAGTTCATCGAAACACTGCGTCATTGCGGATTCGTTCCTGCATTTGTGACTGCAATGAAGTTTCTCCTGGACCCGAACAAGAAATTGGATTCTTTCCGTAGAATCACCAAAGCGGACACCGAATCGTACTGCGCCCGAGTTCTCAAATTCTTGGGAGGATTTTTGAACACGCCCAAGGGATATCAGTTGTTGCCCGGCGCCATCGGAGCGGGGCTACTTACTACGATGGCACGCATTACCACCCGATTCACTCCAAAAGTCTACCCGTCCGTTCGGTATCTTCTGAAAGAACTCCTCGGTGCCATGGTCTACTACCATGTAGTCATGGCCGTAGACGAGGTGCTGGACGAAGTGGAGGAGGACATTTGCAACGGGGACGAGTTCGATGAAGACCTGGAAATATTTGACGATTGGGATATATTCCTTACTCTCGCTCGAAATCGTACCAATCTCATGCGGCGACTCGACGACTTCCCCTCGACAAATCTCAAGGCTTGCGATAATCTGGATGTTCGTGCATTCTTAAACTTAAACTGATGTAGTCATGGAATTCTGACGATTGGCAGTGCGGAAAGATTCGAGATAGATTGCAGTGTCGACGGTGTTCAGGGTGCCGCGCATTTTACTACTGCAACCGCGAGTGTCAGCTCGCGGATTGGACGTGTGGCGGGCATCGAAACCATTGTGGGACCCGCATGACGTTGTTACTTGGTACGGTTTATTGGCCCTGTTCAGTGTTATCATCACTTACAATACTTCGACCAAATAGCGGACTCCCCTTTGTGCTCCCTAGGGTTTCGCGAACGTCAGTTCATGCGAGCACTGGTACAAGAAGCGTACAAGGGAGAACTCCAATTCATCTCCGAAGAACAAGTTATCCCCATGGTTTCCCATTATCAAGTGTTCACTCTCTTCGACTTCACATGTACCCCAGTCGAAGTCACCGTCCTATCTGTCGACGAGTCGCCCCTCGCCAAGACTCTGGAGGACGCAGGCCCAGAGTGGGCAGGTCTCTTGGCGCGCATACGCGACAGTCATGGGTGCATGCAGGTACATGTCATGCAGGTCTGCGAAGGCAGTAAGAACCGAGTGTGGGTGATACCATTGCGGTCAAGCAGCCCCTATATCCATGATGCCCTTCGGGACGTCGCTAATTATTTTTCCGAGGGCACTGAGTTCCCCACCGACGAGGAGGTCACAGTTCAAGTCGAGCCGATCCTGGACGACATCGGCGATTTGGTAGAAATTCATTAGCGAGTGGAGACTGAATATTATATTATGGCTTTTTTGTTCAGTGGTTTTGCGGCTGCATATACACAACCTCAGGCACAACTTCTACTTAATATGTCCATTGGCTATTGCAAGATCCAAGTGCGAGGTGAAGCGAAGCCAACTGTAGGATTTTGCACGATTGAAATTATTCGCTCTGGGAATGGACTTTGAACCAAAATTACAGAGCGGCTGACCCACATGGGAACGAGCAAGAGTCATTCCCGTGGCCGTATATGGCACGGTTGCCAGCCCTAATGGAGGGCCACAGAGGATTTGATTGGCGGATGGGCCAAAGATGAGGTTAATTACGATGATTGACTTCTAAGTTACTTGTGTTTATGTGCCCAAACGGGCTTTCAATGTCAGACGGGTTGGAAATTCCCTTTTTGGGATCGTAGCGTTTGTTGTGTCCTTGTTTGCAGCTTGTCTATAAACACGTGCTCTCATCGCCAACGTGCTATATTTTGCCGCCGACGACGTCCAGCATCAACCTGGTCTGCCTACTGCCACCGCCCTATGCGACTGCGAATATCGGGAGTTGGACACGACCAAATCGTAAATGGATATATGCAGCGCCGTATCATATGTGTATTCAGCATTCTCTTCGCAGCCTATCCGGATTATTCTCGCTTTCTGACGCACACCATGTCGTGAACATCGATCCTCTCGTGCAGTTATAACCTTGGTCTTTCCCCTTCCTATCCACAGACACCGGGAGGTGGCCACTCCTCAGGCTTCCGTTGTTCTACCCCAGCTCCACATTTGCACCTACGCACACCACTGGTAACTAAACGAGAACACGAATCCTCCATCTGCGTACAAGTCGGGCTGCTGACGTGGCATTGCAGAGGAGGACGAGGAGAGCTCGCCGTGCTACTCGAGACGCACGTCAAGGAGCTCGCGCTGGGCGCGCAGGCGAATATTGGACGGAACCTGGCTGTCGCCCGCGGATGTGTATCACTGGGCACAGGTAGGACGGGTTTGGTTCGTGTCTTCTTCCCCGTTTTTATTAGGAGAGGCAAGCTGACGACGGTGCGTCATCAGAGAACCCCGAATCCTCTATCTGCGCCGTGCACCCCGTCGCATCGTCCATCTCCCCGCCTTCCTCGCCACCGCATCCCTCTGCCTCCTCCATTCTTCCCGCCACGACCACCACGACAACCCCTGCCGCACCCCCAGTGCCAGAGCGTCACCCTGCTTCGCCCGCGCCCTGCCCACCGACGTTCCCGCTCGGCGAGGTTGCGCACGCCGCGTGCCTGCGCGCCATGCACGACATCCTCCTCCCCGTCTTCTGCAACGTCGTACGGCGCGTGGTGGTCGAGTGTGCGTGCTCCGGACGCAGCTGAGGTCGAGGCCGCGGGTGTCGACAGCAGCGGCATGACGCGGAAGCTCTTCGACCCCGCGATCCACACGGCACGCATGACGCTCACGGAGGTGGTGTAGGTGCTGCGCGAGGACGGCGTGCGGTTTGACGGGATAGATTGGAGTGCGAAGCGGTGGAATGCGCGCGAGCAGGAGGAGGAGCGGCTGCGGGAGCGCCAACGCGAACGCGAGCGGGAACAGGAGAGGGAGCACGAGCAGCGGCACTGTGCGGAGGGGAGCGACGACTCGGCTGCGGGGCCGCCGCACACGAGCGACACGAGCCCGGTGCTGTCACAGTCGACGTCGACGCTGGGGACGACGCCGAGCCCGCCGCCGCTGGCCGAGCGCCCACCTCGCAAGGAGACGAAGGAGCAGGACATCAAGCCGAGCATCCCCGTGTCGCCTGTGCTCAAGCCGCCGCGGCTCCTCTACCACATTCCCTACATTCCAGAGACGATCGCGCATCTGCAGCAGTATAGTCTGGATGCGGTTAGGGCTGTGAGTGTGCTTGTTTGCTTGAGTAGAGTGGACTTGTGCTGACTGACTTGGACGCCTTGCAAAGCGTGCGGACGCGGGGGCGCACGCGCTGGGGCCGGCGACGCCCCCCAGTACGGGGACCGGGCGCAAGCGCTCGGTGGACGAGCTCGATGGCGGTGCGGACGAGCGCGCGCATGGCTCGCGCGGAGGGACCCCGCCCAAGCGGGCAAGCACGGGGAGCGGGAGCCGAGCTTGTGTGGGCACGCGAACCGGTGCTCAAGCGGCGCGGAGCTCGGCGACGAGACGGCGAGCACGGGCTCGGGCTCGTTGCGCAAGCGCGCGCGTGTCGACAACGTCGAGAGCCCGCCCGACTCGAGCACGCCTGAGGCCACCGCGAGCGAGGGCTGTAGCAACTTGTATATCCTAGTTTCCGTTTGGATACGTACATATCCTGTATGAATAGAAAGAACGACTTTAAGGAATCCGCCGTGTCTTGAAATCAGCCAGACGCTTTTACCCGTTATGGTAATTTGCGGCTTTGCTTGTTGCCACCACCATGTCCGAGTTCTCTTCCCTGTAACAAGTCGCTCCCAACACCGAAGGCCTGAAACCCTGGCCGGTTATACTCGCCGCATGTGGAAGCTGCTCTGCTGACGGCTGCGTACCAACCATTGTTAAGCAACAGTTCTAGGGATCAACCAACACCCTTGTTCACTCTCCTGGGCCAGGGTCTGCGTAATTTAATTTCTTCTAATTGAAGTCTTTTCTTCATCAGAGATAATGCGCTATGTATTTATACCGAGAGCCACGCCAGCAGGTTCTGCTACTCCGGATCCCTTTCTGACTATAGGTTCAAAGACCGCGCAAATCGCGCTGTATTTGCTATCGAGACCGCCTCAGGGCTTCAAATGGTCAACTGACCGCGGACCCATTCAAAGGTAAAATAAGGCTCCTACTTGCTCCATAGAACCACTGTTATTGCCGCCGGGGGACTATGAATATCTGCTCGGGAACCGGCATGAGAACAGCACTCTAAACCGGACCACTCTTGCTTGATAATACGCCCCGTTGCTCTTCACCATGGCACAAGGTCCCGTCGAAGGAGTCAAGGGCGCCAATGCGTACACGGATCTCATGGATCCGAGACGCAGGTGGTACAACAACAGAAGGTAGATATCCGTCAACAAATGCCTGCGAGCACTTGTCTCTCATCCCTGCAGGCTTATCGCCCTCAACGGCTGGATCGTTCTGCTGTAAGTACTGGCAACTACCCACATCATCTCATCTGAACTGTATTCCTAGGCTCGTTACTGCGTCTACCAGCGGATATGACGGGAGCATGATGAACGGTCTACAATCGCTGCCGCAGTGGGAAGAATATTTCAACTTCCCCACCAAGGGAAAACTCGGCCTCCTCAGCTCCATCCAAGTGAGTGCTTCACGGAACAACAGCTCACTCGCATCTGAACTTGCGATTCCCGGCCACCTTGGAAGAACATAGGCGCTCTCGCGGGCTACCCATTCGCACCATATCTCTGCGACGGCATTGGACGCCGGCCCACAGTGTTCATCGGTGCTCTGCTGATGGTCATCGCTGCTGCCATACAAACCGCATCTCAGTCTGTCGGCATGTTCATCGGCGCTCGGTATGCATTCCTGTCCGGTTTCTCGCCTGTTGTTCACTCATCTGAATGGACGGCTAGATTCCTCATTGGTTTCGGTCTCACTTTCTCCGGTGCGTTAACGAGGCATGTACTTCCCCCGTGATTTTAAATACATGGAACTATACATTCAGCGAGCGCGGCGCCAATGCTGGTCGCAGAACTTTCATATCCAACATACCGCGCTCCGCTGACTTCGACATACAACTCCCTCTGGCACTCTGGGCAGATAGTGTTCGCATTCGCGTACTTTTTGTGCCCGCTTTCTTCTCATCTGACTGAAGTCGTGGACAGCGCCGCATGGGCAACCTTTGGCTCGTTCAGGATACAGAACACATGGGCGTGGCGGCTACCATCCGCCTTACAGGCAGTGCCGTCATTCGTCCAGGTTCTAATGGTCCTTCTCGTCCCCGAGTCGCCTCGTTTTCTGGTCAACAAGGGAAAGGAAGCGCAGGCTCTCAAGATATTGGCTTACTATCACGCGGACGGCGACGAGTATGTATGGCTCTGTCTTTCATTCGGGCTGCATCTGACGCGAACCCACAATTAGAAACGATCCCCTCGTGCGCTACGAGTTCGAGGAAATCAAGGCAGCGATGAAACTCGATCGCACCGGTGAGCATTTGTAGCTTTTGCCTGATAGAATGAGATAGTCATCCGGAAGCAGTCGTTGCGGATATTGGGTGGAGATCCTTCCTCGCGAGCCGCGGTAATCTGAAGCGAGTTCGAATCATCATCGCAATTGCACTTTTCTCGCAGTGTTCAGGCAACGGACTCGCTTCATATTATCTGAACAAAGTGCTTTCCGATATCGGCATCACGAAACCAACCACACAGGTAAGTATGTTCCCTTCTATCAACTCTCAAGCTCTATCTGAGCACATCTATAGCTGCTTATCAACGGTGTTTTGAGCATCTGGAGCCTCTTCTGTGCTCTCGTCGCGTCCACGGTTGTAGATCGCGTCGGCCGGCGCCTCTTGTTCCTCAGCTCCACCTGCCTCATGACAGTCTTCTTTACGATGCAGACCGTTTGCTTCGCCCGTTTCAATATCAGCGGCGACACAAACGCGGCGCGTGGTATGATCGCATTTCTAGCCCTGTATAACACGGCGTACAAGTGAGCGCGCACATATCAACCACGACTGGGGTTGAGCCCGGCAGGTGCTAATTTGGTGCTTTTTTTCAGCCTGGCTTTCTCGCCCGGTGAGTGTTTTGCATGCGCTCTGAGCGTATAACACCTTAATATGACACCTTTAAAGTGGTGGTGACATACACACTCGAGATTTTGCCTTATAATATACGCGCAAAGGGATTCAATATCTTCAACATCACCATGTCGCTTGCGCTCATATTCAACCAATATGTCAATCCCATTGCTCTGGGTACGAAATCTTGATTTCTGATTCACCCGCGAGTGAGGTGCTGAATGGTTCAATCTCAGCTGCCCTCGTCTGGAAATATTATATCGTGTACTGCGTCTGGCTGGTGTGCGAGTGTATATTTTTGTATCTTTGTGAGCCTCCATCATAAGTTGTCATACAAGACTTACTCCGGAACATGCAGATCTGGTTGAGACAAAGGGCCACACGCTCGAAGAGACGGCGGCAATCTTCGACGGCGAGGGTGTAACAGAGAAAATCGCTGATTCTGCGGCAACGCAGGCAGGCGTCGTGGTGAAGGATGATGGTGCGAAGGGCGACTTGAGGGCGTTTGTGGAGAAGGTGTGAATCGTAGCCTTCATTCTCATATGCATGTCTTCGATGTTGTACCCGAGTTTTGCGTTACTTGTCCGGCAACTTGTACTATATTCAACCCTTTGAACGCAGTGAAATTTCACAGTAGCACCGCTTACTTGAGAGCAGCGTCATTCGAGTTATGATGAACGCGTGAGATCAAACGCGTTGTGTTTAAACGTGCCATACGTTTCAGACTATGTATATGTACTTAGAACGACTTGACAAAGTTCTAGGTCCCATAAGCGAACCTAGGTTGTTTTATTGTGCCCGTCTCAAAGACAGGTTGTGGGGACATGCGCGACCGGGAGGTGGTGGTAGATCCGTACGTCAGGCGCCTGTGGAAGTGCCCTCCCCGCTCATCCTTCTCCTTCGCCCTAATTGCGCCAGCCCTCACGCGCGCTACGTGGCTCCCATTCGCGACGCCCATATTGGCCACGATGTAAATGTCGTTCCTCGGTGGCGTTGGGGTCGTCCCGCAACACCTTGAGCGTGTGTCTGTCCTCCTGGTACCGTCCCTATCGCTATATTCTCCTTTGAGCGAATACCCGTGCGCAATGGGTTTTGCTGCGTGGGAGAGTAGGGGTGGACGAACGTGGGGAGGAGCGGTGAGGGCGATGGGAGGGACGTTGCCCATTGCGCGAGCGCCCTAGTCGTCTATGGCGACTGCATACTATTGTGGACGCGGCTGCATCGTGCATCGGCGGGATCGCGGAGAGGTCCAGAGGCGGCGAGCGCGATGGCCTGCTCAGAGCGGTGCCGTCGGCGATGAGACGTACGTCAGGATAGGTGGGAATGTGAGTGGGCAGGATTCAGCGTCGCGCATCCAGCTGTGGGGTGCATAGGGCAGGCTTCGGGTTAGAATGTATAGCTGCGGCGTCTGCATGCTGCCGAGCGTGGTGGACGGCACTACTGGAGTATATGGCAATAACACGGTGAGCGATGCGAGCGAGAGTGCACGCCAACGTGCGTGGAGGAGGGTGGCCTTTTAGCTAGACGGTGGGGATGCCAGAATGGGACGACATTTGTATGACGAGCGATGCACCCGGTAGAGCACCAACGGGTGGGACGCAAGGGTCGCACGCAGCTGGGCGCGGTCTCTCGGCGTCGTCGTGGAAGCGTGGAGGTGCGTTTGAGGGCTGGGCTACAATCTCGGCGGCGCGGGAACGTCTCATCGCCGGTGAAGTGCGCGGAGGGGGGCGCGGGAGCAGATTCGGGAGAGTGGCGTGGATGGGACAGTACCCAAGACACCTAGGAGAAGCTTGAACAAAGAGAGAAAAGATATTGAGATATAATTGCACGCACCGTTTCGACCACGGCACGCGGCGTCTAGGGCATCATGGGCGAGGGCAATGGTGGGATTGCGCGAGGGGGAGATGAGAGCGGTAGGGCCGCTGGGCTTCGTCGCGGTGTCGCGCGATGGGTTCTGCGAATGGATGTCCCCAGACAGTGGATCGACCAGCACAGAGGGCGCGTATGGGGAGGGCATCATATATATACGGCGGGGAGGGTCGGGGAGGCCCTGTGGAGGTAGAAAGGATAATTAGGACGTGAAATGAACGTGAAGAGACAAGGACGGATACGGTACGGCACCCGCTACGAGTACGTACAGTACGTACGACACGTACTAGTTGCATGTTTGTTGCTCCCACAGCTGTCTGTTCGTGGCCCGATTTGGTGCTGCGGAAGTTTGATGCAAGTCAGTCGCACGACTACGCTTCTCAAATTCCCGCCTACTTGAAAGCTCTACAATATATTCTACATTCAATAACAACCAACGCAACCCACAATGCACTTCAGCACCTTCACAAAGATTGTCTTACTCTGCACATCGCTGGCTCTTCAAGCCCATGCAAGACCGTGGTTTCCAGAGGTCGACTTCGGGCTCATCCAAGGTCTCACCATCGCACTGACCCATCTGCGAGGGAATACCAACCCCCCGCCAACGGTCGGGCCTTTTGTGCCGTCTGCGGACAACCTCATCGTGAACACTCCTGCGACCCAGGGCGAGTTCGGGACCCTCGGGTGGATCTTCCCGGCGTCCGAGGGGGAAGAAACCGGCCGCAACGTCTTCGATGGGTTCACCAAGAACATCACCATCCTGTACACCCCCCCAGGCGGTGTCGAGCGGCTCATCATGGGGCACGTTCTTTTTTTTTCTGTGTTTGATTTAGGGTGCTGATGAGTATATACGATGACAATTTGCAGCCTCTCATCTGGCCCGGCCCACGGGCTCTGCGGCTTCGCACCTGGAAACTCTATGCAGGGTCGCCTGGACTCGTCTGTTCTCGGAACGTAAGTATGATCGTGGCCTGGGGTGATTTATACCTTGGTATACTGACCGAGTCTCGTTGGCTAGCTATACGGGCAGATGGATTGTCGAGTTCGGGAAAAGCACCCAGCCCGATGCGCCTGTCGATCCTGCTACTGGGTGCGGCCCCGCGCCATTCAATATCACAACTGTGGAGTTCGTGAGGACGTGGGAGGTTGTGGCGGCGGCCTGAATCTGTGGCAAGAGGATTGCTCGTGGTTTATGTCGGCCCAGCGCGCGCTCTTAGGTACAACGGATGTAAGTATTAGGCTTAGTGTGTGTTTGAATGCAGTGGATTCGCTGCCTTTATTGGAGGTCTGACTTGTGGGTCTGGTCACTGTAAACAGTGGAAGCACTCTATAGTAGTTAGTACATGGGAAGGATGTTCTCGAGTGTTTTGGGTACGGGATACCGCAACGATCTGTTAGCAGTACAGGTCGCATTACTGTATATCAGATCAGCTGCAGCTTGAGTCAGATGGAGAACAGTGAAAGTGATCTAAGTATGTATCTCTTCGAACGGACCTCAAGGTTGTAAAATTTGACCATGGTTAACAGCCCCAAAACGGAAATACATTTCTTTCGAGGGACGTCCGTCGGAAAAGAGACCAAACCCAAAAACACTAGGAAAGGAAAGAAAATGCGAATAATTAACTAAGTAACGAGAGAGGTACATGTCTACTCTATCCAGCCGCGGTCTATCTTGAATTCATTCCATCCACCTGGACCCACCTTGGACCCACCTACTCTATTTATCCAACGAGCCCCCGCGCACGCGCCCTCTTCTCCTCCTCACACGCAGCAAGCACACCTTCATTCCCCCTCTCCGCGGGCATGTCCGTCCAACCAAACTTGAAGAACCCTACCGGTGGCGGATCCCGCCGGCCTTTGTAGTGTTCGGCTGATGACGTGACCGTGTTCTCGCCTCACGTGCAACCGACGCCTCTTTCACCCGACCTCTTCGACGCCCATGAAACATGATTCAGCTCCAGTGACCGCTCCCTATATGTTCTGGAGGCGAAATTGGGTCCGTAACGCGGATAATTTACCGTACATCTGACGGAAACCTCAATGGTCGAGTCTTCTTGCCAGAGTTCTTGAGTCTGCGGTAGCAATTCCTGGGACCATTCCACTCTCTATTTTGCATGATTCATCCCTACTCTGGTCTCTGTTCCCTGCATAATTCTTGCTCGCCCGGAATGACAAAACGTTTCATACCCAGCTCCAAGTGGCTGAGCGTGGTGGCAAACTGAATCCTGGGTCATGATTCATAGTCTTATAGACCCTCAGCTCTGTTAGGCTCCGGATGGCGGATGGGCACCACTCTCTTTTTTTTTTTTTCCTTTCTGGCGTCTGCGTCTGCGCATGTTGCCTTCATGTGGACAGCGCATGAGACGTAGGTTCTCCAAGTGCGGGGCGTGCACGGCGTGGCCTCAGGCCGGAAACCACTCTTCATATGCGGCGCGGTTCACTGCGTCCGCTTTTGTGTCTTTCTCTCTCTCTGGTTCTGTTTACCTAGAATTTAGCAAACGAGTGGCTGGTACCGGTGGAAGAGGACGGCTGCGGCCGCGAGGGCTCGTTGACATTGATACTCGTGGGCTTGGACGCGGGCGGATTGAGTGCAAGGAGCCCGATCGTACGAGCGCGAGCGTGTGGTGTCTTTTTTTCCCGAAGCAGCAGCAGCTTACCAGGCGTGATGCGAGGAGTACCCGGCACATATACCATATACATCCGTCCGTGATCAAACGGCATTCAGCTAACCCGTTCTTCTCTTTCGTCTCCAGATCCGCGTCGCTGTATGGTGAGTCGTGTTTCGTATGCATTCCATTGCATCTACCTTTTTTGCTAATCGATTATCGTTTTCAGACGAGCATTGAGTACATGGGAGCGAGAGTGGAGAAGCAGCCTTACGACTCGTGTAGAGGTAGGCCCAGTCTCGTCTCTGTATATTTCTTGGATTCTGTCGGTTTCTTCATTCCTTTCACTTCCTCGTGGACTTTTGTTTCCTTCAATCCGAATGCTGATACGCCCAATAGTGGTATCTCGAAGCACTTCCCCAACGCCCTGATGTGTGCACAGAGGCCCTTGAAGCGCTCGTATCCGCGAGCGAACGGAGCGGGTGGGGGCCACCGTGCAAAGCGACGAGATGAATGGTCGTGGTGGAACGAGAAGAGAACTTGGAACGAATGCGCTTGCCCGGCGAAGCAGGCTGCCATCCTCAACTTGTGGTCCGCGACCGAGCAGGGTCACAGCGCCAAACTCGCACATTCGTCGCCTTCTTACGCTCGTGCGCATTCTTGCGCAACATCACGGTGTACGCACCGTACTCAGCATTGCCCCAATTTCTAGGTCTAATGCCTGTCCCGAGCAGAGCGCCGTTGCATAACGATGGTGGGGATTCATCGACCGAAGCATGCACCATATATATCTTCCGCATGTCGCTCGCGCTATTGCCGCAAGACCCTAGCTGAGGCGCAATGAGCGGGTAAGCACGGCGTACACGGTTTATAGTTTTTGCATTCAAATACTGACATGGAGTATCCAGGCGTAGATCCGACCGCAACTGTAGAGGGAAGTTGATTTATCATGGAGGGGAACGGCCAAGTGTTGTTGAGCGGGGTGCCGAAGGTTGGACAAGCTGTGAGGAGAGGACGTCGAAGGTAAGCCCCATCGACTTAGCTGTGAAACGAGCATCAATTTTAAGCCATGACACCGCAGGATTCAAGGCGGGGAGGACTATGGTTCGAGAAAGCTGAGGGCCGACCTTACATAAATGGGACAAGGACCAATCATGTGGGCTGCGCACAGTGTTATCAGCGTACTTTACGCTCCTCATCCCATCCCGCGTTCCGCTCACCGTCCTTTTCTTAGGTGAACGCGACGGTGGCATAGGGGGCTACGACCTTCATCCGTGCGTTGGTACTTCAACGCTCGGCCGCAGGCCGAAGAGATTAGGAACGGGGGTGATACTTGGAACCCGCAGATGAGCGGGGATGGAAAGGTGGACGGGAAGAATGGGAGAAAACGCCGTCGGCCAACTTTTCCGGATCCGGATGCGGAGTCTGAAAAACAGGGATACTGGAGACATCTCGTCAATGGACACTGCTCCCGCATTCATCAAGTCAACGAACCTCCTTGTCTCCCCTTTTCCCGCAGCACCAGAGCGTCTGTCGTCCTCTGACTGGGCCGGCTCGCGGCTTCTACTGTCCGATGCTTCCCGATGGTCCACCGTCTACCGCCTAGCGGCCTGTGATGGTTGCTCGGCCTATCCTTGGTCGCACCAATGCGGCACCACGGGGCCCTCGTTCTAAATACTCAGGCGGTCGAGGACGACACCGCCCTTGGGACGTCTCTCTGAGTCAAGCCTGATATTCGGTGCACCGTCGGGGCCACCTACCTTGGTGCTGCTCTGGGACAAGGTGGTGGAGTGGAGAAGAGGAGGGGTGGTCGCCCAGCATATAGGAATCCCGACAATCGGACAATTGGACATCTTCTCTCTTCCTCCTTCATACCACCTTCTTCGACGGGCCTCACGCACCAACAGGGAAACGAAGAACATATATTCGCAAAGTGCGCAGTTTGCCTTGGAATCCTAGGCTGTCTGATCTGCGTCGATCGTTCGCTCGCACGCTAAACTTGTGTTGCGCCCCCAGACATCTGCCTTCCTCTGCTTTCCCATCTCCAAAGGAACTCACCACCACCACCACTGCCTTCCTTCACCTTCCGCCCGTCGATGAGCATATCAAACTCATGGGATACTCGCAGAGCATGGCATCGGTTTCTCTCGATCTCTTAGGCTGGCGCGCGAGTCGTCTGCATTTCGAACGAGCTGGGCAGCCCCAGCCACTCGACAATATCTGTTTATCTCCCGTTCTCCTCCTGGCTACGCTGCCACCCTTGGATCGATCACATGGGGGCCAGAGGTCCTTGCATGCGCCATGATGTGCGAAGGAGTCGAACGACCCCTCTTCCGCGTTGACGTTCGCGTCGTCGATAAATGGGCGATGGATGCGACACCAACTACCCTTGAGCTGGCGGTGCGCCACTCTGAGCGGTAACCACGCCAGTCTTTCTCCGCTACGAGACGATGAGGAGCAAGCTACTCCCAAACACAGACTGACCTGTCTTGCAGCTCTACTGCAACCCACCAATGCGATATCACTGATCTTTATCAACGGTGCGGGGAGCTCGCAGCAATCAATAGAGGTTTTTGAGCAGGTGCCTGTCGCCGTTGAATACGACCGTCGACACCCACTAATAGCTCAAATGCTGCTCGATAATGGTCAGAGCTCAGCGGCGGTCGGTAATGCCACAACTGTCTTGAGAATGGGTTTCACTCCGATCACGATATACATTCACATTACAACTCGGACAGTCGGACTGCAATCATACTACTATCTGGGAGGGGGATCCTGGCCACCTTGGATATTTTGGCCTTTTGGTGGCCATCACAAGCACCTCACTCAAGGCTTATGGGGCTCATGATGTAGGCACACATCCTAGGAAAATTTTGAGCCCAGTTGGCGCCATTTTGGATATATATTGTGACGGTGGTATTGCATGGACACGACAAATGTATGTAGTTTACCGTAGATGGACTTGTACATATAATTGTCACCATAATTACGTACACATCATTAACATAGTATCATCATAATCTTTATCTTTACACTACAATGTGTGAAGAGTGAAGAACACACTGGGGACCACCTCCACAGCCGCCCTGCCTGCCTGAGCACGTGTACAACTGCTCCACGACACTGGTGCTGCAGGAGGTCCCAGGTGTGGGTAACACACCCCCTAGTTGATGGGTTACAACGGTGGCGGGCACCTGAGTCGGCGGCCCCCAACCTCAAACCTCGCGAGCGCTGCATCCACGGACTGCGCACTCGCAAGTCCCTCTTCAGCAACCTGAAGCCTACGAGACCTGCATCACATATATTCATTGCTCAGTGAATTTATTTCTGGTGGACTTCCCAAAAGGGGAATTGACTGGCTACCTGGCCACCCATGCAAACTGGAGTTTCTGACTGTGGCAGTGGTCCTGTAGTGTATAATCAGGTTCAAGGGCCATTCCCAGTGAAAAGTCGGTGGAATGCATTGTGATCAGATGAGATCAAATGTCGAGCTGGGTCATCCAAAGTGATCATTCGAGATAATTGCGAGCATCCCTCAATTCATCTCTTTTTATCACTCCCGTCGCCTGTCTTTTGCGCACTGCCGGTGCTCTGGTTTCGCTAAGTCAGCACGCGGTGAGGCATACATCATGCTGTTGTCATGCATGTCATAGGCTGACTTGAGCATTGCAGTGTGACATCTGCCAGCGTTCTTTTCGCCCACCACTACCCTCTTCCCTTTCCCCTCCCACTGCGACCTTCTCCCTCCCTGCCCGCTCCCCATGTGGCCACCGCACAACCGTGGCTCGAAGCCTACCCCAACCCCTTCTCCTTCCTCGCTCTCGCATTGCCGACGGCATTCCCTCGTCGCCGTACCATTCTGTCGTCCGCCCTCTCCTTTACCCCGCCACCATCCTCTGCACTCCGTCCTTTGCCCAAGCACAAGTCCTCCGTTCCTCTGGGCCTCTGTCACCCGTCATGCAGATCTCCACTGCATCTTTGCGCCACTACCCACTGTTCGGTTCAACTGCAAATATAATCTACATTCAAGTCCCCCTCAAGTACACAATGCAGCAAGATATTGTCAATTATATCCTCTAAGCTCTTCGACGTTGTATGCATTCCCGGGCACACCAGGTTGTATCCTCTTTGTATTTATCTTCAATATATATCCATTACTTGCACTTCCTTCTGAACTGGGGTGAACAAGTATTTCCTGAGTATTTGGAGGAATCGAAAGTGGCAGGCCTACAGGCAGTGACAACGCAGCCGCGTATCAATCCAAATGAATACAATTGGCGGTAAGCGAACGTGATGAAGTGAGAAGAAACGAGGCATCCTTCAGTTGATCTCAATACATCTCAGTGATTAACGGTAATTTGAGACAGTTTGGCAATAAGACGAGTTTAAATGAGAAGATTTGTCTAGTCTTCATTTCTTCACTCTAGATACCATTCAATCCCACCGACTTTTCACTGGGGGCCATTAACCATCCTTTTCATACATGACAACTATAGAAATGACCAATAAAAACAGCGGGACCAAGTGCTTCTAATGTGGGGTATATACACAGAGATCGGCCTTCCCAGAGAAATAACGCTAGCGTACCAGTCAGAGGACTTGGTTGGCCCAAATAAGTTTCAGGCATGTTCATAAGAAGTGAATGAACACATCTGAACCTCAAAATCCACACCTGTGTCATTCTCCTGAGAACCCGACATTTGGAATTTGAAATGACAAATATTAGGCTGAAATGGTGTCCAGCGCAGCCTGAGGGAGGTATCAGACAGGTAAAATTGTGGGCTATGTTTGAAATCGAAGGCTTACATGTGAAGATGGACCTTGACAATTGCTGAACTCGGATGGCTAAAGGGTTGTTTGATATGGAGGTTGTCCAGTTGCGGTTGTCATGTTTGAATGGCAATCATTTTTGTGAGTTCATCAATGAAGGAGGGGGGATATAGAGCTCTTTGTAGGCACTGAGGAAAGCCAGCAGTCAGGGAAGAAGAACAAGCCCCTGAAGTCATGAATTGATAAAGAATTGGTGGAGTAATGAGTGAAGCATTGGTTCGGGGATAAGAAGTTGATGCTCTCACCCTGCAGCCTGACATCATCCGTGGCATTGCTTAACATCCATTCATCACTTTTGGCTGAAAATTGACGAGGACGGGCAGTATAGGTTGTATTCCTCCCCCCAAGCACAAAAGAGCCATATGGCTAAGTATTTAACCGTATAATTAGCGAGTGGCCAGGCTCCTAGTCTGGCCAGGATGGCAGTCACAAATAGTATTACATTTCATCAAGTACATTCTGATATTATCATCTGCTGTACAGTCTAAAGAACATCATGAAACACTTATTTATTTACTAGGATCTAAGAGATTGAACTGCATGCATTGCACCATCCCCACATGTTTCCAGTGGGTCCCTATCCCCAGCCTCTCCAAGAATGAGGTCCCACGAGTCCGCAAGTTAGCATTATCATCATATCCCTTGTTTACCAGCAGTCAGACACAATATTCATCCAACCAAATCTCAGTGTACAGCCTGTTTGACTGTGAATTCCGGACTTCTGTCACCATCTGTAGATGCAGTGATTGAGCCAGTTCTTCATTCACTACTTTTGCCTCCAACTTGACCCACTGTGAAGGTAATGCCTTGTAACACCAGCTCATTTGCAGCTGCTCAAAAAAAGAGTTGATCTGCGCACTCAAGAATTCGGTGGGCAATGACCAGGGCCCATGGTAATGCCGGATGTTGTCTCGCTCCAAGTAATAGAGGTAATACTCACCCCTGCAGCAGAACACGAAGGAATAAAGGTCGCCTTCACTGTCGGGATCATGGTAGACCAGGGGGGCACTGCCCTGGTGGAAGCGGCTCATGAAGGGAGGGTGTTCGTCGCTTAGGAAGAAGAGCCCCCTGTTTCATCAAACTGCCCAGTGGCACAACCAATAGGGCAGGAGGTCAAAGTCAGTCCACATCAGTCTTTTGACATTCTAGTTTTTCATGATTTCAATTTCTTCATCTTTGTGTCATACAAGACAGCCCGCACTGCACCCGCACTGCCATATGTTTGTGCTGGCTGGCTATGAAAGTATTCAGTAACTGTCACCACCTGGAGGAAGGTGGGGTGAATACAGTAGGTGATCTGCATATGTTGAGGCACGGGTAGGCAAGTGGAGAGGGATGGGAGTATAGGGATCAAAAGTGATGGGGGAGTCCCGCATCAATTCCCATGGGAGATTTTGCTGAATGCAAAGATGTGTGCAGAAATGGCTCTGGCTATAGTGGCTCAGGTATCTATCTGGACTGATAATACCACAGACCAAGACATGTATGTACATGTCTCATGTGAGGGCCACAGAGTAGTCCCCACAACAGAATGGCTCCAGCCTAACTCCTGTAGCATTGCAACCCCATCCCAATCCCTATGTGCATTCTCTTGCATATGTTGCGGTGTACCTATATAAATGGAGTTAAAAGTATGCAGTGCCATCTTTGCAAGCTTTGTGGATCTCACTTTGGCTGACCTTAACCTGTACCACCACATCCCCTTGCTCCCTGCAGTCATAGTCCCCCAGCATGCAGATGTTCAGCCTTGTGCTAGACAATGCAAGCTTGCTCTGGGTAGTGGTATGCCTGTACTCAATTTTGTCTTGCCACTGATTTATCCGGCCCATCATCTTCCTGCTTGGGAGAAACCCCCTGCTCACTGTCCTCCCTCAAACACGTTCATGGAGGCTTTCTGGTGTGTTTCTATCCTTTCACTGTGAGCGTGGTCATGGTGTGTGGTTGTGTTTTTTCCTCACCACAACACCCTCCAGCTCTTGTCTTCCGCCATCATGATGCCACCACTCACTTCTCTTGACCACCAACAATCAACTACACAACAAACCAACAATACCCCAACAGGCATGGGCATAGGGAAGAGACAGAGATGGTGCATGGGCAGGATGTGTGGAGGGAGGCGAGGAAGAGGGAGGGGCAGTGAGTGTTTCTTTTCTTTCCTGCCTTTTGCTTTTGTGTTTCTTTGTTTGCTTGCCCTTGCACCTTTGCCCTCTCCCCCTGGCTCTTCTTGTCCATTTATTTATTCATGTATTCATTTATTGCATCTCTATTTCTTCCTTCCTGTCTTCCATTCTTCCTTTCCTTCTGTTATTCACCATACTAATCACTCTTACCCACACAGCTGTGACTGTTCTCGCTCCTCCACACACCTAGCGCAACCTGCAGTGCCTGTGCATGCCCTTGCCTGGCTGTGGACATGCGGGTCTTGGTGTGCAGGTACGTGTGTCCAGCTGTGGACATGTGGGTCTCAGCGTGTGGGTACATGCATCTGGCTGTGGATGTGCAGGTCTCAGCGTGTGGGTACGCATGTCTGGGTGTGGACATGCGGGTACACATGTCCAGCTGGGGACATGTGGGTCTTGGCATGTGGGTATGCACGTCCAGGTACATATGTCCAGCTGGGGACGTGCAGGTGCAGGTGGGTTGGACTGTATTTGGCTTGCTGCTCCACATGTTCTGATTATTTTATCCAGAGTCACTTTCTATGGTACCTTCTTACATCAGCTTGTAAAGATACCCAGATGGAGATTGACTGTCTTGCTAGGCTGAGGCTGGGGACATGTGGGTCTCAGTGTGCAGGTATGCACATCCAGCTGGGGACGTGTGGGTCTCGGTGTGCTGGTATGCACATCCAGCTGGGGATGTGTGGGTCTAGGCATGCACATATGCACGTCTGGGTGTGGATGTGTGGATTTTGGTATGTGGCTATGCACATTCAGCCAGGGACGTGTGTGGGTCTTGGTGTGCGGGTATGTATGTCTGGCTGGGGACATGCAGGTCTTGGCATGCAGGTATGCATGTCCAGGTATGGACATGTGGGTCTCGGTGTGGAGGTACACACATCCGACTGGGATGTGCAGGTGGGTTGGGTTGTATTCGGCTCGCATCTGCTCTGCATGTTCTGATTATTTTATACAGAGTCACCTTCTATAACACCTTCTTACATCAGCTTGTAAAGATACTCAGATGGAGATTGACTGTCTTGCTAGGCTGGGGATGTGTGTCTCAGTGTGCATGTACACATGTCTGGCTATATTTATGGTGTACAAGTGGATCAACTGCATTTTGAACAAGATAGTTGCTGTAGTACTGGATGTGGCATTCTAATGGAAAATGTAGTTAGGTGGATATAGATAAATGTTTATTGGCTTACTGCAGTAGTACAAAGACTTGGAGTAAACAGGCAGAACACTGCAATACAAGGTATACTTGTCATGATCAAAAGTAACCGGAAACTCGGGTTTTATGTAAGCAATTTGTACAATATTTTTGTTCAAACAATATGTACATATTCTTTTTGATATATGGCCATCCTTCAACCCAAGCACAGCTTTGGAAATGGCCAGTTTTAGCTGGAGAGATCAATGAATTTTATCACATGTGATTTCACCACAAATGGCCAAAATCTTGTTAAAAATCTCTCTCACTATGTGGCTAGCTCTGGCTAGTGACCACCCAGACGAGGCTTAATGGTCCTCCAAACATGATGTATGCAAAAAATATGGAGAGATGCTTGTTTATTAACAAAAACAGAGGCTTCTTGTTCAGGGATCCAAATGCTGTTTTAGCTTTGCACACCACATTGTTGAAATGCCCAGTTACAACTGACATAGGCCATTTGGCACTCCCTGTCTCCATCAGAATGTTTCATGGTGCCTTCTAGTTCTCTTCTGATGCATTCATGAGCCGCCATACCACTGTCCTTTTGTCTAATCTGTTTATAACCAAGAAAAGACAAATTTATACAGCTTATCATTTTCCGTCTCACCGTGATGTTCAGACCACACTCTGAGTCAGTTGAGAGTCACAGAAGAGGTCCAGGTACTCACCCCAACATTCATTTGGAGTTTTCCTGATGTTCTAGACTTGGTTTGGGACATTCTTTGTGAGGGATGCTGAGATGCCATAATGTCAGGTGGCACAACTGATCTTTTTATGTCTCTGGATGCCGCTAATGAACCTATTGATGCAAAATAAACTATGTTATCAACTTGCAATATCCTTGGGTAGTCACAGATGGCAGCTCATTCATTTTGGTCTGCATGATATCGTGAAATAAATTGATTTCTGGTACTTATGATCATGATGAGTACAAATGGCCCTCAACAACGCCTTCCTCAGCCAATGCTTGAGGTGAACTGCAGCACATGCAGAACAATACTGGAGGTTCTAAAGACTCAGCACCTGGAGTTACATTTATAAGGTAAGGTTGGAACACTTGCTTGGAAGGTACAAACCAAACTTATGCTCTTGGGCATGGACCCAGAAGCGGTCATCCAAGGAGATGGGATTTCAAGATGATGAGCTTCAGCAAGGTCTGCAAAAGCATGCCATGTAAGATGGATTATATCAATGTCCAAGGCTTGCATGGAGGCGATAAAAGCAGCCACCAGAGATGGAAGCATGACAGGGTGTCAGCACAAAGCAGATTCCAGGTTCTGAGATGACAAGGGTGACTGAAGCACAAAGAATTCCAACAAATAAGCCTGGAGTTTAGACTAGAATAGTGTAAAGTACAGGGAAGTAACTACAGTTTATATACTAAATCCCTACAGGGGCTGTAGCTAAGGTACAGTGTCCAAGAGCAATGGACAAGATTAATGTGAAGTAAATGAAGGGGTATATGAACACAAAGGAGGCAATCAGGAATCCGAGGGTCGGGAAACTGATCAAAACTGTTTGGAATCCCGAAATGGTATCCTGGTTCGATTGATCAGATAGTTGATCTGCGATTGATCAGATAGTTGATCTGATCAATGATCTGGTTGTTCGGGTTCTGGAAGTAAAATGAAAAGACAGTTCATGACACAGGGCGCAGTTACTCAGGCAGCACAATTTCAGGCCACATCTGGGAGGTGAGCTCAAAAAATGTCTGGATATTGTGAAACTTGAAATTTTGTTTGAGGGAGTCATGAGTTAGCAGCTGTTCTAGAAGCAGTACAACTGGTGGCAAATTCATAGGAAATCAGATGAGGATCAATTAGTGGCTGTGAACTGTCATGATGTTGAAATGAACATCATTGAGACAAGATGTATTGAACTGTAAGGATTGAGCTAGATGCGAATAGCTGCAGGATTTTGGCTATATCAATAACAGCAGAGCGTGATCCATGCATTGGAATCCCTCTGGGATATGACCCTCAGCCAAAGGGCTAGATGGAAATGTGCATAGCGAAACAACTGCATAGAAACTCCCATGTGAATTGATGGGGGACTCCCACAGAGATTTGATCCCTATACTCTTAACCTTTTGGGCAAGTGTAGGTATCAGAAACACAAGAAACCAAATTAAGGAGCAATCTAGGGACATGATGTGATCATGCTGATGAATCAAATCGATGAATCTGGCTAACCTTAGACCTATACACCCCGGTGTTGAAATTTGGCCTGTAACATGGATACTTGACTGTACATCTGACGAAAGCCTCAATGGTCTGGTGTTCTTTCCTTTATGGAGTTCTTGAGTCTGCAGTGGCAATTCCTGGGTCCATTCCTCTTCAGAACTGCTTTCTTTGGGGATGTGTCAACAACGCCACACCCACACTCAGACTTGTCGGTTAGTGTGGACAACTTGCACCAGTGTGGTGTGAGTTGTGCAAGTCTGGCGCAAGTTGAATGAGAAGCACCACTCTCATGTAAATGTGAGATAATTCTGTTCTGGGCTGAGGATCACCAAATGCCGATCTGATCCCATTCTTTTGTTGCTTGCTTCCTCCCTCTTCCATCCTGACCCACTCGCCATGGATGACGACAATGCCCAGCCTCCTGTACATGCTCTCAACCATTCAGCATGACAATGGGGACTCTGGGAGTAGGGGTTTCAATGAGATGAGGTCGGTGCTGTAATCACAAGGTGTGTGCCATCCACTGCTTCTTACCACTTCAATTACCAGCTCATGCCTGCCGCCCACCCACCTAGCTCCTCATAGCCGTGCAAAACCAGTGAGTATATCCACCTGCATCACTCATTAATTCAATCCCACTGTCTATGCCCACCTGTCCAGCCAGGCCCGGGAGCTCCTCCTCTCGCACTGGTCATACTCAAGCAAAGTGTGATGTACCGCAATTGCTGCCTGCCTGTCACTAGATCTGATCATGAGCAGGGTGCATGCAATATCCATTGGGATGGCTGTTTGCTGGTGCTTCGAGGTGGTCCACTTGCGTGTGGAAAGTGTTGGATGGAGATTTGCGCAGAAGTGCTGTGTGCTTGAAACACCCCTAATTTTCACATCTGAGCTGGGGGCAGGCAGATGCATACATTAACGAGGCACAGCATGGCAGTGCCTAACCATGTACAGTAGTGTAGGTTATAATGCATAACCTCACAATGCATACCTGCCAAAATTTCTCATAATGCATTGGCCTTAGAGATCCACCAAATGGCCTCTCACCACCATAGAGTGGTGCTACTACTGTACGTACTTGTAGGGAGGCGACGGGATGTCGACCGTGACAGGGCCCAATTGATGCCGGCGACGCGTCGAGCGTCGGGGTGACCGTGACCATCACCAATTTTGGCGATCACTGGAGAAATCTTTGGAAAATTTTCACCTATTTTGCAGCTGTCACGCCGGTTTTTTGGCGACGGGACTGGTCGTGACCGTGACCCGCCCAGACGTCGGCGATGCGACGGGGCCCATCGTGACCGTGACCGTCGCCTCCCTACAAGTAGGTACAGTAATGCATAATGCTCATAATGCATTGGCCACACCGAAATTTGGCAGGGGAACGGACCTTATACATTATGACCCACTCTACTGTATTAGAGTACATGTACTGAATGTATCAGTTGAATACATTTACATCACCACCAAGCTTCGCACTAGAGCAGGCAATATCAATAAAATCTGTGTTCAATTGATCAATGGAGGCCAGTTACATTATTACTTCAACTTTGGAACCCGAAATGGCCTCTGGGTCACTCTCAGGATCAACCAACAATGGTGCAAGTCACATTGAAGTACGCCACACTGGTGGCACAGTGGCACAACTTATCCACACTAGCCAATGAGTCTGAGTCTGAGTGTGGCACAGGTGGTTGATCCCTGCTTTCTTTTCTTCACAAGTCTTCCCTGCTTTGGCCTCTTTGTTCAATTCCTGTATAGTTCTTGCTCTCCCAGAATGATGAAACATCTCTAAGTATACCCAGCTCAAAGCAGCTGAGCTTGGTGCCAAACTGAATCCTGGGTTATGATTCATAGGCCCCCTCAGCTTTGTTTGGCTCTGGATGAGGGCTGCTCTTTTTTTGGGCCTTCATGGAATGTGTTGTCTGTGTTGTCTGCACATTTTCTCTTTGTATGGCAGCATACATAATGTGGCCTTGGTCTGATCCCACACTTGATGAGACCCACTTCTGTGGTTCACTGCAGTCCATGTTCCCCGCTTTTGTGGTCTTTTTTTTGGACTTTCTATGCCACAATGTCAATGGGCACCTGGCATTTAGCAAATGAGTGGCTTGTGGAAAAGAAGGGCTATGGCTGCGAACACTTGTGGGCCTGGACATGGGTGGATTGAGTACACGGAGCCTGCTGAGTGCGAATGTGTGTTTTGTTGAGGAGCAGGCAGGATACTATCAAACATGGCAAGTGCACATGTTGGGGAGCAGTATCAAGTCAATGTAGCCCTCTTTCTATGCTTCACTCAAACATACATGTCTTTCACTATATATTGTCTCCAGAGACTGGAGATAGCTGTGTTGCTGGGTATTGTGAGTTGTGTTTCATCTGCATCCAGTACCTTTTTGCTAATTGATTATCATTTTCAGATGAGCACCAAGTGTGTGGGATGGAGACAGCAGGAGTGGGAGTGGAGAAGCAGCCATACAACTTGTGTAGAAGTGCACCCACTACATCACTCTTTTGGACCCCACAAAAGAAGAATGGCTATAGTCAGTAACAACTACAGCCGCCCACCTTATGCACTTCGTACAATTAGTCGGCCTACAAGGTCTCACACCATCCTGCTGACTCATGGTGTGGATCCTGCAACTAAGGTAGCAGACAGACAAGCATGGTTACCACATGTGACTACCCGAAATGGGGTGAATATCTACTTGTATAGGAAGAACAGATGATCTGGCACAACAGTCTTCTGTAAATGTACTTGAAGAATGTTCTCAAATATTTTGAGGGATTTAGGTTGAGAAATGGAGAACAAGTTCAGAAATTGATGGAGCCCAATAATACCATCAAATTTCAATCATTTTGGACTAGTCTCCCAGTTTGTCGCATTTATACAACCTTTGACCATGTGTGGGTAGGTGTGAATGTTTTAGACAATACTGTTGAGCCAGAATTTTTATTTTGGTCTGAGGAAAGGTCAATGCTAGGCTATCTTCTCAATAAAACTAAATCATGTGGGGTAACCGCACTTGTCTGTCTGCTACCTTATATTGCAGCAAGGATCTTGTTGCAAGGGGACTGATGGCAGTCCAATGGAATGTGTATGCTGACTCCCACAGAGAATTTGTTGTGCAGTGGTTGTGGAACTGGTTGTGGTTGCACCTAGAACTCATGCAATGATCATGAGAAGCGACAAATTCTTGTGGATCAATGTGGTATGTCGCACATACGTTCCCTTGCCTGTCAAGGGCTCTGGGAGGTAATAATTCCATCAATCACAAACACCCGAATTTGACGTGATCTGATCATCCCACTCCGCTATTGCCAGGATAACTGCAAAACAGATTTGGAGTCAGCACTGAACTCACATCACATCATCCGCCAGCAAAGCTTTAGCCTTGGAACTTCTCAATTCTCAATCCACAACGCAGACCACTTTGATCGCTTTCAAAACATCCAAACTACCATCTCTTCTCTACCACTAAAAAGACAATGTAGCTGGCCAAAGATTGATAGACCAGGTTTGTAAAAGAATACCAAGCATCTCAGGTCTGGCTAATGTCACACTGGCAGACAATTCTTTACATTTCTGTATATTACTGTGTTGCTACACTCAAATCCATCTCTGTGCTCGAGCACATTTATCTCCACCATCTCATTGTTTGTTTGTTCAAATCTTCTACAGTCCCTGCTGCCATAGGATGCAGGGGTCGTAGCACAGCAGAGAGAAGTACCAGTCTGTCTCATCTTCCGCAAGCAACATCGGATTGTGGGCTTGCATGAAAAGTTGATCGTTGAAGTCTTGTAGCAGACAAATTCTTTCTTGCCCTGAACTCCAGGAAAGTGCCACATATAAATTGAAGAGGCTCAATTTCCCAGTCGGGGGCGACACAATGCCCACCAAATCTGTCTGAAAAACTTCGAAGATGATTCTGAGAAACTTCCCAAGATGATTCAACGAAACAGTGACCGCTGACCACACCCTACTGAGAAAACGAAACACGAAACATATACTTGTACTACAGAATTGCCATGCTCATTCTTGAATTCAGTGTATGTAAAAAATGAGACCCCGTCAGGTAAGGGCTGTGCCGCCGAGGGCGGCGCTTTCTAGTTCTAGAAGCTGGAGGCGCTTAATACACAGGTGCAGATAGGGCCAATAACACTACCCCATTCCCGCTGTGCGGCATGTTCTGCACACCTAATTTCACTTTATATGTAGTTCACAGCAAGGCGAACGATCGGAGTGTAACCGATGTACATGAAGCGGTTCTGGCGCTGATACAGCTCTCTAGCAAATAGACACCCACTGCGGACCAATATCGGGCTCATCAAGCGCACTGAGGATCCGGTTCCCCACTGTGCGCCTTTTTTCTTTAGTTTGCTTTTTCTCCCATTCCTCGGGAGTTGGGAATTGTGCCGCCGATTGATTTTTGCATTCTGCTTCGGATTCCGCGGTGCCGGGCGCCGAGCTTCTTTTTATTTTCTTTGGTGCAGTGGTTATCTTGACGCGAAGGCTGCAATTCGCGGATATAAGAGTGTATGAGCATTCTTGAGTGGTGCATCCCACTGTCGTTCCGCGGGACTCTTTGGGGTGCATAAGCGTCCCAGTGCCTGAGGACCCGGATGCAATTCGGCGCGGCCGTGTATGTACTTGTCCGCGTCGTTATTCTGGGTGCTATCATCGGTGCCGGTGCATATCCGTGTCATTATCACCCTCTATGCCAGAGGTCGTCCCTGAATCTGCAGGCAGCTGTGTGGATCGCTTTGCTTTGGAATGGCGTTAGCAAGTCGATGGATGGATGCTTGCGCATTATCGGCGTTCGCAGCTCCCTCTTTCGCGTCGTATCTCTGCACGAAGCGGATTGACGGATGACGCAGCGCCTCGATCTAGATCAATGAAAAACATGGATCCCGCGATCCCAGCGTGTAAATCTGGCGTCTTTTGCGTCCAGTTGGAACACATCCGGTGGTTATTTCGTCGAAACCCAGACTGCCAATACAGAAGACTTTCTTCAATGATCGTGAGCAACGTCATCAGTAAGGTGGTGAGAGCCCACCTGGGTCCGCGGACTCACGGAGTGAGGTGAATCTGTAATGTTTGCGCGTCCATGACATGGCAGGCAGAGGTTGAACCACGATCAGATGGTGTTCCGGATGCAGATGGCGCGTATCCACACACCATCGCTCTTCGCTCGATCGTCGCCTCGTCGGCAACGTCGCGCTGTGTCAACGCATCGAAGTTGACAAGAAATCAGCAGACTTGCCGATACTGATGGAATCCTACACCCCTAAGTACCTCTTATACACTGACAGAACGTGGCAGCAATGATTTCGGCCGCCTATAGTTGCCTGATGGGATTCCATAAGAACGATTTCCTCTTCAACTGTGGCAGCAGCAATTTTCGATCGCTTTACAGCGGGGTATGATCGCCGTTGTCCGATGGTCGTTTTGTACGGAAGCGAGTTGATTTCCTCGCGGACCACATCCGAGTTACAAGTATTTGAGTCGTGCGCTAGACTTGCGATTGTGGAACCCATTTCCCCAACATTTCCCTCTCCCTTTCGGCTGTTATCCTGTTTGATGCTCATGGAGCCCGTATTCTCGTCAGCTACGAGAACTCGCCTGCACAAGGAATACGGCTATATCTGTTCGGTTTGTTTAACGCCCCAGACATCCACAGGAAGTCAGTGCGCGCACACAGTCCCGAAGGCCCCCTATGGCCAGAACATGGTAATGTCCTTCTATTTCTAGACAAGTCGTTGCCGATTTTGGACAGGTGAACGAAGCGATGTCCTTGGGGATGCTCGAACCAGGAAGCAAATACGACCGCGATGGCTTCGAGAATGGGACAATACGTGAGTCCTGTCAACAATACAGTCTGAGTGATATATGACTACAAACAGAATGCGCCACATGCCACCTGGGCTACTTCACAGGGGGTTTCCTGGTCTTTTCGCCGCCGCTGCCGGTCTTAGAATGGATCATCCAACAACTCGACAGTTTAAAACCTCCAAACGCTGACTCCGTGTGGAAGGTTCGTCCGCCCCTCACTGGCCTTACTGCTCAACTTTTCATGTCCTGCATCTATGACCAGATTTTTCGCTCCTTGGAGGAAGAAGATGGTCCCGACTGTAACCGCTTTCATCATCTGTACTCCCTCATTCCGCGCTTTCAAGCCGGGGGCAATGCCCCAGCCGCGGAGTGGTATGATATTTATTGTGATCTTCCTCCTATTCACAGCATCCATAAAGATGGCAAATTCAAACCATCCAAACCGGGGCATACTCCCCGAAACGGTCCTCGCGTCCGAATTTTTGACTTTGACGAGACCTTGAAGCAGAGGAAGCAGTCGAAGGGTGTGCGCCCTAATGCTGGGACCATTCGCTTGTTCCCACCGGGAACCAAGGACAAAGATGCTGTGAATAATTACTGGCGCCTTCCAGTTCCCTGTCACGTCATACTCTTCGTTTTCATTGAAGCAGTCGGCTATTTCAAGTTCGAATATTCTATCCCCGAAGTGGCAAAGGCCATGAATATTTATCGGCGATTGCGGAACATCAGGGATGAGAATGATAGGGATGAGAATGGCGGGCTTAGACATAGCTGGAACGGACTCGGAGGCAGAAGACATGTGCGTCAGTCTATTATTTTCCGATCTGCGCTGATGCATCCATTCTTCAACAGCTGCATGAGCCGCGGGCACCACCTTCAAGTTCCTCACCGGCTCGCACGCCTAAACACATGGGTTGTCGGCACCCAATGAAATATAATTCTCCCAAATACTGTGCACAGTGCTGGACGCTGAGCCCAAGCAATTTCCCCCCAATCGACACTCTCCCCACCGATGTGTCGGATATCGCATCCTCTCACATCATCCGCACGGCACCCGGACGGCCCTCGATACCTGCAATTTCGTACGAGTCTGCGAAGGCGTACCCAACACCATCCTCATTGCCCCCTCCGGAGCGTGAGTCCGAGTCGGCCGTGGATTACTTCACCGGGACATCGAGTCGCACCTCGCCTCCCAGTGCAGCATTTTCCGCAGCCGCTTTCGACACACCCACCCCGGGCCCCCGCTCGTTTAGGTTGCGGACCCTTCCCACACAATCCTCACTAGCCAGCATATCGTCTGGCACTAATTCTTCCTCCCGGTCTGATCTCATCTCTAAGTCTACAAGTACTACTTTCGCCGACTCGGATGAGGATCCAGATTATTTGCCCGAGGAAAGCGGAGGTAGCGATGACACTAGTACTGATGATGGAAGGCGAAGCTAATGATACCACCGAGGAAGATAGCGATGACGCCCAGGGAGACGGTGATTCTCTCTCTGAGGCGCTGTCGCAGGAGGGTTCCGAGGATGGGCTGGAGTAACTGTTTAATACATTGGAAATTGTGGTCCAGACTCCACAGCGGTTGACGCGCCCCAGACACCCGCCGAACCACCGCTTCGTCAAGATTGCTGGCCCTTGAAAAACGATATTCATCCCAAATGGCTGTAGCTCTTCTCAAATCGCGAGCCAACCTTTCCAAATGTCTTCATGGACGGCGAACCAAAAAGACTTGTAGGATTCTGTCAAGCAAAGCGGTTAATTCTCGCGTCTCCGGATCATCATGATGGAGGATATTAGAGAGTTTGCGCTGCAGCCATTCGAGCCATCTGATGGCTGTTTGGTATTGCGCAAATTGATGGCTAATGGCTCAAATGGCTTTGACACTTCCCCTTATTTTTGGTGGCATTCAGCTACCTCCAAGTCACACAGCTCATGTATGAGTGAATAGCCCCACCTACATATATAACAGTCAAATTGTAGGCCCAAAATAATTAATGTGGTTGAATCTCAAGGTTTCATGGAGTTCAGGGGCATTCTTTGAGGTCTATGTGTGATAATGCACTCATTGACACTATTTCTAGCAGAAAAGAGCTTACACTGACTTATTTCATTAGCAATTCATCAGCCATTAGCCATCAGTTTGCACAACACCAAACAGCCATCAGATGGCTCAAATGGCTGCAGCGCAAACAGGCTATTCAAGGGATTGCGGCAGATGATATACATGACCAGCATCCCGGACGAACTATTCGCTCAAAATTATGCTGTGGGGAAGCCCTTGGACCAAGGATGTACTTGGCCCCTACCACACCTAAGCCAGCTACTTCTTCGTTATGTACAAGGCCTGTTAGGGTGGTTAGATTGTGGTAGGACAACATACCTAAGAGGGGTCAAATAGAGACGGAGGAGGCACTTCTCTTACACATGTGGGAAATGATGCGAGTCTGATGGGCACGTGCCCCACCTCTGCTCTTTCTGAATGGCACCAACTACCAAAAAAAAGCCTACAAATCACAACCACACATCCAGTCGCGTCGGCCCTGGGGCACAGCACCTAAGTCCTCTCAAGGCGCATAACAACAGGAAGAAGAAGAAGGTCTATGGGCTAGGACACAAAGCACACCCAACGTGGTCGTTCGGTGCGACCCATCCGGTCTGGGACCATGTTGATGGACTCTCTGGCCAACATGACACCAGCAGACCTCAACATTATGGGTTATAAGGGCAATCTAGAAGACTTCCACACCAACGAAGACTTCGGGTTTGAGGGAATGACTATACCTTTGCCTCCAGCCGACCTCATTGGGAAACAGGAAGTGCAGACAGAGGCGGTGGAGGTGGAGATGGAGACAAAGGCAGTGGAGATGGAGACAGAAGCGGCGGAGATGGAGACAGAGGTGGTGGAGATGGAGACAGAGGCGGTGGAGATGGAGGTGTCAGATGAGGAGGATGCAGATGACCCAGCAGCACTGTTGGGCACTGGCAAGCTCACCGCTGTGCAACAGACCACACTCTCCACTTGCTTCGCCAGCATGATGGAGCTTGTCAAGGCTTGCACTACCAAAACTGGGCTGATGTCCACACATGTCCTCTGTGACTTGAGGAAGCAGTTCAAAGAGACATATTCCCAATGTGCCAACCCCTGGAACATCTACCAGTGCTATGTGAAGCACCATCTCAGTCACCTCAACGAGCTGTGTTGCATGGGTGCAGAAGAGCCCCCGGTCGATTCTGAGGGAGACCCGAGGGCTTTCACCCCAACAGAGATCCATGCCGTGTACAACAGGTTCTTCGAGGAGTACACGCCCGAGCAAGCATGGAGCATCCTGGAGAAGCACTCAGAGTATGCTGCTGTTGAGGCAGTGCACACAGTTGGAGGTTGGCAGTGGTGGTTCCTGACCATGTTCAAGAAGATGACAGGCTCAGTATGTCTCCTTGTTTTATTCCCCATTAAACAAGCCCTTGGTGATTGTTTTATTTGCTGTAGGCGATCATCGTTGAGCAGCAGGACAATTTCCACATCTTTTACATGCAGGTTGGTTCGCATGTGAACCAGGATACAGAGCTCGGCAAGGTGTATTTCAGCCCTGGGCTGGCCGCTGTATGTTGCCTTTGTTGACCTCTCTAGCTTTGTTTGGCTTACCTGCTTTTTAGTTCTTCAAGAAGATTGGTTATATGGTAGACAAAATCTTAGGTTGTGCGAAGACAGCAGCTTTGTAGGTGACTCTATCTGCACTTGATCTCTACTGACCATTCTATTAGTGATTGGGAACTGAAACAGATGCACGAGCTCAAAGGGTGAACCGTCACAGCCTCTGCCCCCTCTGCCTCTGTTGCCTCCGCCTCCACCACCTCCACCTCTGCCACTGTCAAGGTCGAGCGCACCAGGGGCCTGCCACAAAAGACTGACTATAAGGGAATGACAGCGGTACAGAAGACAGCTGCCAGAAAGGTTGTCCTCACCGAGCGCCTTGCTCGTGGAAAGGCAGAGATTAAAGACCTCCAAGTCTGCTTTGAATGCATGAGTCTGGTCGGCATGAAGATCAACATCTTCAAAGGCAATGGCTTCATGTGGACAATAGCATGCTCTGTCCTCTTCCAAAAAGGCCTGGTGCTACAGAATTTCCCCGGCCTCGTGGCACACCTCCCAAATGAGGCAGATCTGGACAAGGCTTCCAACGCATGGTGGCAGGTGGATCGTGACACACTCAACCAGGTGCTGGATATGTGGGGAACATCTGGGGAAGGCTTGCGGCTGCAGAGTCTGCCTGTGGACAAGCTGCACAAGAAAGGTGTGTATCCTTTGCATTTTTTTTGGGTTTGGACTGACATGGATTTTGTAGGTGACATTGTCATCTTCTCCCATGATTACAGCGGACCGGTACCACCCAGTCCCCTCACCTCCCCCGCATACATCCAGCACTGGTGTACCTCCAATCGCTGCACTGTTCCATGTGCTGATACCGAAGGGAGGATGTGGATGGTCGCCTATGATCTCGACTGTTTCAACCCCATCATCGGCAAGGTGGCAATGTCTGTCTGAACTCAGAAAGTGACACAAGCGGCCTCAATGTTGGAAAATATGAAGGGGAAGGGGAAAGGGGAAAGGGACGGGGAAGGGGAAGGGAAAGGCAACCAAGGCAAAGGCAGAGGACAGTGACAATGAGGAGGAGGAGGACGACGAAGGGGAGGGCAATGAGGACAAGGAGGTGGATGACGAGGACCTCATCAAGCCTGAGTCAGAGGAGATGCTAGAGGTGCTGAAGAAGGGAAAACACACCTCCACCTCTACCTCCACCTCTACCTCCACCTCTACCTCCACCTCCACCTCCACCTCCACCTCCACCTCTACCTCTGCCTCTGCCGCCACGACCAAGAAACATTGTGCCCCATCAATGAAGAAGAAGGGGACAGGGAAGGCAGCCGCCGCTCCCCCCACTGCTCCCCCCACCGCTCCCAAGCCTGCCGCTCCCAAGTGCACCACCAGTGTTATGACCTGTCACACCGCCGCCGCTACAGCCAAGCCAGTGGTTGAGGAGCCTCGACAAGAAGGTGGAGGTCGCCCACCCGCAGTCAAGAAACACGCAAGGGTCAGGTTCGAAGAATCCTCCCCCAACACCTCGGACTTCTACGCGCCAGACAGCACCGACAACGAGGACCAGCCCGAGCCTGAGGACCAGCACAAACCTGAGGAGACAACAGTGTACAGCCTGAAGAAAGCTCTTCCCATCGGGAGAGCCATCAGCAATCCTGATGGTTCGTGGTCGATGTCCCCGGCCAGATCTCCCCCTCCTTCTACCCCTAACACCCACCAAGAAATGCGGCAAGGCTGAGGCTCCCGCTGAGACCTCAGGGAAGTGTCACAAAGTGGAGAAGGAGAAGGTTCCCATTGAGAGCTCGGAGAAGCGTCACAAAGCAGAGGATGTAGCTGAGTGCTCTCCGAGGAAGCGTCACAAGGCAGACACACCCACGGCCTCCTGTTCCACCAACACCGCGGCCCCCGCTGCTGTCCTGCCCAGTGCTGTCCTGCCCACCACTCTTGCTGCCCCCATGTCCCTCAATCCTGCCGTGGCCTCACTGCTGTCAGCGCTAAGCAAAATCAACCCAGACATGCTGGCAGCCCTCTCTGGGGTACTCGGTGCCACTGTGCCACCTCCTCAGCCACTGCAGTGAGGTGGTGTGGGCCGGTTCGTTGTCTTTTGTTTTTTTGTCTCACAGGTATGTGCTCGCGTCCCAGCTGCAGCTGGTGTTTCTCAAATTCTTTCTTGATTGTCTCCTATACCTGGACATAGATATTGTGTATCTAAATCCCTCCCTCCTGTGTATTTCCCCCTTCTTGTAGTGTTCTTGCAGCCTCTGTCGCCTCCTTTTTTGTATTTATACTTTGTATACTGGTCTTCTTGGACTACTACAATGCAATTCTTGTGTGCATATGTAACCTGTGTGAGTTTGAGAACATGGAGCAGAGTAACGGTGAACTGGTGAGGTGTTGGAGGCGCCATGTTGGACAGCAGCAGAGGCTGCCAAGTGATGTGCGCGTAAGCGGTGCTGATGCATGTAAGAGAAGTGCCTCCTCCGCCTCTATTCAACCCCTCTTAGGTATGTTGTCCTACCACAATCTAACCACCCTAACAGGCTTTGTACATAACAAAGAAGTAGCTGGATTAGGTGCCCTACCAACAAGGTATGCTCCTCTCTAATCATTGACGACATGTTTTTGACTCAATATCGTCTGGACTGCAAGCCCACCACGGCTTAACCTTGTTGGTACGCAATCTATATCGCCAGTTGCATTTCAGCAAGTCCTTCATCCACCACCCCTCGAAGCAAAGAAGATGCTGAGGAGTTTGGTTTTCTGCGTGGATCATGAAGCAATGACACTCGTCTGTGTTGTTCACCACGGCACTCAATGTTCTGCCAGACTCGGTGGTCGTTGGAATATGTGTGCATCTCGCATCGCAGATCCTCCACATCTATGTAGCCAGCCGCCTCACCATTTTCCCGCCGTTTTCGAGGGCATGACTGCCGCCTCTTGCTTTTGTATGCTTGGCTTTCATGCACCTTCATATGCCGGTGTCAATGTCCTCGGATTCGACACACTTGTGTTGTCCTGTCGTCTCCATTGTCATCTAAATGATGGAATTCCTTATTAGAGCCTCCAGTCACTCTCGCCTTCTCGATCCTGCGGTAAGTCCCTCTCTCTTTCGACAGCATGGCGAGCTGTGCTGGGGGGTAGGTGCTGCCGATCCTATATAGTGAGCGGGGAACTGGGGCAGGAATCGGTTCATTTGAAAATTGGGTGTGGCATACTCGGGATCATCATGGAGATACAGAGCAGCAGACGGCACACGTAATGCCTACAGACTAGTAAAGTACGGGTCACAGAGGAGTTTCGCTGCAGAGGGATGCTTTGCCGGATCAAGCACCATCATTTGGCGCAGGAGTCTGATGAAGCCAGGGGGATCCTCGACGCCACGCAGAGCGAATACCTTCTCCCTTTCCTTCCATAGCTTGTCTGCATGCTCAGGCCTGGGTTTTACCTACGGAACAGTGTAAGTTCGGCCGTGATGATTCAGAATGTCAAAGACCTACCCCGAGGGAAAGGATTTGACCTGATAAATTCATGCCAGGTGTTCGGCACTTCACCGCAGTAATGCATCATCTCGTGGAGGAGGCTGCTGGTAATGTGTGAAAAGAGGCTGTCCGAGCAGGTAAGAGCATGAATCTGGAGGAGTAAGTATGCAACAATAGAATCAAATAGAAGGAGCTCACACAAAGAGCTAGAGACCATATATCGCTGGACTGATCCCATGGTGCATGTAGATCTTTGAGTGCTTGCTGCCTGAATACAACTTCAGGAGGAGCGTAAGTGATGGGCATGACACATCGAGGAGGAGAGCTTTCGCCGACAATGTATGCTGTATGAAGAGTTAGATTTGAATTCAAAGGGACACGAGGACAGAGAGAGAAGATGGTCCGCACTGTTTCCCAAATCCAAGATACGGATCGACAGCGGATGCTGCGTGAACTCCGGTGCTCAATCGAGTAGAAACTTCCCCAAATCCATGTCAGCACACAAACAGGGCGGGAACGAATCAGGATTCTGATCCACTGACGAGTGTACAATGGCGAGGGTGTAGGGATGGTTGCTTAGGCTCCAGATATCAACGTCAGAAAACTGGTAGATCTCAGGAGCTGCAATGCCAAGACTGCCAGGGTGGAGATCTCACTGTGGTCACACTCACCCCTGACTTTCAGGCAAGTCTTTCACAGTGATTTGAAATTGAATCCATGGCCTTTTGTGTGAGTTTTCAGGGAGGCATCGTGATTTTCACTGTGTTGAAAATACCTGGATATCCCCCCTTGAAATGGCTCTTTCACTACTTTTATTCACTATGTTCTCAGTGATTTTCAACATCAAACTAGGGAGTTTGAGCCCTCAGTGGGTGGCAGTTCACAGCATTTTCATTGAATGATAAGGCAAAAAAGTACACTGAACACTTCCTCAAAGCAACCTAAAGGGTATTAATATCAAGCTATTAACTACTAACTAACTATTGACTGTAAGTGATTATCTTATATACCTAGCTAGGAAGGGTAAGTGTAGGTTGAATTGAAGGTATTGAGCACTCACAAGATTATGGACTACTAAATGATTGATGTTCACGTATTTACAAGTTGAAATCAAAGTTATCTAAAGTTTTCACAGTAGAAGGTTGCCACTTGAGTTATGTCCCTTGTGCAGGCCACCGGGTCCCCCTCATTTTTCCAAACCTTAGCTCTTTGAGCCCATTATTTTGAATTTTTCGACAATTCTGAAGAAGTTCGGTTCGGATGCACTTGCTATATCTAGGCCATGAAATTCATGTACTTCTGTGTTGAAAAACTCATTCTAAACAATCGTGATATTCATGCACTTGAAAATGTGCTTTCCGAGGGTATGTGAAATTGTAAATACCTGAAAATAAATCACTATGAAAGGCAGTGAATGGTGAAATCCAGGCTACTGTACCCTGAAAGTCAGGGGATTCTGTGACCACAGTGTCTGCGAGGGCGATAAGAATAAAACCGACAGCCGAATGCAATGGGGTGAAAGTAATAGACCGCCGTGTGCTATCCCGCGATTGTGGATGAACGCAAGACCCTGGATCGTTTGATACACGACTTCACGCGTAAATATGGGGCGGAAAGCCGAGTACCTCATGAAGTCAATCGGGTGTACAGGCTCCATGACAAGTACTTGATGTGTCCCATTGGGGCTGGCGTGTGCGAAAACATCTAGGAGCTGTATTACACGGGGATCCTCGGCATCAGGGGCTTTGAGACGTTGAAGAATGGTTGGTTCCTTGCTGTCCGACGTTCTATCTGCCTGAATAATTTTCAAAGCTACATTTCGGCTATATCCAGTCAGTACTTGGTGGCTAAGGTGACAGAGAACTGGTTCCACCTTTCAATGAGATCGCGAGCCAGCCACACCGTGGAGAAGGCACCGCGGCCGAGTTTATTGATGATGCGGTACCGTGGCGGAGAGCCAAGAACACAGCCGATTCGGATAAGACAGAGGCCACCAGCTGTATATTCCGAGCTGCGCTTGTAGCCATCCACATCTTCGAAGACAAAGTATTCGTCAGACATAGTGAAGGAAAGGAGCGACGCTTGTCACCTTGACTGTCACATCATCGCAAGTCGATCAATGGCCTAAGTATACTTATGAATTCCTGGAAATTAATCCACTCTGTGGCGAAAAATGCGCGGGGCAGGAGCGAGAGGGCCATTATTTTGTTAGCAAACAAGATTCGGAGAGCCGAGAACACAGCCGATTCAGATAGGACAGAGGCCGCTAACTGTATATTCCGAGCTGCGCTCGTAGCCATCCACATCTGCAAAGACAAAGTATTCGTCAGACATGGCGAAGGAAATGAACAACGCTTGTCACCTTGACCGTAGCAGAGGTGCCACCCACGTTGTTTATGGCAGGCCGGACAACGCTTGGAGTAGTAGAGGAGCTGGCAGCAGCCCCTAACGAGACACGCGGAGGCACTGCATTTCACATACGCATCGATGGGGCTGGTTCAACTGTTTTTGTTTTTCTCCCGGAATTTTTGCGATAACCGCCCCAGCCGTTCGGGTTCGCCATTGTTTTTAACGTGTCCAAAGGATGAAAAGAAAGCCAGGGGATAGGCGGGAAGGTCCATTGGCGCGACGGGAAGGGTCATCGACGCGCTTGCAACGAGCACAGCGGAGAGCATATTGGAGGTGGTACTTATGCAGAGCAAGTCGAGTTCCAAAAGAGTTGATTTCGTGGACGTGATTACGGTGGTGGCTGTCCAATTACCCAGTTTGGGTTAAATCTTGGTTAAACCACGTTAAGCCACCCCAGGCTTAAGCCTTAAGCCAGAACAAACAAGAACTTCCTACTCTTCTGACCACCACATCCCGCATCGGTCTTGGCGCTAAGCCGTTCGCTTTGCCCCCATGCAGCCGAAGTCCTTGTGGCGCTCCATGGGAACATGTCACACTGGACGTCCCACTGCGGTACAGTATGCATAATCACACAGGGTTATGCCTTGCAGGCCATCTAAATCGCGATTCGCGAACTTTGAAACTGGATACTTCGGTCTAACGCGCTCCACACGTTGTTTCCCTGTATTTCAGGGTAATATTATTACTGTGTCTTGTCTGGCCTTCGACTTCGATCACAAACCTCTGACTCAACGGATTGTTTCCGTCACATCCATATCATACTCGAACCTTGATCATATCTGTGTGCTTTCGAAACCTGGGTCTCTTTATTATCCCAATATCCGAGGACCAGAATCTGAACCAGGATTTCTGAAACACCGGTCCTAGGAGCAGAAAAACCGACCCTGCCTGGGGTTTCTGTGCGAGCAGCACTTTCAAATCCCGCTTGGTGTGAACTTTTGACTCTCATCGCGACGTTGGGCCAGCTCCGATAACATCAGCCTCAGACAGGTCAAGACAAAGAAGGTACAAAGGCGGACCTGTAAGCTGCTGTCATGATCGTCATCAAATACTGGCAGTTGGCGTGCAATCACTTTGATCCAGGAACGCTGCATGCCATCGCCGAATACCACCAGGTTTATCGCCACAATCCATTTCCCGTATTTGGCAACTGTTGCGTGGAGAGCTCTAATAACGACCAGGAATGTTGACCAGAACCGGCTGGTAGGCGGTAAATATAACCTTATTCAGAAGATTACCGCTACCGGCATGACTTCGTTATCACAGTGCGTTTCATCTGGCACGGGCTGGAGCCTCAATCATCAGGCCCATGTCGAAACGGGAGCAGATGGGACAGGAAGAGAAGCCACCGAGATGACCGGCTCAGAACATACGCCTATAAACGCAGATTTAACATGACAGCGTTCAGGCCGAGCATTCACCGTGTTCTTTCAAACCGCTCTACTTGCGCTGATCACTGCATTGCCTCATCAGCCGCATAATGTCCCAATGTTCGTCTATGTCATTTCGCCGAACGATCTGAAGGTCGACCTTCGACCCCATACGCAAGCCATGGAAAGCCCAGTCCCTCCTGCTGGTTGTGTGCGCACGGTGAATGCGCTCAATACCAGCCCATTCACGCCCCCGTTATTCGACGGATTGACTGCGGTAGGGACGAAACCATGTTAACTTCCTCATGCTTCGAAAAGCAAGATACGTACACGAAGCCACAGAAAAAAAAGGTATTTAAAGGCTCGAGGTCCTCCGCCTCTTTCTTAAGGTCTTCCCCCCAAAAGTCCAGGTCTTTGCAACTCCAGCTCATCTCAACTAGTCTTATCGAACATGCCTGGTATTGCTCTTAACATCGTATGCCTCGGGCTTTTGGTGCATACACTTTATCATGAAGCCACCTATGCCAACATTGAATCGAAATTGTGATAGGCTGTCATCCGTTGCGCGACGGCTGCTGGACCTGCGCCAGTGCTGCTCGGCACTGCTGCAAATTTTGCGGTCCTCGCCAAAACCGGGGTGTCGACGGTCCCGGCTTCCGCCATTAGTGAGGATCCGTTCGATCCTAACATGAAATTAATTTTATTAACACACTCCGCAGGTGGCAACGTCGGAGTCAGTCCTGCGACATCGAGCTCCCTCACGGGGTTCAGCCTCATCCAAGACGCCAGCAAACAATTCTGGACTTCGACCCAAGTGAACGGTCATCTCATGGGAGCCACCGATGCTTTGCCCACCCCAGGACTTCTGACCCTTGCGGTGTTGGACATGCAAACGGCGTACACTGATGCGTCAAGTAATTCTCGCGCCTCCATTGCCGTTTCAACGAATATTGATAGTACCTTTAGACCGGCCCCTCCCCAACTTTTTGGAATTGAAAGCTGGTGCGGTGGCCAAATTCTCGATCTTTCCATTTGTTAATATTCCTTGCCGTAGGTCTCATCGGGGGCTCAATCCTTGTTCCTGGGCTCTACAAGTGGACGACTGGAGTGACTATTACAACTGGCATCACACTTGCCGGTGGCCCTGCAGACAGTATGTCTTTCACAGAGTTCGTCATCGAACCGAGACTGACCGGTTTCATTTTAGCCTGGATTTTCCAAATTTCCGGAGGTCTCGTCCAGGCTTCCGCCGTCACAATGACCCTCATAGGCGGTGCACTCCCTCAGAACATCATCTGGGCTGTCGCTGGCACGGTGTCTGTGGGAGCAAATGCTCAGTTCGCAGGGAACATCCTCGCACAAACCAATGTTGTGATAGGCACCAACGCGATTGACAACGGATGCATCTATGCCCAGACTGATGTAGCGTTGGAGAAGGCAACAGTATTGTGCTTGGGAGGCACCGTGCCACCGGTTTCTTCTTCTGCCAGTTCCTCTTCGGCGAGTACACCGTCGGGAGGTTCTTCAAGTTCGCCATCTGGAGGGTCTTCATCGGCCCCTGTGAGCTCTTCATCGGCTCCTGTGAGCTCGACTTTCATCCCGACTTCCTCGTCAAGCCCAACACAGCGCCCGAGCAAAACCCTCTCGCGTCCTACTACCACTTCCACCTACCGTTATTATGGGTATTGATGTGGTGTCATAACTTACCCACCTAGACGATGTGACCTCGGTTGAACATTTACTGTAGTTGCAGTTCCCTTCTACTATATTTACCATCCCTTGTCTCTGTGGTGTATATTTCATTCCCATAGTACCTTTTTTCACGGATTTTACGCTCCAATAAGAAATAAAAAGTCCTTGTGGAGCATTGCTGCTTACTCCAACACGATTCGCGGAAGACCCCAGGAGCATCGGTGGTTCAGCCTCATCTGAGGACATATTGGTTGTTGCATATCATTTTTGCCTCGAGATGAATTACGATGATAAAAAATCAGACAAAATCGTGTCCATTGGATTCCAGGGCTCGCCGGTTTGATCTAGCGGGAGCCACTGTACTGGGTTCAAATCCACCAGAGATCATACATATAGATTCTCGTTATTTTTGCTTCAATGTTAGCTAATTGAACACACGGTGAATACACCAACAGCGGGTCCAGAGATCGGAGATAATTGCATTATGCTCGCTCATCCTTTCAATGCGCTCGACGTTAGACATCGGTACAGCCGTGACAGACCCAAAACGGACTTCGCGCAGCTATGACATCTGCAATGAGGAAAGAACTGAAAGATCCTCGTGGAGTATGGCAGCTTCCTCCCACAATTTGACGTGGCGCCAACTAGGGCTGTGCGCCGTAGCCGTAATACGGCCGTAATTATCGCTGTAAATACGGCGCCGTAGCCGTACCGTATAGCCAAATCCTAGGTGAATGTACGGTACGGCACCGGTACGGCCCAGCACCGTAAAGAGCCGTACCGTACAGGCCGTATACGGCGATTGTCGGCAATCACGCTCGGCATCCTCCGGCGATAGCCGATTCGCTGTGCAACTTGAATTAATGCTCTGCAATTCTACAAATTTTCAACTCCTTTGACTGCACTCCCAGGCGGCTGTGGGCCAAGGCCTTTGGCTAGCTCTAAATTTCCAATGTTACATATCTAGGCCATATGCACGCCTTCGCATTCCGGTGCAATGTTGGCCTGGTACCGGCACAGCAACGTTCTTGTTCACTCGTTTCAACTCGGGAATGGTACAAGATGTGTGTCCTTCCGTAGGTATAAAATTCTCTTAAATAGCGCTAGGCCAATCACTTTTTTTTTATTCATGGCCACAGCTTCAAGGCGGGCAATTTCTGCCTGGGATATCAAAGAGGTTTCATCACAGTTTTTTTTCCCCTTCAATTCCGACTAGTATACTTCTTGCAGCGCCGAAGTTCGGTGTCTATACTCATGGCGTGTTGTCTGCCTCATCAAAAATCACTATCGGATGTCAAAGCCTTGCTTGGTTTGCTACAGTGTTCAGTGTTGTGCTGCCCCCGTTGCTCTCAACTTTATTCACCGTCTTATTCCCATTCCCCATGCTTTCATCAACACACTAGAACTGAGCCCGGCTGTTTTTACCAATTGAAGTGGCGCCGTATAGCCGTATAATGGCCGTATACGGCGCCGTACCGTACCGTACAACCTCCCGGTGGTAACATTTACGGTACGGGTACGGTCGGCCAGACAGCCGTATGACCACCGTCATTGTATGGCCGTATGCCATATACGGTACGGCGAACAGCCCTAGCGCCAACCCGAATGTACGGGACGGCCGGTGGTCCGATTCCACCCGAAGACAATCCACCGTTTGGCGTCAAGATCTTGTCAAGATCATGCCTGCCCATGAATTGCTCCTGTAATGTACCCTCGCGTGGTCAGAACGTTCAGGAAATGAAAAAAAAACTCACGCTCAATGATTGACTGGGCTGGAGAACATGGTATGTCGAGCAGCACGAGCAGCAAGTATTCATTGTCAAGTCACCCTGGGATCGGACCAACTCGAATTTACATGATGACTGACTCACCGAGGTTCGTTCACCCTACCTGCCTGCGGGAGATCCTCTCCGTCAATGGGGAGATCTTATCGGGCGCACCTATCCAACCGATTACCGACCCATTCCAAGTCCTCGTTGAGCAAGGCGGTTCAACCGCTCCCACGAACTTTCTTGGGTTTCCTTGATAATGTGGGAGAGACGGTGGCTCGACCCACCTGAAAGACATAATAATCCCATGAAAACTCTGTTCTTTTTGCCATTTCTTTCTCGCTGCGTGAGCTAGAAAAACAGACACTTTGCCGCCAGCTGCCTTTTGTGGACTTTTTTGGGGACTTTCTATACTGCAGTGGGCACCTGGCATTTGGCAAACAAGTGGCTTGTGGAAAAGAAGGGCTACGCAGCCGCGAGCGCTCGTGGGCCTGGACGCGGGCAGATCGAGTGCACGCAGCCCGCTGAGCGCGAATGGTGGCCATGTGTTTTGTTGAGCACAGGGAACGGTATCGAGCCAATGTAGCCCTCTAGATCTCTTTCCATGCTTCGCTCAAACATACATGTATTTCACTATATATCGTCTCCAGAGACTGGAGATACAGCTGCATCGCTGGGACATGGAGTATCCGGGCGTAGATCCGACCGCAACTGTAGAGGGAAGTTGCTTTACCATGGAGGAGAACGGCCAAGTGTTGTTGAGTGGGTAAATGTTGGACTGGCTGAGAGAAGAGGACGTCAATGGTAAGCCTCATCAACTTAGCTTCGAAATGAGTGCCAATTTTAAGTCATGCCACCCCAGGATATTCTCCAGATCCCATGGCAAAGCTGAGGGCCGACCTCCAATCGAGGACCAATAGTGTGGGCTGTGCACAGTGACCTCTTTGCCATGCGGTGTTATCAGTGTATGTCCCGCTCCTCGTTCTGAGTTCCGCTCCTTTTCTTAGGTGAACACGAGTGGCATCGTGACATCATGGCATGGCCCTGGGTGACTCCAATCTTCATCTGTGTGCTGGTATTATTTCGGCGCTCGGCGGCAGACCGCAAAGATTAGGCCTGGGAGCGGGGTGATACTTCGAACCCACAGATAAGAGCGGATGGACATTGGAAAGGTGGAGGGTTGGTGGACGGGAAGAATGGGCCCAGGAAACGCCGTCGGCCAACTTGTCTGGATCCAGATGCAGATACAGCCGGGTGAGTCTGAGACATCTCAACAATGGCCACTGCTCCTGCATCCACCAAGTCAACGAACCTCCTTCTCTCCCCTCTTCCCCCAGCAGAGCTCTAAGCTTCTACTGGCCAATGCTTCAAAGGGGTTGATAATGTTCGTCAATGGGCAGGTTCTCTCAGCAGAACCACCTGCGGCCATGAGCTGCGTGGTATGCTTGAACGACTGTCTGGAGGGGGCATGTACCCTTCTGCATCTCACTGCAATTGGCAGTTTTCTCATTCAGGCGCGGCTCCAGCCAAATGTACCAATCCACTCCACCGCAATTCCATCCTGCACTAACATTGCCGTTTGCACCCATACACGTATATCTCGCACCTTTGAGTCGTCGACGAGCGCACAAGTGCGACCCGGACAACACCTGCAAGTCTATAATGATGGAGGCGATGCTCACAAATGCTCGCAGCGCCACAGCGCTCTCTCCAGCACGGCGCTCCGGGTTGTGGCGACTTGTGTCAAGAAATTTGGTGTCAGATCCGGATAAGTAGGAGGGAGAACAAGGACGGCGATAGCAACGGAGCGTGTGGTGCTGAGCTCGAACGATGGACGGTGGTGCTGCTTGCGGTGCAGAAAGACTTCGAAGAGACTCAAAGTAGGATCGACATTCCCTGTGCTATACATTGCGAACTCTCCCCGTACTTACTTCCAAAAGCTTGATTCTGTCTGACAGTTTGGGGGTGTTGCTCTCCAGAAGCTCGTGTATTGCTGGTTTTCAGACTCGTTATCAAGATGTACCGGAAGCATTCACTGCGTTCCCACCCCCTGTAGACACATGCATCGACCTTATCTGACATGTGTTGATCTGCGGTGATCTTCGGCTACATTCAGCTACCTCTGTCTACATCATGATCTACGCTGCCCTTCAGCGACCTTATCTGATGTATGTCTAGGTGAGTCCACATTCGGCTAGCTGTGTTTACATGGGTCTACAGTGTAGACCCATTGACCTCAGAATGTGGATCTGGCCACCCTTGGCAAGGTGAAGTGCATGTGTCTATGTGCGTCTACATGTGGCTACCTGTGTCTACGTGCATCTACATCGGTCTATGTGAGTGAACCAACATAGAACGATGTAGATATGTGTAGACAGGTGTAGACAGACTGTATCTACATAGCGTAGATACACATAGACACAGGGGTTCATCTACCTTTCGTCTATGGGGGTAGACAGACCCTCTGTCTACATGGGGTGGGAACACAGTGATTGTGTAGAACAGTACAACTTGAAAATGAGTACATTTGGATACTATTCATTTAACGTGCATCGGTAAGTGGGTACAGACACCCACCAAAGCCCGGGGCCCACGACAAGGGATCACGAGGAGGAGATCCACCCCCGGGAGCTCTTCTACCACAGAAAAACGAACACACAAATGTCCACACGCAAATCCACAATGATCTCACAACACCGCTAATCCCACCCGTCGTGCGCATGCGAAGTTGAATCAAAGTGTTGTCCGTCGAAGACTCCCCCAGCAGGTACCAGTCCGATGCACCCTACCCTGCAATCTAGCTAATCACTTCCCGTAAAGGATCATGGGTGTCGATTTCCCTCTCTGCCGAAACAGACTGCACTCTCGGGTGCGGAAGGTTCAAGTGCCCCCTGGTATCTCCATCGAGCGAGGATCAGGTATGATACGGCGACCTCCCTAGTGCCACGTCCCTCAGCTGGAAGCAATTCACACTGTTCTGAAGGGAAGACAGCGGGCCGACATCCTGATGTGCAGTTCTCCTAGGTTGCTTTACAGCGCCCCAGGAGGACACCCAAGAGCGATACGCTGCCGGTTCTGCACTGTCCGGAAGTGCACTCCCAATCGGTAGTCGGTGGAGTCAGTGCCTTGGGGGAGACTCGGATCGGGTCACTCATCTATCACCTTGTTGAGGTTACTGCAAGAGAGAGTTGTCGAACCAAGAGAGTGCCAATGTGAAGTCAGAAACATCAGAATTGAGTGTAATTTTGAGTTGAGATTCTGGGTAAGCAGTCGTTGAAGCCATCGCCAGTAGAGCAGACGGAAAGACACAGGAAGGTGGAAGTTGAGAGCAAGACACGTCAGTAGGAGATTCAATATCCAACATACGGCTAACTCCGCTCGGCATCTTCCTCCTTGCCCCTCATTGCCGAACTCTCCGTCTATGTATGCTGACTTAGACTCAAATCACCACAAGCTGTGAGCTGTCTACTTTCAGCGCTAGGATGCAGAACATCGCTAACTTTGTTGTCTCTCTCGCTAGGATGTACGAAGAGTGATGCCACACCAGCCTCACCCGAAGCCCCTCAGAGAAACCGTTGGTCAACCCCTCCCCAGACATGTCACATGACAACTCACGTGCCATATAACAAGTACAAGCCAAAGGCGTCCAACATGTTTAGGGGTGTATTTACTTCCAAACTGTAGTCTTTAGAGAAAAACACAAGAAATATATTTCGTTATGTGACTGTCGCAAAAAGCCCTTTTGGGTTATAAGGGGTTAGGGAGGGTTACAGGCTTATAGCCTTCTTATAGACAGGTTACAGCCGAGTTATATGCAGATTATAACCGAAGTATAAGGACCTATAAGGGGGTATAACAATCCGGTAGCTGCGGCCCGGCATCATGATGTCACAGTCTATTATTTCTACTCCCTGGATGTTCCGGCTTAAGTTCACCCAGCCTGAGGGCTACTTACAGGAATTAGTGCAAAAATACAGAGAGGAGCTGTCTCTGAATCAATGCCTACTGTCCTAGCTGCATCAAGGGCGGACTGAGACCGATTCCAGACGAAAAATACACTGTTCATTCCTGCCAGTGTGACACTGTAACTACTATTGTCAAGTAATGTACAGTGCCACCTTCGTCATATCTGCATCTTCATCAGAATCCGGCTCAGTTGCATCAGGATCCTTCTGAGCTTTGAAGCCATACTATACCTTACCAAAACATGACTGAGGTGGCTTTTTGGGCATTATTTCACAGATCAATTAATTACCAGCCCTCAACAGCCAGTCCGAATCGGCTACATCATCTAAGTAAAATGTGTGATCCTCTTTGGTGCAACCAAAACAGTTAATCATATGAGCCCCACGCACAAAGTATCGCGGTAGGATAAAGATTGTGCGCGCTTCTTCAAAAATTCGACAATTCTTCCACATTGTCTTGGGTCACCAGGTGGATTTCTTGAACAATCGGACCAAAGTGATGTCTTCCATCACACCGGATGGTAAGCGACACTTGAGCAAATACAACATCCTACCAAATGTTAATGGATTGTTGTCCATGTTGATGACTACACAGTTGAATCTTTCTTTGTGATTGACCTGGAATGACGGGTTACAGCACAGCACATCGCATTTGTCTGTCCAGTCCTCGAGTGATGTGTAGTGGATATAAATGCACTGGAACGGCCAGATCTGCAGACCCGCCACAAGGTTGGAAAAGGAAGCCAAGCCAAGACTTGCAGCGCACCGTGATTATATCCTCTCTATCAAGGGGCTCGTCTGGAAATGTGTTTCGGATAAAGGATCATAGGTTGGTATTGAAACTGTGTTGTGTCGAAGTGCTGATCCAGATAGCCTCTTGCATCGCAATTCTTGAATTGACAAGATTCTGCGGGGAGCCGAGTTGCCAATGATGTTCATCCAGGGTATCATCAATTTCTCAAATGTCTTCGGGGCTCACATCCGCAGGCTCTGCAAGACGTGCAATCCGTTCTGAAATATCCTTGTTGTATTGATCAAGAGTCATCCAAATAAGGGCCATTGCCTCCCAGATTGCATCCAGTCCCGACATCTAGAGGATACGGTTCAGAAATTTCAGTTCTTAGTTTGGGTCTGAAACTCGCACCTGTTTGTCAACATCTCTTCCGCTGAGCCAATTGTAGATCTCCCACAGCTCCTGATGAAAACCTTCGTTCACATGCATGCAATAGATTTGGTAGTTGTGATGGCTGTTCTCCGTCAACGACACCTTTGTGGCGACAGGAAGCGCATCCAAAATTGAGTGGCAGCAAGATTTTGAATATTACCTCCAACTCTTGACCAAGGGACTCGCAAAAAAGAAGCCCACCATACTGAACATCTTCCGTGTCTGGGACAACAAATTCTACCCAAACTCTGACGAAGGTTTGGGCAACGGCAACGGCTGACGAGGGCGATGAAGGTCGTCGGGTGGCACTCGAGGAGATGAACACGGAGAACGCAGAGGACGCAGAGGATGCAGAGGACATGCAGCCTGAGAACAGCAATGATGAATAGCTTACTTGTTTTTATATCTCACCGAATTTATTTACATCTTGAGAGCCACAAATGCAACACAATTTCAAAGATCGACACAAGAACTAGTTGTACATTCATTCAAGAAGCCATTTTCTTGCCTCCGTTCTCTCAACAAGCTCTTCAAATTCCTCCAGTTCTTTGTGTAAACGAGCCAGTCCTATCCCAAGTTCCACCGTCCCAGCATCATCCAAAGAACTTGACGCATCAAGAGAAGAATCGAGTGTGCCAACCGGGAGAGCTTCTCCTACGCATTTATCGGCCATGGAGCGCTAGGATGGGTGGATTGGAAATAATGAATATGCTCTGTGAAACCTCAGCAAGTGGAATAATTCTGAAGAGATGATAACACACCGTTCATTGTTGCTTGAATCTGCGCAATCCGAGTCTCAAGACGTATCAAGCGCGCCTCCACTCCAAAGTTCGGTTCAACTTCAGTAGGCTGAGGGTACTCTCGGGTGTTTGAAAGGTCGGAAAGAGGCATTCGGCAGTATACCTGACCACGCCGAGAGGGTGCAGTGCTGGTCCGGCTGGTGCGGGGTTTGCGAGCTCGTAATTGAGCCATTTCTCTCTCAGGCTCAGAGTCAGACACGTGGGTGGTATCTGAGTTGATGCAGTGTATATCTGGCATAGTATAGTAGGGAGGAGAGCGCCAGGAGGATGGAAAGCAGCGGAGGTAGCTGTGTGGAGCAAAGACTGATGTCATGTTGGTACAATATATAAGTCATTAGAGCCGTGACTTGGTGACTCAGTCTCTTTCCTCTCAACCACCACCACAAACAACGACTCACCACACTGCTGTCTCGTCCACTTCCCCAGTCTCTTGTCCGAGCACTAGTGTGTCCATACTTTCATCTTACTGACCACCATCTGATCTTGAAGTGTCTTATCTCAGACTGCTGGTGTGCCGCAATGTTCCTTCTTTATAATAGGTAGCTGATTTTGCAACCATGTAGATCAGTCCGCAACTATCAGCTGAGTCTCCCTATCCCTTCATCTCATCCTATACCTTCACCGGTCGAAATGGTGGGAAAAGTACAAGGCTTGTTTCCCCAGGTGACTGCGAGTCAAGTACATTCCGTATGGAGCGCGATGAGCAAAGTCCTATGGAAACACAACGACCTCCAGTTACCCTCAGCCGAAAAACTGCTGCAGGAGTTCGGAGACAATGTCGACATGTTTGATGTCCATCCGGCCGAGGGGGTGGATCAATTGTGCTGGGCAATGCCAAAAATCGCTAAGCTGCTCCGAGGAAAGATTGTGGAGATTGGTCTTGATGCTACATGTACATCTTGCAAAATTGTAACGGGATCTTTGGCTTACATTAGTATAATCAGATGGAACAAATTCGAAGCACCTGGAGCTTTACACCATCTTGGGTGAATACGACAATGCCGGCTTCCCCCTATCTTACTGCCTGCTGTCAACAGCTTCATCACTCGAGATTGGCAAGCGCAAAATAGCTCTTGAGGCTTGGACGACAGCATTGCACGACAAATACGGGGTTCTGCCCCAATTCATTCATGTTGACAAAGATATGGCCGAAATTAGGATGGCAAAGAGTGTATGGAATGCCAAAATTCAGCTCTGCTGGTGGCATCTCAAGCGGGCAGTTCGAGCGTGCTTGGACAAGGCTAAATTGTCTACAACCCCGTATAATGCGTGTTGTGTGAATGGCGAGTTCAAGTTCATCAATGTAGAGTTTTGGCCTTTCAGGAGGCCCGACCCAAAGGAGTACAAAGGCGGGGTTCTTGACGCAAACAATTCCGAAGCTCATCAGGCGACACTTTGTCCTGATCCCCTCCGCATCCGACTTCCGGCGCCCAGACTAGCAACCGAACTCGAAGCTGTAACAGATGCACACCATTCAAGACTCCAAGAAAACAACACGACAGCTGCAGCAGAGGAGTCCGACAGATCTGAAGATGAGTCGGAAGGGCACCGAGTTTTTTGTCCGGCCAGTCTCAGAGGGCCCATCATCGCGCTCATGGAGAACCACTTTACTGCCCATCCATTGATTCCCGGCTATTGCCATCCGAGTCCAGCCGGCATTCAAGAGTGGGCAGTCAAGGAGATGTATGAATTTTGTGTCTCAAACAATCTTCCTGAGGTTTGGGCTTACCTCTGGGAAAATTGGTATCGGTGTGGGCGTTGGGAGCTTTGGGCTCAAGCAGAGCATCCCGAAATTCCAAGGCTGAAAACAACAATGATGGTGGAAAGCCAGTGAGTTGATTTTCTTTAAAGTGTTAGATTTCTGCTTACTGATGGTGGCGGGCTACAGTTGGCGTCACATTAAAGAGGACTTTCTTCACCACTTCCACAAGCCTCACCTTGATCTTCTGGTATGGATCCTGGTGGTTACACTGGTACCAAGATATTACTGGTGTCTCAACGTGATGCTTGTTGACATTGGACGTTACCGCAAACTTCCATCTTGGTGAAAAGATTTCAAATCAGAGTGGAATGTTGTATGGGACACCAAGATTACCCTGCCACTGAACCCAAAATATCGCCCCAACCCCCAAAAGTGGACATGCACTTGTCCGAAATTCCACAAGAGCCGATTTCTGATCTGTAAACATCTGGTCCAAGCAGTCCATCCAGTGGACCTGGTCTTTTTCTCGAAGTACGGTGGAATCAGACGACACCATTCTGGTCCCACCCGTCTCTGAAGCCGTTGTCATCCCCCAAAAGTGTTTGGAGATGAAAAGGATTAGAGCCATGTTTGGATAAGATTCAGCAATCACTGAAATTACCAGACAAGCCCGCCTAACCCCCAGCTCACTGTTGCTAACTTACCCTGGGAACGATTTACCCTTTTGAGCTACCACAAGAAGCACAAGGACGACAATGAATTGACACCAATAGGAGCAAATAGCGATGCATTGTGACACCGTGACCTAATATTACGGGAACCGACAGAAGAGACAGCAACTACAGAGGACACAGGACATAGTGTGCACAGCATGTTACATCAATATAGCAGTACCGGCAACCAGTATTCAAACATGACATGCAGGACACAGCATGCACAGCACATTACATTGACAGGGCGGCACTGGCAGCCACCCTTCAAACATGACATGCAGACAAAACACTTGCAGCCCACGACATGGCACCCGACAATTGACGTCATGACCGAACCTGCGCCCACAATCTATGCTTGACACAATATGTCAATCCAAGGCTGTACAGGCCCTACACAAGATGACAGATTGGCAAAGGTAATCGGTGTTTTACATAACATGTTGACATGAGGCTGTACAAAACAGTAAAGTAAAACAGCAGATTGACAGCAGAAGGCATTGACCTACGTAGCATTCAGCTCAGGATATAACAAAGTATGCCAAACACTCTGTATATAAATACTCTACATAATTTGGTAGATAGAATAACGAACCACTTCCCCAGTAACCATCTCTCTTCTCTCTTGTCATCCTCCCTTCCACAACCCTCCTCAGACTCACCGTAAGTAAAACAGTCCGCTTCCTTGAAGCTATTCTGTTTAAACCCGCGCTCTTTAACTCTCGATTTACAGTCCGCTTCTTCAAAGCTATTCTGTTAACCCCACCTCTTTAGCCCTCGATCAAAATACAAGTAGCCTGGGACCGAGAACCCTTGTACTCGTATTTCTAGTAATTTGTACTGATAGCCTGGGACCGAAAACCCTTGTATCAGCACTTCGTCTTCTGAATCCGCCTTTAGCAAGTAGCCTGGGACCGAAAACCCTTGTATCTATATTTAGTCAACCAAATCTGCCTTTAGCAAGTAGCCTGGGTCCGAAAACCCTTGTGCTTGTTTGTATAGATAGCTTGGGACCGAAAACCCTTGTATCTATATCTAGTCAACCAAATCCGCCTTTAGCAAGTAGCCTGGGACCGAAAACCCTTGTATCTATATCTAGTCAACCAAATCCGCCTTTAGCAAGTAGCCTGGGACCGAAAACCCTTGTGCTTGTTATATAGATAGCCTGGGACCGAAAACCATTGTATCTGTATCTAACCTCTCGAATCTGCAAGTAGCTTAGGACCGAGAAACCTTTGTGCTTGTACCACCACATTCTGTAATTGAACAGTCCGCTTAACTTGGAGCTATTCTGTTTAATTATTCCACACCAGCCTCCCCATTCCCCTCCGTCTCCACTATTTCCCACACTTTCCCCTTTTATCACTTCTCCTATTTTAAGGAGAAACCAACAACTTTTCATTTCACTACCCATTTCCCGAACTTACGAGAAACTCCCGAATAAGGTCATTTCCGGAGGACCTCGTGTATAACATTTTATACGCCTGACACCGTTACATCCAATCTCTGTGTCTGCTCCATCAAATGCTCCAGTGGAATCCGTGATGCAGCAGGCAGACATGATTGATGATGAAGACAGCGATGACAATATCGAAGATCTCTCCCATTCTGATATCGAACTACCAGATGTGAACGACACAGGACGTGGAACCTTTGATGAGCGGCTGACCACCGCTCTTGAAACAATGCGGAACATCTGTGACAGGTTGGAGTATCTGCGCCAGTTTCAAGACACCTGGATGCTCAATGCTTTGGAGCATGACGGTGTGTCATTCTTCAGGTTGGCCCACAACTGCCTCAGTTGCGAACATCGCCAAAACTCAACACGAGGTGTAGGCCCCAAGACGTGGGAACAGTCTACAGCAAATGCGATGTTTTATCATTCCCGCCCAGCTCTATGTGATCGGGACACTTGAAGGATTGCGGAATTGAATGTTTTACATGTAGACACATAACAAAATATATTTCTTGTGTTTTTCTCTAAAGACTGCAGTTTGGAAGTAAATACGCCCCTAAACACGTCGGACTCCTTTGGCTTGTACTTGTTATATGGCAAGTGAGTTGTCATGTGACATGTCTGGGGAGCGGCTGACCAACGGTTTCTATCTAAGCCTGGATCAATCATGTCCAATGCTTGTAGAATTCTTGTCACTGGTTGGCACTCGACAAATTCAGGTGGAATGTTTATATAAAATTATGCCCTCTCGACGCTAATGAATGGAAGATACTCGGGTATCTTTCAGATGCTACTCCTGATCAACATCCGTGGAATCGCACCATCCCAATAATTGCATTCACTGCATTCCCGTCTCGCCTAGAACGTGAGATGCTGAGTCCCACAGATTCGTTGTGAGGTGCCACGAGCTCCGTCTAGCCGGCATTGAGGATCTAGAACACCAGTTTCTTGCTTAGTTAGACACAGCCTTGGCAAGGTGCGCCGATGAGCTTTGCGGCTACATAGATGACAATTGTCGAGGCGGCTGCGTACACCTTGACATGTCTCCCTCTAGATGGCGGGGCTCTGGGGCTGGATGAGTGCGCCGTTGGACTACTTAGTGGTCGGAACTCGACGGGCTGAGAACTGATGTGATGCTGTCATGCTCAAGGCACGCTGTCATTAATTGTGCTGTAACGATGGAGCCGAAATCAATGACAAAAGCCGATACATCTGGAATTAACTACTTCACAGCACACAATTGAGTCGGATGACACGCTGCTCAGACCTTGACGATGGTGAGACTCCTCCATCTCGGAGTCTTGGTTTTTGGAGCTTTGTCTAGCCGCCTCAACACACCTCGTAATGGATGTGACTAGCCGGCTAGATCCGGCTAGACACGGCCTTCGGCTAGGTGCTAGCGAGGCGTCTCGAAACACCACCGTCTACCAGTGGGCGGAACGCAGTGATTTATCTGTACTCCCCTCTCAATGGTGATTCTTCAGGCTTGCTGGGGTACCAGCACCTTTTCTCCCCCCTGGGATTCGCTTAGAACTCGTCTCTATCTGGCTGGGCAGCTCCTACAGGTAGGTGATTGTTTCGATGCATGAATAATTTGTTGATGAGTGTATTCAGAGTTTGACCTATATGCACATGAAGGGGGTGGCGCATGGTGTATGTGTTGTCGGCTCATTCCAACTGGCTTTTTGAACTGGACTGAACATACCAGGACGCGCACCCTGACAATTTTGTATGCAATCACGAAGACATATGTTTCAGCATCAAATCTGGTACACAATTTCAGAGTTTATTTGACTTTCAACTTGCATTCATCGACTTTGAGAACTCAATTCGAGTTCCTGCGGGTTCTCTGCAAGCCCTTGCTCCTGTTGGTGAGATAAGACCACCGGAGCCATTTGGTGCTCCAGAGCTTGTGAGCACTTTGCATGTGGACTTCTTTGCCGCAGATGTGTTCTCCGCTGGGCAGGTGCTTCTATTTGAGCTGCAGGTGAGCTGCATGGCCCATCCTGCCTGATTTCTTCCGTTCAATGTCATCTAGGCTGCTGGTACAGGGCGGCAGACTTTTGTTCCCAGCTATTTTGGGCTGTTGACCAAAATGACGGCCCCAACTCCCATGCAACACCCGTCGGCTGCCAAGGCTTTGCGAGAACTGGAGGACATTATTGGTGATTGCCTTTAGGCAATGTCCTTTAGTACTTTGTCTTTGTGCTCATGCAGAATAATGTTGTTTCTGTACGGTATTACTCATACCTTAAGCAGATGGGGTGATTAGGGGCGCTCAATCCTTAGTTGAGTTCAGTTCAGTTCAGTTCAGTTCACGTTTTAAATAAAATAAATGGCAGATCCGATGATCTCGGCACACTTACCACAATGGGACTCTCTCTTGATGCCGCGACCTTCAAAGACACAAACACAATTGAACCTCATCTACACGGCAGAGGCACTTCTTGTGGCCTCAATAGTCCTCGAAGATGACCCAGAAACAGAAGAAATGGCTTTATTTGGGGCACATGATGCTGATTTTTTGGCAGATAATACCTCGCAGTGATGTTCTTGAGATCACCGCGCTGAATTGGATCGAAATTGCACATTGAATGACTGGAGATGGATTCAGAGGACCTTACAACCAGATCCCCAAGTCTGTTGATTTTTTTTCGGTGTGTCTACAAGCACCTGATCGAGAATTTCGCCATATGTTCCGGTAGGTCACAGTGAATTTACGGTGATGAGGAACCAATTTTTCGTGATGTTGTGGGGGAAGCTCGGGTGCCTGAATACGAGGCAGATAACTACTTGAAGGAGCAAGGGAGACTCAAACGGCTCGCATTGCTGAATAAACTGTTCTAAAATTGATTTATAAACTGGTTATGTGAGCTGTAAAAAATTATAGATGAAAGGAATCGAAGGATATGTACAATACAACCAGTGGGTATGGCATAGCGCATACAGAGAGAGAGAGCGAAGGGAGAGATACACAAGTTGATGAGAGTCTCGGCTAGTCTCGGCTAGTTCAGGCATCAACGGATCTGCCATTTATTTTATTTAAAACGTGAACTGAACTGAACTGAACTAAGAATTGAGCACCCCTATTTCATATGCGCTTGTTTACCCGCTTTCTAATTTGGAGCTTCGTTCCCGTCCCTGTCATCAATACCACCCTCATTCTAGTATTTCGGGCTCAGATATGGCGAACCATTCCCTCTGTCAGTTGCATGGCACATTAACTTGGACAGCCTATCATCGCCCCCAGTTTGAAGGAAAAAATCCTGTCTGAATCCACTCATTAGCTTCTCACTGGGTTGGTTTCTGAAATTCCGACACCTGGTTTGTGTTTGGAAAAGACATGAGTTTATCGCGATGCAATATTCACGGACGTCGAATCTATTCAATTATGCCATGATGTGGATAATTACATTAACAATACTGCGACTCTACCATCTAATCAAATCTCTGCAGTCGTTCATGGACTGAAGCAGCATCCTTCATCCGCCTTGAGCGGAGAAAAAGTGAATGCGCCTCGATCCACATCGCCTTCGCTTGCATCGCGTCGCCGCGTCGGAGCATGATGTCGCCAATTCCAACCATGCACTCCGCTCTGAGGCAATCCACGTCCATCTTTGTCCCTCCTTCCAACGCCGTACGAAAAAGATTCAGCGCCGTCTCTTCGTCTTCGGAAGTGGAGTATATATCGGCAAGACACCGAAGAGCCTTCAATGTGCCCACCAGTTGTTTCGTCTTTCGCTCGTATGCAAAGTAAACGATTGCCCAGCAGAAGGAGTCGATTTCCCCGTGCATTCCGTGCTTTGGATCGCCCAGTGTTGTTAAGCAATAATGGACGTATGGGGGACCTTTTGATAACCAGTGGATCAACGATGAACGAGCATTCCTGGTGTCTCCGCGATAGAGTTGGAACTCGGCGGCGACCCACGGATAAATTCCAGTTGACCGATACCCATGAGCCGCATACACCGCGTCCGCCGCGTCGAGATTTTCGCGGATTTGGTCCACCGCACATTCAGTGAGGATATCAATCTGCGCGATGAGGATGAGGGAATGAGCGTGGAACCAGGGCGAACGTGTCGGGCTCGTCATCTCGACGATTTGTTGGTAGAGGCGTCGCGCTTCGATGTAGTGGGTTTGTATGAAGTTGACGTCGGCGCGGATATCCACGAATTCCAAATACCGGTCCGAGCCCTCCATGCCATCGGAAATCAAGAGTTCCTCGCCATGCGCACAGAGATCGAGAGCCCGAGAGAGATTGCCTGAATGGCAGGTCCCCCAAGCCTCCCATTGAGTGCAGCGATATTCCCAATAATTTGTCGCGAACCTCGCAATTTTCCAAGCCCTCTGTGCGACGCGAATTGTCCAATACGGATCAGTGCATCTCTGTGCAATGTAGAACTCGGTTTGAAGCGAAATCAACTGAAGCTCGGTGTCGTTTGCTTTCTGGGCTAATGAAAGGCCCAGCTGGGTGAGTTGTATGGCCTTGTGCAACGCTCCGCGCTGCCTATAATGCAATGCCGCCGCTCTGTAAAAACGGACAACTGGATGGAACCGTAAGTAATGCGTACTCGGTTGCACAAATCAAGATACCTTGGGAGGGAGTGTGATTCCCCGTCGTAAAGTACTGAATGCCCTCCTCAACGACAGCGTCCACATTCTCTATCAAGCGGCTTAAGCCCGGATTGCCGATGCATCTCCCGATATACTTCCATCGCAACCCTGCGTCACCCGTCTCCTCAATTAGACGAGGAATCAGTTGGAAGAGCGTGCTGCCGCCTTTCAGCATGGTGGCTGAAAAACTGTCGAGTATGATAATGGTATACCCAATTTCTATCCGCGTAGATTTCTCTGCAGACAGTAAACCGTCGAGAAGGATCTCGTTGATGTTTCCAAGGAATGCGACAAGGGCAGGGGTAAGGTCGCTGGAGGGGAGCTCGCGTTTCGACCCCCAGAGTTCGATGAGGTCCTGGAAGTAGGTGCGGAGAGGGTTGGAAAGAGCACGCGCGGCAGGGTGAACGCGCCGGATGTACTCGCGAATTGGACTCAAGGCCTTGAGACGTCCCTTCGCGTCGATATACGCCAGCGATGTGCCGACCAATACCGATTGCCATCGGCGAACGTTAGGAATGGGGACATTGCTGGCCATGATGTCCTCCGCTCTGATTCCATCTGGGAGCGAGGAAAGGAGGGAGAGGAGGTCTTTCGCATGTGGGGAAGATGCCATGCGTGGGCTACCGAGTGAGAGGATTATGGATTTCTCGAGATTTGATCGCTTGTGGTGCCCGTCGGAGAGGAGAGTGGTGTTTTCGATCCGCCAGCGGCGTAAAGTACCCGAGTAGCCTTCAAACGATGCTATGTTGGCCATGAGACTGACAGCCAGGGGAAGGCTTCCCGAGAGATCCAGTAAGTCGTTAAGGGCTGACTCCTCTTCAGAGTCAGGTTCTTCAGCGATGTCCAAGAATATTTTCCTCGAGGCGCAGGAAGAAAGAGGCTCGAGCGGAGGAAGAAATGGTCGATGCCATTTCACTTTCCCCGGCCTTTCGGCTCCCCGCATCGTGATCTGGGAACCGGACCTCAGCGACCGAAAGGATATATATATATGCACTCGACTCACCAGCAAGGCGAGACTTGGAATGGCTGACAAGGAGGATAATAATTCCTCAACCTGACTACGAGATTCTGGTCGCTCCCAGGGTGTTTCAAAGTTATCCAGCATGAGAAGGGATGGCTCGCTCCGTCGCAGATGAGAAAGAATTACCCTCGAGAGCTGCCCGGAAAGCTCAAGGCCTAGATATGAACCGATGCTGGCCAGCAGATCATCGCGGGTGCTGGCGGACTCGCAAGAGATGAAGTGCCTGGATGGATATTTTTCCTTTACTGAATGGTGGTGCAATATAGCCATCGCGAGAGTCGTCTTTCCAATGCCGCCCGGACCCAATATGGCGACCGACGCTGGCTGAGCCACTAGAGTGTCAACGAGACTTTCGAGCTCGGATTCGCGCCCGTGGAATATTGGCGGGGAGGCAGGGAGTAGAGAGAAAGAATCGGAACTGAAGGCATATTTATGAGTGCATCCAAAAAGTAAGTATTCGCTTTCTGTACCTGGCATTGAAGGAGCTTCCACCGATCTGAGAGAGGTATTAGAAGATGAAAACAACATCGCAAACGATATTTACCGAAGATGTACTCGCAAATGAGGCACTCTGGCACGAAATTAGTTCCAGGAGCTCTTGGTGTCTCTTCTCGGTATCGATATCCATTTCCAGAAGAGCACTAACGATACCCATTCCATATTTCATCTATTCAGGCTTAGCGTTTGGGTTACAGGCAGATCTTGAAGCTCACCGTAAAGATTCTGTGTGCTGCTGTCAGCTCTCTCTGGCAACAGTCTAATTGAGCCGCGATTTCGCTTTGCTTGAAAAGCCTCTTGATTTTTGCCAGGCCACTCTGGGCTTTCAGACAGGATTGGAATTTCTGAAGAGTGCTGCGATGAAAATCAGCAAAACCGAATGGACAACGACTTATGCAAGACTTACACGGCAAACTCGGCAACTTGATCGAGCATTTTGGGAGATCGAATGCCTTCCGAATGGGAACACAGGCTCATGAGCACACAAAGCAACCCGTGGATCTGGTCCATTATTCCGAGGCATCGCGCTTTGTGGAACTTGGTGGTCTGCACAATATTAATTTCAAATTGGCAGAGAATTACGCTGTCGGACTCCCATACCTGCACCAGAGGGATGACCGTCAAAGACAGTGCACAGACACTGCTAAGGAAGGGTATCTGTGAGACCGTCACGGCATCGTGGAGAGTATTTGCCGCTACTAGGGTGTACCCCAGAATCTTGTCGACTGCGTCCGGGGATTTCTGCGGCATCGGTGGGTAAGCTTTTGGATTCATGGTAGAGTACTATTTATCTCAGGACGATACGCGAAAATATTGAGCAGAGTCACTCACGGCAGCTCCCACTCCGTGCAGTCACTGCAGTGTACACAGACTGCACTGGCAAGAGACTCGCTTAAAACTTTCCTTAGCCGACCATGATTTGCGATCTATTGCGATTGATGATTTGATCTGTTCACACCGCGAACCTCGAGATTTGGGCCAAAACATATCCAGACCATTGTGGGTGTGTTTTGGACTTTCAGGAATCACCCACGATTATCCGTGAATGAAGAACTTTGAGGTGAATCGAGAGACTTGCTATCGAATCATACACATCATTCGAGCCGAAGGCAGTTCGACCATGGCTGTTGGCGGTGATGAAACGTTACAGCTGAGACATGAACGCCAGCTTCAACCAGATTCAACTCTCCGGAGCGGAGCCTAAACACTGCCCTTAACGCGAAACCGAGGAGAGAAATAAATTAACCTAGTACCATGGTCCTATACCTTCCTTACCGGCACATCAAACACCGGTTGCCTGAGACTTCGGCATCCTACTTGAAATCTGCGCGCGCTGAGCCAAGCGGATGTGCTTGATGAGCGAGAGAACAGGCTAGCATCCGGATGAACAATCCTGGTCATCTGTCTCGCATATTTTCCGAGGCTCGAGAGACTAGTATCCAGGGGAGCCTTGTCGCAAGACGGAACTTGAAGCCATCGAAAGGGTCGGGGAGAGGGGAATTTGGGAGGAGGGGACAAGTGGGTCTGCCCGCGGCTGGAGTGAAATAGAGTTGTGCGGGCTGTCGTACAGTTTTCCTCTGATTCCAGTAACTTTTGAAAGAACAGCAGAGTTCCAAGCCCGGCAGACTTCAAGGGAGACCAAAATTGTCTTGAAATTTCTTTCTAGTGGCCCAGAACGATCACATCCCAGAAAAGTTGCAGACAGACAAACAGGAAAGGGATTGAGTAGGTTTGAAACTTGATAATCCAAGGTTTCTGGACACGACGGTGGCAAAAGAGGAAGAGAAACCCGTGTCGGAACAGCCCGGAACGCGTCCTTCGCGATCACGTGTCCTTCGCGTCTCTCTCGAAACTCAGTCGAACTCTTCCAAGTTTCGCCAGGATCCAACGAGAGTAAGTCGATTGCATTTCATGCTCCCGAGTGACTTACGGTCTAACGTGATTTAGGAGCGTACGATTGGCGCTGCTGGAAAATCATGTTCGCTAGCCGGAGTTAGTGCTCCCGCACGCGGTCTGCGGTGATTCAAAAAACCTCCTGAGGCAGAGACCGGGGTCATGGGTCGCACGGCTTTGCGATCTGGGTCGAAGACGCCGTAAGGAAGCGGCCATATTCCGCGAGGCACTGGGCAAGGTGGTAGCACGGTCGACGCTCCATTGCGGATCCATCGCCAACTCGCCGGTGGACTCGACGGTCGGCGAGGGATTTCCGGTGTGCTGAGGCTTTTTGTCGTCGCTTTTTTTGTCGTTGAAGAGTACGCGCGGGATGCGCGCTACCTTGATGTGGTCCGTGGGCTTCCGGTGACCGCCGTTAGAGGGGAACTAACCAAATGCGCGTATACCTTACATGCTTTGTATTTTTTGTATATCTCAAATTTTCAGTGCTTTGTTGAACTCCTCAAGCTCGTTGTGCGAATAAATCAACGGCTCCACACCAACCGTGATGTGACCACAACGGTCACACGCTTGGAACCACCGCGCGCCGCGGCGGCTTCGTCAATCAATCGTCAATATTGAATAGCGACATTCAACGATACTCATCCCGCCAAGTGGTTTTAGCCCTTCTCAAATCTCGAGCCAACTTTTCCGAATGTCCTCATGGAAGGCGAACCAAAAAGACTTGCAGTACCCTGTCAGCTAACTCTCGTGTCTCCGGATGGTCACGACGGAGGATATACAAGCTTATACAAGGGATTGCGATAGATGATATACGCAGACTCAGATGAGAAGCATCCCGGATGAACAATTCGCTCGAAATTATGTTGTGAGCTACTATGGGGAAGCCTTTGGTCTTCTAGATGAGGTCAAGAAAGTTCTCGACTTGCATCAACGAGGTACGCTTCTCTCTCTAACCATAGACGGTATGTATCTGACTTGATATCGTCTGGACTGCAGCCCCCCGCGCCTTGAAACATGGTATATCACATACCGCTGGCGAATCGCAGCAAGTCCTTCACCCACGCTCCTCGAGACGAAGAAGACGTCGAGAAGTACGGCTTTTCTGCATGGATCATGACGAGACGACGCTCTCGCCTGTGTCGTTTACCACGGCACGCAACTCCATGGTCGTTGGAATATATGTGTATCTCGCATCGCAGATCCTCCACATCTATACCCAGCCGCCTCACCATTTTTCCGCCTCCAAAACCGTCACCCACGTTCACTTCAGAGAGCCCCGTCCGCCGCTAGGCCCTGCCGGTCGATTTTGAACCCCCTTCCCACAAGTGCACCGACAGCCGTGCACTACGAGGCCACCGCCAGCGACGGCACCGTGCCTGTCTGCCATCCTGTCTCCTTGGCCTCCGTTCTCCAGGGCATGACCGCCGCCTCTTTTGCGCACTTGTCTTTCACGCGCCCTTCATACGCCGGCGCCCTTGGATTCGACACACTCGTGTCGTCCAGTCGTCTCCATTGTCGTCCAGATGATGGAATCCCTCGCACATGGAGACCAAAACGTCGTCGAGTCGACGCATAAAACTTAGAGCCTCCAGTAGCGCCCGTCTTCTCGCTCCTGCGGTATGTCCATCCCTCCTTCGAGTTTCATTCCGAGCGTCTCTGATGTGATATCCTTATCCTTATCCAGGTGCACCTTCGTCCTATACTCCATTGCCTGCTCCTTCAATTACATGTGCGCCACCACCCAGCCGCCGCGCGATTCCTCCGGATCCAAGGCTGCACCCTCCATAATTCATCCTCCGCGTCCATTCGCCTTCGGCGGTTCACGGGATACGATGGCGGAGAACCTCGCGCCAGACGAGCATGGACTGCAGCGTTATCGATGAGGTCAGCGGGCCTCGGATGGGAGAGGGACGCAAGGCAGCGGACCCGGGGACTCCTTGTGCCTACCGCAACCGTGCATTCACCAAAACCGATGGTGTCTTATACTTTGGCTCCCCCCCCAATCGAGGGTCGCGGATTCCCTGAGCATGACTGCGCCGGTGGCTGCCGCCCGACGTCACTACTAGCCTGATTTCACGCTCGCTTTCCTCGCGCCAACGTTTCGGGCTCCATCTCTACCCAAGGTCATCACCGATAGCTTCGACCACGGCTCCACCGACTTGGAATGAAAGATGCATCGTGCGATCTTGTGGTATGTCTTCCCTTTCATTCCGAGCGTCTCTGATGCGCAATTATCTGCTCCAGCTACACCTTGCTGCCTGTGTCCTGCAACCCGCTTTCTCACCTACGTGCGCCACCCTTCGCACCATTCCCCTGCGGGACGCGTCGCCTCTATGACTACGACTGTACCGCACGAGCGCGGTCTTCATATTCATATTCGCTTGCCATAAGACGCGCATTCTCTCCGCGGTGGTGCTCGATGTCCATCGTGGTGTCTGCTGTGCGCACCAGATCTATTGACGCGCGTCTCCCATGATGGATTGCTAGCTTGCTACGTTCGGATGGGCACACCAATAGACAGAGGCACCGCAAACGAGCGGCACGCACTACCACCGCGCTGTGCTGAGATCCAGGATCCCGAGGGCACCATATACGAGCCCAAATCCTTCCTAGGCGTTGCTATCTGCAAGAGAAGACTCGCAGCACTTATCGCTCCCGTCAATTGCGGCTTGCGGAGCACCCGTGCATCCAGCATCCCTGGTTCCTACACCCTGATTTTTCGCCAAATACTGCGAGCACCAATTTATCGTCGCAGGCCGCGTGTACACGTGCCCCGTCCCAGCAACACCCTCACCCTCACCTTCCTCGGCGAAATACGCAGGCATCGTTCGTCTCCCCGCCAAGCTCATCTGACTGCCTCACTCCCCACCTCGCCGCACGGCGGTGATTTTGTCCTGTGCGGTACACGCGATCTCTTCGCCTCTTACCACCACCTTTGTCTCCACCGTTCGTGGCCGCGTATCCCCTCTGCTCTCGTTGCTCGCGATAGACCGAGAGACTTGAATAGACACTGTACCAGGCGGGATAGCAGACGAGTGACACCCTCTGCCGCGGTGCGCAAGATCCTGAGGGCAGCAAGAGCATAAGTCAGACTGTCCTTCGGTGTTCTTTGCCCGGGAAATGCTCAGTGGCATCCACGAGTTGCTTTCGTGCTGATGCGCAGGCTCCGGAAACTCGCCCGCCCGTCGATAATCTGTCCATATGCCTGTATTGGCACCCGCGCGCGATCTTCGGCACGCTCACTGCGGCCAAGGTGTGCGTGGCGTGCGTGCTCTCCGGTGAAGGTTGCCCACCGCTGCTCTCGCCCATCCGTGTCACCTCCCGCTGGGTGCGTTCGCGTCGTCCCTGTCGTGAGTGTCGATCTTCTGCGGTCCGCATCGCTCCCAGGAGCCGCTCATCGATAACCCCAGCCTTAATCGCGGCTTGTGAGGGCTCGTGTATAGTACTCCAAGAGCCCGTGTATCCCAGCTCTGCCTTACTCTCCTCTCCACCTGAGACCAGTCCTTGGCCAAATCTGGTACAACCGCAGATCCACCGCTTCATGCTTCCTCTGCTTCACGTCCCGGTCTGTCGCGATCGGTTTCGTGTCCCTGCCTCGCCGTACAACGTTCTCCTGCGCGGGCTGGGCAACCTCTTTTACCGTCCGGAGCTTCGCTTCGCCTGTACCGTGCAAGCCGGCACCCCCCGCTCTGCTCTCGTTTGCGGTTTGTGGACGATGCACGCCGACTCCTTCATCTCGGGGTCGTCCTTTCTTCACGAGGCGTGGTCGGGTTCTGGCAGGCAGGGCGTACATAGGATACCTCGTTGAGCCGGGCGTCCGAGATTCACGAAAACCGGATTCATGAAAACCGCGAGGCTAGTCCGTGCTACAACTCGTAAAGCGTCCATCCCGGGTCAGTTTTCCTATGGCATTCGTGCTTCGTTTTGACTTTGGCTAAATGAGAGCGCAGGGATCTGTTGACCGTTAGCAATGCCGGTGAAGAGTGTTATAATGTTGAAGACCTTGCTCGTTGTGGGTAAGTTCGTCTCATCGTCCCTGCTGCGTTTTACTGACTTGCGTTCTTGTGGCAGGGACCCGCCGGGGCGAAACGAGCACCGTCGCATCGTTTTTATCATGATGGATGGAATTGAAGAATTGAAGGACTATTCAGCATTTGCCTTCTTCACTCGACCTGCTAGTCTTCCCGTCCTCGAGTGCTGCTGCACTTCCCCATTGTCTCGAACCTCCGTCTCTCGCGTCCCCAGACAGCCCGTCCGAGGTTCTCCCCCGACTACTATTCATTCGCACCGTATTCCAAGTTGATCCCGATCTTGCGCTCTGAATACACAATATGGGTGTCGAGACCGGCTCTCATGACCTCACGAGCACCTGGAAATCAAAGGCGCAGAGCAGAAGCATGCAAGATCCCTTATTTGCTCTCTATCCTCCACCCGCCTCATGCCCACACACGCCGTGCCACAATTTCCAGTTGTGCACCATCCCGCAACCAACGATCTGTTCGCCGCCGCGGCCGCCCCCAGTAGACGCGTGAAAAGCACTGTCCGTACCTCCACCTTACTCGCCCGCTCGCTGCTGAGATATCTATTTCGCGGCTTGCTGGGCCTTCACCGACTCTCTGTCTTATAACAGAATACTTATACAAAGGGTCGAGCTTGGCTCACTCTCACCGTTCCCATCCATCTTTCTGTTCCGCGAGCAAAGATAGAAGACAGAACCCGCACCCTCACGAGCGCAAACCAGGGCTCCTTAACCCCTCGCCCTTGACTGATCAACGCAGCCAAGTGCGTCGCTCTGCGCTCCCCAACTCGAGAAAGTGGATGATTCGATCTCCTGTTTATCTTCGTCATCGCGCCCGCCTGATAACAAGAAGATGGCCCTGCGCATGGACACCGTGACCACCCGAGCATGTATCTCGTCGACTGCTCCTGACTACATATGTGTACTCGTTCATGTAGATGGAAGGAAATGATCGATCTGGTGTCATGGATGGGAAAGAGATACACGGCAGAAGAGCCTGACGTCTTCTTCGTCGTGCATGACACTCCCATTCCCAGCTCTCGCCAACCCGACGGGTCTGTCGCAGACCTGTCTCACGGGCGCTGAGCTCGATTATTTGTGCTATCAGGACAATCACCGCACACGCCGCCCCTTCTGTTCAACGGCGGTCCCAGCCCGACCTGAATTGCTTCCATCGCGCGTGGAGGTCTCCTCGAGGGCATACCGTCCTAGTTTTTGTACGGACCCCAGTGGGCGGCCTCTCCTCGGTGTTTTCCATTCCGGATTCGCGATTCTCAGTCAGGTTTCGCTCACAACTCGCCCCTGAATCCATCGCGCACGTCGCCCTCCTTATGGGGGCTGGACTTACGAGTGCTGGTTTTCGCTGTCGAGCTCTTTGCAACGTCCTTTTCCATTCATCATGTCATCCTCCCCCCGCAAACTGTCGTGACATAAAATGATGACACAAAGCATTGAGAAAGCATTTGAAGAGGGCAGTGTGAGCCGGCGTGGAATATTCCATATTTCCTGGCACAGGTTTCCAGCTCCAAAATATGGCGGCGATGGCCCGTAAATCCCGAGTGCGAGCAGCCAGTGAACAGAATATTAACTGTACATGCGGATAGGAAACTGTTTGATCCTCGTCAAGTAGAGACATGTAGATTTTGTGGTACTGCGTCCGGTGCAATAAGTTTAGAAAATCAGGTCCGAGGAAGCATTCAGCACGACGCGCTTAGCATGTCGCGTGGCCGCGTGACCGTGTTTCGCTTCACGTGAGACCGAATTCCTTATTCTATTTCTCCCCAGCCTCGACGACAGCTTGAAATGTGGACCGCTATATCTTGCGGTGATTCCGACGGCCCGGCCACCCTGGTTTTCTGGGTCGGATGCTTTGCGGACGATTGCAAAATTTCTTTTGAGTCCTAAAATTTAAACTCCTTGGCATGCCGCCGTCTTTTCTGGCTAGGTTTTCTCAATGGAGTCCTCGGTGGCAAACACTTGTTCATCCGGTTCTTTGTACCTATTCAACCCACACTCAATTTAACCTCCTCCTTCGACGCCAGTGACCCACTGCAAGTCTAGGTACCGCTTGTCACGAAGATCCTCGTCGTATACGTCGTACATCCCACGGAAACCCCGGTATACAGCGCCAATTCTTTCCTTCCCGCAGCTTAATTTTCTGCCTGGATTGATAGTATCAACCTTGTCCTCGGCCGATCCCTCTTGCCCGTTCAACGGAACGCGCTGGGCATCGTCAGTCGATTGGTCGTCCCTACTACCAGCAAGGATGGCTTTCGAACTCAAGTACGTCAACCGCATTGCTCATCTTTGATTACCCTTGATTTTTGGCCCAGAAATGTCTCTTTCACATACTCCAGCGAGAAGTCAAAGGAAAACGCTGTCCGTCCGAAACGTGCCTTTGAAAATTCTCGCCGGCCACACGGTCGTCATAGTCAGGGAGATCAGAAGCGGCAAGTCGACCATAAATGAACCCCTGAACCGTGGACTCAGGACAAATCCTGGTTGACGGAATACTAATCAAGAATTATCGACTTTCGGATCTGAACAAGGCGCAGGCGCTGATATCTCAAGACCATAGCTCTCTCTCGCAGAAAATATTGGACTGGGGAACTCGGACTGCGTTAGCAATCAACGACGAAGTACAAACCCCGTTCAAGCTAGACCGGTACGAGAAGCTTCAGAAGATCCTTGCGAATCTGGAGCAGCATGCGGTGTCTGGTAGGTGTTTCGGAAGAGGTCTTTCTTCGAGGATTATCTCATCGTTGTCGGAGGTGGAGAGAAGCAACGTCTTCTAGCGCGACTGGTTTAATACTCCCAACTGGGCGAACCAGGCTATTCAGAGCCCGTAATTCCGTGCGTTTCCTTTCGGCTGACATCCGGTTTGCCGTCGCCGATGAATCAAGCTCTGCTCTTGATCCCACAGCAGAACATCAAATATTTCAGCGCTCAGAGAATTCGGTGACAGCAAGATACTGATCTTTATCACCCACCGGTTTGACCGTTTGACGACCAAGCATGCGGATCTCATAATGTGCGAACACATCCCCTTGCTTTCTGCGTCGACGTACCTTCCGCGATCAGATGCATAAAGGAGGACCAAGCGGTGGAAACAAGGATCCACGAAGAATTCATGGCGACCGGGGCGAATATTCGGAGTTGTATATTGTACAAGCCCTGTACGCGCAGACATCGTTTCAAATCACTGTTGGAAAAATGAAACTGACAGATCTTCAGGGCTGGCAAGTCATTCGTAAGTACTACGCAGGTGAGAAAATTGTCTTCGCCGATGGATTGTTTCAATTCCATGCCTTGAGGAGGAAGACAGAAGAGCCAAGACTGCTGACTGTTTGGTAAGTTGCAATTGGTCTGTCTATGAAGTACTACAAGTACTTATGACGCGCCGAGTTGAACGACGTGGGGCATTTTCTATCAGATTTGAATTTTGCCGAACAGACAGGTGATTGTGGGTCTTGTCGACTTGAGCGCCAAAATCAACGGTTGGACCTCGACAGATGTCGAACGTCGTCTCGAAGAAGCGTCCTGACGAGTCAGTGATGCAGAACTAGTGGCTACATCTACTTGTATAGCGGCAGCTAGCAACATCAAAAAGCTATTCAAATGAGAATTTTGCGACCAGCTAGCTTTTTTCTTCTTAGGTCCTCAGTAATTATGTAGCGATCAAACGAACTTGAGTCGGAGAAAGACAAAAGGAGATCTGATGGACGAAGCGGATCAAGCGTGCCGATTGCATACCGCGACAATCGTGGCTTTCTTCAATTCAAACATACTACATAGCTACACCGCGGCCAATCCGCATGCGTCTGTTGTGGATCCGTCGCTCTCATTTCGCTGTTATCCTGACGCCCCTTGCGACCAGCACTGAGTTCAGGGGCCTCGACTTGGCCTTGCAATCATCTTAGTCGACTTCTCGCCTTGCAATCTTGCGCGTGTCGACGTCTCTGGGAGACGAATGACCATCACTGACCGGCCTTTGATTCCCAATCTTGCATGTGGGACGATCTGTTCGAAAACGTACTAAAGCGCTAAGGAGGCCGGGCTCCCGCGCAGCATCAATCACTGACGAAATCCTATAAGATCAACGACGGTGGGAGCTAGGAAGCTCTTTGCTTTGCACCCACGTCGCTGTCGGTGCCATGGTCGACGTCGCTCCTACTCTCGGAGCATTACTCGTCGGGGGAGCCATTGGTCTGGTGTCAGTACTCTCGTTGTTTCGTCGCAGTTTCTCTTCTGACGCCGCGGGCAATAATTTGCAGCCTGAGCGGGATCGTCACAGTACAATGCATCATCTTCTACAACCTATACCCTAACGAGATCCGAATACGCCGTTTGACGGTGTGTCCTCTGCCTAGATCCTACTGAATTGACTTACCTTTCATGCAAGGTCCTCGCCGTATGGTGCGTTCTCTTCACCCCAATTATACGCTCGTCTGATTCATTTTCAGGCTGCTGGATCTTCTCCATTCTACTTTCATTGTGATATCTTTGTATGATTATTGCGTTCTTTTCTTCGGGAATACGTGCGTGCGCTCTTGATCCGATGTCCGCTTCGCTCATGTCTCTCCTTGCAGTACACGATTGGACTATATCCCATGGTATGCCGTGTCAGCATATTCCCCCCTTCGCTTAACGGACATTCCGGCAGGTCTGTAGCAGTAGGTTTCATTTCTTCGGCGGTAGAAATCAAGGATTGATGGCAATGCACGACAGTTGTCAGTTGTAGCTACGGTGCGCGTATAATATTTGCCGAATACTCTTGATGCTTACACTGTGATCAGGCCATCCAAACTTTAATTGTGCACTGGTGCGTCCCGACGTTTTACTGCGAGGCTGTTTACTCAATTATCGTTCCAGGTACTTTGCCCACAAGATCTATAAATGTACGCGGTTCACAAATTATTGTTATCTCCCCCTCATCGTGACTCCAGCGAGTGGAAATAATTGGTGGATAACGGCGCCGATAGTGTGTGACTATAGCCTTGCCTGAATTCCTTGCTAACCTCCTCTAGGTTCTTTTGGCCTTCCTTCGTCTTTGTGAGTCTGCTTAGCATTTCCTGCCCGTGTCTCATCCACCATGTGCCCTTCAGTCGCCGCGTCTGGTATGTCCATTCCTGCGTTCTTTGCCCGGGGCTGAAGTATTGTTAGTCTCCACTACTGAGATGTGCGTTCCTGCCTTTATTGTAACTATAATTTTTAACTCCTTCCTTTTAAATAAGGATTCGCCTTCATCAATACTCGGCATTTACCCGGAGGTACCCTGGAGTACGTGTCTTCTTTTTTCCCCGTTCCAAATTGACGCGTATCTTCAGTGGGTCTTCACGACGGGCCTATCACTGTCCGCCGCTGTGGATATCATCATCACGGTTTCGTTATGCTACATTCTCCAGAAGATGCGCCGGCGAACAGCATCAACTCCGTGCGTCATTGTCTCTCGCGAAGCTATCCTTTATACATCTCGTTTTCACCAGGGTGGCGCGCATGGTCAACACCCTTACACTTTATACACTGGAGAATGGTTTTTTGACCTGGTACGTGAGATAATTACGGGTCCTTCCACGTAAAGCTAATGTGCCGTTGCGAAGTGTTACAACCACCGCCTCCTTGATATGTGTTGGTTTCAATATTATCTTTTCTCCTGAGCACTCTGAACCATCTCTCCACAGTGGCTGGCTATGCCAAAAAATCTTGTTTTTATGGGTCTACACTTCGTCATCGGAAAACGTACGTAGATGTTACGCGCTTGTTTCCTCAACTTATTGACTACTGGGCCTGCAGTATATGCCAACTCTCTGCTCGTTTCGCTCAATACACGGAAAGAACTGGGCGAGATGCGTTCGAAATCAGACTGGGAACGAACAGCCCCGATGCTCACGGCACAAGACCTCACCTCCGCCTATAGCTACACCTACCCATATAGTGCTGTGACGTCCATGCCGGTGAACTATTCCAGGCCACTCTTTTTGGCGTCCAAAATATTCATTGCTCCTTTCTTCTTCAGGCACCGACTGCTGCATATCGCCCCGCATTCAAGGTATGTAGCTCCGCTGTTCACCTGGTTTCTCAGTTGAGCTCCAACTGGAACAGGTCAACCCACGCACACTGCCGTCTGAGCTCGAAATCGGGGTGGAGCCCAGGGTAAATCGCAGCTCAGACGACGTATCCGAGCGGTCTTATGGACAGCGCCACCGGCATATTGCCGAACATCTACAGTCGCTGCCCTGACATTGGCGCTCGATCAACCTCGTATCCGTGTTCTATGGCTTTGCCAACACATGTCTCCCGGTCTCGATGTGGGATGCTTCTCTGCCGCGAATCTGCACCCGACGTGCGCTGCTGTTACAACTGCCCCGCGGGGAAATGGGTGATCTACAGTTTCCCAAGATTGTTTCCGTCCCGAGTTTACTGCTTCGGAAATTGTACCCAGCTGAGCTCACAGCAGCCGCAATGGAATCCATGGTTTTTCCCGCCAGCAGCTACAGGTGGCCCTGATTCTGTTTGATTCAGCATCTCCATCCCAAACTCTCAAACGCGAGTTCAACTAGCGGGTGGGGTATGCAGGGTCAGGTGGGGGATCGTTAGTAAGGCACGCTGCCGAATGAGAGGTCACTGCTGCTATTTAGTACGGAACATGGACATTCAATTGTGTTGGCACGCAATACCCTCTACTGCCAGATTTAAATCAATTCAGAAAATACCCATATATCCCTCAACTCCATGTGTATGCGCAGTGCGTTCCCGGCGTCTATACAACGCTCTGTCCAGAACACTCAGTTCCCTCTCACATCGTTCAATCTCAAGAACCTCGTCTTCGTCGCCGTTCTATGTCTGGCGGCGTCAACTGAAGTTTTGTACGTTAATTATCCCTTCGTTTACATTCTGGCGCAAAACTCGCTCAACGGGACTGCAGTGCCATCGAGTGCACGCCCTGTGTCCCTCCGCGTCGCGACCTCGCCGTGAAAGTTATGGCTGGGTGTGTCTATAGTTTGTTGAAACATCGACTCGGAGTAATTATGCTGATTTTGGTGTGCAGTCGCAAGTGCTGCACCGACCCAGGCAGCGAGTGAGCGGTCGAACTCGGGATGGAGGTTTGGGTGGTGGAAAGAAGTGCTGGTCACCTGAGGGTCTTGGGATGGTCAGCATCGTTGAAGCAAGTTCAGTACAGTATATGTTGTGTTGATCACCGATGTATAAAAGGGAAGGGTTTCACATGGCAATCGTTGTGGTTAAAATAAATTACATACACTCCTATTTAGACAAAAACAAGAAAAAGAATGGGGGAAGCTGTTTCTACGCGTGGCCGGAATGTATTAACGGAATGCATTGACGGTTTTCGTCACAATCTCGGCAGCCTCGATCGCTGCATTGCGATCCGCCGGGTCTCGGATAGTCCAAACCACCGGACGTTTGGCAGAGAAGCGATCCGGGTGAAACCTTCGAACGGTGTTCCTCAAGATCACGTCGATCTCTCGAGCCGTTGGCACGGTCTTGAATCGCTGTATCTTACTCGAGTCGAAAAAGCGGCGGATGTTCTCCGGTGTGATGTCCCCAGGACTCAGCACTGCGCCATCGGGGCGCGGAAATACCGGCCAAGGAACGCGCGAGAAAGTATTCGGGTCCTTCTCGGAGAAGAGGGAACACGTTCGGTCAAACACGGCGGAGTTGTTGACATAGCGCTGCAGAATTTTGGCGTGGAAGTCCAAGTCTTGAGCTTGGTTCGCCCTTCGTGCATCTTCACGTTGTTGGCGAGCCTGCTCTCGCTTCCGCTCTTCCTGCTGCTCTCGTCGTCGGCGAGCCTGCTCTCGCTCCTGCTCTTCCTGCTGCTCTCGTCGTCGGCGAGCCTGCTCTCGCTCCCGCTCTTCCTGCTGCTGCTCTCGTCGTCGGCGAGCCTCCTCTCGCTCCCGCTCTTCCTGCTCCTGCTCTCGTCGTCGTTGCTCTTCCTCACTCTGCCTAGTATCCTCCGCGTTGCGAGCCTGATATCGACGGTAGCGCTGGTATGACCGAGATCCCTGTTCCCACTGCGGTTCTTCGCGCTGCTGCTGCTCGCGCCTCGCATTTTCCTGCTCCTCCGACCTCCTCCGTTCCTGTTCTTGTTCGCGACGCCGTTGCTCCTCTCTCGCCCAATTGTCGCGCGCCTCGTATCCACGCGTCTCCGATTCACGCTGAATGCGGAAAAATTCGCGCATCCGCTCGCGAACGATCGCAGTCTGCGGTGGCTCTGCTCTGGGCGCAGGACCGACGTCCAATGGGCGCTGCCTTCCGTGGCGCCAGCAGAACGCGAAGTTTCCTCCCGGATTATTGCAGCAAAGCGCGAACTTCAATGTCAACCCACAGCAACGCCGGCCCACCGCGTGGACACGGCGTTCGGCAGCAGAGATCCCTGCCACCTTGGGATTCGCCCACATCGCCTGCTCCTGATGAGACGCGCAGAATCCTTGGGCGATCGGTGCCGATGTGCAGTATCCGTCAGCGGTGAGGCCGAAGCACACGCGAGGCACGGGAGCATAGGTGAATGACGGCCTGTCCATTAACCATGGCCAGTCAATACCTTGAGAGCAGTGGCCTGTTATCATACCTGTTGCGCGCGTAATAGACCATAGGACAATTTGGATTGGGGAAAATTCCTGCGGGAGTGGTGGTTCGGAGACAGCGTCAAGAGATCCCACGGCACAATCAACCAATAAACACGGTCACGACTCATCTGTGAGCAAAGCGTCAACTGTCTGTCACTAAAGCTGTGACTTGCAGAGCAAAGGGAGAACAAGGGAATTCCCCGAGTGGCACGTAAGTGACAGTAACAATGACAATGACAGTTCACCTCAAAGCGACGCAAATACATACGGCGATGGATTTTAGTAAAGCCTATCCGGCGTTCCGCGAAGGCCAAGTATCCATCGTCAACCGGGTGGTGAACCCGTTGGTCGCGGGCATCAGGCAAGTGTTAGTTGATTTGTCCGCCTGCTACATAGCTAGAACAGTAGCAATGGAAGAAGACAAAGAAGGGCATTCAGTTCTTTATTGCTCACACCCAAGCTTTGAGGAATGAGGTACTAAAAGTCTTTTTGCGTATCTTTATCGTGCGATTGAACATATACCGGTCAAGCTTACAGTGTGTACCAAACTGCTGGCGATTGGGTCAACTGAGGACTGCGACGATGGCTCTTGGATAAAGAAGTCGGGAACAAAGAGAAAAGTCACGAACACGACATGTCACACATGACTGTTCGCGTTCAGCGACAACATCACGATCATTGATCCATTTAAACTCCGCATGCGGCAAAGTGGCATCGGATCGGATTCCCGAATCACGTGGCTCACCTTCGGCTCTTCGCTGTACCGTCTTGTCTCTGAGCTTGATTTTATCGTCGAGGATCTGGCAGCAGCGAAATCTTGTGCCAAGCCCTCCCGTGCACTCCCGCTCTTTCTACGGCCGCCTTTGGAAGAAAATTTCCCGCCTTCAAGTTTGTCGAGCCTCGTTTGGGGCATCGGCTTCTGTGACTAGGGGTCTAGCAAGATGGTCTATACTTCCATGTCCATCTGGCTCTGCATAAATATGGTCCATTCCACGCTACCAAGAAGGCTCCGTCATACTAGCCGCTACCAGAAGTGTGTGTCGGAAGGACGTAAATCTGGGTTATGCATTCGCAACACAACGACATTCGAAGTCAGGCTGGAAAACTGGCCGAAAGGAGGTGAGCGCTGAACGGTCCTGAAACTATATCACTCACGCCGTTCCCGATAAACTTTTCAGCACGCTGCCCAACATACATGTCGACAGCCTCCGCCACAAACTTGCCCTCCCACGACAACTGCAGGTCGCGGCTCGTCCCAATGCCGTCTACCCAGTTGTGGGCTGCGCTGAGGGCAGCCTTGAGCTCCGCAAGCCACGGTCGCGGCGCGTTCGTCATGACATATACGCGGGTGATTTGCGGTGTGTTGGCGGCCAGCACCTTCTCCACAACTTCCGAGATTGTCGGCAGGCAGTGTTTGCGCACAACCTCAGATGTCTTCTGCGTATGGTCGATCTTCGGGGGCGTGTACTGGTCCGGAAGCTCTGGGAAGCTATTGAAACCCGTGAAACGCATGGCATTGATGTAGGCGTTGTTGCACCAGTGCTCGTAGTCTCCCCGGCGAATGTGGAGCGCTAGCAGGCCTTTCAGCGGAGCGATGGGTGTTTCTGTCAACAATGGTGCGCCGTCCAAGCTCGAAACAGGTGCAAAATATTTGATGTTGTCGTAAAACCCTTGCAAGATCAGAGGGGACCAGCCGAAATCGGACAGAATCGGCGATTTGGAGAGGGCCGGAAACACGTCGAGGACGCGTTTTGTGTTTGTGATCCTGCAGTTGTCTCAGCACCTTCCGGCGTTTCTAGGATGCAAAAGACGCACCCGTAATCGAACAAGGCTGGGCTGTTCCTCGCAAGCTCTACACATGGTGAGTCAATCGAGTGAAGCTCTGTAACCCATCTGGCGACGATTTGGCTGACCGTCGCATCGGCAGCAAGGGTTTCTTGGATCTTCCGCGTATCGAGGACGACTCTTTCGGATTCGGGGCAAACGCTGAAGTAGTATTCTCGGGATACTGCTCTGGGTACGTCTTTGTCATGTATCGGTCCGCCAATGATCGGTCCTGGGATATTTTCAGCTGGTGCGGGAGGACAGCAACCGCGATGTACATACCTGATATCAACGCCGACAACGGAATGCGGGCAGGTATGGAATGGCCATTCCAGGAGCTGATTTCGGGACCTTCTCGTTCCCAGGTGTAGTTATCGAACACGTATCTGTGGCAGAATAGCGGGAGAACCATCAATCGTCAAACGGCATAACGACGAAGCGGGATTACGGCGTGAACTCACGCGCGCTGCGCAGCGTAGGCGAGGTAGGCATTGAGTATCATCTCCTGCATATAGTTTCCCCACCCAAAATCTAATTGGTACTGCTCAGTATGCAGTGAACAGAACAGCGATCAAGCAGACTCGTACATGATCCATGATTATCCGCCCACAGAAATTTTGCATGGGACCCCTCGGGGTAGGGCAGAGATGCGTTGTGCTGCGGCAAATGGCGCTCGCGCTCGCGATATTCCTCGTACAGCGGCGGATCCCGAGGAGGGTCATCATTCCCCACCGGGGGCCCAGGGTCGACGTCGCCCGTGGTAATAATGCCGAGGGTAGGCTGTTGGTCCTGGGTAGGGCTGAACCAGAGCCTGTAGCCCACCCAAACGACTGCGGCAGCGGCCAAGGTGCAGGCCAGCGACCTGAAGGAAAAAAATCGCCATTGCCATGGCTTTCGGCGAACGGGTCTAAACCCAGGCTCAGCACCGGCCTCCGATGTGCTGGGGAGGAGCTCGTATTCGTCGACGTCGTGGCTTGTCCGGCGCTGAAATTTGGAGAGGTCCATCTTGTGAGGATTGTTTTGGGGTGGGAGGAAGCTGGTTTGCCCACGTCAGGTATCCGGACACCTAGATCATGATCCTTTTTTCGGACCGATCTGATAGGGAGGCCTTATAAGAGTGCGTTCGGATAATCCTGACAGCCAGGATCAGGATCAGGATCCAGGATCGGCGACACGGTCCGGTCATTAGTCACAGTCATTACACATTACTATTCTAGCCCCTGATGTGTCCACGATTTTGATGGCGAGCCGTACCTCTCCCAAAATTTAATCTTTTTGGCTGGATCTTGCTCTGGGACATTCATTGACTCATGATACGTGACTTGCGGAGTTTACAGATTATTTGAGGAACAAGAGCTATTGGTACGACGATGCCGGTTTTGATGCCACTTTTGACACCTGATGTGGAATCGACATTATCGCTTTATGCTGTGTGCACTTTTTCCCTTCCACTCAAGCTGAGTCTCAGAAACAACTTGAAACACATCCAGAATTCCGGGGAATTTTCTCTGGGGGAATCCATGGTCTAGACGAAGAGATATCGGGGAGGTGGAATCGGTTTTGATCAAAAACCGGCTTTTTCGGGAATCCTGATTTTCTGGAGCCCTCATTTCTTGCACAATAAATCTAAATTTCGGGGAGGAGACAACTACTATGCATGGCCACCACATACTATTTTTTTCCAAGTGTTCTATTCACATTTGCGACCGGGATTTCCAAAAATTCCACTTTGGGGTGCATGGACACATCAGGGGCTAGAATAGTACCTTTTCTTTGTCTCTTGCGCATCAACGCGTCTTCCCCACTTCCATGACGAAGTCTCAGGCTGGGCACAACAACATAGGCTACCGGCATATCAATACAATCACTGTTGATGTCCATCCGCCCTACTTGGCACCCCAGGAGATCCGCGCCGGCGCAAAGGCGCAGTGGGTTCTTACCGACCTCAACATGGCGAGGTTCCTTGAGCTTCACGTCGCTGGGGATGAGAACAAGTATAAGTCCCCTGTTCTTAAAAGCCTCACTGAACACCTCAACGAGCGTATTATTGTCGGCGGCTGCTGCAGATGATGTAGGGTGACAGCACGGAAACTAGGAGGCATGAAAGACTCCAGAAAGAGGTAGAGAAATCACAAAATACGAGCAGGAAAGTGATATCTATCGTTATCTATCATCATCAATTGATGCCGGGTAAGTTGTTGCCGAGTCGCCGATCCTGGATCCTGATCCTGATCCTGGCTGTCAGGATTATCCGAACGCACTCTTACTCCTGTGTTTCCGTGATTTGGATCCGCGGACACAGCTCTCCTTACACTGCTGATTATCATTGGTGAGTTGAACACTGTTTCGGCGATGATAGATAGGGCGCGTATGCGTGACGTGAACTGATTGACGCCGCTGATCATGATCAGAGGCGCTGCACCTTCGAATCTTTTTGCTTCCTTTTTCTTGATATTACCCGGCTGGTCACCTCCCAGGCAATGAAGATCGGTCGCTCCACGGGCATTGGGTACTCGCGGCGCACACCAGTACCCGAGAAGGTCGCACCGGCGCAGGAACACATCCCAAAGCGAAAAGCGTTACTAATCGGCATAACCTACGGTGCCGGCGACGCTGGGACATCGTATGGAGAACTGAAGGGCCCGCACGCCGACGTCGCGGCTATGCGGTCGTTGCTGGTGGCGAGGTATAACTATGCTGAGAGTGACATCGTGGTGTTGTTGGACGAGAAGGACGCAATGGTGCAGCCGACTCGGGCGAATATTGTACGCCTCGTTGCGCCATTTGGCAAGCTCGATGGCTGATATGTACTATTCTGGTTTCAGTTGCGCGCAATCGACGAACTGGTGCGCGGTGCGCGCAAGGGGGATCGATTTTTCTTTCACTGTGCGTTCATTCCTCTTTTGATTTTTTTTGTCGTGGTTTTCTGGGTAGTCGGGTCAGCGGGGGGCACGACTAAACAAAGCGTCCATCCGCTGACATTTCCCATTCCTTTTGTATTTTTATCGGTTCTTTATTTCGTGCGCTTGATGCTAATTTATTTTTGGGTGCAGACTGTGGGCACACGACGCAGGTCGAGAATCGGTCAAACAGCGAGGAAGACGGCATGGACGAATGTATGTGCTTGTCCATCGCTTAACCCTTTCACCCTGCGTTTTCGTTATTCCATTACTTTCTTCCTTATCACTTCTCCATTGAAATTCTCCGCGACTTATCCGAAAACTCCATAGGTTTGGTACCCGTCGACGGTGAGGCGAACAAGATCGTGGACAACGTGAGCCTCATCAGTCCTTCGACTCATTTCTCCTTGCCCTCCGATTCGAATCTTCGGCTCGTACTTCTTCTTGTACTCTACTTTACGCTTCACCCATGAATCACCCCGAACGGAAGCTAACGGTCACTCACAGGAGCTCCGCCGGCACCTCGTTGCTGCGCTCCCCGTCGGCTCGTCCCTCGTCGCCGTTTTTGACTCGTGTCATAGCGCAAGTCTGCTGGGTAGGTATTTCTTTATGTTTTGTCGATTTGGGTCTTGATCGGCTGCGCCTGCGCGCCCGAGTCTCCGAAGCTCAGGGCGCACTGGCTGTGGGTGTCGGGCCAGCGGTGCCAGCACTCTGACGGCTATTTCCCGCATTCCACTCCATCCTTCCCCCGTCATCTCTTTCCTCTTCGTTGTCTATCTCCTGATATTCTCTCGACCTAAATACTGATCCCACACCTCCACAGACCTCGCGCACTTCCGGTGCAACCGCGTCTACGTGCCGTGGCTCTCGAAGGGCCGCCGGAGGAGCGACGAGCGGTGGAATGCGGTTGGTGAGTGGATTTCCTTTGTCTACCGTTTCTTCTTGCTTTTTGGGGGGTGGGCACGCATCTTTCTCCTGTGGCGGAGGTGCGCTCTGGTGCCGTACGAGCTGGGATCTTACGCGGTGGAGGCGTTTGGGCGGAGCTGGGGAGGACTTCTGTCTCGACGTGGTCTTGCGCGAGGCGAGCAGACGGATGGTTTCAGTGTGCGCAGCACAGCCATCTGGGGCTGAAGGTTATCTTTGCGAGCGGTGTCTTGGCTTGCTTTTTGTCTTTTTCCAGAGCCACGCTTGCGTACACTCTACTCTGGTGGTGTAGGCCTCGAACGGTTGTCACACCATCTTCTTCTTCATGTCCAGCTCCTGCCGCTCCCACTGCTCCCGCGTTCCTAAACTGACCAACTTTCGCAGTTCGACGACTTGCCCTTCCTTTACTACCACCCAGCAAGAGTAAACCCCAGACACCGGCCCACTCCCCGACCCGCTCCCGCTCCAACTCTGTACGCTCTCCGCCCCTCACTCGCTCCAACACCCACGCCAGCGCCACACGCTCACCGCTCGGCAGCGCTCCGCTTCCGCCCCTGCAGGCCGCCGCGACGACGATCGACAAGCTCCTGCGCAGGGCTGTGCCGGCACGCAAAGCGACGCGGCGCGCCACGCGCGAGATCCGCGAGCTTCTGCAGCTGCTGGAGAACGTGCCCGTCCCCGCCGTAGAACAAGCAGCCGCCCAGGTCCCGCCGGTTGAAGAAGGGCCCGCCTCGCTGGAGCCCACACGCTCGAATACACCGCTCGCGACGTCGCCTGACCGCGGGCCGCCGCTTGTGACGACACGTCGCATTTATGAGGCGGCGCGCACGTCGCATGGGGGCCTGCGCGCGTGGCGTACGGAGGTCGACGCCCTCGAAGTGGGGTATTCGGATCGGCTGGCCGAAGGCGACGGTGCCGATGTGGGGGTGCGCGAGGTTAAAGGTGATGAGATGAAGCCCTTGGGTCGCGCTGGCACGGAGGGCGACTTGCGCGCGCGTGGGGGGAGGGGGAAGCAGAAGCGACAGCCGGGGGAGAGCAAGGAGCGCACTCCCCGGAAGCGCACGTCGCTGCCGCTCGTGCCGCTCAGGCTGGGCTCGCTTGGGGTGGGCCAGCGGGGAGAACAATTGCAGGAGGAACCCGTGGCCATGGACCGAGATGCGAAAGGTAAGGGGAACGAGCGCCGCACGGCGGTGAAGCGCGCGCGCGCTGTGTCGGTTGCTGTACGTGAAGATTCAGTCGGCCCTAGTAGTGGGGCGGGGAAGGAGAACGTCGCGGGCGTACGCCGCCCGACGCTGGCGGTTGCAGTGCCGAAAGAACAGGCGCGTCCCGCCTCGTGGCTCGGCGAGGAAGGAGAGGAGCGCGCCTGCGAGAGCCCCGCGGCCGTGTGGCCGTGTACAGGATGGACGTGCCGCGATCCTGCGCATCAACATGACGAAGAGGCTAAGGCGTCGGTGGTGGGTATCAACTCTATTCTATTCATAAATCCCCGACTAATATTTTCGTGGGGCAGATCTCTCTGGCGTCGTGCAAGGACCACCAGCTCAGCTGGGAGACCGCAGATGGGGGGAGTATGACAAAGGAGCTTGTGCGCATACTCGAGCGCGACCCGCACCCGACGCTGCGTTCTTTAATTACAAGCGTTAGGTATGTCTTATCTCACCATTACTCCTCATTATGTGTGTATTAACGATGTTGCCAGCCACGCCCTCCACGGCATGTCTCTCGAGCGCCATCTCGAGACACGGCGGTACAAACGTGATGTCAAAAAGTACGCCGCGTTCTTGGAGCGCCAGCGCGCGAACGCAGCGTTGCTTCGCCCAAGTAGCTCCTCTTCTGCGACACCCCGAAGTCCGACACAGGACTCCTCGCGCGTGTCGACGCTCTCTCCGTCTACACTCGGTGCTCCCATTTCCCGGTCATCCTCACGAGCGGCTGCGGCGACGGGGGTCTTTCCGAATGAAGACACCCGCACCGACACGAGTACAGCGGTGCGAAAGCCCAAGAGGCCGCAGGCGAAGGCCAAGTCAGAGGGCTTCGTCGCCGAGTACGACATGGATAACTTCCAGGACCCTCAGGTCTCCAGCCATCAACCTCTGGATATGGAGCAGCCGTGGTATATGTGAATGGGGGCATGTGCTTTGTCTTTCTCTCTGTTCGGTTGTATACGTGTTTTACGCTTTCCTCACTACTGTCTGTTGTCTCGCTATCCCTCACACTGTCCTGTATGTATCTGAGCATTGTCTACCACACTACTCTCATCTCGACCTCCGCATTTGTTTATTATACTTATATAATACCTATGTATATTGTTGAAGAATTAAAACTGGCTGGGGCGAACCTCGGGCGTTTTTACTAGAGTCAGACACCAGCGTGACACGAGTATAAAATCCCCATGGCGTAATCAACTATCGTTCGCAAACATCGGCTATGAAGCCTGGTCCGTGCACGCGGCGAGCGTATAAAACAGCCACCCACCTTCGTTGCAACTCATACTTACCTTGATGGCATAGGCCCCTTCACCTCCCTGGGTCTGTGGGCCGTGGGAACACTCCATAGCACGGCGACCCTGTCCATACAGAGTGCGCCTGCGGCTTGTATGTGCTTAGGTGCATGCACCGTCTCAATATTTTCCTGTCCCACCACGGCCACTCGGCTGGGTGGGCCTTTTTTCCGTTGCTTGTCGTTGCTAACCCTAACCTTAATTCCATCAATATATACCGCTTTGACCGACCTGAGAATAATGGATTTGTACGGTGGATGGTCTGGTTTTCACGGCGCCATCTAAATGAGATATACAGTAGCATCGCATGTATTTGTTCTAGGCTCACTACGCAACAATCAAATGTTGCATTATAAGCTATCTTCTGAGAAGGCCTGGGCTTGGACATTGTACAACTCAGAATATTCGCCCTTGAGCGCCATCAGTTCTTTGTGGGTCCCTGTTTCCACCGCTTGGCCATCCTTCATGCATCTAATGCAAGGTAAGCCGTTATAGAAAGCAAGGGGCGGGTTCGCACATTATGAGATCCGCGTGCTTGGTCAAATGGCCAAACCGATGTGTGACAAAAATCAGTGTCTTGCCGTCGCCGGATTCCCTGAGTCGTTGGAATAGTTGATGCTCTGCTTTGGGATCCAATGCAGAACTTGGTTCATCGGCGACGGCGAACCGGATATTGCCCGAAAGAAAACGCATAAAAGTTCGGGCTCTGAATAACCTGGTTTGCCCAGTCGAGAGTATTCAAGTTGAATCACTCACGCTACAAGACGTTGCTTCTCTCCACCTTCGACAATGGTAAGACAATCCCCAAGAAAAATTTCGCGAGACACCCACCGGACACTTCTGCTCGCTGTTCGAGATTCGCCAAGATCTTTTGGAGATTCTCGTGTTGGTCTACCTGATCGCCATATGCAGTCGTAATGGGGTAGAGCACGGTTTCCACTCCGTCGTTGAGCTTCTTGATCACCTCGGATGCGCCGCCCGCTGTCGCCGCCTCCAGGATCATTTTCATGTCGTTGACACAGTCCGGGTTTCCCAGGCCAATATTTTCTGCGAGGGAGAGCGGGTATAGCATATGGTCCTGGGAGAGCATCGCCTGAACCTTGCGCAGATCTGGAAGTCGATAATTCTTGATGGGTATTCCGTCCACCAGAATTTCTCCAGAGTCAACGTCATACAATCGGTTGAGGAGTTTAATTATCGTCGACTTGCCGCTGCCATTCTGGCCGACTATGACGACCATGTGACCGGCAGGAATTTTCAAGGACACATTTCGGATAGCGTTTTCCTTCGACTTTCCACCAGGGTATGCGAAAGATACATTTCTGGGCCAAAAGTTGAGTGACGACGATCGGGGATGAGTGATACGATTGACGTACTTCAGTTCAAAAGTCATTCCCTTGTCAGTACTGGTAGAGTTGGGATAAGCTTCGTCGCCATCCACAATTTTGTTCCTCAAGTCCGCCATCTTGTAAAGGTCCCGAATAGCTAAAACAACGTCTGATATTGCGGAAAACTCCTGATATAGTCCGAAAACGGATCCACGTAAGGCGTTTGCATGTTGTTGGAGGATGGCGAACGACGCAATGCTGAAACTTCTGGGGTTGAGAATGACACTTGCCGCCCAGTAGAACTACGATCATGTTAATTCATCATATGAAGTTGAGATTCCTGATGCGCACCGTTGGCAGATCATTGCTTAATTGCATCGCTATATCGGTTGCGGGTGTATTCTGAGCCAAAAACTGCGTTTCAGGATGGGATTCTGAGGTCTTTCCCAGCGCATCTCTGGCTTTTTTATATTCTAGGCACTCATGTCATTCACAGTTCCGCTATCCTGACAATCCAGACTTACCGGCCAATATCCAATCAACTATATCCCCGGAGATGATGTCTTCGCGATATTTTTCACTCGAAAAATATCTCAGAGCGCGCGCGCGCAGGTAGTCACGGTTTGAAGCATATACTACATAACCTGCAACACACTTTCAGAATAAAATTTGAGCCAACTTGTGACGAATATGGCTCACCGTGTTTCCAAGGAAGTGTCGTAATGTGTGTTGACAAGAAAGGACCGACGAGCGCAATGACGGTCAGTGTAATTCCTCCTTTAGGTTGTTGAGCGGTGAAAATAAGTTGACTTGTCAGATTGAACACGCGCTCGAACAATCCAGTGAGATTTTGGAAATGGTACCACATCATCGAAGACGACACCCCGAGCTCATTGTTTTTATCTGTCGCAAGCGTCAACGCGCTCGGTATTGGACGACATCAAATATTTCACCTGTGCTCGTCGGGAGGTCAAGGCGTAACCTGGCTAGACTGACGTCGGGATCGAGACTTCGTAAATCAGTGACTACGAACCTCGTAACACATGTTCTTCAAAATGGGATGTCATTCGACTTTGAAACTCTGGTGTGATTCGCATTCTCAAGTCGCAGGTCAATTTCTGAACCAGGAAGAAAGACACACTTACGATGCCCAGCGAATAACCGATGTCAGCACAGTGCACATTATTCTCAGGACCACAGCTTGAAGTATAGCATTAACATCGGGACGGCCGCTCGTCAGTCCTATTTCGACCTGGCAGAATCCAGATTCAGTTGATTTCAATGGTTTCAAAGACATGATCACCGTTTGAAGCAGTCTGCTCGAAGCATATAGCAACAGAGTTCCTTCCACAGACGTTCCAAGCCTCACGAGGAAGTATAGCATATTGAGGCCGGGATCTAAGCTGTATATTTCCCGCAGGAAGCGTATGACGACAGGTAAACTTGACTTGAAGCCATTCCACTTGCGCAACCACGAGTGCAAATAGGACAGTTTGTTGGTAGCGGCTTGTATTGGAAGCAGCACCCGCCATATTCCGAGTTGCAGCGCAGTGACCGAATAATCGTCGAGTTTGTCTGTTTTCTCTTTCATTGCGATCTCGATGTGGTGGTTTAGTCTAAGTGGGAGGTCGGTTCTCGTGAGAAGATCGATGCTTAAGAGTCGGCACCGCCCTGCACCGCCGAGCGCCCATGGATCATAGGAGGACGAGATGGGCGCCTAAAGCGCGCTTAAAAGCCCGATTGGGTTGGGATCCGGTCGACCCTTCTAAAGTATTTTCACCAAGTCAACCTCACCTATCAAAACGTTCGGCGAAATAGATAATATGGGGCCAGGGACGGACAGTGGCTGATCCTTGAGTCCTTTGTCGAGAACGTCGTTCGAGTACATCTGACACATACTCCGTCCAGTCAGGGATGCTGGGTAAGCAATAGCGCTGATGAGCATCTCGCCAGGTCTTGCCCCGCAGAGAGTCAGATTTTTGCGGTCTCAATCGGTCGGCAAGTGGGGCAGCGCCGCAGCTTTGTGAGTTTGATTGTGCGGAGTTCAAAAATGTGCTCAATCACCACGTAGGGGTGATGGATTGAATATAGGAGGTTATGGGCCGATAAGGTAGGGAAAGCTGGCTGCGATGGATCGAGACGCACCCAGAATCCGCGGGTCACCGGTGTACGCATCGATATCAACACCTAAATGAGGAATCCTTAAAACGAGTCAGGCACGAGAAAAAACGCACTCTAGGTATTCGTTCTTGTCAGAACGCTTGGAAGAACATAATCGTTCAACCGTGTCATTTAATTCGCGGAAAATGAACTTATTTGAAGAATACGTGAATGCTCGATTGAGCATTCACCGTCCAAGAATGTCACCGCGACGTCCGGATAATTACTGTCCCCATATTGTTTGTACCATGCGGAAAGGGTTCTGGTAACCTGTGAGCAATGTCAAACCAAATTAACCCCTGTAATCGCATGAGAAACCTGTCATATCTTCCGGCAGTCCGGCACGCCACCATTGTCTCCCATGTCGACAAGTGTGGTGCACCACCAAGAATTGACCGCTATGGATCCTGCTGGTGTTGGTCACCAATTACCTGTCAGAAGAGATTTCATTAACAACCGTGCTGACAGGCAAATTGAACACGGACATATCGTATGAAGCCCGGGATGTTCATCTCGAGCCACACGTCATTGAACTCGCGGTCCAGTCGGGTATGGTGAGGCCTGCAATGAGGAATAAATACAATGGATTTAATGAAATGGCCGGGAATTTGGTGAGACTACGCACCTTGAAATCCGAGATCTTCAGCATATTCAGTTTCGAACTTTGGCACGATTGAGTATTGTAAGCCCAAAACTGTCATGTCGTAAATCTCAGTCTGCTCAACCGGCCGTTCAAATGGGGGCTGCGTCCGAGTCGGAGTTCCAGTCGTGACATCAAATATAGGAGCACCGAGTACAGCGGACGGAATTTACTTCGCGGTCGTACAATCGAAGAGGGGGAAGCAGGTGACTGGTTTTATACGACGAGTCGTCGCCGTCGGAGCAACAATTTTTGGCATCATTGCACCGGAAGAACCTTCATGCAGTTCGAAGCGTCTTCACGGCGCCCGCAGAAGGACATTGTAAACCAAGATAAACCACTATAGCGCTTAAAGACGTTTAGTTCCTGGATGGATATAGAAGAGTATTTAAAGGAGCAGCGAAAGAATCCTTCAAGGAAGCCCTGGTACCTCTGGAAGCCTACGTTGGTTTCTGTCCGGATTGAGGCTTTATTTCTTGTCGTTCAGATAGCCCAGCGATTGAACAGAAGTCCCTTGCGGTGTGTCGTTTGCAATTGAACTTGGTAGTAAGCGGCAGGACGAGGTTGATGCGATCAGCGGCTACCACGGCTGCATTCTTTTTGTAGCAGGCGGAGATGTGCGCGCCAAGTCCACATCGCCGCCAGAACACTGACACTCTTCTCTGTCTTCTTCCTGAGATCCTTGATGTCTACCCGCGTCTACCCAGCAAGTTTTCTACTGAACTATACTGAATTTTGGACCCGCGTTGGCTACACAGGGCACATCTTGACCATGGTGTTGCTGCAGTGATGAATCATCTTGTGAAGATTTCCGGACGGCACATGAACCTAGATTCAATTTGAAAATTCAACTATATGCCGGTCTTTAGCGGTGTCTATCTTGTCTACTGTTTCGTAGTTCGGGTCAGCTGGTGACCTGGTTGCTTCTCCGCCCCCTTGCGGATGATGGGGACGCACAAGGAAGCGAGCGGAGAGATGTCAATAGCGCGTCAGCTGAGCGACCGCACAAACAACGGCAGAGGAGTATAAAAGGAGCCCCAACGCATTCAAGTATTCTGTTTCTTTTCCTTTCCCTCGCGATGCGCACTACACTGCGTCCAGGCATGCTTAGGCTGCTTTCTCTTACCCTCCTGACCATTCAGGCCTTCGCCGACGTCACCACTGGCATTCCTGATGCGGCCCCCGCGGGTTTTGAGGAGTGGGAGTCGCCAATTGTCCTCCCCGCGCCCGCGGTGAAGGGCAGCGGTGACTGGGCTCTCGCTGTCGCAAAGGCGAAGAAGTTTGTGGCGGGACTTACTCTCGCCGAAAAAGTCAACGTCACCACTGGCGTCGACGTCCTCAACCGGTGTGTAGGGAATACCGGGGTGAGTACTTGCTGCATTCTTTAAATTCACGTTATTTTTTTCGTTATCGTCGACTCCACATGGATGATCGGCTCCGGCGGGAAAACATCCGATATTGATTTTTCTTCCCCGCAGACGATTCCCCGCATTGGCTGGGCCGGATTCTGTCTGGAGGACTCGCCGCTTGGTGTGCGTTTCGCTGACTTTGCAAGCGCGTTCCCCGCTGGGATCAACGCCGCCGCAACCTGGGACGTCGATCTGATCAAGTGCGTTAGTGGCATCGCATGCGTGTGCATCCTGACCGTCTCATCGACAGAGCGCGAGGAGTTGCGATGGCGCAAGAGCACCGCGGGAAGGGTGTGAACGTCGCGCTTGGCCCGATGACTAACATGGGTGCGTAATCGTGCTCCACGTCAAGGCGCATCATTGATGTGCGGATGATACGTGATTAGGGCGCGTTGCCGCCGGTGGACGTAACTGGGAAGGCTTCGGCGGGGACCCGTTCCTGTCCGGTGTCGCAACCGCGGCTACTATTGAGGGAATGCAGGGCGTGGGTGTGATTGCGACCGTGAAGCACTAGTACGTGAATTTCCTCTCTGAAACGTTTTTACCCAGTGGAGCGAATTTTGCTCTCTCATTTTTGGTCCAACTTTTGCATCCGTACTAAATTTGCCCTAGCATTGGCAACGAACAAGAACACTTCCGCGGCGGTTCCGAAGCCGGCCAGGTTCAATCGTCCAATATTGACGATAAGACACTGCATGAACTGTACCTGTGGCCGTTCGCCGAAGCCGTCAAGGCCGGCGTCGGGAGCGTCATGTGCTCGTACAACTATATCAACCAGACGCAGGCTTGCCAGAACTCGAAGCTGATCAACGGTATTCTCAAAGAGGAACTCGGGTTCCAGGGTATGTTCTACTTCATTTTAGTGCGAGAAAAGCACTGACGGTTTGAGGTAGGATTCATCATGTCGGACTGGGCAGCGATGATCAACGGCGTCCAGCCCGCGCTCGCGGGGCTCGACATGAACATGCCCGGTTTCGTTGGCTATGTGTGTTGCCTGCTTTTCTATTTCCTGTAAAGTAATTCAACCGTTCTAGGGTGTTGGCCCGCAAGACGACCCTGACCCATCCACCGCGACCAACTCGTGGTGGGGCCACGCGCTTATCGACATGGTCAACAACGGAAGTGTCCCCGAGGCCCGGATCGACGACATGGTGCATTTGATTCCACTTTTAACATCCTTTTTCTAACTCGCCACAAGGTAACCCGCTCCATTGCTGCATGGTACAAGATGGGGCAGGACAAAAATTATCCTCACGTCAGCTTCTCACAGCTCACGGAGGCCACATATTTGAATGGGGAGCTTGTCAATGAGCACATCAAGTACGCCATCTTTCCCCAGTTTATATTTATCTCACCATTACATCTCGTCGCCCTCAGCGTCCAGGGAGACCACTACAAACTGATCCGTGAGATCGGTGCAGCCAGCACGATTCTGCTAAAAAACACCAAGAGCGCCCTCCCGCTCAAAGTTAAAAATCTCAAACGTATCATTCTTTTTCTACAAACTCCCACTGCCGCGGTTCTGACCGGGAACTATTTAGGGATCGGAATATTCGGGTCGGATGCCGGCCCTCACCCCGTAGGCCCGAACGGCTGCAGCGATGGCCAGAGGGAGTAAGTATTTTCACCTGGAGCCGTCGATTGATACCAATTTCCCTTCTTTCTGCAGCAAGGGTTGCAACGAAGGAACCCTCGCCATGGGATGGGGATCTGGTGCGCGTGTTTCAGAATTATTTCGTGGGTCGCTAAACGAATAATTTGTCAGGGACCGCCAACTTCCCGTACCTCGTCGACCCTCTTGCCGCCATTTCGCAGCACATCCAGTCCATCGACCCCACTGTCGTGGTTGAGGGCGTCCTCGACGACTTCAACCTTGCAGCCCAAACCGCTGTCTCATCGCTCGCGGACACCTGTGTCGTCTTCGTCAGCGCCGACTCGGGCGAGGGGTATATCACCGTGGATGGAAACGCCGGCGACCGCAACAACCTCACGCTCTGGGCCAACGGCGAGACACTCATCAACAATGTTGCCTCCACGTGCGCCAACACCATCGTCGTGCAGCACGTCGTGGGCCCCGTACTCGTCGAGAGCTGGATCAACAACCCCAACGTGACCGCGGTGCTGCATGCGGGCATTCCGGGACAGGAGTCTGGTAACGCGCTCGTGGACGTGCTGTTCGGAGACGGCGCCCAGGCGACAAACCCGAGTGGCCGGCTCCCGTACACCATTGCGAAGGAGCGCTCGGATTACCCGGCGGATGTGGTGTACACCAGCTCCGACACCGTGCCGCAGATCACGTACTCTGAGGGCCTTAATATTGACTACCGGTGCGTAAAACATTTTGTGTTTTCGCTGGACTGGCGCTGATGCCGTGCGCGTTCAGACATTTCGACGCTGAGGGCATCGAGCCGCGGTTTGAGTTTGGGTTCGGATTGAGCTACACGACTTTCGGGTACAGCGGACTGAAGACATCGAAGACTCACAAACGCCGTGCGGAGGCACACCATACTACTACGTCCGCGGCGCACAGCAGCAGCGCCGTTGCCGTATCGAGCAAGCCCGCCAACATCGTGTCAGCTGCCTCTTCCGTCGCTGTCTCGGTGTCCGTGTCTGCGGCCTCTTCCGTCGCTGTCTCGGCGTCCGTGTCTGCGGCCTCCTCGGTCTCGGTCTCGGCGTCCGTATCTGCGTCTGCGTCTGCGTCTATATCCGCATCTGCGTCCGCTTCGGTCTCCGCATCTGCCTCTGGGAACGCGACCAGCACCGCCAGCGCCCCGCCTGCGGGCTCCTCCCCCGTCGGCGACATCGGTGGTCCCGCCGCGCTCTACGAGCAGGTCGCCACCGTCTCCTATCAGATTAAGAACACGGGCCACCTCGCGGGTCACGAAGTCTCGCAAGTGTACCTTGGCTTCCCCGACGCATACGACCAGCCGCCCAAGATCCTGCGCGGCTTCGCGCGCACGCTCCTTAGCGCTGGGCAGAGCAAGTCCGTGTCGATTCCCATCCGCCAGAAGGACGTCAGCGTATGGGATGTGGTGAAGCAGGAGTGGGTCCAGGTGACAGGGACGGTAAAGGTGTACGTCGGGTCGTCGTCGAGGGCGATCAAACTGCAGGGCACGATCCAGTTCTAGACTGGGATAATTTCAAAACTTGGAGAACATCTGCTGTACATATGCCTGAAGGCACTCAAGATACCATTACGCTCTTTGTTTATTCGCTCTTTAACACGATTTCTTGACTACTTTGAAGAAGAAGCTAGGTCTTAGCTGGTTGAATCCGCAAATTTGCTCGAGAGAAGATTTCAGGTAAAACCTTCCGGCTGGACGTGCGTGGCCAATACTTGTGTCAGCGCTCAGGGCAGCAGGATTTGGGCCGTAGTCGCGCGTCGAAGTACGATTGAAGAAATATTCGAATGCTTTTTGAGTCTGCAATGCGAATGCGAATACTTTGTGAAGTCTTTGGCTCGAAGTGCGTTCAGAAATAATAAAGTTTAAGTTGCCAAAATCACCTGAAAGAAGCTTGTATCACCCTAATATGCCATCTCGTTCCACATGCAAAATTATCTGAAACTGCGGAGGCACACTCCGGCTCTTACTTTGCCCGAGGGCCGTTAATGGAGATTTCAATCACTCCGATGGAGGAAGACTGTACACTATTGGAGATCTTGAAGCAAATGACGGGATGCCAGCAGCCAGCGGTTGGCTTTCCAGGATCCACGGATCGCCGACTAATAAAGGAGAGGACACTGAATTGGATTGTACTGTGTCTGAGCATCATATCAGAGGGAACCGCAAAAACAGAACAAGTCGTAGTATTGCGGCCCAAAAGGCGACGGTGAGAATCGGGTTGACTCGGGGTTGACTCGTGGTTGGTGAAGGTTAGCTTCCGATTACCGCCGGACAATGTAGATCAACGGAGTCGGAGCGGATCGAATCGGGAAGCTCTTTCTGCCCAACGCTTTCCCCGATTCGCAAATAGACCGGAAAGCCACAACCTGGTCCACTTACATTAGGAATCCTCTGTTCGACACCAGTTTTTCATAAAATTTCCAAGGCAATGGATGCCACCAAGTTTCAACTGGACCAATCTCAAAACAGATTGCATAAAAGTGGAGAATGATTTTGACTATCGAATTACCACCTGCCCCGTGGTGTGCTCTCCCAGTGCTCCGAGCTTGAGGTCCCGACCCATGATTGGGGTTTTTGTTGGTATGAATTTTCGAAGGACATGGGGTGGCCGCAGCTGCCGATGGTCGAAGAAGGATAGTAAAACGGGAGTGGGGCTTCTGGTTGGTCCTGCAATTCTTGTGGGGGAAGAGGATCCGTGGACCTCGAAGAGTTAAGTATGGGGTTGGCGAAGCAGTCCTCCATCTGTGTCCCCATATTATCTGTGCCCTCTCCCTGTCGATGCCGCGCAGCACACTCGGGCCCGGCGTCCTGTCGTACCCCATGGATATCGACGTTCCTGTCATGAGCCATGGCGCTGGCCTTTACGCCGTCGAGTACATTGAACTCGTCACATAGAACAGCGTCCAATGCTTCACTTTGCACTGGTTCATCCAAACAAGTTACTCCCACATATGCACGCCACTCGTTGACCTCGCGACGCAAGGCTTCGGTTTCGTTTTCGATCATACGGAGCTCCTGGGCCGCCAGAATGCTGTGGCGGCGCGCTGCATGTAGGTGTGCAATAACCGAGTTGAGGATGGCAGTTCGCGTGAGCCGGTGGTCAGGTTTGACCATGCAGAGCAGCGATGCCAGATCCTAATTGGTATGTCTCAGTATTAGAGTGGTACTGGACGCCACGCGCTCACCAAAATGCGTCTATTCAAATCCCCCCTGCGCTGCCGCTCAACGGCGTTATGTGCGACCCGCCGTCGCTCCGATGTTTTATCATCGGAATGGGCCTTGTCAGCGCGTACACCGGTGAGACCAGTCTTCGCCTCTTCTTCTGTAACATTTACGAATTCTAGGGTGGCCGAATCCGTGAAATTAGCCGTGGTGGCTGGAGATAGACTGGCGGAAGAAATAGGCGAAGGGGGCCAGCCATCCTGCGCAGTTGACATTTCTGGATAGCTTTTATCCAGATGCGCTGGAAAAGCCTGAGGGGTGCAACTCGGGGAATGCCACCCACGACAATGAACAAATAGAGGGGAATGAAGATTTTCAACACAAGGGATGACAATCAACCGAAGATCAGAATATTTGGAGGGTTAGATTCGCAACATTACGGTAGGGTATTAAGATTCCGCTCAGCGCCAATTTTTTTTGAATGAACCATACGGAAGCAATACGGAAGTACGAAGCGAGGTGCTGATCTTTAAAACGGTTTCCGCCTCTCGGGATTGCCCGCCGTCTATTACACCACCAACAGGCGCGCGCATATAGCTCCGATAAAGATCGGGAGACCGGCTGGGTAATGGAGTATCGGATTATTTTCGGATGATCCCTGTTTCATTTTGTCAAAGCCAGGATTGGAACCAGATCTTCACAAAGTGCGTCTCTGGGTCTTTCTGTAAGTGGAAGTTTGCATATATTTCACCACCACTGGCATTCGAAGAGAGCTTTCACCGGCCCGAGACTTTCTTTCAAAAAAGGTGGGACTTGGTTCTTCAGCGCACACATGGACCCATGGTCCATTTGGGATTGATCCTACAGCCACCAATGAGTTAAGCGCCGCATGAATTTAGAAGCGAGAAGATCGGAGCCCACCCGCATGGGGCAGGAACCAAGTTCAGTCAGTAAAAAAAACAATCGGTCATGTTCGGATCAAGTTGAATCAACTCCGTTCAACGCTGATCAACAGTTTTGAACAATTCCGGGTTGGTCCCGGGGTGTGGTTTTTGGTGGGGCCCAGGTTGTTACCATGCGCGGCAGCCTATTGTTCAAACTTGGAGGAAAAGGAAAATGATTTGAACTCATGGGTTGACTCAAACGAGTGCCAATTCATTGAAACAAAGACAAAGGTCTTCATGAAGTCAAATGGAGCACGTTAAATGGGGGTCGAAGTAGGTGCGAGATGAGAATTGTCTCGGTACCAAGATTGAGCCGAGTGCCGTACATAGTCGGTGAAGGGTGTGGGGATGAACCGATTTGTAGAGTCCCATGATCAGGGTGCCGTTGCTTCTTGGTTGATGTAAGGGGTCGCAAGAAGCTTCAGGACGATTCGGCGGACGAAATGTCTTCATCATAGATTTTTTCGAGCTAAGCAAGGTCTGTGGACGGCGAGAAGTGCGGATGGCAGATGGTATTCGAAGCTCGTGACAGGCTAAAGATGCGCGCGTTGAAACGTCAAGCACTGAGTGGTTACCGGGCGGCACTGAGGCCCGGGTACGCGCGCTACCTTTCAGAGTGGGCTTACCCTAGTCTCTTGCAGACAGACACTTCAATATAAACTGATCTCATACCTCGATATATTGAAGGCTTACCCGTCCCTCCAATCACCAAGCAGCTAAGCCCACCAAGAAATCCCCACCGAGTCATCCCATGGCAACTGCGGATTCATTCACCATTGAATCGCATATAGGCTTCTCCTGCCGGTTTGGTAAATACCTGCTTCGGAGGTTAGGTTGAGGCCGAATTCGCTCTCCCGCTTCTCCCTGCTTGGCAAATAATAGTCATACTGCTACGCAGCTATCAGCGTTACATTCACGGTATTTATTCACGCTGCACGGCGGAAACACTTCACAATACTTACGCTGATTCCGGCCAGCATTTCTGACGGGTGCATTTGTCGCTCATTCTGCGGGCTAACTGCTGACGGTGCGTGCGAGACTTGAGGGCCCGGGAGTCTGGAGCTTAATGTCCGGTGAGCTTGTTCCAAATTCAGCGAGGAATTCGTTTGGCGCCGTAAGATTCTATCAACCGAGTAGAAGTAGTTGTCCCGTGCGGCTGTTGAAAAGCATGCCAACGGGAAGCGAGGAGATGATGCAGGGACAGAGCAGAGGAGCACTTTACAATTTCTACGACGCAGACCTGGATGACTAGGTTTACAAGTGCCCGTCACCTATAGGTGAGAAGCAGCATGGAACACTGGGATAGTGGAGAGTCGAGACGAATAAAAGAGCCGATAGGAGAAGAATCAGGAGAACAGTGAAGAAGAGGGCTGGTCTTGTCACTGACCACCCAATAGCATCTCCCCCATCTTCTTCTGCTCATCCAACTTCTCAATACCAGCCAGTAACGGGGATGCCTACTAGACCTGAGAGCGCACCGCGCAGTACGACAGGCAAAGTTACTGTCATTGACCTCCGAGAGCGCCGTGACAGTGCCACATTTCTCTGACAGGGCTTCTCGTTAAGATCCGATGACTCGGATGAGGAAGATACGATAAACAGCTTGAACGACTGGCAAGGCCAGATGGCCATTCAAATCGACAGTCACGCGTCACGCACCCCCCTGTCGATCACGAATTTTGGTCGCGGTCACGCGTCACTCGAACCTCTGTCTAACCTCCAAACCGTCACGGCCTGAAAACTGCCTGAAAATTACCAAAAGGCGAAATTTTTGGTGAGAATGTCGAAATTTTTGAAGGTGTCACGCAAAAATTTGGCCGCTGTCGAAATGTTGACTAGGTAAATCAGGTCACGCGTCACACCCCCTGTCGATTTGAACGAAAAACCCCAGTATCTCAACAGCTGTGATGGCATCATATATGATCAGTCTGTCAGCTTCCCTCCTGCTTCCGACCACCACTGTTCTCCCGCCCCCCTGCCCTTTGATCTCAGGAATACTCTCGACCTCCCCAAACTCGTAATCGGCGTATAATAGGGCACATTCTACCGTGAGCGCAAGACTTAAGACTTGCGATCACTCTCAAGCGGCTCAAGCCAATCAAGCATCCCCGGTCCTTTGCTTACCCGCCAGCCAAGCTTCTCTGTTTTTCTTCCACCACGTTCTTAGGATTTAAATCTATCCCGGCGGAATTATGTACGCATTTCACATGAAACAGGTAACACCCAGCAACAAATTCTTGAAGGTCTGCTTCCATTTTTCACAGGTCTCGAGGAAATCTGAATTCTCTGATTCGCTAGAAGTACGAGAATGTCGATGGACTTAAGTGGCCGATAACACCTTCCATCTTCTTGGAAGGTGATCGTCTTGGCGTAACCTTCAGTGTCATACTCCACCCAAAGATTTGAGCTGCAAAGCGCTTCAAGTGGAACCCACTTTTCGGGCGGGACGTCTGTGGGTTCTCATTTCGAAAGGTGCCCATTCTAATTTTATATTCCAGTGGTCTAGGGATCTTCATCCTGCTCGAAGAAACCGAGATGGCCGACAGAACTCGCGCACTCTCGCACCTTAGACGCACGACCTTGTTCCATTTTCTCTCTGTTTCTAGTGCGCCGCATGCCTATAACAGCGGGTACTTCAACATCCGGTCACTTCGTCTGCCATCCTGGATATCGATCTGTCTAACTTGTGTCTCCTTGTGTAGAACACAGATGTGGTGGCGGTTGGCCACAGGGTTTCTTATCGTATATCATTCACTCGGCACCGGCAATTCACAGCTGTCGTTGGGTTCCTACACAATGGGCATCTTTCGTCGCCGCAAAGCGGTCAATTACACCATCGCTGAACCGGATTCCACATTCCACGCTCGAGTCTCCCCATAACTCGGGTCGTAAAAACGAAAGAGCGGACTCACTGTTCTCTCCGTATTTAATGGTGGGTTGGTCACCTGTAATTTCAGCCAGGAGATCCCACTTCCAAGCGCGCCATGCAGTTCACCTTTTCCGCCGCTTTCTTTGCGCTCGTGCTCGCCGCTGCTGCCGTGCCCACCAAGCGTGCGGCCTGCAGTAACGGTAGAACCGCGGCTCACGCCTCCTGCTGCGTGTGGTTCGATGTCCTCGACGATATCCAGGAGAATCTGTAGGTACCACTAGGTGATGTTCAGCTTTCCCTGACCCCCACACCTACAGCTTCGATGGCGGAGAGTGCGGTATGCTCTTCCCACATCAGCGAACAAGCCTAACATTTTCTACAATAACCAGGCGAAGAGGTTCACGAGGTGTGGACCTGTCTTGCTGGTCTAACAGTGTCACTGATTGACGCATACGCTTGACAGTCTCTGCGTGTAATATCGATCATACTGCGGATGCAAACAAACCACCTCTGACACATATTTAGCTCACATTTCACGACGCTATCGGCTTTTCGCCCGCTCTTTTTTTCGAGGGCAAGTTCGGGTATGTGACATTCTTCACCTCCCTTTCCGATGAATGACCTGTCCTTGTTTCTGTAGTGGCCTCGGTGCCGGTCAGATTAGATTGTATCTTCTGCCTCGTGGTACTGACGGTGATGACTCAGATGGTTCTATCATGGCCCACTCGGATGTCGAGACTCTGTTCCGTATGTAAATTCTATTTTGCTGCGGACGCCGTCGCTAAACGCCGGTACAGCCGCAAACAACGGAATCGGTATATAATATTTATTGCAGCGTGTAGAGGTACAACTTACTTGCGCTAACATAGATGATATCGTGGACGCGCAGAGGCCATTTGCAATCGCACACAAGGTCCGTTTCATCTTTTTTGAGCACGAACTATAGTAATTCTTCTATATACAGGTCTCGTTTGGAGATTTGTATTCATCGTTTACTCTCAGTGTTCAACTTTTTCCTAATCATGTACCTTTAGCATTCAATTTGCTGGCGCGGTCGGCGTCAGCAACTGTGCCGGTGCCCCACGCTTGGAGTTCCTGGCAGGCCGCTTGAATTTCTCTATCGCCTCGCCTCCTGGTCTGGTGCCCGACCCGTTTGACCCGGTCGACAAGATTGTTGCCCGCTTCGCTGACGCGGGCTTCGCCCCGAACGAGATTGTCGATCTTCTTGCGAGCCACACGATTGCTGCCCAAGATCATGTTGACCCGACCATTCCGGTGCGTATTCTGTCTATTTTTCTTGTTCCTGCTCATTTTATTTTTTATTATTTATAGGGAACACCGTTCGACTCGACCCCGTCCATTTTTGACGCCCAATTTTTCGTTGAGGTGAGCACCTCCATATTTCCTGCGGAGGTTGGATGGTGACTCATCCTTTCAGACGTTGCTCGTCGGCCAAACGTTCCCCGGCAATGGCAGTAACCAGGGGGAGGTCGTGTCACCTCTTGCCGGCGAATTCCGTCTTCAATCCGACTTCGCCATTGCCCGAGACCCCCGGTAAGGTGCTTCGCAATCAGTTTCGATCTCGAGTTAATCAATCCCTTAGCATGGCCTGCGAATGGCAATCTTTCATCGGTGGGAATATTCAATATTGGAATACTAATCATCTAATCTGTTTTTGTTGTTGTCCGTCAGCGAACCACGGCACAATGACAACCAAATTTCGCGCGGCCATGTCCAAGATGGCTACCCTCGGACAGATCCGCGAGCTCTTGACCGACTGCTCCGGTGCGCATCTGATTCGGCGATCGGTATTTTGCACGAGCAAGCTGATTCCCCCTCAGATGTCATCCCCGTTCCACCCACCATTACCACCAAGCCCTTCCTTCCGGCTGGGAAGACCCTCATAGATGTCGAAGTGGCCGTGCGTCTCATTCATCGCGTGCCAGTTTCATCTCTCACGCTCCTTTTCTCTATTTAGTGTCATGCCAGCCCATTCCCCACTCTGACCGCCCAGTCCGGTACGAACCCCCTCCTTTGTTCCTAAAACCTGCTCATTAGATACCTTTCCGCTTCCCAGGCCCCGCGACCAGCATCCCCCCCGTGTAAGCGCTCACGCATATGGCCCAACATATTTAATATCTGACGTGCCCATTGAATCCAGTCCTCCGTCTTGAATTACTTCCCATTTCCCTACACAGCTAGCATCGTAGTTTTCTGGGTTTATATTGTTTTTACTTCTTTGGTTCGTACTAGGGTGGTAGGAATTATTTCCTCCCAGCTTCTCTCGTCTATGTATTTCCGCGACAGTATTCGAAGAAAGTCCATTTTTCAACTGATTTGTCTGCGAACTTGAACAAGAATCTTCTCGGAATCGTTTCTCATGGTCCATACGCGAGTGGCGCCTCAGGACTGCAGGTCTGAGCAAGCCCCGGGCCATTTACAGGCCTTCATGGTTGCCCAAAAGACGCGTAATGTCACATCACGGGTTGAGTGACATAGCAAACAAGGTGATTGGTTAGTGATATCGTTCCGCAATTCTACATTTTCTTGCGCCGAACGTCACTACGAGCAGAGTCGCTCCAGCAACTCGATTGCCGATCGGTGCGTTAATTCGCATTCTTGACCTGGATGACTGGATGGCATCGCTAAATCGAAGGTGACTTCCGATGGCTCACGCAGAAAAAAAGTGCACGATATGTGTCGACTAAGTACTTATTTCCGTCATATACGCACATCCAACGGAAACATCGTAGGTGGTTCATTGTTTGCTGAGATTGGCACCTAAGGGGAGATTGGAATATCACATCCTCAGACTTTCCGGTGGATCTGCCTCCGCGCCCAATCACTCAGGGACGAATGCTGTCACTGACGTCTCTCTTCGGATACTCACGCGGGGGTAGTTGAAAAGCGTTGCACTATTTCCAGCTCATTGTTCTGTCAGGTCTCCGAACATGAATTTACGCAAATTTGGGATGCCGCGACGCCGCGCAAGGCCCCGCATGTGGTGTATCGCATCCGTTTGTCTGCATATGTCAACTCCGCACCAGTATCTCTTCCACTCACACATAACTGTGAGACCAACAATACGATGACTCGACTTTAACACCGATTCCCACGAATATTTTTACCTTTCTACTCGGATTGCAATATTGGGATCTACTGAGTCAAAAACTATCTCAATGTGCGCGCATGTCGGCGACAGCATTCACCGTCGAGGCTTATTGCATTCAGAACCCACGCGTGACGCGGCGTCGTCCGCCCATTGTTCAATTTTCTCGGTACCAGTTGACATATTGATCTTGAATTTACAGAGGACTCTACATTGCTGAATTCAAGTTCCAGATAGATGGAGTCACTGACTCGTCGGCGGCTCTTGCAGACTTTCAATCAGGCCCCACAGGTTCGAATCAAATTTAAAGAACCGCGTGATATCGTCGGACACGCTCGACTTCTCGACAAGACAAGTTAACGCTCTTAGCTGGCCTTTCCTAGTGGGCCGAGCGAAAGGGACACCTTTAGCTTACCGGAGATCTATTGCGCAACCCTGCACCTGAAAAAATATACTTACGTCCAACTCGGTCTGACTCTTGTCTCCCACATGCGGAATGCCCTGAGAAGACTGATTGCACCGCCTTCTGTCTTCCGATGTGGCGGGGACGGGAACGAAAATGTCAACCTTACCAAGAAAGGAAAGTACGCACCACGACGCGTGGATCTGTCGGAATATTCCGGCTCAAAGCAAGAACCAGGTTGAACGACGAGTGCCAGATCTGGCTGACAGTACTTATGTCGGCAGCAGTCGTCGTTGAACTGGGACTCTCGGGAAGACGGTCCGAGCGAAGCAAAAAAATTGAACTGAGTTTGGGGGTGAATATGTTTCACGGAAGGGAGCCGAGCTAGCCTTCCTGCCATATCAGAACGGTTGAATCATCATCGATCATCAGTCTCGTTTGTCGGGCCTTCCATTCCACATCCGGTCCCCGTTTTTTGAATCACATGGATCTCCTCTACCAAATATAGAAAATTGCGTCGCGGATCTCGGCTGCATTGTATATGCACTTTCATTGCTCATCCAAAGTAGAAGTCAATAAAGTTCACCGCAGAAATGGTATTATAATTTCGAGGCTCTGCCTACGTGTCATTTGAACGATTTAAATCTATTGACCTCGTATTCCACGCGGAATTAGATCTTATGACTCGGAGTGAGCGCCGAATTCGAACCAGCAGAGTGGAAGGTTCTTTTCATTGTCTCTCAGCTCTATTCACGTCACCGCTTTCCAACCTATTCACCCGTTCTCTATCATTAATGACTGATTGCAGTCCAACCGAGTCCCAGTCCACAAAATTAGTTCACTACTGATATTTCCTTGAATGCACGGGCTGAGAATGGGTGCCTTGCGATGCACGAAACTACTGCCGGTTCCGGATGCTAAAGTCCGCTCTACAGCTGGCGTTTGGATTCGAAGGAGAGATGTGATTCATGTGAATAAAATGCGGACAGAATTTTGTGCTTTGATACCGGAACGGACTCCGTAGGGAGTTATCTGTATAGTTGCCGCGAACGAGAAAATATCAGGTTGGTCAAGTAACGCTGAACTGATATTGAGTCGATCATGGAAAGATAGTATCAACATAGGGATGTATTGCGGCCCAAGGCGGTTGGAATGGATTAGCGATCGTGGAACGAAAAATGTCCGTGTCTCAAGAAAACCGAAGAAAGGGGTAAAAGGGAGTATATAACCAGAGTAAAGAAATAGGGTAGGAAACATAACAGGCCTGGTTAACCGATCGGTGATTCAGACGCACAGCGCCGTCAGTAGCAAGGAACCAAGATCCAGAGAGTACAGTTTGGAAAATATAGCTCGATTGTCGGTCCAATATAGACAAGAATCAAATCAGTGTTTGGTCGATTTTAGCTAATAGTGAGGATAGGCCGACCCTAAATGGTCCGACACAAGTCCGACACGTAGTACGAATCCACATTAGGCAAGATCTGCAACTTGAACTGATAGAACATGTGACCGTCAATCTTTCGTCTTGCCATCATCTCCTCCAAGCGTGAACGGAATGTACGTATGAAACTATGCAACAAACTGTCTCGAAGCTCATCCTCGTACCTCAGTTCCAACCATCGTTGGCGTCGTTTTCGTTTCCAGGTTCCCAATGTGCGACTGACGATGGTCTCTAGGTTTTCGGGTCGGAGCAGGCCCCAGGTCAGTCATTCACCCGTCCATTTTATTTGAATATTTACTGAACCAGGCGAAAGCGCTCGCCTCAGCGCCTGTAACGCGTGTGAGAGGCGTGGCCAATCATAGCGAGGCTTGCGCATGTGTGGTAACCAAGATCTCTTTGTTCTCATTTTTCATGCCACCCTACATATATGTCCCATACAGCTCTCACTCTGCGTTTAGTCTCTTAAAACACCCCTGGGATCCCTTGACAACCAGCCGACCTTGTTCCTTGTTCCTTTCCTGGTATTGCCGGCATGGCCGACCTTTCTCTGGACCTTCTTTGCACTTGCGGTGCCACTGCATCTTTCGCGCAAGTCGCCTATGAGTCTTTCATCTTTCTCTCCCTCTACCCAGACTGAACCGCTCCAGCTCCTCCGTTTCTTCATCTATCGCAAAGTTTGCGATCTAAGCGCCCACATTGGCGCCTGTCCAGGCACCTTTACATTACACTGTCGATGTGAGTCACATAAGACGCCTGTGGTTCCTCACCCCAGTCCTTCATTTTAGGCCTTTTTCAGAACCTCTTAGAGACCACCCCTTTGTGCCGCCTCACACTTCGACGGACCGTCCATTAACCCACAATATTGAACTCACTAATTCTGCATTTTCCAGAAGTGCCCGAGGTTTCTGGCTCTTACAATCGGACTCCTTGCGAGTACTACTACAGCACTCTCTCCATATACAGTGAGGTAGCGCTGTGCTTCCTGCTTAGCCTCCATTGTTCTGCCCCGCTACGATTCTGAAGCACCCATGGCGCCCCCACAGCATCACATTTCTCTGCCCGCTTCCGAAGCGCCTCGTGTCCCGTCATCGCTGGTGAAATACGGGCTGTGAGTCCGCCATCAAGCCTCGTGGAGTTTGGTATAAAATGGCGTGGCTGGGGGCACACTGGTAGGCGCCCATCTCTCTGCGATGTCAAAGGTGGATTTCGTGGCGGTATTACCCCCGTGGTATTATCTTGGTCCGGTGGCGTCATTCACCTACGCGGACAAGAAATTGCCTTGAACTTCACGGCACGTCCGTTATTATTCTCGTGAAGTGCCCGCCGTCTTTCCTGACATGGGCCCCGGATGGAGCGAAGGCGTGGAGGGGTTCAAGGGTACTTTCTAGGTGAGTAAACATCCTACCGAGGCTACAGACCGTCTTTCCCAAGGTGCGGTACAGACTTGTGTGTAGAGATTATCAAAGAACTTCAAGTTTGTCTAAAGGCCAATTAATGATTCGGCTTGTTTGCTCCGTGGGACCTGGCGGGACGGCGAAAAATATAATTTCCTCTTAGACAGGACCAAAATCCAAGTGGGTGAGTCTTCGATGGATACTACTTACAATGGATATACCCTTCACAATTTCTGGACCAGGCTCGCATCTTCGATCCTTCTCCCAACTAGTAATTCTCATGTCTATGAGTGACTTTGACGCTGGCTATTCATTCATGTATTTCCAAGAGCTATCCAAAACTCATTATACTTGACAGACAATTTCACATTTGTATTTCTCCAGACTGTTCTTTTGTTCCGGGTGATCCCGAGCCATTTCTCGTTAATCCACTTGCCTAGGTTCTACTTCGCATGCCGAATTGTTCCTCGCGCGTGTCACTACTGTCCATCTCTTTCACCGCCGGCTCCTTCGTCTCCCCGAATTCTATTCTATCAGCCTCCATGTCCACGCGGTCGACTCCGAGCTAGGGTGTTCGGTTCCGGTGATTTAATTTTGCTTATCATTCACTCCACGCTCTCGAATTCTCTCACCCTCGTTCCTCGCCTTTCCGACTGCGGATGCCGGATTGTATGCCATGCCGGATATGGCAGAGACAAAGAGTCGGCTGCAAGAGACCGGTCATCATAATCTAACCCTGATCGGCGGCACCAGATGCGCCACCGAATTCTTCCTCTTCATTACGGGGTGCGCCTCGGTATGCGCCCCCGATGTCCGCCGATTCTCTGCACCCAGCCTCTACATTTCTTGCTTCCCTAACTGGGGCCTGGGGCTCTCGAGCTCTCGAGGAATTCGCACCAGAAAAGGAAGCACACCTAACCACATGCAGTTTCGCCGCTCCAGAAATTCCGAATCAAAGGCTCTCCATATTATTGGCCCGAGCTCCGCCTTTCAGATGCTTCTTTCGCGGTGTTGTGTGTAAGCCGCAGGCAGCTATTGTCTTTTGTCTCTTGCCATTCGGGGGCGGAATAACTGGTGTCGGATCTCCCGCCCCATATGGGCGGCCCATTTATTGTCTTCCTCGTGCCTCGTGCTTATTGTTTTTCTCGATCATGCGGCCGAAATAGGCACCATCGTCGCGCGCGCAACCCTCAACGAGTCAGACAAAAGAAACAGCGCTCCAGATCACTGGGCGAAACAACAAGCGACATCGTTTTCGAGGGGGGGGGCGCGCGGCCATACAGATAAGTCATTACAAATAAGTAAATGCGTAACGTAGCGAGCGTCAGGAAGCGTAAAGTGAAGCGTCAATCGGTGGGTGCGTGAAGGGTATAATGAGAAATAAGTGAGGTGAGACGCGCGGACCAAGTTAATGGGCCGGGCTCGCGAGAGCAGAGGGTAAGGGTAGGCGTCCAGACACCGAGTCCTGCTTGAGGGCGGGCGTCGCGGACGGCCGCCAGCGGAGGTACATGCGCATGCGCATAACCATGCCCGCCCGCCATTCGTATAAGTGCGAAGACGGGCGGGTGCGGGTGTATGTAGAGGTGTAGAGGCGGGACAACAGAGATATGAGGGATCGCAAATAACCAAGATACACGAAGACGATGGAGAGGCGAGATCAGATGGATGTGATGTTGTACAGCGTGAGTGGAGCGGTCGCCAGGATAGATATGAGGGAGCAGAGTGAGCGGTGCAGATTATACAAGAAGCGCGACTAGGCGCCTGCGGCAGCGCAGGGGGTGGTAGTGTACACGGGTGGGGTGTCGTCTAAAGCGAGCGTGGGGCTAAGCAATGCGTGGGGGAAGGAAAGGAAGCGCGGCGTGATGTGCGCGAATAGTCGGGGGCGGGGTGCGAGCCCGCTGGGGTCATGTCGTCGTCGTCGTCGTCCGCAAACGAGCTCAGTAGCCGTCCGTTAGCATCTCGTCGAGCTCCCCCATGCCCAGGTCCCCGAAGTGCAGGTCGAGCTCGCCCCCCAAGGCCTGCTCGCCAAACTCGCCCATCTCAACCTCGTACGACCCGTCGAGCGATAGGAACTCGCTGCCGGGGAACGAAGGCTGCGCAGCGGGGAACGCCGCGCACCCGAGCTCCCACCCGATTTCCGGGATGCGCCCGATGTCAAAGTCGCCCTCCGTGAGCCCGGCGCTGGACGTCGACGCCCACGGCGAAGAGGCAGCCCAGGCGGACGCGTAGTCCTCGCCGGCGGACTGGCCCGTCGAGTCAAGACCCAGACCCATATCGGTGGTGTATGACGACGAGTCGGTGGGAGTGGAGGTGGAAAAGGCGGAGGGGTGGAAGGACGCGCTTGCAGGCGTGTACGGCGAAGACGGTCCAGAGCCAGACGTGCTTGAGGCGGGCGAGAAGATCCCGCCCGTGCTGGTCGGCGGTATTGACGGGGGCTGCGGCGGGAGCATCGCCCGGAGGAAGTCGGATGACTGCGCAGAGCATATCAGTACAGCAAGGAACGAGGCACAGGCGGATAACGTACCTGCAGACTTGCCTCGAAGTTGTACGTCGCAAAGGTGGGGATGTAATCGAATCCCCCGTTCCCATTGCCCACCCCGCGCCGCGTAATCATCGGCATCAGACTTGTCGGGCTGTCGCCCTCGAAGGAGAAGGACCCGCTCGACATGTAGACGTTGGGGATCTGGATCGCCTGGTGCGGCAGCGGCGTCGGCACGCTGGAGCTGCGGCCCCGCGGGGTCGGTATGACCAAGTCGAGATGCTGCGAAGGCGGGGCGGAGTGCTTTCGGCGCTGGGAGCCGGATGTCGACCCAGAGGCAGATGCGTTGGCGCGGTTCTTGGCCGAGCGCTGCGGGCGGTAGACGTAATTCGGGTGCAGCGCCTCGTGCTCGCGCTTCTTCTCCTTTGCGAGGGTCTCCCATTTGGAACGCTCCTCTGGCGCAAGTTCCCGCCACTGCTGCGAGATCATCTTGCTGAGATCCGCCTGGCGCTGCTTCTTCCCTGGGGCGTTGCCGGCGAGAGAAGGAGAGTCGGCCGATGACGGTGCAGAGGCGACCGAGGACGGGGCGGATGATGAGGAGGCGAGGGAAAGCGCGCGGTCTTCGCAGCACTTGCGGCGGAAGAGAATGAACGCGTTCTCGGGGCGTTTTACATAGTCCTCGTCGCCCTTTTTGGGCCGCCGCTCTTCAGGGGCGTCGGCGGCGCTGCTGGTGGATTTTCTGCGTACAAGAACGGGGGGTGGCGACGGAGAGGTTGGGGCGGAGAGGGGAGTGAGGGTGCGCGTAAATGCAGATAATGGGGGCGGAGTGCGGCATGCATCGTTATGTGAAGAAACGGAGGAAGGCGTGGAGGAAGCTGACAAAGCAAGTCCCCTGAGATCAGGTTCAAATGGCGAGCTGGAGGGTGAAGAGTAGGGACTGTCGGAGAGATTGTGGCTGATGGGGAATGTGAATGCTCGCGGAGTCGGCGAGATGATCGTCAGCGATGGAGGCGGCGCGGTGGTTTTCACTTCGAGTGCTGAAAACACAATTAATGCACAGAATCGCAGAACAAAAAAGAAACGGACATCGTGAGGCGGGGTGTGTGTCGCGGGTGCGCAGAGCGGGCATGGTGAACAATGCAGGTCGTCGTAGAAGGGGACAATGGCGTCGAATTATCGTGGGTGGCGCGGAGCAGGATAGAATAGAATGGAGAGAAGAAGATAATAGGACCTCCCTCTGCTCAGCTCTTTTCTTGTGTTGATCCTAGCGACGCGCCAGACAATTAGCCTATTGTTTTCAACCGAGACTTATATACTGGGCCATTTGGATCTCGAGATCTCCCATTTGGGTCGAAGCATTTACGGGTGGGAAAGCTTGCAACAATAAGATTCCATTGCCGATCATCGTGTTGCATCGGGGGCGCGGCCCGGTGACTTGCCTTCGAACACGTCTTCAGCCGAAGCTCGTCCAATCGCATCCGCCAGGACACCCGCAATACACTCACCTCGCGCTCATTGTTCTCCTTGCAATGACTCGTTGTGCCCCACCGTGCCAGGGCCTGGTTTTCTGAGTCGGTACCTGCGGTATTCGATCGACATCAGCGGCATCACCCATCGGGCGCTTCAAGATTCCCGTAATGGCCACATGAACCCAGTAGCATGGGTGAATCTACGATAGAGAATCTCCCATGTCGTAAGTGGCGATCAAGGGGCGGGAAATAGCGTATAGTCACGATCGTGTCCTCCCAAGACTGAGTCGAAAATTTCTTTCCATTGTCTTCCCCCCGAAATTCCACAAATACCTCGGGGAAGTATGATGTTGTCGTGCGAGAGATCCGCGAATGAATCATGGAATGAAATGAAATCGCCACAAGCATTGATACTCACCTGACACTACTTAGAGGGCCGAGGCTTTAATACTTTGCACCGCCTGATAAGATAACCGACCTACACACACCAATTGCTGACCAAATTGCCGCACATGCTCGCTCACTGATGATATGGCGAAATACTTTCGCTCCTAAGAGATTTGAGTAGGACAGGTGTGCATTGGGCGTAAAGGGCAGGGGAAAGACTCACCGTAGGACGAAGCAACAGTGGTTTTGAGGTCTCTTGAAGTTTGGGCCGAGCAAGGAACCGAATAATAACGCCCAGACCCACAGGGATCAGCGGTCTCGAATGCAAGGGAGGATACCGGACCCATCGATGGATGAAGGAAAGAAGGGGGAGGAAAGGAGAGAATGTCATGTAGAGCGAGAAGATATGGAAAGGCGCGGCAATGAATTGCAATTGCACATATGCGGGAATACAATAGCGGCCCACCAAAACAATAACGAGGGGTTACTGAGATATATGTGCGGGTGATATAATATGAAATGAGATGTGCGGATTTGGAAGGGAATCGGGATACAATAGGCCGACGTGTGAAGCTCGGAGAGGGGGGTTGTGAAGAGAGCGCTGCGCGAAATAACCGGAGCAGGTAGATGGACGAGAGGTGATGGGACACTGTCTCCACGAGATTATACACGCGACACGAACGGGGAGCAAATGCGGAGCCTCAATAAGAAAGGGCGTAGAACTAAGATTACGGAGTTGGTAGTCTGGGCAGAACATGTAGAGTTTGGCTGACGGAGAGTATGCTACACAATGGCTCTCGTGCACGGCTAGCGTCTCATAGCCCCCCGAGAAAATTTCAGAGAGACACACGCCGGCGTCGAAGAACCAGAAAAACACCGAGGAAAAGGAACAGCCCGAGTAAATATTAGTTGTACTGGTACTTGACCAGAGCGTGCTCTATTTTTTCTAACCATTGCGCGCTCGGATATGAAGGCCTATCTGTGAGCCAGAGCGCGTGCCAAAGCAAATGAGGAGTTTTACAAGGGCCCATAAGCTAGAAGCCACGGTAAAAGGCCATAGAGGACGCGACTGGTGTGGGAGAAAGCAAAAGGCGGAGTTTGAAATTGTGACAACAAACGTAAACTGTTCGTTTTGATGGCTTTGACGGTCGCGTTGGGTACATAGTTGGAGACAAATAAATCCGAATAAATCACCTCTCAGCTATTATTGTTTCTTGTTAAAGCTACGGAGTAGTGGTCTGAAAAAAAAAAGACTTACTTCCACAGGTAGATCGAACCGTTATTTTCTCGACTCACTCAGGTCTCGTGTAACACTGTACATAGCTCGCACTTCACTGCCATTCTCGTTCGCACGTTCCAAGTTGGAAGATAAGATAACGTCAACCCATTTCCGGGCCGGTCAAGCGCTGAATCTCGCCGATCGTGTTCAAATCATGTTCGAAAGTTACGCGTTAAGCGCCGTTGGTTCAAAATGTATCTGTTACGCGCGCGAAGCCTCTCCCATCTGCCTTGGCTGGGGATTTGTTGCCCAATTATATGAGTCCCATCTGACGATGTGGCCACTGCGATTTGGATGCTCCATGAAATCGTAAATCAGAGGATCAAGTGGTCAACACATCGAAGACCAAACGATGTAGGGTCTGATGAGGCCCGCGGACACTCCCTTGGCGGCGCGACCGCAATAGAGTAAATCAACGGCCCAAAATGCCCCCTATCTCCGGTACATAAATAGAGTAAATCAGTGTCGAGAGGGCCGATGTCCGGTATGTATAGAGTAAATCGCGCTCCACGCGATTTTTTTCGCTCCACGCGATTTTTTTCGAATACAACTAGCTCTGAAGTCGGCAGAAAGTCATGATCAAAAGCGATTGACAGCGATTGACAGCGATCGAAAACAACACCAATTGTACCACAACAACCCAACGACTCTTTTTTTCCCCACTTCTCTGATGGCCGACGTCATCTTGCTTGAGAGCAGCGTTCCGTTTAATGCTGCCGAATGGATCGGTGTCGGAAAGCTCTACAAGGACGTCCCAATCGAAGTGTCGGATGCTTGCTGCGATGCTCGCACAATCCCAGCGGATCTCCAGGCGACTTTTACGAGCAGGGCCACACCAATACGGAAATCTTGGCGCTCCGGCTACCAGTCATTCTGGATAAAAAATTTCGACCCAGACGGATCACTGGTTCAGTTACGAGCCGCCTGACGGGCGGAGACTATGGGTGGGAACGTTGGCAGGCACTCGCCTCTAGAGCCGTCTATCGCATTATAGATGTCCCTGGTTTCGATGGAGACTCCGACGATGAAGACGAGGAAGAGGAAGAATACGAGGAGCCGGAGGAAGGGAGCGGTGGGAAAAAAAGGAAGCCAAAGCCGCCGCGAGGGGCCGTGAAAAGGAAGAAAACCGATGGGACGAAGCAGTCAAAGTCCGGGGCCAACAAGGCGCCAAGCAAGCGTCGGAAGGTCGCAAATGCAGCTAAAACCGCAGAAAAAGGCCGCGCCCTGAGCTCAAAAGTAGTATATTTGGCATGTACGCTCCGCCGATCAATAGAGAGGCCCAGAATTAATTCGTGAGTGCTGTTGTGATGCCCAAGGTGAAATTAATTGTGGGCCGCCACTCCAGAGCAAAAATAGGGCATAGGAGGAGAAAAATGGCACTTTTAGGCTATGTCCGACCAAAATAGAGTAAAACAGCCGGCTGAGCGAAAATTTCATAGAGTAAAACAGGGTCAAAATCGGGCAAAAAGCGGTCGGAGTTCCAAGGGAGTGTCCGCGGGCCTGTCTGATGGATGGCTCGGTTGAATCGCGACATCCTGCTGGATGTCCGTTTGTTGATTCCTTTGTGCGCCTGAATTCTCCAAGTCAAGTTGGACTGTGACCACAAGAAGGTTATATTAGCCTAAGGGTGTTCAGACATCTCAGGGTTTGCGGACTGCCTCGGAATATGATACATTTTTTTCTTCAATGTTAAACCTGATACGTTGCGAGCTCGGAGGCTAGTCGTATGCATATGCTTGATTCTTGGTTCTAGTTGAGTTTTTCCGAGGAATGATTCAGAAAGAGAATCCGACATATCTTCGGAACCGGCACAGCGGATTATGCTTTAGAGATTGGGTCAAGCTATGCATGAAGAGAAAACGGAAGGTTCATTGTTTTGGGATTGCGAGCCTCGTGGCGACCAGCGATTGATGCGATCAATGATGGAACCGCAGCCACAAGTCTTACTTCCACGACGCTCATGGTCATCTTCACCCGACACCCAAGACAGCTTGAGGGTACTTCGTGTTAACACAATTGTCCCCAGTATTGAACGAAATCAAACCACCGCCTATCACGCTCTTCCTTTCCGGAGTTCGGTCAGTGTACGACACGGTCGGACTCATGGCGACGTTTATCACCTGCCTAGCCAACACCTGCAGCCATATGTTATGAAGTAAAGTCGTCACTGTCGATGTCTCCCTTCACTGCAGCCTCGCGGCCAAGAAATCCATGCCTACTCAGCCACGTTCCGGACAACCCTGAAATACCGCGGGGGTAAACTGGTTAGCGGAGAGTACGCATGTATCTTGCGCACCGACAATGCACTGGGGGTCACGACAATTCGGATATGTTCCGTTGGACCGACTTGCTATATTGCGTGTACCGAAGGATGACCCCGCCGACCCGGGCCATATCTGACATATCTGGGCCCCAAAGTTAATGTCGCGCTCGCCGATGTTCGCCATCCGAACCCGGCTCCCGCGCGCGCGCTACCCGTTGCCTTGCCTCGCCATCGACTGCGAAGCCTGCCACCCTGGCCTCGTGTTCTCAAGAATTTATCTTTTCGGACTTATCGGCAGGTCATCGCGCGGTTCTGCCCTCATGACTTTTTTTTCCGCATTTAGTTTGGCAGGGCGCGACGTTCGATACATTGTCTCGGCCCAGCGGTCAGTGCGCATCAAATTTCCCGACACGTTCCTCAGTGTTTTCTCCATTTATGATAAATGATGTTCTGGGCGTTCAAGTCCATCGGGATTCCGAATTTCAGGTTCGGTCTTAGATTTTTCATTATCGCTGGACTTTTTTTTTTTTGAGTCAGATGGAGAGACGTGCTGATTATTTGATAGCGTCCGAGCCATGCTGAACGTCCGCCTGGTTCAGCGGCAGGATAGATTGGGTCAAACTGAAGTGAGGCCGGGAGACGGCTGATGTAGGACTGGAGACGGCTGATGTGGGACTTGAATATGCGCCCGGTTAGCGTCACAGAACGAGGTGGGTGGTCGGAAATCATTGTTCTTCTTCGGTATCTCACTCATTCGTTACAAATTCTCGATCCAGCAAGCAGATTGCAATTGGAGCCATCTCATCTGAAACCCCGATTGGGACCCCAACCACTATATTATCCGCCCTCGGTGAGAACCCCTCAGGCAGTCACACATTGTCCTTACTCATCTCACAATTTCGGATCCAGTACGTACACACAGATGTTTGGAAATTCTGAGATTCCAGCGTTGAAGTGTCCCGAATATTAATAGCATCAATACAGCACAGCCAACATGAAGGAATGGACGGTGTCATGGACCGCCCAGGGATAATAAAAAATCTAATCGCCGTATTTATTTCTTCTGACAATGTAAAAGGCATGATCAGATGTCGGGAACCGATATGGGGAACAATGGATCTCAGAGTCAGTCATCGAGATGCGCACTCACCCATTGTCCTGTCAAACACATTTCATATTCCACCAAATCAACGACGAAACGCCGAGAAAATCGCACACACACTGAGGTATATATCGTGCTTCTTACCCTTTGGAAAGGCACTTACTCTTCCTCACATTGTTACGGTAGGCCGCGCCTCAAGTTGAACTAATCGTTGACGTGTTTCAGAAGATCTCCAAGTTGAGATTTCGGTTCAGCTTCTTCGTATAAGCCGGTGGAGGTAAGTAGCTCCCACACATTGTCCTCGGTGATACCGCGACGCGTTAAAGAGCCTAGTGAGTGCCGAGTCGTTCTTCTTTACTTGCAATAGCTTGAAGAATCAATCAACTCGCAAGAACATGTTGGATAGTAATATCTACACAGAAGTAATGGGGTCATTATTGTGATACTCCCCCTTTTTTTCGTGACCACTGCGTTTACTTGCGAAATAGCGCGCGAGGTCTGAGTTTGTGATACTCTTGCTCGTATTGGTGGCACTTCCGGCATACTTTCCATCCGCTTCTAACCTCGCTAACATACCCCTTCCTAGTCTCCGTGTCGCAGTTTCTGCAGCGGAGAGACAGATTCCGCGCCTTGCGCTTCGCCTGCAGCTCGAGAGGTCGAGCTTTTCGATGCTTGTGTTCGTATACGTGACAAGCACCACAGAGCTTTTGTCCGGGGCGCAATCGACTGTTTAGCCAGCCATTGCTCGAATAGGTGGAACTGCAGTGTGAGCAAGATTTTGCGACTGGGGCTGAAGGGACAGCGAGGCCGGCTCCGGATGAGGATGCCGATGAAGAGCCCGAGGGTGATTGATGGCCAATAAGATTTGTGGAAGGAACCGCGGTCCGGTACTCGGACCACGGGTCTGCGACAGCACTGGCCGTAGAAGGAACCCTAACCAAGGTGTCCGTCCTCTCGGGCACATGAGAGGACGAGATGGGCGGGGGGGAGAGTATAATGCCGCGGTGGTCCCCGACCTCGACGACAACGTCCGACGAAGCGGAGAGAGGCTCCGAGATGTTCGCTGGTTGGTGTGTGATTGGAATTGGATGGGGCATCGGCGCTGGATCATCTTCCACCATTACACCTCCGAGTCGTGTTCGATCGACATTCCTTTGTCCAGATATCAGATACAGACGCCGAGCACGCGGTGGGATGCTCATGTTCGGCGTAAGAACATCTATGTCGCGTTTCGCGTTGGTCAAACTAACCCAACCAAGACCAATCGATGACTCACCGCTTTCAGCAAACTTCCCCTCGTTGTGAGCTGCCGCCCTGGTAATAATCGTGGCTAAAGCACGTGGTTGGCCCGACGCCTAGGACAGAGGACGGGAGGAGACGCACCGTGAGGCAAGGCATGATTTTTGCGAGGGGCTGTTCTTTCTTCTTTCAGCCTGCGCTTCTCCGCCAATTTTGCCTGGTCCGTATCGTACTCTGCGTACAGAGCGTCAAGATAATCCGCGACCCTGGTGTCCAGAGGCGCGCGGTCGTTCTCGTCCTCCATGGTTCAGCTTCAACCAGGTGGTAGAGTTGAATTGGCTGCAAATCACGCAGGTCACCTCCCACGCCGTGCGGAGCCCGATGGTATTTTAGGGTGACAGTCACGCTGAATTTCCTTTGTTCTTCCCTCATGCCCGCTACTACCGCTACGAAGCGCAAATCTGACGGTGCCGCCGGAGGCTCTCGTTCCAAGAAGTCAAGAAATGCTCCTGACCACTCTGAAGCCAAAGACCTCGTCGACACGCTCCTCGAGGGCGACGACGTCGCGATCAGCGCGTCCGAGGCGCGTTCCATGGCCGAATACGCCCGGTGGCTGGAGGGAGAGGTTTCTGCTTTGAAGCCGAAAGAAAAGAGCCCCGAAGATATCACTAACGCTGCTGGGAAGTTGAGGAGCGCGTGTGTGTCGGGCATCAAGAAGCAAATGAGCGTACGCGATCTTCCTCCTTTTTCGACGCGTTTCTTTCTGATTTTCTTTTATAGTGGAAGCCCTCGTGTAAGACCGGAGGCTCCAAGTGGTCGTACGATGGCGTGTGCTCCGACCCTATCGTTTTCGGTTCCCTCCTCGACCTTGATGCGCCGCCGAAGTGGAAGATGCACAAGTACACGGTCCCCGAGTTTGAGGAAATCATGGGCTCCATCGAGGCCTCTGTGAGGTGCTTTTTTCGTGCCCAAGTTTCGTCTATCTCGAGTGCTCATCACTCGCCGTTTTCAGATACGATACTCTTCATTTGATTGGGAACGTCACTGTGCGGTACCAGCCGGACGAAGGGACCTTCAAAATGAGCGGGTCATACGGTGCTCCTCGTCATATGAAAAACTAGCCCCCCGTTTCCTAACCATTCATTATATTTACCAATGATACCCATAATACTTATACTTATGTACTTGGCTCACGATCCTCCCACTTTTGCCGCCACTTCGCTACGTAGACTCCCCGCTAACATACGGTCTCATGCGACCCTAAATTTTACTTATCGTTACTCTGATGATCCGGACTGCTCAGAAACCGAGAGATTCCAATGACTCATGAGTTCGTGGAACGAAGGGTATGAAAGTCTCGTGATTTTATTGGCGTAGAGTAACTCAAGTGACATCGACAGCATCTGCTACAGTACGGCAAATCCTGCTAATGTTCCTCACTCGCTCCTGGGTGTCGTTATGTCACGGCGAAGGTGTCGTGTGGAGCATCCCGCAGAGCGAGTGTGTTGCGCGTCGACCATCCGAGTTCCGCGAAGCCCTCATGTGCTCGCGAGGTGAAGGGCGGTACTTTATATCTGGCATGGAGTGTACCCGTGCTATAGCGACGACTCAGTCAGAACTCCAGCCAGCCGAGGAAATAGACTGAAACTCACCCGAAGCGGGGCCCTCGCATACAATATATATCACTGGCATGCCGAAGCCCTCGCTCACGCGAAATACTCCTCGCGGCTGGCGTTCGCATCCACAATAGGGGTGGCGGCATGAGCCTCCTGCTGCGCCTGCGGCGGGGGATGTTCCCGGCAGTGGGCCCAATGTGTCCCTTGGCGTGGATGGTGGGGAACGCAGGAGCGAACAAGAGGATGAGCGTTAAGCCGCAGCGCTCGCGGAGGGCGGAGGGAGAGATGGTGGACGTGGAGGAAATGGAGATCTGGGTGTGTGACATTTTTACGGGAGACGTTAACGATGAGGGTACACGGTAAGGGGTTGTGAGGGTGGTTTGTGGGTCGGTAGAAATGGCCAGGTGTGTCGATGTGGAAGGAGTCGATGCGGGAGGGTATTTATATATGCGAGATATGAGAGAATAGGGGCCGAGCCATGTTTGTCTTGGATTCAGCTTTGCGTTTCTTCCGTGGATCCAGTCTGAGACACTGAGCAAGGAGGTGGCGCTTGATCGAATACCAGAGAAGGGGAAGTCAATTCAGAGCGCCAAAGCTGCAGCAGAATGGAATGCAGCTCGCATGTGGCGAGCGGTCTGTAGGATTGAGAACGAGCAAGCGCCAAGGAGAATCAATGGCTTTGGTTATACGGGTAATTCTCGAGGTTGTGAGCGTACAAGTATGAGTACGTTGAATCACTTACATGGCAAGTAAGAACTGAAGGAAGTGGATCTGTCGGCAATGATTGTGCACGATTGGATTTAGGGGGTTTGGGCCGCTTCACGTGCAAACACGTCTGAAAGCCGGTGAATGTAAAAATTCCGGTGATGGCGCAGCCGCCTTAACGACCATTTAACCAAACTGTACCATGCAACTTTGTCGGTTTCTTCAATAGACCTCCCGGTGCCGATCTATGGTAATACAGCCGTTAATCTAAGGAACATCACTACAACCGCGGTCGTTTCAGCTACTCTCGCACCACGGATTAATAGCACCCACCAAGTACATATTTTAGTTCATAGGTCGTCCTCGGCAGTCGACCACTGCGTGTTCATCGTGTACTCGGTCATATACGGTCTCACGGTCGATATCTCTGGGTACGCCTGTGTCGTGCTGCCCGAGGTGCGGTTGCTTGTGACGGGGAGGCGGATTTTGGGATTTCTCAAGTTGAAGATAAGCCTCGAAATTATGACGGAAGACACGCTGCGTGACGATCGGCGAAGTGTTTCGGAGCAACAACCGAGATCACTTACACATTAGTAACGGTTGAAGCGCTTCCGCGAGTGAACGGCTGCTCGCGGTTGAGATCAGGTGTAGAACGGTTTCAACGACTTACGTTGCCCATCTGAACACCACATGGCTCCATCAATGATTGAAACAGGCGAAGGTCAGAGCGCTTACAGTGTAGGTCCCGATATTGCAGGCGTTGCTGATGATCATCAATCTAAAAAATTAATTAGTGCTGCCCAGGGTAGACCGGTATCGACATACGCAAAGTACACTGAGCCTGCGAGCTGGTGTGAGTACCATCAATGGAGAGGGCTGCACAAACATACCGTCTCGAAGTAAAACGGTCACCAAGTCACCCCGGCGCCCATTGACTCTGAGTGCCTTGAGCAAAGTGAGGCCAAAGATTGTGACGTCGAAAATAAGCTAGTAATAAGATATATATCAGATATGGTCCTGAAATTGACAGTGATGCGTGTACCATGCCACTCCAAGCGGCGGCTAAACCTGGGGTAAAGTCAGATAACCAGATGAAGTGCAATGCCTAATTTCCGCACGCAGGCTCCTGTGGGAAAGTAAAGTAAAACATTGTACCAGCAAAGCATTGAGGTCGGGCACGTACTTGGAGTGGGAAGTCCCAAGAGGACAACCAAAGGCCACAATTTCCGCAGAAAGTGTATCGAAGTTGTTTCCTGTTAGAAGGATCCCCTGCAGTGTTATCAAGTTTCGCGGAATGCAGAACGTAAAAGGCATGAACGCACGACAGCAAATATGAATGCCGCGAGGGTAACGAGGACGGTCAAGGCCAGAATCTTTTTATTCCGCTCGTACAGTGCAAAGGTTCTCATGATGAGCATGACTGAAAGTCAAGTGTCAATACAGTAGATCTGTAGAATAAAGATGCGACGGACTTGCAACCAGGACCTGTGAGAGCAGCGCAAAATACTGATGGTATGCTCTCAAGGCTTTACATCTAATAAAATTCAGATAAATGAATTGAAATCAATGGAGAACCGACAACTGTAAGGACAATCAGCGCGTGTGTAGTTGCAGAAATCAGAGCGAAACCGACAGGTTGTTTATCCGGATCCGTCGTGGTAGAGTAATATTGAATGAGAATTGGAAGATTTCCAACCAAAGGTGAATATCGGTTCACGAAGAAAAATAACGATCCTGTAATAATGTGGAATCAGAAATGGAATGTTTTCAACCAGAAAGAACGAGCCCCAGGTCAAGCGAGTTCCCCAGAATGCCGAAACCTCTCGTTGTAGGGTAAGGAAGTACTCGTACACGAGAACCGCTGATCTGGGTCAGAAAAAACATCATTAATGGATGTGGAACTCACTGAAGGGAACGATAATGAGAATACGGCAGATAAATCTGGTTGTCGTGAGTGTCGCCAAAAAATGAGCTGAAATACACACAGTGCGTCTTGGATCTGAGCGTCGTTGAGCGTTTCTATCATGGGAAACGTCTAGAGCCTGAACTGCAGCAAAACATTCGTCTGGGAAGGCGGACAAGGTTTTGCGGCAAAATTGGGGTGAGGGTGAGGGTCAAGGAGAAACGCTAACACCGGCGTTACGGCGCCACCCACAAGGAAAATCAGATGGAAGATCAACTTCTCCGTTTGGACATTCCGCGACGATCGCATCAATCGAAGATTCGGGATCTTCCGTAAATTGGACTTGGTTGACTTTCTGCGGAGTGGCTGTCCAGAGTCTCAACTTTCCAATTCAAAGTCAACATTCATTCGCATCTAATCTACTCATGTGAGCTGTGTCCTCGAGTCTTCTCGGATCTATTCACTGGAGTCTGGCAAGAGTCTGGTTTAAGGTTGGTCACGGGTACAACCGCAGGTACCGCAAGGTCAACCCGTACCCATACCCGCCAAAACCGTACCCGGCGCGGGTCGGGTACAAAACCCATGCAGGTAAACCTGCGGTTCCTCAACCACCCGCGGGCCGTCCAACCCGTCGGGTTTACGTGCCGGAATGAAGTAGAAATCAGCTGCATTTTTTAACATGACTACTTCTCCGCAATCTCAACCTCATTATCAGTGTTCAGTGAGGCATGCTGTCAGTATTTCACCCACGGGCGTAAGAGGTACACCGTAACCGTCAAGAAAATTGGTTGAGACAGGATGGGTAATTTAGACCCGTACCCATACTGTAACCCGTAGATTTCGAAACAATGCTGATGTGAAATGGAGAGATCCAGGGGGAAAAAAGCTCCCATGAACTAGTTGCTCAGAATAGCCCGTCAGGTAGGCGGGTTTTGCGGGTTCAACACTCCCTCAACGCACCTGTACCCGCCCATACCCCAGGCACAAACCCCGGGTGAGCCCGCAGACCTGTGACCAACCTTAGTCTGGTTCAAATGGACACCAATGAAAAAGTCGCCAAACACATTCATTATCAGGGCTCGATAAACTGGAATTAAATTAAATTGATGATCCACTCCATACATAATTCTAACCAGCGGACTCACTGCATTCAGACCCCTCAGCGGCCCAGGGTGTGCCAGAGGCGTCGTGGCCGAGCGCGACCGATCTGAGGGTGGACATAGTCCACCGCAGTCTGCCAACATGTTGGATCTCTACCAAAATCCATTTCTAAGGCTACAGTTGGTATTCAAATAGTCAAAACACTCACCTGTGTCCTGCCAGCCGAGTGACATCACTTTGTCACATCATCGGCCAATCTAGCCGATACAGCCAACACTTCCTTTCTCATTGTGTCTCAGGAACATCTTCCATCTCCACTGCACTACAAGTCTTTTGCAGTGTTCTACCACTGATGTACCTAGTATAGTGCTGAATTCGCGTGAGTGGCCGTTGAACATTGAACGGCCGTGCACATTCACCCATCAAAGCTAAGCCCTAGCAGATCAATCAAATTGCCAGAAACATCCGTGATTGGTGAGAATATTCCCAGGTGCTAAACAACACATACCAATGACCATATCAAGGCCGGGGATATAGGGCAGTGTAGCCTCGTGCTACAGTCAGCAGTCAGGGCTCGCTTAAGGTGGGACCCAAAGCGCAGTGTAGTCTGCCAACATTGTCTCGGCTCATGGCAGTATAGCGCATCATAGGTCTTCTGCGATCATCACGGCAGACTCTGTTGCGGCACCTCGGCTCAGCGCACGTCATGGCGGTGCAGCTTGGCAAACTGCACCGAGGAATGGCCTGAATGCAGTGACTGGATGTTTGCAGAAGACAGAGATCATCCAGCTCATGGTACCTCTCCCCTGTTTTGGACTTGGACTGCTTCTTTGGAAACTCGCTGTCAGGCCCTAGTCTGGATCTGTTGGCAGGTCTGATTGTGGACCTCGGTTTTTGATGGGGAACGTGACCAGTTCTCATGTCCAAATCGGGTTGAGATTCAGGATTTGGCCACTTGCAACGGCCTAGAAGCCATCTCAACTACATAGAACATTTATTAAAAGCCATCAGTAGGTTCTAAAAAGTTCTCCGAAATTTTGAGGTTCTTCTCAGTGTACCATTGCCATTTCAAGTCACATACACAAACAGTGCCTCTCGTATGCATTTTGGATCCAATTTATTTCGTTGAAAGGGGGAGTTGGTCCGAAATTCTGTCTGAATGCATTCAGCAATAATAGGGTGTTTCACAACGAGTTTTTTGACCGTTTTTTGATGTTTTTTCAATACCTTTTTGATGTCTTTTTTCAATAAAAAAACACTTAAAAAACGCGGAAAAAATGCGAAAAAACACGTGAAAAAAGGTTCGTTGTGAAACCCCTCATCGGGAAACAGTCATCAGTCACAATTGGGTCATAGTGACGGTGAATGCACCATCTCCCATCCTCTCCGCTGCCGCCACCGGTATGCCCCACACATCCCTCCACCAGAAGCTTCTGCACAACGCTTATAAGTATGCGCCAAAGTTACAAAAATGGTGCAAACGAGAGAGAGTGCAGGAGGCTGACCAGGCAGAGGAGGAAGCCATCTTTGCCGGCTTGGGTATCGATAATGCATGCTATGAGGATCAGCTTGACAGCGACAATCATTCTGACAGCAACTCTGTGAGGACAGAGCTGGGCAGAGCGAAGTCAGAGGACCGGAGCGAAAGGATTAGTCAGAAGCCCCTGAGCAAAAGGGAAAAAAGAGTCGAAAAACGAACTCAAAAAAAGGGCCAGTGTGACATAAAAGGGGTAGGGGCCTTTTATGCATGGGGTCAAAAAACGGTCGCGTTTTTTCCAAATCCTTTTTTGATGGGACCGAAAAAACGTTCCGAAAAATGTTCGAAAAAACGATCAAAAAACTCGTCGGGAAACACCCTAATGCAAGTGCCCAATGTTCCGGTGAGACAAGATTGTCCGAATTTGGGTGTGGGAAGTGATCCTGTGTCTATTCAAAAACTGAGGTCCATGATCAGACCTGCCAACGAAATCAGACTCCATATAAAAGATTCATTGACTATCATGAATCTCGTGGAGTCTGACTACTAGAAAGCGCCACCCTCGGCAGCACAGCCCTTGCCTGATGAGGTCTCATTTTTTACATACACTGAGTTCAAGAATGAGCATGACAATTCTGTAGTACAAGTACATCTGTTAAGGAACTTGTTTTGTGTTTTGTTTTCTCGGTATGGTGTGGTCAGTGGTCACTGTTTCATTGAATCATCTTAGGAAGTTTCTTAGAATCATCCCCGAAGTCTCCCAGACAGATCTGGTGGACACCGCGCCGCCCCCAACTGGGAAACCGAGCCCCCCCAACTCACACGCAGAGTTCAGGGTGAGAAATGATTTGTCTGCTACAAGACTTTGACGATCAACTTTTCATGCAAGCCCACAATCCGATGTTGCTTGCAGAAGATGACAGACTAGAAGATTTGAACAAACAAACAATGAGATGGTGGAGAGAAATGTGCTTGAGCACGGAGATGGATTTGAGTGTAGCAACACAGTAATATACAGAAATGTAAAGAATTGTCTGCCAGTGTGACATTAGCGAGACCTGAGATGCTCAGTATTCCTGCTACTGTTAGGTACAGGTCTTAGGGAGCCCAATTTTAACTTTTTGCAGTAAACTCCTGTTTTCATCAGCAGTTTTTGCGTAAGCGCCTTTTCTGGCTCTCTGATTGGTTGAAACAATATCTGAACCTCCCACGTGTCAGCATTGATTTGCCAAAAAGTTCTGTGATGTCAGGCATGTCTCATCGTCTGGTTTTTGCATTTGCCTTTGGCCTGGCTTTTCAATATCAATGTTGTTGTTCTCTCTCCACATTGTTTCCTTCTTTCTCAAGAGCTACAGGTGGCTGTTTCCTCCAGCCAGAGTTTGCCAAAGCCTACAACGTGAACAAAATCTGGCGACTTAACAACCCTGCTCTTGGCTCTGAGCCTCTGACTTGCCTCTCCAACAATGCACAGAAACATCAGGCGTAGTCTAAGCTCTATGATCTTGGGTTTATTTTCTGCAATGGTTCAACCGTGTTCTGTGTTTCCTTTTCGGAGTCTTACTCCCTCTACATGGTCAAATTTAAATCTGATGTGTTGGGCTGCCCACTCTGCATAATAGTTTTTAATAGTTTTCTACTTGTTTTTTGTTCTTGCAATATAACCAATGTTAACCATGATAATTTTTGTGCAGAACAATGCATGTGTGCTGGGGCCTGGAATCAACACTACTTTTTCCACTTGAAAAATTATTTCCATGATTGAAATCAATTGGTAGCAGGCCGTGCCGCTTGTCGGCCTTACTTGCTTTATTCTTTTACACACCTGGTCTATTGATCTTTGGCCACCTACATGGTCTTGTTAGCGGTAGAGAAGAGATAGTAGTTTGGATGTTTTGAAAGCAATTGAAGCGGTCTGTGTTGTGGATTGAGAATCAAGAAGTTCCCAGGCTAAAGCTTTGCTGGCGGATGATGTGACGTGAGTTCAGTGCTTGCTCCAAATCTGTTTTGTGTCATGCGATTATTCTTGTGGTTATCCCGGCAATAGCATAGTGGGATGATCGGATCACGTCAAATTCGGGTGTTTGTGATTGATGGAATTATGACCTCCCAGAGCCCTTGACAGGCAAGGGAATAAGTGAGATTAGTCAGGCCCTACAAACAATTTTCCGGGATGGAAAACATTCCAGAGTGCAATGGCAATCAGCATTGGAAGTGCATCCAGGCAATAGAGTGGAGCCTCGTGCATGGTGATGGGGGGGGAGTACACCGGGGGGTAGTTCTGTGGGGCGGTAGGCGGTGTGGGTCTGCGAGGGACGTGTTAGCAAGCGAGACAGTACAAGTGAAAATACATTGAACATACTGTGATGCAACTGATTGACACATGCATTGTTTCCACTCAGTGAATCCTCCAAGGTGACACATTTCAAAGTGAAAGTGTACAACAAGTGCGGTGACCTTGAGGACAAAGAACTGCCGCAGTCCGATTTCACCCATGTAAATGTGGATTCTGAGCTGCACAATTTTTGGATCCGCATTGTTGATAATAGAGAGCCTGTGATAGCCACCTGCAGCAACCTAGGTGGCTTCTGAGGCATGTGGAGTGGGGTGGCTCCATTGCAGCCAGGTGGATTTTCAAATGACATCACTGTTGGTTCTATTGGTGTGAATAGATCCCTCAGGTTCATATCCTTTGGAGAAAGATATGCAAAAATGCTTGATAGGCAAGAACAAGCAGGAATGCACACATATGAGCCTGGCAAAGGAGAATTCAGCATCTCCTGGCCCTCTAGAGGAGAAGGAGATGGTAATGATGACAAGGAGGCTAAGGACAACAGCATTGAGGAAAAAAACAATTGAAAGGAACACAGGGTTACAATGGGACAAGCTACCTAGAAAAGCCACCTGGAGCTGGAGCCACCCCGCTCCACATGCCTCGGTAGCCACCCGGGTGGATCTGCACAAACTCTCTAATAGAGCCCCTCCCACCATGAAACTAGGGGAGCTGAACTTAAGTTACAACCGAATGTATCCCCCTCCACACTCATGAGTTCTGAAGAACTTAAGTTCGTCCGAGGCTCCCCACAGTGTATTATGTGCCTGTACCCATGGTTTGACCCCCGCTCCCAAACTTAAGTCCCACGCACCACTGAACATTCCAATTCAAGTTCCCACTCAACTGAAGTCCCATCCACAACTTAAGTCCGTATTGCCGGTCTCAAGTCCTGCTGCAACTCAAGTTCTATGCAACCTAAGTGTGACGCGCCAGACAGAACCCGACTCCCACACCACAAACGTGGTTGGTGGGTCGGTCTGCTCTGCACTGACAAAAGAACACAGAGGCCCACGGCACCCAGAATGTGTTTGGTGCACTATGTCCGATTTCCTGGTGGTCGGGGGGCGGTAGAGCCAGAGAACTGAGGGTATTGTGCGCAGCAGGTACGAGCCAAAGGAAACAAGTCAGTGACATCAAGAAGAGTATGGCACGGGCACGCACCCAGTGTTGACCCCAGCCCTGAGTCGAGGGTATTGTGCGCAGCAGGCACGAGCCAAAGGAAACAAGTCAGTGACATCAAGAAGAGTATGGCACGGGCACGCACCCAGTGTTGACCCCAGCCCTGAGTCGAGGGTATTGTGTGCAGCAGGCACGAGCCAAAGGAAACAGGTCAGTGACATCAAGAAGAGTATGGCACGGGCACGCACCCAGTGTTGACCCCAGCCCTGAGTCGAGGGTATTGTGCGCAGCAGGCACGAGCCAAAGGAAACAGGTCAGTGACATGAAGAAGAGTACGGCACGGGAACGCACCCGGTGTTGACCCCAGCCCCGAGTTTTGACTCAACCTGAGTCCCCAGACAGACAAACTCGAGAGATGCCATGCCCAGGGAAACGAGTGGTCAAAAAAAAAAACTTGCACCAGTAATCCATTCGGGTGTGGGGAATTGAATCCCATACTGCAAGTGGCACGCGCTCAGGTGCGTACCCTCGTTCTGAGTGAGGTCACGGTAGAGTCTATTGAAACTAGCATAGAAGAGTGAACAGGAAAGAGGAGCCGGCCGGCCAAATTGGGTGAAGTGGGGTCGGAAAGCCTTGGCGATAGTGGCACTCGAGTGCCACCCCAGATCACGCGTCTATCTCTGTGATGCGTGATGCCTATGCCACTCAGGCCTTGGTCTTTTCTCCATTCACCCACCTACACCCACCTTCCACCAATCAGCAACGAAGTTGCACACCTCTCCTACTCGCCTGTTATAGCACTGCGCTCGGCCTCGGACTCGGACAGATCACCCTTGGGACGGAGAAGGGCGCCACGGCGGATAGCTGGGAGTGGGCCAGTTGTGGTGCGTCTCTTCCTTCCTCCTTCTCGTCTCTCCTTCCTGAAAGACTCATGTGTGCATTTGCCATCCAAATCAAGTCCATCTCCATCCGACGCCACCCGACCTGCCAAAGATCGGCAGAGACCCCACCATCACCGTCGACCTCGACATCGTCGAGACCATCAAAGAGGACACGGCCGCTGACGTCCTCGTCAAGTTTGGCCGTATAAAGCTGCTTCAGAAGACGCTTGATATCTGCGAGGAGGCGTGTGTAACTCCATCTTATTATGTTACGCCTTTACTTATGTGGACTCGTGCACCCAGCCACAACGCGAACACGCCCATCCCATCTCATGCCTCGTTGAGCTGGGCGCGTACCAAATCGTGCAGACGTGGAGCTCCCGAAAGAGGGCCCCAAGCGTGCGTGTCTCTTCCCTCCTTTCCATTTATCCCATTCCATTTCTTGTTACCACCTCCCCCGCTCTCATCGCATATCACCATCCCTTCCTACCTCCGCCAAATGCTACGTGCTATATACGCCCTTCCCTCGCTTGTTCCTGCTCGCGCCTGCTTGTCACCCACCCTTCTCCTCTTCCCATCACCCCATCCCACTGCCCCACCTTCTACCCCCCTTGCTTCTCACCCACCCCTACCCTCACCCGCTTCAAACTGAAGTGCGCTCATGGGGCGGACTTGAGTCCGGCGGTGAACTTGAGTTCTGTGGGACTTGCTTTGATTATGTTTTTTTTATATATTCCTATGTGATCTTAAGTTCTGTCGAAACTTAAATTCGGCACGAACTTGAGACAAGATGTGAGAACTTAAGTACTAAATTCTATGTAGAATATGGGTAGTGTAGCAGGTATATAGTACAGTAAATGAACTTAAGTTCCATGGAACTCATGAGTGTGAAGGGGGATATATTCAGCCCGAACTTAAGTTGAGCTAATAAATTAGTTGTCCCACCTGTGCAAAAAATGCACTGGATAGATGTAAGCGACGACATCGGATCTGAATAGCATTTGCACACAGACATCAAGTCGAGCAGAACAAAAATAACTGAGAGCCGCTGCGCACTGATGCAGGCGACACACTTCTCAGGAACAAAAAAGAGGACCATTCGGCTCATAAGAACGGAAAGAAAGGTGTTGATTCACAGCAGAATGAGGAGGATGAGAAGCTGCAATGGTATGCCAGACCCAGCGGTATTGCTGTTGAACACTGAATAGATGTGAAGGATGTTGAACCTGCTGGTTTCTTGCAGCCCAGCCATAACAATGACAGCATAAAATTCCTTGTGATAATAGAGTTTGCAGTGGAGCCACCAGATCAACTGGTGGCTCGTGTTTTAGACTAGTGTCAGGACCGTCCGGCATGTGCTAGCCACTGCTTCATCCTCTCTATTTGGGGCTATAAATGGTGGCTATGTTAGCCCCCAAGGATGAGGAGTTCCTGAGAAAAATTAGCCACCAGTTGATCTGGTGGCTCCACCGCAAACTCTCTAATGAACAGCCTGAAAGATGTGCCCAACAGTGGCTAGCGCGAATGCAGCGGAGAATACGACGGCTGCACAGGCAAGGAGGGGCAATATAAGAATTGATAGTCTGGATTTTCGAGTGGGTCTATAGGTGATGATAGGTCAGTGTTGACTCTGAAGAAACATAGCCGATGCCTGACGGCCCTGATCCAGGCATATTCGAACCATGGTTAACAATAGGGTCGTTCACAGTGGCCCTTTTTCGCTCCCTTTTTCACGCCCTTTTTCGCCCTTTTTGCCATTCTCTCCGTTTTTTACCCGGTTTTTTACCCTTTTTCAATTAGAAGTGCAAGAAGGGTAGAAGACCGAAAAAAACGGGGTCCTACATGCAATTCTGGAAGGAATGGAAAAAAAAAAAGGGCGCAAAAAAGGGCACAAAAAAAGGCTACTGTGAAACCCCTAGTCTGGAGCTCCGTTTTCCTCCCTTTTTGGCGCCCTTTTTGCCTCCTTTTCTTCATTTCATGCAGTCTGGGTGCTCTTATTGTTCCTCAAATGTCACATACCACCTTAAATGTGCAAAAAGCACTGTGGTGAATTTTTCTGGATTTTATAGCTCACTATTTACCAAATATGAAAAGGGGAGCAAAAATGGAGCCAAAAAGGGCGTAAAAAGGGAGCCAAAAGCCAACCGTGAACAACCCTAATCAAAAGTCGGAATGGTAAAAGAAAGGTAGAAACAAAAGACAAGGAAGAAATGGAAAGCAAGGAATGAACCAACACTGACTGGTACATTTATTCACGAGCCTTTAAATACTGAGGCCGAAAAAGTCAACCAACGTCGAAGTGTCGGCATTCCATCACAAGTCCGCAAACTTTACCAGATGAAACTCGGCGAACGCGGGCGATTGGTGACACGGCCCTTCTTTTGCTGCCCGACGGACAATTCATCTCTTTTGGACTGGTCTCAATGTGGACTTTCGGGGTCCTTAGGCCGCGCCAAGGCTTCGACCTTCAAACCTGAATTCCTGGCATCGGTTTGGGTACCAGGTCTACCTCTCGGTGTTATGTGGGTGAAATTGTATTTCATCACCGACCGGACGTGCAACAAATGAACTCCGAATTGCTCAGATCTCTTGTTCTTTAGTTCAACTTGTTGCTGAATGACTTCCGTAGACTCACACATTCAAATGATTTCCCTTCATTGCGAAGTCTGAGTGCTCTGGGACAGGATTTTGACCTTGCAACTGGTCGAGGGCAGCCATTGAGTCGGTGCCGTGTCCGTTCCATTTGCAATTTGCGAACGGCACTGGCGCACAGCGCAGACCTTTGCCTTCGGCACGGATCGGTGATCCCTGGGTCGCGGGCCACGGCCGCACGGCGCGGCAGTCGTTGACGATCTTGTCGACTGTCCAATTAGGAACAAAGATACTTAGTCTCTTGCACTGACTTCCCACTCGCAACCTCGTTCTGAAGGACAAAGGGAGTACGAGTTTAGGTACAGAACAAGTTTCAGAATATATAGATTGCACATAACATGCTTAAGTAAATATTATTACAGCACTTTTTGAAGTTATGCGGAAAATGTAAAAAAAATTTCAGCCGTCCTGATCTGTTCACACGCCCCTAACTCTGGCATTACAACTCGAATGTTGTGTCATCCTCTCTACGTAATGGTGAAGAAGACTAAGAAAAAAAGAAACGCTGTATGATACATCCAGCAGGACATTCTACAATTGAAAGACAGCAAGGTAAGATTGAGGTCATCATTGGTTGAAATCCGCGTTCGGGTCCTGGTAAGGCGCGTGCAAGTCCTGGCTGAACAGCAGATGTCAACTGTCGCGTTAGTATCAAAACAGGCGACGGCGTACATCATGTTGGGCCATGTCGATGGGTAGGACACATGGCGTCTAGCCGGGGGGACGGATGTCCCGCCATTGCTCTGATTCGAGAAAGCTGGATTTACAAAGCTCGGAGCCCCTCCTAGATCGGATGTGGCACCATGATAATATTGCGGTGAAGCATTAAAGTGGTTCTGCGCTGGTGCAAACTCTGTTGGAAGATGCGCTGACGGATACGGTGGGGAGCGGTAAGGTGACAGGGCGCGTGAAGGAACTGGCGGCATTGTAGCTGGATGAACCTGTGGAGGCCGAGAATGGTGGCGTCCGCCGGGCTGTGGTTGACTGTGACTCATGCCTCTGGAGGAGGGAGGCATAAATCTATTTATTCCTGCCGAGGGGGGTGTGATCGGCTTCGGTGTCCACCCACCGCGGTCATCCATGATATATTCTGAGGGCTCGGGTACCCATTCATGCCAGGAACCCCCGGCGGGGTCATCTCCCTGCGATGTACTTGACCGAGACGAATAATCGTTCGGCTCGTAGTACTCGCAGCTAAGTCCTTTGTGTACACACTGGGTACACGGCCGGCAATTGCCGTCGGTGACGGTTGCACACTGACAAAATGAAGAAAGTGTGCTTTTTAGTCTTGGAATTGCCCAAACATCTAACATGGTCGGTCACCTTGATCTTGGATTTTCTGCAATTTATGCAGGCAACCGTGGTGGGCGGGGGAGACGACTCATCCACAGCCAGGTATTCACATTTTAATCCCTTTGCCGCGCACCGAGTACACGGCCTGCAGTCACCATCTGACAATGTGGCACACTAAATTTCATTGTGAGCTCGAGTGCAGAGGGTTCCAGAGCGATACTGACTTTTATCTTGCGTTTCCTGCAGTTAGCGCAAGCGACAAAGGCTCTACGGCGCTTCATAAACAGTTGTGAAGCCGCGTCCATAGGTGATGAAGTCGACATGAATAATGAGGAATTTGTTTGGATTTGGATGGAGGTGGAGGAATCGCGATGGCAAGTTTATATCACTTTGAGGTTTGTGTCACTGCTTTCTGGTGATCATCAGTGACTTGGTCCACGTTAGGTCATCAAACTGCGTATTACGCCTACGGGCGTAAGTCGCCGACGGGACGGTCAGACCCGTGCGTAAGAAGGCTGGGTGGAAGGCTGAGACGTGACGGTTCAAGGCACAACTGGGGGCACTCCAGTGAGATGTACGCGGAATCAAGTCTGCAACGGGAAACTTCGATAATTTGTCAGGAATTGGGGACCCTCAAATGATATTAGGATCAGCAAAACTCCGCGTTAGCCGCGATAATAACGCAAAGTGTGCGGAAACATGAGCGGAAAGGCCCCGAAGGCGAGGTGAACGGCTACAGCTTGGATGCAAATCTTTGATCCACGGCGTCGCCAATTCGTGTGAAGAACAGACTCCTGAGAGATTTTTTAGTCAGTCGTAAGTTTGTAACCCAGCACACCGCCCAGCTTACCCAGTTACAGAACCGGGAATACAATGTTTTCACCACTCCACCATCGTAACATGCGGAAATCTGCCCTAATTCCATCATTGATGGTTTTTTGCGGCTAGCAGGTCTTGAGCGCTGACGCCGGCTAAATCTGCAGGAGAAAACACATCCCGCTCCTGGCTGCAGTGCAGGTTTCGCCGTACCAGAAAGTGGGGACTCAGTGAGTTGAGCAATTTACAAGGCTCTAGCACTGTTCCGATAATTCGGACCATTCGCAAGAGACAGTCGGTTAGGTAACCAAAAACGAGAGGAGGACCGCGCGGCGCCCAAAAAAACGGAGTTAGTCGAAATGGGCGCATCTTTGGACAACGGAGAAATTTAGTGTCCGATTTCTGGCTGAATTCGGTAAAACAAGACAGCGCGGGGCGGCATTTACTGATCGAGTAGTCAGTATCTCATTGAGTCTGTAAGTTTCGGTTATCAATGGCTTTGATGAAACTCTGTACCATCGTAATCGAGCCGGAAATGAGAATAATTATCGCCGGGAGAGGGAGTACAGTTGTGGTGCGGAAGAGTGCCGTCCAAGCGAGTCGGGACAGATTACGATCGAATCATTCCGGTCCCCGGCCCGAGACCCGGAACTCCCGAAGTTGTGCAGGTGACGCAAATATTATTTGCATCGTGTTAGGAACGAACATTGAAAGACTGACTGTAGAGCCGGAACACTTACGAAGGATCTATTGCGGAAGGATCTACTAATATAACCAACTCGAGACAACTTGTTACTTGAAATTTGCTCAATTCCTTCCTCAAGAGTCAACAGAGGATCATTGAAAGTTTGGCAAGGTTGACCGGTGACAATCGTCGCTCTTGGAGTGTCAAGTCCTTGGGCACGGACACTGGAGTTAGATTTTACTATGACTAATTATTTTGCGCGCAACAAAGTGGGTGGAGAAATGGAGCCAACCCCTCATCAACGCCCCGCGGATGTTGCGATTGTCTGAATTCGACTGGCAGTGTTTTTCATACGTTGTATACCAGACGGTGATAGATTGGAGATCACAACAAACTTTAGAAGGTCCATAGTCGCCTATATTGAGGGCAGACTGCCTTACTCAGTAATCAGCGACTTGATTACAGATAGGACTTAGGAGCCGAGCACGTTTCCATGGCGCCCGCGCCTGGACAGCCCGCGCTGTTCGCTGCGGCTGAGCGCCCGGAAACGCGGTATAATCCTTTTGGGGATGTTTCTCCAATAAACCGCATCGGCAAAGGCGACGTGCAGCCCACACGCGCCAGAAGCTGAGTGGCACGCGGCCGATGAACGACTAATCCGAGTCCGCGCACACTGACAACACCTGGGGTTAAGAGTCGACGGGTTCTCGAGTTGAGCCCAGCGTACATACGTACCGGTAACGAGAGGCACTCACGCGTGGAAACCCACGTTGATGCAGCAGTTATAGTGTACTAGCGGTCTGGTGGCCTTGTCGGTGGTCATGCCGCCACAAGGATGCTACATTATGGGTCCAAATTCTCGGGAAATGGGCGCTAGAATTTAGCCGTTTAACCGAAGAACCACACACGGTTCACGGCTCAGCTAGACAGACCGCAGCACCCAAGACTTAGGGCTCTCAGCGGTAGTTCAGGGTCGGAGCGGTTCCGCGACGGTATAGCTTCCCTCAACCAAGTTTTACCTCAGCCCCCCTATTGTGAATGTATCGTTCAATTACATACACCAATGCGTTGAACGCTACGGAAGTGGGCTCTGGTACCATCTTTTCGCACCAAGAAGTCACACCACAGTAAGTACTTACATGTTCCTTCCCACGGTTGAAAATCGTGACAAACCCCAAACCGGACATTCATGTCCCCCCAATGTCCCCCGTTGTCGTGGAGTTTACCACGCATCTTTTTAACTTCTGGGTTGGTATTACTCTCGTTTGAAAGTAGTAGCTACAATTACAAGCCATGAGTGTCACCCGAGAGCCTTTCGCAGTACTGGACAATTTCGATCAAATCGACAGGGGTTGTGACGCGTGACCCATTTTACCTATTCGACATTTCGGCAGCCGCCAAATTTCTGCGTGACTCCTCGAAAATTTCGACATTCAAACCAAAATTGTAGTTTTTTTGGCACTGTATGAACATTTTTGGGGCCTGCGTGATGGCTTGAAGGTTTGACAAAGGCTAGAGTGACGCGTGACATCGACCAAAGCTCGTGATCGACAGGATGCGTGACTGCCGATTTGAACGAAATAGTACAGTATACGTAGTGATTTGGTTCGGCTCAGATTTTCAAATTTAGCACTTCACCTTTGTAGTCCAAGACTCTACATCCTCACCCATTCAGTCTCTGTTGTTCATAGCAGTACTGGGAGGCCCCGGGAAGCTACACCAAGGGTAACTCCGAAAGTTAGGGGGTTTGAGGCGGAAATTTCGCGATATTTGACTCCGGAATTAGGGGGTTTGAGACAATTTTTTTGAAAACCCACTCCAGGTTGGGGGGTTCGAGGCCGTATCAGGTCGGTTTGGAGCAGGCCTGCGAGGTCCGACCTAGAGTGTCGGGAGGCCTTCTTTTCAGCTTACTACAGTGCTTTCTGGCAAGGACACTACCAGCTCGCCAAATCAAGGTCCCAGGCACCAGTAGGCTCAAAACAAAAAACGAAGGAAATTCCTATTTTTTCAGCTATATTACGTACCTGATATCCTTCTCCGACTTAGGGGGTCTGAGGCCCAGCGACGCAAAAAACGTAGGGGGTTTGAGGCCTGTTTGACCGACTTTTGCTGGAGTTACCTTGGCCTAGCTCCCCGGGGTCTGTACTGGGTACTCAGGCACAAATCTCAGTTGACCACGGTTGGCAAGCCGAAATTGCGACATCATGATCAGCATTTGTCATGCCCTAGCAGTATATATCACATGTCATTATTCTTTCTTGCCACCATTACTAGTGACCACTACCACCTGAATCCTTATCCGGAAGAGCAGCTGGGGAGATTCAAGTTTTTCGGCTTCTCTCTTCATTGTCATCCTCTCCTGCCTTCCCTCTGCTTCCTGGAGAGAAGTACACTTGTATTGAACACTCCATTGAGTCAGTAAATCGTTTTCTGCCGTTTCTGATTTGGAATCTTCGAAAAGTACGTAGATATGTAATCGATGCCGGCACTTTTGATTTCTATATATACCAGATATACCCTCCGTCCCTGCTCTTCTTTGACTGATATTTTAAGGGCACCAACAATGTTACTCTGCCAGATATTCCTTTGTGTTACCTCTTTCATCACAACCTTGGCCCAGGAAACTGCCAATAAATCTTCGAATGGTATGGCCTCTGTCTCCTCAGACACACAACTGGTCTCTGCTGCTTCCTCGCTAGCATGTGTCGCAATCCAACTTGACCTTGGTTCTTCAGTCATCGAGTACTCTGGGTTGGAATATAGTGCTACCATTCAGGGCCCATGGAGTCTCTTCAACTCCTTGGGCTGACCCATTTGCATTGTGTACCCTCATGCTGCTTCCCACTGTGGTCCAGGTCACCATGTCAAATTTTTTTTCCTTTGGATCGCAATATGCTGTTTAAGCCGGGGCTCACAGTGTGATGGTCAGATGAAACAGGTGAGAAGTGTTGGGGACAAATCTGGACCTCTGTTTGCCTCACAGCATCAGCAATGGCATCTTGATTTCATTTGCCCATATGTCCAACACGTCCTACAATCCTCTGACAGACACAGTGATGGTACAGCTTGGGGTGGACTGGGGTGACGCAATTGTTGCCATTGAGCCTTATGGGATGTCTATAATAGGAGGTTGTACCAGGTATTGCATGACACCGGCCACCTATTCACTTCTTCCTCTGATTAAAAATCAACAGTTTTGGAACAGGCCTTCTCCTTGGAGGCAGGATTAGTTTTATCTTGCTGTTATACGGGTGGTCAGCTGACTCAATTAAGGAAGTGGTGGTTTGGTGGGAGCATTATGGTGAGTTCATGGTTTATCACATGTTTTTTTTTTTTTTTTTGCACTGACATTACACATTCTAGTATCCTGAGTCATCCTCAGTGGCATGTAATGCCTCTGCTCTGTTATATCCAGTCCAGACTCTGTCCCATCTCTGGACCAACTTCGCTATCTCCGGACCTCTGGTCCACCAGAGTTGGCTCTGGACTTTAGAACTTCTGCTCTGCCTTTGGACCTCTTGGGCTTTTATGCAATGAAGGATTGCTGAGTGTTTCCCGTTTATCCACCTAAGTGTGAACCTGTGACTATGTTCTCTTTTGTATTATATGATTTCATCACCTCAACTTTGTATAAGTCTTCTTATGTATCAGAGAGCTTGAGCCCAAGTGGCATGCCACTTTTAGGTCGCACAAAAAGTGACATGCTGCTTTTTTCTTTTTTTTTCCTCTAAAGGGCATTAACAAGGTGCAATAGCATCAGGGTGTATGAATTTGAGGTGCACACAAAAGTTGTAAAAAAAACTCTGCACCTCAGTAGTGTTGCAGTAAAACTAGATTGTTCTCCAAACCTTCCTCTGGAACTCTGAACAACTCCAAACTCCGACCCCAGACTTCCCGGATCATCCCCCCAGACTTCTCTCCGTCGATTTGGCATTTAACATGCTCGCTATATTCACGAAGTTACAGATCCCAAAGCAGGTAGATACTCACATGGAAATATTTGTGGGATCAGGTCAACTGATTTGTTTCAGGGCTTATCGTTCTGATAAAAGCTACCAACCTCATACCGGTTGATGCCAATGTGATCATCTATTCTACAAAGGCAGGAGCCTTCTGACAAATATTTTTGGTGACTTCCTTTCCATCCCCAACACCTCTACATCACTTTTACTGCTCACACTGGGGGCAACCAGTGAGGCATGTGAACACCAAGTGTGTTACACACATGTGGCTCACAGTTGGAACAAAGCCCACAAATGTGCCTTTAACAAGCAAAGGGGGCTTTGTTGCATGCTTTATTCCCCTGCACTAGAGAACAAAGCATGCAACGAACCTGCCCTTATTCTGGTAAAGGTGACTTTGTAGCCTTTCTTCCATATGCCAACCACATGCATATAATGCATGTAGTGTTCACATGTGTCATTGGCTGCCCCCGATGTCAGTTACTATGACATCTCAAACCTAATTTCTGGGTCTGGTCAAGGCAATGGCCAGCAATTTGGTGCCTTGTTGTGACAGGCAATGAGGCTACATTTTTGAATGGCTATGACCACTTCATGAACTTCACTCAGACATTTGGGATAGACCCCCTTGCTGCTGACCTCATTATCTTGCCAATTCCAGGTTCCAACTTCTTTCACAGTGCGTGGCTTTTATGTTTTTTACTTCTCACTGATTGGCGGAGTGTCCTCTAGCCTGGGCATCCCCTTGTACATTAACAAGTGCGACGTGAATCAAAATGTATTTAAAACTTATCCAAGCTTCTTGGTGTTACAAAAGACGTATGCCAAATATGATCCTTCTCGGTGAGTTACCTACCCTATCTGAACAAATGTCTCAATTGATACACCGTCTCGTAGTTTCAACATTCGGCACACCACCAGACCTATTGGACTGTAATTTATTTCATGTATTTTGATTCTATGTATGTATCATTATTGTCGCAGCTCCATTGTTTCGAACTGTACATTGTTCAGTCCACCAGTCAATATTACTATAATTTTGCTACGAATCATGCACCCCGTTGAAATGGCGTAACATAAATGCACAGCATCTAGGGCTAATTTTGTGATTTCCTATGACCAGTATGTATACAACAGGAAGCAACTAGCACTTCTGTTGTTACTAGCATCCTAGCTAGTACACTGACCACTTGTTAGGTGATATAAAGGAGAGTCAGAGCGAGCCCTAACTGCTGACTGTAGCACGAGGCTACACTAGTATGATGTGCTAGCTGCTAGCTGAGTATACAAACCACCAGGGATTAAACCACTGCCTATACATTCATGAGACATGACCTAGGAGACTCTAGTAGTCCAGAGATGACTTGCGAAGGAGCTAGCGAGGGTCTAGTGGATGGATATCCATGATGGAGATGCAACTAGGGGACAGTGCCTGGAGCTAGGAGGCTCAGTGTGGAACCCAGTGGTACTATCTAATCTCTAGATAAGCAACTAGGCGGTGATAGGCAGAACAAACCAACTAGTGACCAGCTAGGGCTTTGACAAAGACATACCACAACATAAGAGATGAAGCAACATGAGGCTAGTGCCCGATCTGGGCAGCTAGGGTGAACAGAATAGCAAGCAGGCTATTGGAATGGAGCTAGGGACAATCAAACAGGCTGCACTGATGACCGGAGGTCTGATTGATGTTCTGACCAACGAGCTATGACCATTTGATGTTGGTTGCAACACTGTGTAATCTAGATGTAATAGATCAACATTCTGACAGAGTAGAGATGACCTAGACCACCAGCTACATTGCCGGTTGGTTCGGAAGTGGTTCTCGGCATAGACAGAGGGCTGAGGATCAAGTGATATACCCATAGTTGAACACTAGCCGGTCAGCGAGGCTGACCTGGCATATACCAAACCGGTCTCAAAACCAAATGGCAGTCATCTCATTAGCTGATTGTATTTCTCATCATCTGATATTGCTTGTTGTATTATTCAGCTCTCTTTTCACATGCATCTCAAACCTAGTAGTATAAAAGGGAGCCCAGAACAGGCTAGGGTCAAAGAACATTACACCCCAGACTTTGGATGAAGCTGGTGCTAGTGGACTCAGGCTGCTAGCGGAGGTTGATACCGAACTTCACTTGTAGTAGTCTTTATATTGGAATCAGTAGACTTATTGACTCTGGAACATCAAGTGGCTAAGTTGAGGATTTCGTGTTGTTGGTCCTAGACCTCCACATATAAAATAAGGGTGTTCTCTTCGAGACCCAGCTGCAGTTTGCACTAGTGACTTTGCCTTCACCCTGACAAGACAGAAGCTCTGCCGTAGTATGTTGGATCACTTGCTAGGTCGATTGTGTGTTGGCTTGAGCCCACTAAGAAGAAGACAGACTAGGTGCCCCCACCTCTAGTTTGGCTATGACTTGTCAGTTACTTTGCCTTCACCCCGATATAGACAGAAGCTCTGTCGTAGTGTGTTGGATCGCTAGCTGGAAACTTGTAGTGAGCTAGTGCCGATAAAAGCGGAAAGGTTCCTGTTCTTGGTTAAGGAATAGGTCGGCGGTCAAGGAGAGTCTTGCCGTTTGAGACTTGGAGTCATTTGGAGTTAGCTTCAGTAGTCCTTAGGTTGCCTAAGGCGAGGATTTTCACAAACCTACAAACCTCTGCCCTGGTGTTCTTGACCTAGCAGTCCAGCCATCTTGTATCCACCCCATATAAACACACCCCCGGACCATCCCTAGGTTCCTAGCAGTGTTGTTGTTGGCGGTTGCATATTGCTAGTACGTTGTAGAGTGTGTTGTTAGAAGCCTATACATCAAACTTGTGTTTGTTTGAATCTGCTGGTCGCATACTATGGCCTGGACCCGAACTCACAAAGAGAAGCACTTAGATCTTTGGAGGTAGATTGGTTGTGGTTGGTTGTTTTGGGTGTTTGTTTGCAATACCTATCAATTAGTTATTCCTAGTCATATAAGAAGTGCACCGTTTCACCGACATGCGCCATCCTTGAAATGGAGATGTTCCAGCATGAGGAGGAGCAGGCGAAACTTGCAGGTGAGGACTCTGCTGGTCACATATTACAGCCCAGACCTGAACTCACAAAGAGAAGCACTTGGATCTTTGGAGGTAGATTGGTTGTGGTTGGTTGTTTTGGGTGTTTGTTTGCAATACCTATCAATTGGCTATTCCTAGTCATATAAGAAGTGCACCGTTTCACCGACATGCGCCATCCTTGAAATGGAGATGTTCCAGCATGAGGAGCAGGCGAAACTTGCAGGTGAGGACTCTGCTGGTCACATATTACAGCCCAGACCTGAACTCACAAAGAGAAGCACTTGGATCTTTGGAGGTAGATTGGTTGTGGTTGGTTGTTTTGGGTGTTTGTTTGCAATACCTATCAATTGGCTATTCCTAGTCATATAAGAAGTGTACTGTTTCACTGTATGGCAGTCAGTTGGCACTTTTAATATTTCCCAGTATAATAACATGATTTCACTATAATTGTACTTGGCTATGAAACCAAGTTCCCCTCAAAATTTTGAACAATCCTGCTGGACTCTAAGAAAAAAGTGTTCTGACATATATATGTCAGGGTACATATATATATTCTGGAACATTCTCTCTAAAGTTTTCACTCCTCTCTAGAACTTTTTTTTGACTCTCTCTTAAAACTTTCTGTCCTCTCAAACTTTCTGCTGAAACAAATGTAACATGTTGGTGCATGAAATATGCGAAAAAGGCGGGAACAGCTCCTAACAACCCCAAAACCCAACCCAAAGTATTCCACTCAATCCAACAGTGAGGTCTGTGCAAATTCGGAGGATCCAACCAAAATATACAGTTGTTGCAATTCAGGTAAGTGTGTGATTGATTGTGTTGGTAGTAGTTGATCCAATAATAAAGCCCAAGTTCCAAAATCCTTCCATTCTGTTCCATGTCGCGAGTTCCCTTCTATAAATTGTTCCAACCAAAACTGTAACCGTTCCAAAAGTGCATAGAAAACCAATAGATTGCCCGGTGGCCATAAGTTTTTCTACACTACATTTTTACAGGCCTTTTATACCTTTTACTTATTTGTTCTGTACAAATAAAACCGATGCTCTGGTCCTCCTCTACTACGTGTTTGGGTGTCTTGATGAACCTAAAACACAGTTCCCTGGTCTCTGAAGCATGTTTGACGTGTTTCATTAAAGTCCCCGACGTGTTTCAACTGAACAATGTGTCCTTTAAGCAGGCCATGTGACCGCTCTCATTTTTCTTTTTTTGTTTTGTCCCAACGTCCACCTGGTCCCATCACTAGTTTTGCACAGGTATTTTGTTTCACCACTTCAATTATCCAACCGTTTGTTGCTCCCATCTGTTTCAACTGACACCCTCATTGTTAAACCCCGCCGAACTCCTCAGTACTGCCTTATTCCAAAGATGATAAGGTCTTTTATTTCCCCTGCCCATACTCTGTTTCAACTGACACCCTCATTGTTAAACCCCACTGAACTCCTCAGTACTGCCTTATTCCAAAGATGGTAAGGTCTTTTATTTCCCCTGCCCATACTTCAAACACCAAAATCATCCTGTACATTTCACTGTGAGCTGCTCTACAAAAAATGTTCCATCACTAGGGTTAGTACAACCAACCAGTGATCAAAGCGGCGGAAGGATTGTTTGATCCAGTCCAAGAATGATCAAAGTGGTTTGGGATGGCACCGGCTTTAGTGTCATGAATCGCCCAGGTTCTACTTTTTCGCGCACGACGCGTCCATATGGATACAGACACGTCTTAGCGACACGGGACTCTCATGACGCCACCACGTGACCTTCTCACAGTTGAAACCCGGCCTCGGATTCTAAAGCCACAGACTCGGGGAGTCTGCGCCACGGGATACAGAAGACGTTAGGGACTAGGAACCCGTATAGACGGACTCTAGTCCCCGGACACACCAAGGGCTGACACAGGAGAGTACACGGAGTACAGGAGTGGTTGCAAACCCGATCGGGGTTTGAACCACTGGAGACGATGACACTTAGGACTAGGAAACCCGAACGTCGGGTCTCCTAGGTTCACCGACGCCACAGAAACCAACACAGAGGAGTCCAGGAGCATCAGCATTAATGCTCCTTAATGCTACGTTGCAGGAACTGATCGCGATTGACTGCGATCACTTTAATTTATTAGAAGCCTATATAAGCACGGTAGAATCTTCATGTACAGTAGATTCTACCTCGTCTAATCTCAGGCTTCTACCTTGGCTTGACATAGGCATTGTCTCCACCCTGCCCCGCTTCCCTCGCACCGTACTATGGGTTGTATCCACGTCTCGGGTTTTGTACCTGAGTGGATATCACACCCTCTTTGACTCGTTCTGAGTTCCGCCTTGCATTCTGACCTACGACATACGGCCTCCTAGGGAGGACACCGTACGACTGGTCCTACTGCTCGGGGAACACACGAGCTACTAGCGTCTATTGGGTTTATCCTGGTTGGGGTTCTTGTCGGGTTACTCGCTGTTTGGCCGACCCAGAGGCCGTTGCTGACATTTAGCCTTTTTGGCAGCCGGCACTGGGCCCAGCAGTCCACCATTGATCACCGGTGACTGTGCTTACCCAAGTGATGGAACACAGTTGATCTGCGGCGGAAGCTCCAAGACGAGCGATGCACAGACAGTGGAGATATAAAGGCTCACCTCAACAAATTACAGATGATATGTGCGGACCTCATTGCAATGGGTGCAGACCCTGGCAACAAAAACTTTGTTGCAATTATACTTGGCTCCCTCCCCACATCTTACGAAACATACCTTTCGGCACTTACAGGTGCTACCACACTTCTTGGCAAAACTCTTGATCCCAATATGGTGCTGCAAGGCATCAGCGATGAAGCTGACCAGAAAGCGGCCAGACACAGTTCAAAAGGGGAGAAAGAGGCCACATTCTACAGGAATGGCAGCAAGAAGCCAAAGAAGATGATGGAGTGCTATAACTGCTACAAAAAGGGACACATGTCAAAGGATTGCTGGGCAAAGGGAGGAGAAAAAGAAGGGCAGAACCCTCACCGGATGGCTGGCAAAGCCAACATTGCAAAATCCATAGACAATTTGGATGCTGCATGGATGGCAGCATTGTACAGGCTGGAGGACTACATTGAGTTTGATGAACTTGATGAGGAGGAGCACTTGGATGAGGAACACAAAGATTTACTACCTTTATTGGACATGCCAGACAGCGACAACGAAGCTGACAACACCGAGGAGGATGAGAAAATTGATGAACACTCAGCGAAGACATCACTCATCCCTGAAAATGTGTTCGCCAGTGCTGCCACTCCCAAGGCTGGGCTCAAAATATGTGATTTGGGCACCTCAATTCATATGACTCCCTCACGGCATCAACTGATGAATTATCGGGCAATTGAACCGCATGGAAACACTGCAGTGGACAAGGAGATCCTCAGTGTGATTGGAATGGGGGACATGCATGTTCAAGTTCCCAATGGGCTGAATAGATCAACACAGATCGCTGCAAAAGACAGCCTGTATGTACCAAAACTCAGTCCCACCCTCATATCCATTGGCTGCATCACTCAAGCTGGGCATGCCATCCAATTCTGCCAGGAAGAATGCCGCATATTTGACAGCAAAAAATCACCCAATTAGCACCATTCCCCTTGTCTGTGGACTATATTGCATTCAGGTCTTGAATCCAACACCACAAGCAAATCTAGCCTCTGATGCACTACTAGTCACAATCCCAGAGAAGCTATATTGTCTGATAGGACACCTTCCTATTGATGCAGCAAAGAATCTGGTTAAACATCAGTTGGTGGATGGGATTGAGCTCAATGAGATAGGACCTGCCTCAAAGGTTGACTGCAAATCATGCCTGCATGGCAGGATGACTCGCAAGCCTATCTCAAAGGCCACAGAGCACGCAGCAACCAGCATTGTTGGTGTCAGGGGAACCCCTGCTCCGGCTGCTTCTCTGGCTGGTTTCGCCCTTCCAGCCGGATCTGCTCTGGATGCTTTTCTGTCTGATGCTCCGTACACTTTTTTGGCCGCCACTCCAGACACTTCTGCACCTGTCTATCTGTCCACCCAGCCATCTAGGACATCTGTCCGCTCTCGCTGGCACATGCTATGTGATCAGGCCTGGGATCACTGTAGATACCTCCAGACACGTGCTACTGGGTAGTTTTAGTATATAAGGTATTTGTCTGCCCAACCATCTGGGACATCTGTCTGCTCTTGCTGGCATGTGCTATGCAATCAGGCCTGGAATCACTATAGATACCTCTTGTTACAAGAACAAGCTCCGGGTCGAACTCTGGCGAAGCAGAAGGGTTCGGAGGTCCGTTTGGTATGAGGCTCGTAAATGAAGTGGAATAAAAGTCTATGAGAGGTCCAGAATATCTACAAGTAGACTACGACTATATACTGTTCTTGTATCTAATCATTGTAACTATCGTTAAGTTCAACCGTGAACTATACCTTCCTAATAAGTAATCGTGAGACTATACTATGATCCGAGCATAAGGCTTCGTCGTGGTAAACGTTCGTAAGTATGCTGTTCGGATATATATAAAGTGTTTGTGCGTTGCTTCCTGCTGTGTAGTGTGTGTTCTTACCAAGAACATGCTGTAGTCCGCAAAGCTATTAGTAAATGTTGTATGTAAGAAGCATGTTCATCCATAAATATAAATGTTCATGCATATAGCATGTGTTCCTTCGATCATACCAACCGATCTCTTGTCCCGAGTCTTCGGTAGCTTCCTCGATCATTCGTGTAAATATATCCATCTATGCATGTGGCATAGGTTCGTCCAACGATCATTATATCCGATCGATCCGTGTCCAGTTATACTCGTGTGGAGTTTAATAATAATATCTTCCTATGTTATCCTTCATATGTTCTTCGTCGAGTATTGTAAGGACTCCTCCTGGTATCATGGGGCCGAGTGTATATCCTCAGGGCGTTCCATATGTCTTCCACATGTGTGTGGGATTTCTATTGTCCAGCCTTCATCTGTCGTAACTCATGTCTGAGTTCGTACTGGCGATCGAAAGCCTTGGTCCGTGGATGTGTTTGTACTTGTGTTGTCCTGTTGGTATGCTTCCTTTTATATATTAAACATCTGTTGTCTTTGATGTTTCTTCGATTGTGTGACTTAACACCTTGATCGGTTTTCGTGTGAGGTTCTGGCAAGCCTGCCTTATCCCTCACGATCTTCTTGTTTGTTTTAGCTTACAGCAGTGTCGTTCTGCATCCTGTTGTTCTTCCGTGATCCGGGATCTTGTCTAGGATCTTATCCTGATCCTTAGAGTTCGTCAACGTTCCTGATATCATTTCCACTATCTCATCTGTATGCGTCTAATATGCTACGCTCTCAGATAGATCTTATCTGTATGCGCTTGTTGTGTTGCACTCTCAGATTGGTGTTGGAACGATAAGATTTGTATCGAATCGTGACACCTCTGGACACGTGCTACTGGGTAGTTACTAATTAGTATATAAGGTTTCTCCTAGTGTGGGAATCCCCATCCTTTCTTCTCTTCAGATTCTCCTGCTAGGTGCGTAGTATTTCCGCTCCTGTATTCTAGTACATATATTGATACTTCAGATTCCCCTGCTAGTTTCTGCACCCTGCACCAAGCTTAAGGTTGCGCTTACAGCAGAAGAAAGGATCTAAGGGATCAACCAGTCAAGATTGGAAAGTTTGGTGCAGGTACAGATTCGGACCACTACTGCAGTGCTCCATCCTCCCCCACCTCAAATCTCGACCCCTCCTGTGTTCCGATGGATCAGCTGCCCGCCCCTGTTGCTGCGCAACCTGAGATCCTGAGTGTACACATTCTGGATCCAGCTTCTGACACCATGGCCTGGCTCCTGCTGTCGAAGGTTCCCTCGAGGATATTCAGCTCACACTCCACCAGCTATTGCCGAACACCCAAAATACGCTGCCTGCCCCTGCCCCTGCCGCTCCAGCTCCAGTGCCAGGTCCAGATTTCTCAGCCCCCGCACCCAGCTCCAAAAACAGTCCTCTGACCGAACCCTCCGGCCGTTTTTGATGGCAACTGGACACAAGGACAGATGTTCCTTCCTCACCTACTACCGGCTGGTCCCAGAAGCCCTCCTAGTGGATGGGAATGTCTTGCAGGAGAAACTTGTCTGGTTCGCCATGTCATTCATGTCAAAGGACACAGCCGCTCGGTGGGTGGAACGGCACTCATTGGTCGTCCCGTTCCTGTTCCCCACCTGGACCCAATTCAAGGCCGAGTTCCGCCTCCAGTTCATAGAGGAGAACAAGCGCAACCAGGTGCTCACCAAGCTTGAGTCCCACTGGTATTTCCAGGGCTCCCGCAACATCTATTGGTACACGGATGACTTTGAGGAACTGGCTGTAACAGCCGGTTACTCAAATGCTCTTGTCTCTGACTACGATGGGTGGCACGCACATGCTTTCTGGCAGTACAAAGTGTTCAGCTGCACCCAGACCAGAAACTCTCTGGCCCGACTTCTGGCCGCTGCACCTCGGCTGTGCACAGCGAGTGTACTCCCAGCTCTAGCACCCACGCATGCTCCGGTCTCATTCACCCTGACTCCGGTGCCCGTGCTCCCAGTGGTCATTCCGATGGGCGTCGATTGGACCTGGACACACGCTTTCCCATGCATCTGCTTCTGGTGCAGAGCCACCGGGCACCTCACCTGCGAGTGCCCCACTACATCCGATGTCCAGCACACAGATGTTCTCAACGAGGCCATCTGTCAACTCGGCAATGACCTCCTCAATGAGCTGTTTGCTCATCTCACTACTGCCACCTAGCTCCCGGTGGGGTTGATCAACGAGGATGCGGACCCAGTGGGTTTTCTGTCCCCAGCCGAGTGAGCAGTGCGCCCTTGGTTGCATCCCCTAATCGCTATGCCCTCCTGTATTCAGATAATGCCAATACATTTGAATCCGAGGTAGTAGCGAGAGGCGCATCCCCCGTCCTGGTCCCTGTCCGAGTGACTGAGACTCCCCCTTCCATCCTGGAGATGGAAACCCGCACTGTTCCCAAGCCAGGAATGAGGACAGTGACAGAGGCCCCTGTCCCCAAGCCAGGAACGAGGACAGGCTCACTCTAGCACATTCATCACCCAAAGTGGGAACAGCGACTTCCCCGGCGGTACATCATCGACTCTGTCGGAGGCTGAGACTCCCTGCACATCCCGTTGGACTTACAGTCTGTCGAGACTGCCACATAGATGTTGGTGAAGGCTCTGGTCAACTGCGGAGCGACCAGAGACTTCATTGACTTGGAGTACGTCATCTCTCGGAACCTTCCGGTCCAGCGTCTCTCTCAGCCCATCCCAGTTCTTAATGTGGAAGGCAGCCCGAACCAAGCGGGTGGCATCACTGGCATAGTCAATATGGTGGTCAACTACAAAGAGCATGCCGAACACATCCAGCTTCCCGTCACTTGGCTCGGGAAGCAGCATGTTATCCTTGGTTACTCCTGGCTCCAGAAACAGAATCCAGAGATCAACTGAGAAACCAAGGAGGTTTGTGTGGTGCACTGCCCGATCAGATGCCACACCTGCTAGGATGAGTTGTGGGCCGTCCAGAGGAACGAGAAGCTTGCTGCCTCAATCCTCTGGCAGCTGCGCAAATGTCTGATCCCGTCCATCTGTGCCATCAACTCGGAGGAGTAGCACAGAGATGATGGGTACGATTCAGCCAACAATGATGACTTTCCAGACCTGTCCCCAGACTCGGACGATGATGATAACAACAAGGACGAGCTCAAGGAAGGCAATTGCATTCTCTACATCATGTTCACCCTGGTTGAACAGATTCGTGCCAGAAGCACTGTCATGCAGCGTCTCGTGGAGGCTTAAACATGGAATTCTGCACCGGCCAGAACCAAGGTTCCATTGTAATGGTGACTATGGGGCTGGCAGTGAAATAACCACAAATCAAACCTTATGAATGAATACGCGGTTTGATAATGCAACTACAACAACTCAAACACTATAATCCTTATACAAGTTCGGGGTTCCAATCCAGCATAGATTGTGGCAATTTGAACTTTAGTTCTCTTTGGGAAGCAAAACTTTATAGGTCTACAAGTTGTATAGATAAACTGCTCGAATCTGTTCTAGGCGCAATTGCAGATAGATAGACAAGATTTTATGTTCAACGGTTTTGTATGATGTGGGTCTAGGTTTCGAGATAGTACTCCGATGCGAAACACAAGTGATTCTTATGAAATCCCGATTCTAATAGTATCCGTGGTTGCTAATCCTTGTGAGATTACAACCAATTGTCAAGTCCAATCCATTTCCTTACATTCCATATGTCTGTTCTGTATATCCAATATGTCCACATGCTGTTTATAAAGATCCAAATCAAACACAGATAATATTCAAACAGGGAAAACAAACGAAACTTGGTATAGCTTCTGGGTGTCTCTGAATGAATGCCTACTCGACCGGTTAAGCATGAAGTCTAGTAACTTCACGTCCAACAGGTGGGGTGAGATTCACAGGTGTTCCTCCCATAACCATCCACTTAAATACTGTACAGGATTCTAAATATAAATGAGACAGATACAAACATGCGGCAAGGTTCAGGGTATATGACCAGTGGTATGGCAAGCTAGCCGATGAACTCCTGTCAGATATCAAACAATTAGTAAAATTGAGAGAGATTTATAAGGAACATCAATGAGCTGAGCTTAATGATGAGTCAAGGTCTACATCACTTGGAACGATCATGATGGGATACTGTTGATATGTCAACTTTTTTGTCGACTTCCTCATCAGCCCATTGTTACCCTCCTGGGTAACCATTCACTTCAATTGGTCCTGCTTTGACCCTCTTAAGTGATTTGTCTGAAAACTGTGACAGCTGTCACTTCCCAATACCTGTCAGCAACGGCCTCTGGGTCGGCTAAACAGTGAGTGACCCGACGAGAACCCCAACCAGGATAAACCCAATAGACACTAGTAGTTCATGTGTTCCCCGAGCAGTAGGACCAGTCGTACAGCGTCCTCCCTAGAAGGCCGTATGTCGTAGGTCGGAATGCGAGGCAGAACCCGGAACGAGTCGAAGAGGGTGTGATATCCACTCAGGTACAAAACCCGAGACGTGGATACAACCTGTAGTATGGTGCGAGGGAAGCGGGGCAGGGTGGAGACAATGCCTATGTCAAGCCAAGGTAGAAGCCTGAGATTAGACGAGGTAGAATCTACTGTACATGAAGATTCTACCGTGCTTATATAGGCTTCTAATAAATTAAAGTGATCGCAGTCAATCGCGATCAGTTCCTGCAACGTAGCATTAAGGAGCATTAATGCTGATGCTCCTGGACTCCTCTGTGTTGGTTTCCGTGGCATTGGTGAACCTAGGAGACCCAATGTTCGGGTTTCCTAGTCCTAAGTGTCATCGTCTCCAGTGGTTCAAACCCCGATCGGGTTTGCAACCACTCCTGTACTCCGTGTACTCTCCTGTGTCAGCCCTTGGTGTGTCCGGGGACTAGAGTCCGTCTATACGGGTTCCTAGTCCCTAACGTCTTCTGTATCCCGTGGCGCAGACTCCCCGAGTCTGTGGCTTTAGAATCCGAGGCCGGGTTTCAACTGTGAGAAGGTCACGTGGTGGTGTCATGAGAGTCCTGTGTCGCTAAGACGCGTCTGTATCCATATGGACGCGTCGCGCGAAAAAGTAGAACCCGGGCGATTCATGACAATACCCGAGTATGGTTTCTTAGTCAATTGATGGATCAACCAAGTCCAGCCTTCTCTTGGCAGTCCTGAAGACGTCAGATGATGTCCAACAATGATCCCTCTGGTTCAGAAGGATAATCCCTTGTAATACACCCTTGGTCAGGGATGTGCAGTAGCCTCAATCCGTTTCCAGGATGGTAAGGCACTTTCCACAATTGCTCCATTAGTGACTTCTCATGTCAACCCTTTACCAGGATCATTGTCCAGCGCTTTTCTAATGGTTCAAGACACATTATATCCCTTTTAGCTAGCTGCCCAGGCCAGCATTAGCCCTTGTGAGATGATGTTGTAATGTAGTGTAACATATTATAGTATGTTGCAACTTGAGCAGTTTTGAATAAATGCCCGGGTGCCCCAGTACCAGGTCTGTCACCATCCTGGGCCACGGACTTCTCGGAGGTCTTCAATAGAGAGTCTTTTGACTCTCTGCCGGAAAGGCAGACATGGGACCACACCATCGAACTCATCCTGGATATGAAGCCGGCCAACTGCAATGTCTACCCAATCTCTTTGTTCGAGCAGAAGGAGCTCAATGCCTTCATCACAGAGGGATTGAGTACCGGCCACATCCATCTGTCCAAGTCTCTGATGGCACTGCTGGTCTTCTTTGTTAAGAAGAAGGATGGTGCCCTCCTGTTTGTCCAGGACTACCAGGCACTCAACACAATGACTGTGAAAAATTGGTACCCGCTCCCTTTAATCAAGAATCTTATTAACCATCTGAAGAGAGCCTGGTTCTTTGCAAAATTTGACATCCAGTGGGGTTTCAACAATGTCTGGATCGAGGAAGGTGACAAATGGAAGGCCTTGTTCCGTACAAACCAGGGGCTCTTCAAGCCGCTAGTGATGTACTTCAGCTTTACCAACTCCCCGGCCACATTCCAGACGATGATGAACAACATCTTCCAGGACCTCATTCTGTCTGGAGATGTCATGGTCTACCTGGATGACATCCTCATTGCGCATTCCAACCTCGCCTGTCACCACGAAATCGTCCAGGAGGTGCTCCGGTGGCTCTGAGAACCTTGTCTCTTCCTCCATCCGGAGAAGTGCGAGTTTGACAAGTCGACAATTGAGTACCTCAGCATCATCATCTCACACAATCACGTCAAGATAGACCCCGTCAAGGTCGCTGGCAGGGATGTTCTCACACAGTAACCACCATGACCAAATGGTGCTGGCTCATGGTCGTACATCCCCAGCCCTCCTTGCTCCCCATAGACCAGCAGGGGACTATCTGCAGCAGCTGGACCCTCTCTCAGCCCATTACTTTCGCCTTGAATCTCTGTTGGACTCCGCCCTCACTACGCTGACGCTCATCTGTGATTACGCCCCAACCACTGACCCACCAACTCTCACTGGCCACATGACAGAGGTCTTGTGGGCTTTGTATTGACATGCTCCCTTGCTGGCACCCTGTCCAGCAACACCCACCACAACCCCAATGGTGTCTCCATCCCTGTCCCCGCCGCCGCCTTGAAAACTGCTATGTACGCTGAGGCTGTTGTAGCACCTAATCCAGTTGTGATGCCAATGGCCAATGCTGACAAGACCACACCAACAAATCCCTCACCTCATTCTGAGTGTGTTAAAACTCATACACTGACCCCGGACCTTGTCTTCTGGCTCGATAGCCCTTCCTACACATTGCTGCCTATCACCAGCCACCGACATCCCACGTGACTCTTCTTTGACATCACTAGCAGCCCTATTCTCGGTGATCTCTCACTTACCAGCATTCATTGGACGTCAATGGGAAACCTTACTTTGGCATTCCACCACGGCCAGAATTTCACTGCGGAAGAGGCAATGAACAAGGTTCCTGCAATATGAGACTTTATTCGGCCCCTTCTCAAACTGCCTGAACACCGTGCCTGCCCCCATGTGGACTGAGGAGGACCCTGGCATAATGTTGTCATACACGGTGTCCCGACTGCTGGAGACACCCACCGTGAGGACGGCGCAGGCTCCCCTAAGGGGTGGCTGCAGGACAACGGGATCTGTGGCACTATCATAGGAGTTTCTGTTATGTGCAGCGATGCAGAGCACCTCACACGAGGAGCCACACCCCTCAGGGTATCGCTGTCATCCAAAAACAATGCAGACTTATTGGTGTGAAACAGAGCCCTGATCTACGGTGCTTGGTGCCGCATCTCGCATTACATCGCCAAAAAGTGCCGGTCACCCCATGCTTCCCCCCACCCATGATGTCCCCTTTGTCTACTGCCCCCCTCCTCTCCATACCTCACATACATACATACCAGCACCCACCCCCAGGGGACCTACACTCCAACTACTTTACGCCTCTGCCTGCTTACCCTACCCCACAGGGCCCTGCACGACTCATATATTCGCAGCCATCCGACTGAGCCGATATCAGCAGCCAGATGTGTTTTCAAGGTCACACTATCTTATGGACATTGTTTACCCTCGAACATTGGGCTAGATTACTTCCCGACTGATAGATATATATAGCACATGGTGTGTAGAAGTATGCCTAACATGCTGCTTGCAGCGAGGGGCAAATTGATGATTTTGAAAATAAAATAAAAGGTTGCCGGTTTCACCTCTTGGCCTGTGCCCGAGAACAAGAAGGACATGCAGCAGTTCCTCAGCTTCACAAACTTCTACCAGAGGTTCATCCGGGCATTCTCAGACATCGCCCAGCTGCTTTTTGACCTGACAAAGAAGGGCGTGGCCTGGACCTGGACTGCTGCCCGGGACACTGCATTCCAAGCCCTCAAGGACGCAGTGACTGTAGAGCCCATCCTGGTCCTTCCAGATGAATCTCAGCCATATCGGCTGGAGGCAGACAGTTCTGACTGGGCAACCAGAGTCGTTCTGTCGCAGCAGGGCATGGATGGAAAGTGGTGCCCCGTCACCTTCTACTCCAAGAGCTTGAATGACATCCAACGAAACTATGTGATCCACAACAAGGAGATGCTTGTGATTGTCCGAGCCCTAGAGGAGTGGCAGCACTTCCTCAAAGGCACACAGCACCCAGTCAAGATCTGGACAGACCACAAGAACTTGGAGTACTTCCAGAAGTCACAGAAGCTGAACCGGCAGCAGGACAGGTGGTCCCCTGTACCTGTCCCGGTTTGACTTCGCCCTGTTCCACCAGCTGGGCTGCCTCATGGGTCGTCTGGACGCGCTCTCCTGTCATCTGGACCATGGGGTCGAATCCAAGAACTCAGATGTTACGCTCCTTTGGCTGGAGCTTTTCCAGATCTGTGCAATGAAAGGAATTGCAGTCGACGGACCCGAGATTCCCCTCCTGCACAATGTCCGGAAGGTGTTTGTGACTGAGCCGGAGCTCGAGGATCCTGTCACACTCATCACCCAGGAGCTTCTCAAGAACCAAAAAGCCCTCTCTCCCTGTTCGGCCAAATGGCAAATCCCAGACGGACTCCTCCTGTTTCACAGTAAGATTGTCGTGCCACGGAATAAGGACCTCCATCACTGGATTATAGAGCAGCACCACAACACACGGGTTGCTGGACATGCTGGCTGCTTCAAGACATTGGAGCTCATCTCCCGGAACTACTGGTGGCCCTAGTTGTCCTGACATATCGGCCAGTACGTCAGAACCTGCGACACATGCAACCAGACAAAGGCACTCTGGCGACTTCCCCACAGTGAGCTTCATCTGACCAAGATTTGAGATGAGCACTGGGACACCATCTCAGTGGACTTCATCATCGAGCTTCCGGAAGCGCATGGGTTCAATGCAGTCATGGTTGTGGTTGATGTCCTCAGTAAGCAGGCCCACTTCAATGAGTGCCACACCAGCCTCGGTGCTGTCAGAGCCACCCAGTTGTATTACCAGAATGTTTGGAGGCACCACAGGATCCCCCAGAAGTATATTTCTGATCATGGTCCACAGTTTATCACCAAGCTCACTCACAAACTATGGTACCTTATCGGTATTGAACCTGCTACATCCACTGCTTACCATCCATAGACCGAACACATCAACCAGGAGTTGAAACAGTTCATTGGTACCTTCACAAGCTACAAACAGCACAACTGGGATGAGCTCCTGCCGGCAGCCGAATTCACCTACAACAACCACATCCACTCCTCGACGCAGCAGGTGCTGTTTATGACAGATACTGGTGATGGGCCGGCAATTTGTCCAGTGGTAAAATCAGCAAAAACAGGCTGATTTTGCAATATTCTGAATATTTGCGGGAGTAGGTTGAAACACCAAGGAGTTCACAGACATGTGTTTGATGGGAACAGCACGCACTGGTCTGTGGCGTGTCAAGAAGGAGACTTGTTGGAAGGAAATGGGAACACATTTCATACAAACAATGGTTTCTATGTGAACAATAGCTGTTTGAGATTGACTGTGCAGACCAAACAGTGTAGATATAAAAGCTCGATGTAAACTCGATGAAAAGAGGAATATACTTCACCTTTCACCCCCTCCTCTTAGTTCGGTTTCTCTTGTTTTTTCATATGTCGGGACACCATATTCCAAGGGGGGGGGGTGATGTCAGGGGAACCCCCGCTCTGGCCAGTTTTCCGGCCACTTCTCCAGCTGATTTCACCCTTCCGGCTGGATCTGCTCTGGACACTTTTCCATCCAATGCTCCGGACACTTTTCCGGCTGCCGCTCTGGATGCTTCTGCACCCGTCTATTTGTCTGCCCAACCATCTGGGACATCTGTCTGCTCTCACTGGCACGTGCTATGTGATCAGGCCTGGGATCACTGTAGATACCTCCAGACACATGCTACTGGGTAGTTAATAATTAGTATATAAGGTATTTGTCTGCCCAACCATCTGGGACATCTGTCCACTCTTGCTGGCATGTGCTATGTGATCAGGCCTGGGATCACTGTAGATACCTCCAGACACGTGCTACTGGGTAGTTACTAATTAGTATATAAGGTTTCGCCTAGCATGGGAATCCCCATCCTTTCTTCTCTTCGGATTCCCTCGCTAGGTGCATAGTATTTCTGCTCCTGTATTCTAGTACATATATTTATACTTCGGATTCCCCCGCTAGTTTCTGTGCCCCGTGCCAAGCTTAAGGTTGCCCTTACAGTTGGCAACACAGTCCACACAGATGTGTGGGGACCCACCACCATTGAAACACCACAGCACAAGAAGTATTATGTTTCTTACACTGACAAGGTGTTGTGATACACGGTCTTGGTTCTGATGTGCTCGAAGGATGAGACACTGGGGTCTTTTGAAGATTTTGATGCGCGATGGGAGACAGAACATGGAATCCAGATTAAAATCATCCATTCCGACAACGAGGGTGAGTACAAAAGCCACGGGTTCAATAAATACCTTGCGAAGAGGGGCATCTGACACTGCCTTACTGTCCACCATATCCCCAAGCACAACGGAGTTGCAGAACAACTCAATCACACACTACTCGAGAAAGTGCATGCAAGAACCTATGGGGCAAGGCGTTAAAACATGTGGTCTGGTTGAAAATTTGAACCTCCACTCACGCATTGGGAGGTCATACACCTTACAAGGTGTTCCACAAATCCAAGCCTGACCTTCGCAACATCCACGAATGGGGATGTAAAGTCTTTGTTCACATCAACGACAACGGAAAACTCGATGGGCATGGGCAGGATGGCAGATGGCTGGGATAAGATCAGGAGAGCATCAAAGACCATCACATTTACTTCCCCTAGACTCACACTATTTGTGTCGAGCACAGCATGAAATTTCCCGAAGTCAAACAGAGTGGTGGAATTTGAAAAGTGCTGAATGAGGGGGAGAAGGCAGAGATTAGGGCAGACAAAAATTCACGGAGCATCCAGCAAATACCTGCTACAACTCCGGAACCCGCATTGATACCAACTCCACCCTCTCTTCTCTCAACATACCTCCATCCAGCCCACCTTCGAGTTCAAAAACCATGCCAGTCGCTCCGTGCGATATCACAAGTGCTATTGACCCGAAAAATATCATCGATGGTACTAGAACGTGTTGTGCCGTCCACATTGCAGATGGCAAGGACGATAACTCCTACCTGAACAATCTCGGGATGGAATATGCCTATGTTGGAATGGGTGACTTGTCAGATTCACCTACGGTTGAGGAGGCAACGAAGCAGGAAGATTGGCCACTGTTCAAAGCAGCGATGGACGTTGTGAGGTGAGACTTGCTGTAGTGTGCTGGAGGCAGTGTGCAGCAGCCTGATAAAATTGTCCTCTGGGAGGAAAGAGGGATTGGTGTAGCAGGTCTGGAAATGATAGAGATGGAGTATAGGCCCAGAGAAGAGGAGATGTTCAGAGAACTAGAGCTATTAGATGTGCAGAAGTGGGGGGTCAATTGACTGTCTAAAAAGCGAACATTGCAGGGTATTTATACTGTTTCCAATGGTCCTGGGTAAGCTCCGGCCTGTATAGCAACAAGCTCCGGCCTACACAGCACCCTGAAACGTGTTCCACATGCTCCATGTTCCATTTTGGGATGAGGAGACAGGATATCTCGTTGAGACAGGTCGTCTCTTCTGAGCTACATTGCCTTGTCTTCATTCTGTGATTGGCAAGGTGGTTCTCTCCTCTCTTTGGATCGTTCCAAGGCACTTTGGAGGCCCAGGAGAGCAATAGTTTGATATGCTGTGGAGGGAGATCGGTGGTCTCGTGTTCCTGGGGGAGAAGCGAGCAGTCTCGTTGTAGAGACGAGCGATCTCGTCGAAGAGAGGGGTTGTTGGTGAGGAGACAGATGATCTTGTTGTCTCAGGGAATGAAGAATATGTTTGTACGAGGCCAATGAAGTCGTTTTTAGGGGCTATGAGGTGGTGTACCATGCCTAGCATGTTCACCAACCTCACAACGTAGAGATGGAAGTGATGAGGAAAACAGGCACCTCTGGAGACAGACTTGTTCTGAGACCGATTGGCCAAAATGTTGTTGGATCAAAGTGGGCACTTAGGATCAAGCCCAAAGCTGACGGCGAGATTGACAAGTACAAGGCTCATCTCGTCGCCCGTGGCTTCACACAGGTCCAAGGTGTTGACTACTTTGAGATCTTCTTGCCTACCACCAAACTTTCTTCCCTTTGCACCATCCTATCCATCGCTACCCAATTTACTGTAGAATTTCATTCAATTCGGCATGAGTTGTGACCTGTGACCCAAAATACCAATTCGGCACTTCAGCAACCAACAAATTTTGGTGTGCCACCTCCAAAAATTCAGCATTCAAGACGAAAAATTTCGAAAATTCTGCCTTTTTTTGCACCAAGGGAGATTTGGCCCAATGTCACGCATTTTACATTTGGCACTGGGTGCCGTGACTCGTGACCGAGACCAAAATTCATCGCGGCACAGGGGGTGCGTGACGCGTGACCGCCGAATTGAATGAAATTGTATAGTAATTGGGATATTAAAGTTTTCGACTACTCGGCGGCATTCCTCAATGGAGAGTTCGCACCGGAGGAGGAGATTTATATGGAGCAGGCCCCGCATTACTCGAACAGCAACTCCCAGAAGGTCATTCGACTTCGGTGCACAATTTATGGTGTAAAGCAGTCGAGCCGCAAATAGTATGAGAAATTAAGCTCATCTCTCGCTACACTCAGCATCTATCCACTCCACTCCGACCACGCCATCTATCGTCTCGTACGCGGGAACGATATCGCACTCCTCGCCATTCACATCGATGACAGCACAATCACCGGGACGTCGCTCACATTGATTGATGAGGTCCAGGAGGAGATTGCGGGTATATTCCGGATTACAAAGTTGGGACCGATTAGCTAGCTTCTTAGAATAGAGGTCAAGCGAAATCACGAGAAGGGTACGCTGGCATTATCTCAGACAACGTACATTGACTCTCTCCTTCGTACATTCAACATGACGGACTGCAAATCAGTCTCAGTACCTTTGGATCCCACGGTTCAACTCAGTCGCGAACAATGCCCCACAGACCCGACAGCTGTCGCAGAGATGAAAAGAGTTCCTTACCGTGAGCTAATTGGCGGACTCGTCTGGCTCGCAACTACTACTCGACTAGACTTGGTGTTTACAGTCTGTGTCTTATCTTGTTTCATCGACAATCCTGGAATTCCGCATTGGACCGCCGCAAAGCGCGTACTTCAATATTTGAAGGGGACACGCTCTCACGCGCTCACATACAATGCATCTGATGCTACGCTTGGTCTCGACATCTTTGCCGAAGCCAATAGTATGTCCCTTGAGAATCGCAAAGCCGTGTCCAGTTACACATTCATTTTGAATGGTGCCGCGGTCTCTTGGTCGTCCAAACAGCAGGAGATTGTCTCTCTATTCACGACAGAAGCCGAATACGTCACCATCACATATGCCGCGAAGGAGGCTATTTGGTTTCGCCATTTAATGGCCGAACTCTTCGCACCATTCAATTTTCCCTCATCATTTACAATGATAACCAGTCTCCCATCGCATTGGCGCACGCAGAACTCGGTCAATTCTATGCCCGCACCAAACACCTTGATATCCGCTTTCATTTCATTCGCTAGAAGATCGGAAACAGGACTCTGGAGGTCATGTATTGTCCGATGGCCGAGATGACTGCCGACATACTCACCAAGGCTCTCGCTGCCTTCAAGTTCAAGCCGCTTGTTCAAGCGCTCGGATTAATTCCAGCTTGAAGGGGAGCGTTGGAAAACTTGCAAGCCGACACGTACGCTACCACGTTGTGCATGGAGACGCACAGCACGGTGAAATGTGTACCGTCGCGTTGTGTAGTTTCAGCTGGTCTGAAACTATTTACTTCTTGGATATTCATTGTGCTACGTACCTTTTGTGTACCATTGTTCTTAGGGTATAAAAGGGCCTCTCTCTTTCTTAAATAAATCATTGTTTTATTCTTCCCCTTCTCAGTTCACACCACCACAAATTTTCTACACATAACCCCGAGCCGGAGACTAAAAAACATATTGAACTTGAACACCATTGTCGCCTGAGACTCGAAGTTCAACCAAAGGTCAACAGAAGGTTCAGTGGCCTTTGAGATGCTGGCCGAATTGCCGATGGTGACGTGACGTGACTCCCCAACATCAAACCACCATCATGTCATCGGATGCCGATGGAGAGGAAAGGCCTCGAAATCCTGCTCCGAAGACGAAGAAAGGGCACAGGCCATGCGATATGTGTCGACAGAAAAAGAGTGAGTGCTACTGTGCCACCCTGATGATGCGACTGTTCATCCAATCATATTACCAGGACGTTGTGAGCCCTCATGTCCTATCTGATCCTAGAAGGTGTCCAATCTTCGCCAAGGCGTTGGAGAGGAGCCGTGTGACCATTGTGTTAAACATGAATTCAACTGCACGTATCAGCAGAAAACAACGGTAAATCGGTCGCTCGATGCATGGGTTCGGCTCAATTGTATGGCCAGCATCGTATAGCGACGACAAATAATTCTTCCAGGTACAATGCATACTTGACTGGCGAACCAAGTTCTGTTCACTCTCTTGAAGCCCGGCTCAAAACTGTGGAGGGTATCCTCAGAGGGTCGAATATTGTTTCTACCGCAGGATCTCCTCATGCTTCGTCTGATTCGATCCCGGACCTCGACGGGCCCGGGGTTCGGCTAGTGACCTATGCTCTCAGAGGCATAGACAACCCCTTTCTGGCGCCGCACTCGGACGATTTCAGTTTCCACCAGGTTGCGGAAAGTTTGCAATCACTGTCACTCGAGGACTGCAGCAATCGCGGTTTCCAGGGAAAATCCAGCCAAGCAATGCTCATCAAAGCTGCTGTCGATCTCAGGTCCCGCGCAATTTCTCCACTGCCGCTGCCGGCTCCTGTTTTGCTCCCGTCCAAACCATGGTCTGTCGCGCCGGTACTTATTCCGTTGCTTGCATTTGCACAAATATTCACTCGCTGTAAATTATCCTGACAGTGGGAAAACCTCCCTCCCCCTTGCGAGTACTCCTTTCCTCCAGAAGATTTGACGATACACCTCGTTTCGTTGTATTTCTCCAACATCAACATTTACTTCCCTCTCCTGCACCGTCCTACTTTCGAGACAGACGTGGCCACTGACATCCACCTGTCCAATGAAGGTTTTGCTAGGACCCTCCTCCTTGTTTGCGCCCTTGGCGCTCGTTATTCGGACGATGCACGCGTGCACCTTCCACCGCCTAGCGGAACGGCCGGGTGGAAGTGGTTTGAACAGGTTAAACTGACGTTGTCGGGGCAGCCGACGTTATACGATCTTCAGTGTCACTGTGTAACTAGTTGCTTTCCCCCTCCCACCCCGACTAACATGCTTTTTTTTTTGCAGCTGGCTGTACAATTCCTCGAGCGCATCTCTGGGCCGCGTGCTGCGTGGACACTGGTGGGGTTTGGTGTCCGGCTGGCCCAAGATATAGCCGCGCATCGGCGGAAACCACTTATGCGAACGATCACTGCAGAGGAGGAACTGGAAAAGCGCGCATATTGGTTGGTAGAACCTAACCGTTTCAATTTCAATTACTAAAATCGCTTTAGGATCATGCTCCTCTTCGATACGCAACTCAGCGTCGCCCTCGGTCGCACCATTGCCACTCAGGGCCATGAGTAAGTTCGGGCTCATCCGCCTCGTCACATCTGTATTGACGCGAGCCCTTAGCTTTGATTTAGACCTACCCGTGCGATCCGAGGATGAATATTGGGAAGCCAGCCCGCGGAATGCAGCATTTGGTCAACCTCGAAACAAACCGTCGTCGGTTGACTTTTTCAATTGTCACCTGAGGCTGGACCGGATACTCTCGTTTGCTCTTAAAATTCTCGTTCGTGTTGACACTCACATTCAATGTTTATCGATTGACTTTGTTACCAGTACGCGACGAACCGGAGCAAAACTTTGCTCGGTCTGGGTGACGATGGATGGGAAGAGAAAATAGTGAAGGAATTCGACTCAGCCGTGAACAGATGGTTGGATTGCGTCCCCGAGCATCGTACGTAATACTGGCCAAATTTCGCTTGGTTGCTACGATCTTCCTTACAGTTCGCTGGGACCCTGCGCGCACAAATGATCTCTTTTTCGATCAGTCCGCGGCTTTGTACTGCAACTATTACCTGACACGGATACTCATCCACCGCCCTTTCATCCCCGCGATACGGCCTTCGGAGGGACCGATGGTGAATACTCACCACATCCCGCTCAACTCAATTAATCTTTTGTGCCAGACCTTTCTGTCCCTCACGATATGCAACAACGCTGCGCGCGCATGCATTCACGTAGTTGAAGCCCAACATCGGCGAAGGCCTAACAACCCACTACTGTTCGGCCAGGTGGCAGTAACTCTTTTCGTCATTTCACCTGAATTGACATTGGTTTCTAGACTGCGCTCTTCACGTCAGGAATCGTTCTTTTGCTCAACATTTGGGGTGCCAACCGTGGTGGTCGTGTGCAAGATGCAGACTTGTCCGATGTGCGCCGTTGTATGGACTTGCTGCGCGCGTGCACTCGCCACTGGTCCTCAGCGGGCGCTCTTTTGTATGATTCCCGTGCATGTCAGCATAGAATTCACTAAATATTTATTTTCCAAGGAATACACTTGAACAACTACTTAAGGTCGATCAACCGCAACCTGTGAGAGTTCCACAGGAATCCGAATCGTCACCTTTCGTACAATCCGGAAGCAGACGCGGTGACGGAGCGTCCTCGATTCGGCCCTCATCGTGGAACGGCGACCTCGGTGTGCCGAGCTCAGACTCCGCCTTCTCATGGCCAGCATACGACCCTGCACTTGAGACTGACGGCAGCTCGTACATTCTGCTGAATGACAGCTACGGTCCAGACAGTGCACCCGTTCGTGCCCCGAATGCCGAGTGCCCCATCTTCACGGGAGGGAGTGCCATCTCTCTTCCAGACCCATCGCCTTTTCCGGACGCTGTGGGGAACAGGACGCAAAGGAGCGAGAATATCGCTGATATGCACATGGATACGGTGGCCATCTGGTCAGATGCCCCGAGCGGGTTCGAGTAAGTGGATTAGATATGCGGTCGTTGTTGAGATATCACCTGATGCGGCTATACCGTTTGGCAGAGTTTCTGACTGGGATTTATACCTCGCCTCAATTGGACACAAGTAGTAGCCCCACACTCACTATGTTGCAATTCCCTTCTGCTCGATTTCATGTAAGTAGTATGCATAGAGTCAGAAAACCGAACCAGTGGTTGGAGCGACGAAATATTCCGCACTTGGAGAGTGTTTCGATACAGAAATAGTTAAACTGTATGGGCCCTTGATTTGGCGGTGGAGAAGCCAACCTTTATAACTCGTTCAACCAGGTTTCAACTTTGCCATGCTTGCACGTTGCTTCGTTGAACGGCGATCAAAATAAAATGATACTGCCGGCTCCGCGGGTTCCTCACGTTTGCGTTACGTTGTCGTCTCTGACTCCTCCCGGACGCTGCGGACGGAGATGCTTCGCCGTGCTCTCAAGTTCGGACCTCGTCAAACGGGCTGGAACGATCCATCCCCGTGGCTCGTGTTGTTCCATGGTCCAGCTGCTTGCCCTTCACTTGAACCACTTGTTGAGCCACTGCGATGAGAAGAGTGGAGAATGCCCTCGCTACTTCCCCTTCTGCCGGCGCATGGAAAAGAGCGGGAATCAAAGCGTCGGGCCCGAATGTGACTCGCATCGATGATTCATGCGCGACGTCCGCTGATGCGCCGTATTCCTGCCCCATTTGGCTGCTTTCCCTTGGCTTTGACACAACATAAAAGGTGGCTGTGGCCAAACCTCCTGTCATCTCCACACCTCAATGTTCCAACCATTCGAAAACTTCTCGCAATTCTACCCCGGCCTCATCTTATGGTGCGACCCGAACTCACCCGACATGGAGATGACCACGCTCCCGCCCAACGCAAGTTATGACCGCAGGGCGCGCGAACTTCGTCCATGCCTTGTAGTCTCGGTCAACCAAACAATGCAAACGTTTGAGGCTGCGCGCCTCTGTGCGACTGTGGTCAGAACCTGCCCTGCTTGGTCCCTGAGGATGTTTGTTGATCACCGTGAGATACCAGCCTACTGACACGCGCCAATGGGTGCGCGTCGACAGCCCACCGCAGCTTATTTGGAAACTCCTCGCGTGGATCTGGATCGGCACACCTGCAACTGTGAGGATGGTGCTACATAACTCCAAGGCAATGCATCGTGTGTCCTTCGCATTTTTACTGGCAGCGGACATAAACAGACCGTCAAATCAGCACACAAGGACCCGAAGTATACCGATCCGCCTGTGGCCGCTTCGAACCTACAGAACTATTGGATCCACCGTCAGAATTTTTTGAACCAGAGTACGCCTATCCACGTGTAATTCGGCTGATTTGATTAAAATCTGTGAGTTAGTGTTTAGCAGTGGTACAAGCAATATGCACGGCCCGACCCAGTATTACGCTACGCCTGGTAGTACCACGTATCCCAGAAATCTAGCTAATTCCATTCAATCCACATCGACACGAAGCAACACATTCACCCAGGGCAGCAACACCGCTGCCTCTCAGCCAATGTTCAACCCAGCATATCCATCAAGCGGTCACTACGGCTACAACCCAGATATGAACTCACAGGCAGCGCCGCATCAGGAATTCAATACTCTTGCGCCACAGCCCGTCGTTGTCCCTCCGGGCTTTACCGAAACGCACCCAACTGCGCCGGGCTGGTGGCGTAATCCTGAAACCGGCTGGTTCTGGAACGTCGTGCATGGGCTGGTCCCACCCGCCTCTATGAGAGGTTCCGGCGCACAGCCGAAGAGCAGTCCGTGAAAGACCGATGCAGTCACGACTTTGTTTGTTTCGATTCGTGTTTCCTCTTTGATCCAAGTTCCACTTGGAGCTTCCTTAGACCCTGCTACAAAACCGCTGTTCTGTTGTGTTCGTTCTGTTACTCTTGTCCTGCATTCTGTTAGACTCTCTGCCCTCATATCAGGTGCGCGGCGCCCTCCGTGTTGCAAATCTCTGCGGCATTCCGCATTTCATAGACTTTCCCATATCTCTTGGACCCGTAGCTGAATTATATCCTGCTGTCATACTCAAATTTAAATTGTAAGATTTTTTACCTATAACTTTCGCATTACCGAGAGAACTGCATGATCGATGAGAAGATGGGATATTTGGATTTGTGAAACGTATCCTTCAGGCGTATAAATACCGGCAAGAATTATACATCGACAATATCTCTGATATTCGTTTGCGGTACCTCCGCTTCCCACACAGCAACCATCTCTGCCCATGCGTGGTCGCGGACCTGCTCCCCGTGCTCAGTATCCAGCCAACTCGCCGTCCTTCATATGGCATTCAAGCCGGAAAATACGGACAAAGAGTAAGGAGTGGGACGTACGTCTGCATCCGTGTGCGCGAGATATATGTGCCGGAGGGTGTCGCCGCTAGAAGGCCATATAGGATGTTAAGCGCGCCTTTCGAGGCGGGCCAGGCAAGAAGCTGGACTAGTGCGCTGCATCCACGATATTACTCTGGGAATTAACGGCGCGGAAGCAAGGCCGGATGTACCGTGCAATGAGAGGTAGTTTCGCGTCGCGCGGAAGGTCGGAGTCGTTCATCCCAGGGACAACTACACTGAACACAGTCAAAGATGAAGACAGTGAGGTTTATAGAAGAAAAGAAGCACTTGACAATTATCCCCTGCGCCAGAGTGAGCGCAGCAATCTTCTTGGCGATGAAATAGTTGAACAATTTGGAGGTGGGGTACCGGTCGAACGAGTTGAACTTGGATTCATCGTTCAGTGCTTGGAGGATATTTTGCTCGAGTCGTTCTTGGAATTTAGCGACATTCTGACCTGCAATATTCAGATTTCATTTGTGCAAACAAGGATGTGAACAGAGAGTAGGCATGTACCTCCAGATCCAGTGATAGTGAGATGCGGTGGGATGTGATCGGAGTTGGGAAGTTTCCCCAGACGCGCAGTCTTCTGAAGGAGCGGCAGAAGAAGTACCGCCAGGAGTCCGGTCGACAGCGCATTGACTTGAAAACTAAGTTTTTTGACGTCAGTTGAATCGAATTAGGGAAACCTTACAGCTAATGTCGGAACCGAAGGCGCGGTCGAAAATTTCGTGTTTTGGGACGTTTTCAAAGAATTGTTAAAATCTCAACCAGTTCTCCACCGATTTGGATGAAACCTAGTTAGATCTGTCGGGCTAATTCATGCGCAATTAGTGACAGAAAGCGATTCATAAAAATATTATATATTAGGTAATCTGTGCTTTTGGATCATTTTCGTGCCAAATACCATTTTGCATGTCCAGGACATGTCCCAGTGACCTAATATTTCGGGAGGGATAACTCATATACCTGGCCAAACACGTGATAGAGCCTGAATTGCGGATATTTTAGTTGCAGTCCTTGTAGCTCCTTTGGATATATTTAGCAATTTGGGCATGCAGAAATATTGCAAGGATCGCATTTATACCGAGGTTTTATATGATTCTGGCTCTATCACATGTTCCCTTAGGTATACAAGTTGTCCCTCTCAAAATACCAGGTCACTGGAACATGTCCTGGACATGCAAAATGGTATTTAGCACAAAAATGGTCCAAAAGCACAGATTACCTAATATAGAATATTTTTATGAATCGCTCTCTGTCACTAATTGCGCATGAATTAGCCCGACAGATCTAACTAGGTTTTATCCAAATCGGCGGAGAAATGGTTGAGCTTTTAACAATTCTTTGAAAACATCCCAAAACACGAAATTTTCGACCGCGCCTTCGGTTCCGACATTAGCTGTAATTAGCGGAGCCACCCACGTGGTCTCCAAACTGTCTGACGTCGTGGGCCAGCCATAAGTGGATACACCGGCATTTACAGCTAAAGTCGGAACCGAAGGCGCAACCAAAATTTTTCTGTTTTGGAAGGTTTTCAGAGAATTGTAAATATCTCAGTTAGTTCTGCACCGATTTGCATAAAAACAGGATAGATTTACTCAGCTAATTCATGCGCAATTAGTGACAGAGAGGAATTTTTGAAAATATAATGTATTAGGTAATCTGTGTTTTCGGAGCATTTTCACGCCAAATACCGTTTTTGCATGGCTAGAACATGTTGCAGGGGCCTAATATTTTGCAGGCAACAGTGCATGTAAGTAGGCAAGGAGGTGACAGAGCCAAAAGCACATGAAATATTCAGATAAGTGTGATTCTTACAGGATCTTCAGATGCAAGGAAATGCCGATTCCCTCCAATGCAGCTGGAAGAACAGTAATAAAGTTATGTGTATTTTTGGCTCTGTCACATCCTTTCCTCAGTATGAATATTGCTCCTCACAAAGTATTAGGCCTCTGCAACCTGTTCTAGGCATGCAAAAACAGTGTTTGGCATGGAAATGCTCCAAAAACACAGATTACCTAATACATGATATTTTCAAAAATTCCTCTGTCACTAATTGCGCATGAATTGGCTGAGTAAATCTATCTAGTTTTTATGCAAATTGGTGCAGAACTGACTGAGATATTTACAATTCTCTGAAAACCTTCCAAAACAGAAAAATTTTGGTCGCGCCTTCGGTTCTGACTTTAGCTGTAATGCGGCCCCGTCCAGTCTGTCGAGCGCAGCTTCGGCCTTGCGTGCAAATTGTGCGACGCTCGCAAAACGGGCCATGTCCAACTCCCACACTTCCAACACGCCTGCGAGCTGCGTCTCTTGCATGATTGTTTCTCTCGCGGTATTTCCCTTCGCCGTGTCGCGAACGGCGAGGATAACGCACGCGGCGTTGAGGCGCGCGAGGTGGGTCGCGAGCGCGAGACCGAGCCCGGTATTTGCCCCGGTGACGATGTACGTGCGACCCTCCAGCGATGCTGCCGGTGCCGGGTAGCGAGTTGTGAGCTGCGCTAGGATGGTGTTTCCCAAGACATGCTTCGCAATATCGCCGGTTGTAGCCATTGTGAATCGAGATGAAGTTCGGGTTGGACGAGGAGCGAACTAGGGTATTTTGCTGGGCGTTGTTAATTGCCGGTATTTAAACGAGGATAGGTGTGATCCACACCACTCGGCAGAAATTACTGGGGCCAGGTTCGTCGGAAAAGCGGAAAGCGGTTGCACAGTCTCGTGTACTTGGAAATGATCTGAGCCGTCCGGAAATGTTTCCGCTGCCAGAGCTCGCAGCTTGCGAGACTCCGATGATCACGAGACGGCGCAGTTTTCGTTCGTGCCGGGCGCATTCGTCATGACCTCCTGGCTGTCTGGCCTGCGGCAAATTAACCAACGATAATCTAATGTTGGGCTCAACTCGGGCGAGTTGCTAATACCACAAAAAATAACTCTTTGCCATGTTCATTTCTTGCGGATCTTGCGGCTCGACCAAGGCTCGACATAAGACGTTTGAGTCATTCGATTACTCGCAGGCATACGGAAGAAGACGGGGGATCTGCCCAGAAGTCGGCTTGAGATGAGAGGAAGATGGTGGGAGTGTGAGGGTGATTTTGGCCACGGAGAACTTGAAGCAGGCAGACACAAGGGTAGACACGTTGTGTGAAATTCCAACGCGAAATTTCTTGATGTGGCAGTCGGGCCCGGGCCTTCGATGGCGCCAGATTTTACAGGATACAGTTCAAACGCGAAGACTGGCGCGAGCTTGTTGAAAAAAATGCCTCCGGTGAAAAACGGAGAGGAAAGATTCAGTAATCGCTAGGCAGTTCAGTGATCCGCTGATTTCCTGATCTGAAACACGATCCTCGTTTTCTCTCTATGTATATTGATACTTGTTCGTCATCAATATAGAGTATCTGTCACAGAGACTTATGTTTTCTCCGGCAGCGGCTTCGTGAAAGCTGTTCTCCGACTGACGGACCGAATTTATGAGGGGAAATCAGGTATCGCGGTGGGACTACATGACCCGAGGCTGACGCGACGAGTGAGGCAGGAGACCTCATCTCGTCGGCATGGCAGCCCTCAAGCGGAAGGCTCTAAATTGAAGCAGATGGTATCTTCATCTTCCCCGTACCTGCGGAGAACGACGACGAATGACGCCAACTCTTCAAGAGTGGCGGATTTATAGAACCATGATACCGTCGGAAACCATTTCACGGAGATCACCGTACAGCGTCTCAACCACAACTAAAAAAGAAACACGGAGATGATATTCGCAGTGCAAGCATCCACACAGACACATAATGTAAAGAAACAAATTGAAGCCCAGTCGCGCGAGCTTTCTTCTCGTCCTTCCAAATGGATCAAAAGTCCCGAAGAAGATATTCGTTCAACTTGTGTGGTTAGTTATTTTCTGTTCTGAAACTTACAAATTTCGCTTGGCGGCATGCCGACCCATTCAGATCAACAGTCCATAATGCGGAAGAACACCAGAAGGCCACAGTATGTATGCCTCTCCGACACAGCCGAGGTTCAACCAACAACCCTCGATTTCCTACACAAATGCTCCTCGTCGCGGTTCACTGAACATTCGAGGCGGTCGGTTTGTGGCAGGTAATTAATCGTGGAATTGAACGTCCGTTCATGATCCGGTTTCCTTTGCAGGCCCAAACTTGATCTAACTGAATAGCGCAGGTCCGCTGCGGGGTGACTCTTGTCCGTTTGTCCGTGTTCATGTATAGCCAGCAACACATAGCTCCCACTGGCTGCCATTATCTCTCGCTATGGAATCACTGACGTTGGTTTCAACACGACTGAAATCCCTGCTACTGTATCTCACTTACCAGCCCATCGCGAATTTGTATAGTGACCACTGTTATGACCGGATCACCTCCTGCTTAAACTCCAGGCTGCTCCGTCTCTTCGGTTGAGCCATTAAGCGAAGCAGATCGCACTGTCCGTTGCTCGCATACGAACTAAGGTTGTTGCAGCCAGCTGTGCGCTATATAAATGCTAGCGGCGACGAGGAATCATCGACTACCAGCCAGCCACAGATGTACTCGCACATTAATCCATACGCAACCTGGTCGAACTCACACGTCCGCAGAGCGGTACCCGGCGTACCCTCTGTGCATGGCGCTCTCCCCTTTGCCGCCGACCCCTCCGCTTCAAATTTGGTCATCTTCTATTTTACCGCGTTCAAGCCCAGTATTTTGAATTGCACTGTCATCGGCCAAAACACATACCCATACTTCAAAATTACGACCGATGTCTCCATGCCTGGCTACACGGCCGTAAAGAATCCGGACGGAAAGACGATAGCCCTCATAGAGTGGAAGAATCGGCCGCTAGCTGAAATACGAAATGTATTTTCGAAACAGCGCGTCTCCGACTGGCTCCCCTTATCGAAGGATGCGAGGTGAAATTCGAGTCGCCCTTGCAAATTCGCAACACGCTGACGAATTATGACTCGCTGCAGCCATAGAACTATGAAGATAAACGGCCAGCAGTACATCTGGGCACCACAGAACAGCACAATATGTGTATGTTGAGATGTGCTCTAAAGTCATATCCAAACTAACTTTGATCGGAAGTTGTATCCAGCTGGATCACAGACCCCGGAGCTGCTTGCGCGAATCTCCCGGCGCGAAGACGACAGTGTCTCGCTTGAGATTACGTCCACCGCTGTGACGACGGGTCTCCTGGAGACATGTGTTGTCGCCACAATTCTCCTGCAATGTGGGCATAAAATTGACTAGCGCAGTGTGCAGGTCTGGTCAGTAACTATTATGTATAATTGCGCCTACTTGTAGAGCTCTCAAAGTCTTTATAATTGCATCTCATCTGTAAGGTGCTCCCCGTCTGAGGATTTTCTGCCATCTTCTCAGGTCAGCGGGATCGCCTCTGTAGGGATTAGTAACCCGTGGATCCCGGTTTCTAGCTCCCAAAGGCGTTTACTAGGTCGTCAAGGAAGTGAGGTCACCGCATTTTGCTTTTGTATATGTGTGGCCATGGTCCGGGTCGTTGCTCTTGAATTCCCCGTGATGCGGTCAAAGTTACACGAAAATTCCAAAGGGACGTCAAAGTGGACGCTCTTGGAATGAGGCCTTCGCAGTCGCTTTTTTGCTCGAGAACCATAATTGTGATGCCTAGCGCGGCATTGGAATCACTTGTTCAACACTGGAAGTTGGGAATCGGCTGATCGGCATGGATCGGTTTGATCACAGCGGCATCCCCCCGGCATCTCACTAGATTCCCAGCGCTGAGCGTCCATCAGGATGCATGCTAATTTTATCCGCAAAGGGGGGGACCTTACCCTCTAAGCAAGTGTGGGACTTTTTTTTGAAATTCTTATCGTTGCGCTCTGAGCTTGAATGGCAGCGGCGCAAGCATGCTTGAAATGAGCATGAAACACCAAACACAGAGCTCGAGTCTCGTCTCTGTACCGCATCTGAAGTGGCTGACTCGCAGCACACACCAGCGTGCCCGATTTCAGCCATGCCGATAACTTCATGGCTGGACGCAGAGTCTATGATCCATTTCTTTCCACACTATACTCAGGCACGTGTCGAACTCCCTCATGGGCGAAACTCATCTGCCCTCGAACGCAATCTATAGGCCCACAGATCCATTACTTCGGGCAACAGCTATCTCCGATGGGTGTACATTACAATGGGCAGATATCTGCGTTCTGCAGCAGGTATAAACAACGACAGCCTGGTGGAGGCGATTTCAACTCACGGGGCAGCACTTGGTCTGGTCAACTCTTACGGGCCCGCAAACTCTGTACCCAACAGGACAGGCAGCGCCTTGCAGGATAGTGAGCTGTGCACACTGGTCAGCAAGTTGAACCTCGATCCACAATCGCAATACTAACACAGTCTGTTTTCGCCGCGGCAACCGTGAAGAGGGGGGCGAGGAATGCGAGGACGTTGAACTGCATGCTGAGCTGGGTCTGTGTGATGATTCTGACTTTACCTCCTGGTAAGGATGCCTTTTATATCGTCGGATGCACCCAAGAATAGTACCTGCCGCGCGACCCTGCTCCTGAGTCTCAGGCTAAGATGCAGTATCAATATATCGAGCAAAAAGATGGTGGCGTTGACGCAAAGTGGTGCCCCTCTGAGGTGGCTCCTCAGAAACATTTGAGGGTATTGATTTCGTTCATATTCTGGTACTCATCTACCTACCTACCTAGATCCAGTGCTCCATTTTTACACACTGATATATTTCCTGTCACCATCCAAGTATCGGTTGAAACAAATCGTTGTCGTTTGCTTCCGTAGCCGTAAATCTTGTCGGGAATACATAATTACTGGACGCGTTGGACATTCGGCGCCAAACGTCTTTCCCACGGTTTGATTTCGACTGGATTAGTGCATATTTCTTTCACATCTTTTTGGGGAACCTAGGGACCTGGAAGCCTCAAGTGTTGGATCTTATCTACGATTAATTGCTCTCGCGTGCTTGAAACCTGACGGGTTTTGCTCTTTCTGACAGACGATCAATGCGATGTCATGCTATGGTCTCGTCGCCGTTGCCCATTTAGTCGATGTCTCTGCCTTACTCGCCGACGGCGTACGCCAAAGCGCTCGTTACCGTGGACGTTATTTGCAGAGCATGCATGGCTGTGGGATCGGTGTATTGGTTCCGGTTGAGAAAGTAAGGTCGGTGGTGGCTGGCCGTTCCAGACGCCGACAAACTACCGACCTGTAGGCAATTTCAATCGAGGTGGACGAGCCTTTTTTGAGGCTGCGCAGCTCAAAGTAGGTCGCCGACTTGACAGAATGAGTGGGCGCTGAAAGTCGAGTTGAGAACCGCATAGTGTAGCAGTATATCACTGAATACTTACATGGAAAGGTTCAACGCCAACTTCTGCTTGAATGGCTACAGTACAATCGAATACAATATACACTTTACATCTGGTGTCCCGTCCGTATTACCCATTAAACCAAACCATTAACCTAGACCATCGACCCCGATGGCCGTTTAAGCTGTAACGGCAGCAGGCCCCTGACCGGCACCGTGCTCATCGCGGTCTCCGACGAGGCACCCTCTACGTCGTTCTGCAAGAGCATCGAGTCGAGGTTGAGCATCAGCTCGTTTGAGGTCGCTTTGCGGAGGTTCAGGAGCATGCGCGAGGTCATGATGCCGATGGCCGCGTGGAAGGGACTGGATGAGAGGTGAGATTGAATGGATGAGGAATCCAAGCCTTGCGTACCCGTAGCTGAACCATGGGATGTGCGTGACACTCTATTATTTATTTTCAGTAACCTCCAGGCAACCAGAGCACGCAGCGTACCACAACCATGAGCTATATCAATGAATTGTCAGTGTAAGCGACTGTGCGCCCAAAGATGGTGCTCACATTATTGAACACCAGCAGGGCCGCAATTCTGCATCATGTCAGTTAGGAACAAGATTTTTGGCAAGAACTCACCCAAAGAAATACAAGATATTGTCGCGCAGAAGAACCTGGTGCAGCGCAAGGGTGCCGTCTTTTCGAAGGGATGAGATGGCCGATTCAAAAGTTTTGACTAGGGCGAAGCCGAACAGGATGCCTTCGTAGACGGTTGCTGCCATGAGACATGTTTAGGTGCTACATGGGGTACGAAGAACGTAGGATGACCCACCTGGGACCCACTGTGCCCATTCAATGCCAGAATGCAGCGTCGGGCATCCGGGGAGCCTCAGATCGATGGCGGGCGCAATAACGGACGCGCGCCGCGAGTGGTCGTAGACGAGGATCCAGATGAAGCTCGCAATAGAGCCCACAAAAAGCACGAGGTTAACCACCGCTATCTAGTCAGTTGTGAGATATAATACACTTTAATGTACAAGATTGCGACTCACTCGTTTGGAACAATTATATAACGCATAGACGCGTAGCTGCATTATAATCTCCACACTCCAGAGAGAGATCGCCCCAACTACCCGGATGACAGCGTCCATCGCCACGCAACTGGATTATGAATGAGAACCGAAGGCCCGACAGCGGTGAAACCATACAGATTATTAGAGGTTATTCCAGGTCGCGCAAAGACGTGGATTTGGATAGCGTCGAATAATAGAAGTGCGATGCTGAGGAAATCCGTTAAAAGAAGTCTTCCTTGGAGGATGGAACTGACGTGTAGTATCGTATCTGCACGCTAGATCAGCGACCCGAACACGGCGGTAACACGGAAGAAAATTACACACCCAAAAAAACAAGAATTTGCCGAAATTTAGTCGTTGTGGCTGAGGCGAAACTTGAAGTGTGTGACGGCTGAAAGCAAAAGAGACTAACCCAGATATAGCGGATCTGTCCAGAGTATCAGTCCCTTGCAATTGGTACCATGAAGTTTTGGAGCCGACATTCGCACCTCATCCTCCAGGGTGACCACTGCAGTGAGGTTGAGCAGCGAACGTTCATGACAAGAGGCACACAAACGATAATCATGAAGGGCCCAAGTCAGCCCAACGACTAAGCAGCTGATTCAGAGAACACCATAGAGATGAAGATGGCGAACTCACGGACGACGTATAGAGGTACAAGGTTCCCTACAACCAGCGGGATGAGCGGACTCGACTCTGGGATGTCTGTCGAAGACGACGAGGAAGAATATGAAAACGACATGGCGGAGGCAGAAGAAAAGAGCCTGTGGGAGGAAAGCAATTGGCAATCAAGCTGAGCGGTGATGCGAAAATTATCAATCGAACGAGGATACGGTCAAAGGAGGAGGAATGCTGTGGTTGCGAGCGATTTGGAATGGTGGGAGCCTCGGAATCATCGCAGCAGAGAGCAGAAATCAAGATGGCGAGGGCTCCTCTCAAAGGACGACTTTCCTCGAATTGAAGTCAGTCAAAATCAGTCATCGGAGATCAGCGGCGTCAGATCCAGGTAAGGGTGATCATTGATATGATCGAGGTACCGGTAATCGTCGATTTGGAATTGGTTGCCTAGCGGCGTTCTTCCCTTGGGGCAACCTTGGGGTGAAGCCACGATGATGACGATTGTCGTGCCGATCCACGTATTATTTTTGCAAAAAGCGTATTTCCTATCACCACATGCAAGACTACAATTACAGACATGGTTGAGTTTTTTGAGCAGAATTTTTTGTTCAACTCAGCTGGTAGGTGGATCGAATTGAAACAGCCAACCAGGTCCGGTCCAAAGAGCGCTCAGCGATCAGACGGCTGAGAACCGTCAGTATCCTTAGAAAACATTTTAGACGCGACGAAGATTTTGCCGAATTACCTACCGTTTCAGCCCGGAAACCAAGTCTTCTTGGAGTGCAATTCAAGAAGAAAATTTAGGCCCACAGGACGAAGTCAAATTCCAACCAATCTTCCCACCCGGATGATTAAACACATTGCAAGTGTGCATGCACGAAATCCACCACATCCAACAGGTACTTTTCTTTCACACCATCCGGCTCATTATGCAGCTCGTGGTATGCACCCTGGTGTATTCCGTGAATTTCATCAATCTCAAGGGAAGAGGGCCAGTATTGCTAACCGAATACGTGATCAGTTTCTTGTCCTGTGCTGTGATCTTCCCGTACAATGTGTTGGTGCCTTCAACCGAGTTTACCTGAAGAGTATAAGTCATGAAGGTTTAGCCCAATTAATACTTAAATGGCCCGTACGGGATCCGCGTCACCGTGCAAGAACAACACCTGGGCTCATTAACTCGATGCACACACAACTTGCACCGCTTCAGAATCACTCACCGGCGTGTCTTCCGGCCAATGAGCATAGCCCTCCTCAAGTATTCTCTTGCCCTGACGATTCACTCCGTCACAAACCAGCAAATGGCTATCGGAAACGTAGTTCTTACCGCCGACAACATATCCAGCCGACATCGCCAGCTGCCTGGCGCTATGACGAACGGGTCCGCGACGTAAGCTGAATTCGTCTCGGTATTGCGGGAAAGCTCCTGAAAATTTTCTCAGCTCTACGAATACGGACACTGCAACCACTAACCCACCTGCGGCTTGACTCTGGCTGGGGCCAGCGCATAAGACGCTATTCGTCCCAACCAATATACGGGCCGCGGCGGGGGAGTGGTAGGTGTTATGCAAGGTGCGCTGGCAATTACCCCCGCGAGCGAGGAAACGACGGGCGTCTTCGCTCGCTCAACGTCGCAGAGCAGCCCAAGCACGATCCCTCCTCCCTACACAAACCATCAAACTTTTGAAATTTCAACTCGCATTGAAATCGCCGAACGACCCACGTACCATCGACGCTCCCATAAGAAACACCGACAGCCCCGGAAACTCGTCCTCTGTCCTTCTCAGTGCCCACTCCACGTCGTCCAGTTGTTTATCCCAGTCCGTCTTCCCATACGCGGACGTCGCGCTCCTCTGCGTCGGATGCAGCGCCGTCTGCCCGAATCCGCGCAGGTCGAACGCAAAGACCGCGATGTCGTGCTCCGCCGCGAGCTGCGTGTGCAGGGCGTGGTACCGACCGCAGTGCTCCGCGGCGCCGTGCACGAAGACAAGCACGGCGCACGGGTTGGCGGCGTGGAATGTGCGGGTGTAGAAGTTCGTCCCGTAGGGCCCCGGGAGCCACGCGTCGGTGAACGAGGACGAGGAGGAGGAAGAGGAAAGCATGTGGAGTGGGTCACAGTGGGTGCTCGATTCCGCTTTGCTCTATGTCAGTCTCATGGACAGGCCCACGGTTGGTGAACTATAAGACCTCTGATCCTTGTTTGATCCTTCGAAGCAAATATTACGGAAGGACGGCGATCTGCGGGAACGAGTTCATTTCCCAACATTCATGGTCAAATAGCCGCAGTCAGCAGTCAGCCGCTCGGTCTTGGTAATCTCCCGAATGTGAAGACAAAAGCAACAACCTCAAAATTCTGCGACGAAAACCTCGGAATTGTCGGTTTGGGAACTCGCCAGGCGGCCCGCATCCACAAGGGGTTCAGCAGAACCTCTAGCCCTGGCTGTCAGCGCTCGGTGAAACAAGGACGGATAGCATATACCACCTATATATATGCACGGAACTCCAACCCTGTCCTATCCCCTGTCCTGCGATATCGACGTCAGACGAAATACTTACCTCCACACAAACTCAACCTCCAGCACATCCGCCCTTCATTAATGGGCCCTCGGCTCATCAATAAACCCTCGCCGATCCTCGATATCCGTCCTCACTAACGGTATTTCGATATCCCACCCATCCTCCTCCTCGTTCTTTCGTTTGAACTTTAGACCGACATAATCACCCATGATTGAATGGACCGCTCGGTCTCCGTAATCTTCTCGAACGCAAAGGTTTTTAAAAAAACTAACAACCTCAAAATTCCATTCCGAAAGCCTAACGAAAGCCCCGGAATTACCGGTTTCGGGACTGGGAAGCCGCGGGCCTTCGCATCCGCAAGGGGTACAGTAGATGCGGCCCTGGCGTCACAGTTGACAGATAGCACATACAAACGACAGATAGCATATACAACCTACCGAGTATTACCGTGCACCGAAATCCAACCCTGTCTAATCTAATCTTGTGTCAACTACCTCCTCAAAAAACTCGGCTCTGCTCCATTAATAAACCTCGCCAATCCTCAATACCCGTCCTCACTAACCATATCCCACCCCTCCTCTTCCTCTTTCTCTTTCTTCCGTTTATCCTTATCCCGCCTGCCACCCCGCCCCTCAGCCCCACCACCGTCTCTCCTCTCCGACACAACCCCAGTACTCACATGCCTCGCCACCCCCGCGCTGCGCCGCCCCCCGCCGCTCGCCGCCGCCTGCAGCACGTGTGCAAAGTCCACGCTGAATTGCGCATTTGCTCCCCCTCCTACCCCTGCCCCTGCCCCGCCACCTGCACCTAATCTCCCTCCGCCCCCAGAAACGGGGGCGGGTGCAGGTAGAGGCAGATACGGGTACGAGCAGCACGCATGCGACCGCCGCCCGAGCTCCGGCGCGCAGCACACCGCCCAGAGGTTGCTCAGCACGTCGCCCGCCTGCGCGAGCGGGATGGCGAGCCCCTGCGTGTGCGCGAGGTAGAGCACGGAGTGCAGGAGCATCGCGAGGGCGGTGGTAAAGTTTGGTTGTTCTGCCGTGTGTGAGGGTGCGCTGGATTTGGGGTTGGGTTGGGGAGGTTGGGAAGAGGAAGGTTGGGAAGAGGAAGGTTGGGAGGGCGCCGGGGTGGCACCGAGGCCGGGAAGGAATTGCGAGACGGAGGCGGAGAGGGACTGGGACAGTGAGAGGTCGGTGTATGGGCTGCCGGGGGGAGGAGACACGGGAGTCGGGGTGGGAGAGGCCGAGAGGGAGAGGTGCAGCGGGTGGCTTGCGGTCCATCTACACAACACGTAAACACATCATTTAATATCCGGTTGAAGTTGAATGAACGAATGTTCAAAGCGCCTAACGTACCTCCCCCACCCGCCCAGGCCCGGCCCAATCCATGGCACGCCGACCCCGAGCTTCCCGCCCTCCCCGTTCCAGCGCACCACGAACGGCAGCTTCACGCCCAGATAGAAGGCAAGCAGGCCGAGGAAGTGGACCGTGTGTCCTAGGACGGCGTTAATATGTTGTGGTGGGTATCGCCGCACGTCTCCCGGCACGGGCAGAATTAAATCGCCAATAGTCCATTCGCCACGGGAGCCGGCTTTGCCGCCAAGCGGGGGGCGGCCGCCGACTTCGACGATGTTGAATACTTCGACTAGTTCTTGGACGAGACCAACGCGGGCGGCTGTGATGAGGGAGGACAAGTGTGCGAGAGAAGCAAGCGGCGCAGCGAGCAAGGGGTGCGGCGTATTAGTTGCGGTGGTGGAGGTGGTGGTTGGCGAGGCCAAGGAGGTGGCGGCGGCGAGTGTGCGGCGTCGTTCAGCAAGCTTTTCGCGTAGGTTTCGGAGTCGGTCGCGTTCTGGTTCGGTCAGTGTGCTGCCAACGTAAGATGTAGAAAAGACCGACTTTTCTCGTTGTCTTTGCGTAGCCGTGCAAGGGCATTTAATAGCTCGTCGACGCGGGTCTGGACCTGAGTAACACCCGCCCGCGTAACCCGTGCTGCCTCTACCGCTCCCAGTGCTTTAGTTGCCTTTGCAACCTGCTCATCGCGGTCAGCAGCGAAGTGCTGCGTCTTCAGCCGGAAATCGCGTGTGCTAAGTCATTTGTATTAATTATTTGAGAAATAGATAGAAAAATACTTACTGTACACGGATACAGTCAGTACAAAAGAACTGGCGTTGTTTGAGTTCACAATTGTTGCACTCCATCACCGCGAAGGACAAGCTGCAGCCGCGTCATCGCTACTGATGCCTAATATGTGCAACTGTTGCGATCAATGTTGGTTGCTTTCAATGTTTCGGAACGTTGATCTGCTGCGGCGACGATGCGAGATGTCGGGGGACGGCTCTTTCATGATTTGCTTCCTTTTTCTTGTCCATGTTGCTCAAGGACGAGCTGAGGATCTGGCAGGCCGCGCGGAACGCCTTTGACGCAGGCAACTATGAACAGTCTCTCGAGCTCTTTGGCGTGCGTCCAAATATTCCCTGTGCAATTTCACTTGGGCTAATTGAAGGTACATACATGCAGCGCCTGCCACGATCCGCGACGATCTCCACGAACATGGGCCTCCTCTCCGCCGGGATGGGTGACCACGAGAAGGCGCTGAGCAGATTCACCGACGCGACCACAAGGGACCCATATCTCACTATTTCGTGTGTCTTTTCTGCGCCATGAAATACTCAGCGCTGACACTGGGACGTGTAGCTACTTCCAACGCGGTGTCTCGCACTTCCTGCTCGAGCGGTACCGCCCCGCCGGCAGAGACTTCAAGCGCGCGTGGCTTTCCCTGCGCGGGAACGAGGAGATGTGTGTCGTACCTCTCCCAGCGGTTTCATATTCTCATTACGCGTCTGTATTCTCAGAAACTACGAGCAGCTCGGCCTCCCCTTCCGCCTCTTCGCCTCCGAAGTCCTCTTCAACCTCGGCCTCTCCCGTATCCGCCTGGGGCGCATGGACAAGGGCATGGAATACCTCGAGAAGGCGAAGAGCCTCACGATGATTGACGACCACGACATTATCGAGGATGTATTACTGCAGAAGGGGGAGGGGTTTACCGTGTACAGTATCGTATGTGTTGTTTCCTTGCTTTCTCTCTCCTTTTCTCTTCGGTATCCTGCTACAATCCTGCATTTTCTCTGTCTCCGATGCTGAAACAGTCCAATACTAGGCCCCGGGTGTCCTCTACTGGCCCTCCGAGATCAAACTAAAGAGCATTGAACGCAAGGATTTCATGGGCGAGGCGGTGCGTTTCGAGTTTCGTCCTCCTCCTCCTCCTTCTCCTTCTTCCCGTCCCAACAAATCCCCGGTTCGATTCCTTCGATTCCATCTCATTCCTACTTCCCGTTGTCTCTTCCCAATCTTCCTCCGCCTCCAATTTTATCAACATGCACACTAACTTCGCTCGTTTTCGCAGACCCTCATCGCCGCAACAGACCTCAACGACCTCACCACCGGCTTCTACGGGCTCCAGCTCAAGGCCGCCCTCGCCGCGCAGGCAAAGCTGCACAAGGAAAATTTACACACGTTAGAGATGAAAGAGAAAGAACGGAGGAGGCAGCGGAATTTGCATAGGCAGAGCAAGGCGGTCGTGGCGCGGAGGGTGACGCTTGTTTCCATTCGTGCGTTGGTTTCTCACCTGTTTTCGATTTCACGTCTGTTGCATCCACGTCTCGTTCCTTCGTTCCTTTTTTTCCGTTTGGTTTTTCCGAGCGCGACACTGACATCTCTTCAGGCTCGCCATCTACCATCCGCACAGACGGAACAGACGCGCCCCTGCCGCCGCGCCGTTCGGTCGACGACGAGCGCCGTGCGGAGGAGGAGATGCGGTTGCCGTGACGAAGGTTGGTGCCGGCTGTCGAGGGAGATGTCGTTTATGTATTGTTTTTATACGAGTCTCGTGCAAAAACAATATAAGGGGGGGAGGAGAGGGCGTGTAGAGTGACGATAAAGACATTCAGGAGCAGGAGGAGGTGCACGCATGCATGCTACGTCGACGCATCGTAATATTAATCTACATTCAATTCCGTGGTACCCATCCTCACCTACATATTCACCACCCGAGTGACTCAGATTTTTGAACTTTCCCGAGTACAAGAAAACGCAAAAGATTTAAAGGAATGTTTGAGCTTACTACTGTAGTACTAAAATTTTTCTGCGTACGAATCTTCCTCCTCCTCCGTTCTGGGAAATTCTAGATCGTGACACTGCTCCCCTCCAGGCTGTTCTCATACGCGTCGACTTCGGCGCGTTCTTTTGTGAATAAATCGACGTCGCGTAGGATCCGCCACTGCAATAGTGTCAAAACGAGAGCTATGGTGAAGTCAGAAGAGAAATACAACGTACCTGCGTGTGGCGGACAAGCTTCCAACCCACAAAAATCACAGGCAGGAGGGCGACGAGGGCGTACGAGAACACAAATGTGGGGACGTTCCATTGCCCGGGAAGGAATACCGCGTATCCGGCCAGGAACATCATCGCAAAGCTCGCAAAGAAGCCATAGTAACTGTTCGGTTTCAGTCTCAGCTCTAAAAGGAAAACCACATACTCACCCGCAAAATGGCTGCATCAGGCTCCGATGGGGGAGAGACTCTCGCGGGATCCCCTGTGCCTTGAGTGCCTAAAGAACATCAAGTTAGCTGAATGGAAATGAAACCTGATGGCTCAAACGTACGGCGTGGAACCGGATATAGGTGAATGAGATCATGGCGTAGTTTGCCATCGCAGAGACGGTTCCGAAGCGCGTAATCCTGCCAATTAAAATCAGGGTCCATTCCGAACTCGGCCAGAGCACATCGCACCATTGCAACACCACCGCCGAACCGTTTCCGAGCTGCAAAAATGCGAGCACAGAGAATAGCATCGTTACGCACACGCAGTATACCGGGACTCCGCGCGCATTGCACCTCGCGAGTACACGCGGGACACGTCCTTCGAGTGCCATTCCGAAGAGGATGCGGCTCGAGGTGTACACGTAGCTGTTGCCGGCGGAGAATATGGAGAGCATAACGAGTGCATTCACCACATGCGCGAGGCCGCCGAGGCGGAGGCTCTCCATGGCAATCACGTACGGGGACGTCCCCGCCCCAGGACGCACCGTCGCCGTCGGGAGGAGTTTGGGGTCCGTGTACGGGACGAGAATGCCGACGCAGGCTGCACCCAAGACAAAAAACACGAGGAGACGTGTAATAATCGACTTGAAACTCCGCGGGAGACTGTATCGTGGGTGGGCAGCTTCCCCTGCGGTCATGGCTATATATTCGGGTCCTATGCGACGTCGAAATTACGTTGAGGCATCGCGGAGTCGAAAGTTGCTCACCACCAACCGTAAAGGCAGCTTGGACAAGCGAGCTCAGGAATCCAAGAAAATGGCCGAGAGACCCTTCATAGATGTATGCAACAAACGGGCCTCCCTGGGGAAATCTTCAACAATGATACAAGCAGGGCGGATGTACTGACCGGAACTGGTAGAACGAACATCAATAACGAGTCTATGGCTACCCAAAAATGTCTCACCGTTCCAGTTGCGAAATCCGAACGCATCATGCTAAACGCAGCGTCAACTGAGTTGAACACCTATTGCAACGAAGAAAATCCTCACGTCTGGGTTGCCTCCGACCATCACCACGAAGGTGAAGAGTATGAGACCAAGGATGAGAACGACCTTCCCGATTGCCAACCAAAATTCGGACTCTGAGGTCGCCGAGCACTGAGCATTGACGTCGAATCGTCCCAGATTGACCTACCCCCATAAAATCGCACCGTGAATAAATTTAGAGCGCTGAAATCAACAATGGGCGGTGGGTGATGATTTGACTCAGAACACGCACCTGTAACACATAATCATGAAGAAGATGACAGCTAAGACCGGTATTTTATCCGTCCAGAAGTTCAGCATGAGGTTGAATGCGACGATCTCGTATGGTATTGCAGTGCCTATGCTGAAGAATAGGTTGAAACCGCTGCATACCCCGAGGGCTTCGTCAACAAAGCGGTCGGCGAAGCGCACCTGGAAACGGTCCTCAGAGAAGTAGCTGAACGATGACACGCAAATGACTAACGTAAGGAGAGGAGATCGGAATCCAGGTGACCATCTCGGCTTAACGGTCATTAGCTCAAGCAGTGAGTAATAGATAGGGCAACGGCACACGTACAGAGACAGTTATTGACCGCGAGCACCACGGTGGACCAAACGATAAAGGCGACGAGAAGCCCTGCAGGCCCACCAACGGGGAGGGCGGTCCCGACTTGCACAAAAAGCACAGTACCAATGGTGCCTATATCTGAATGAGCACGATTTTGAGCGACGTATACAACGCGGTACCGCCGACAGAAATCAACTGAATGTGCCGCGGCTGCGAAAATGAGCACCACGAGAGCCTGCACCCTGAAAGGCAAGCGTAAGCTTCGTACCTTCAGTGTCCTATGTGTCTGATCACGGTCATAGTCATTGGTTGGTTCGGAATGCGTAGAGGTGCCCCGCTCGAATTCCTTCTCGTCCGGTGAAGCATGGGAGGTTTTTTCTTTTCTGAGGGACAGGGTGGCCATGGGAGTGGGATGAAGATAAGGATGGGAAGTAATGAAAAGCCGGAGTCTTACTCGCTTCGCGCTTACCTGGCTCGAAGGGAAGCAGCGGAGCAGAGTTAATGGCCGCGTGTGGCACCAGATCGCCTTTGGGCTATCAAAGAGAACTGAAAAGAATTGGAAAAGAATGAATGGTGTCGGCAGGGCGGTAGTATGCGAAACAGCCCAGAATCCCCGCCGAGCATTCGGTTAGACTGGGTCGTTGTTTCAGAGAATTTCCTTCGGTGTACAAAGGATCATACTCTTATTCCCCTGCCCAAAACTCCTGTCTTTGGATTCCGGACTGTAAAATTGTTTATTCTTGCTGTCAACCTGCTGTCCGTGATGCCGAAGCGAAGCGGCGGCATGTTTTGTTCCATTGAGTTAGGCAAGCTGGACAACCTGTGAAACACGGTACAGCCGTAGAGAACCGATGTCCACTCCAGGCCCACTCACCCCCACCAAATTATTCTCCTGGGCTGTATGGCATGGATAATGATCTGGCAGTTGGTTAGACGGGCTTCCTTAGAAAGCTAGGCCGACGGAACATTGAATTCTTTTACTCCGGTAAGATAGACAGATCATCGCGGTCTACCGTTATGCGGAATATTTAAAGACCAGTTGCAGGTTTGTGAAGCGCCGAGTCTAAGACGGCCCCGCCCTTGCCCATCAGCTCTCTCATCGTCGAAGACTGGTTTCACGGTTCGTTGTCTCACACAAATGACCCAAGATATCATACATATTGATTGCCTCGAATCTCGCAGGCTTGTATACAGCTGCATTGCTGATGACTTTCCGCACAATCGGTGAAATACTTTGATTGGATCCAGTCACGCTCAAGCCTTAAATCTTCCCCGCCAGTTATCAGCAAGCGGTATTCTGGATCCCAGAAAAAGAACAGGATCGGGCTTGTCTTCGCGGCGATATTTACTCCACAAGGCATGCAGCACTGAATTGGGTGTACTACTCAGAGGCGGTCGACGACAACGACAACGAGCTCCCGACTGGGCCAGGTCTTCTGTACTCATTGACACATTTGAAAGTCTGGATTGAGGGAACGGGTGACACATTTTTCTGTATTAAGTAATATCTTCATGGTGACTTCTCGTCAGTTGTCTCCTTTGTCTTACGCCTTTCCAGATATGGCGGTGCTGGGTCGTTTGGAACCGTCGATGGCCAGTTGTTGTGCTCCCGATATTCGCCACTATTGCTGGTGCCGGTGAGTGAAGCTACCACATTTAATTCCTGTGTGGGACTTCACATTCGTTGTATTAGTTTTGGCCGGATTGATCATCTCCGATCAAGTGGGAGCGCTGCGTAGCTCGGAGGCTTTCATAGTGGCCAAAAAGTCCGCAGACTTTGTTAGACTCAGCACCATCTACTTCTCTCTGTCGGCTGTCGGTGACGACCAGGTTGACCACGACACTTTTCATCTCCTTGAGAATTCTCCTGCTTCGACGGCTGCCCAGAAAGACCGAAACCGGCCACACGTTCAATCCGCTCCTGGAGATACCCATCGAGTCCGCTTTGCTCTATTCCGCCACCCCCCTCACATTCTTGGCCCTGGATGTAAGGAAATATGTCAATCTGTACTACGCACAGAATATCCACGCGCAAATGGCGGTACGATTCACGGTTGAACCTTCCCGAGGAGAACCATTGACTTTGAATATTTAGGGATTTGCGCCTTTGCTCATCATTTTGAGAGATGCCGCGGGCTACTCCAGACCAGTCGAGGAATGGAGTACCAGGCTTTCCGGGGACTCGGCGAACACCAGTACAACGACAGACTCCAAAATTGATGCAGAGGCGTGACTAGTTTACATGTTTACATTCGCCTGCGTCGTTACAGGGCTGAGGTCGATGAAATCCAACTCGTGCAACACCTCCTTTGAACACTGTCATTTTTCATGCGTCTTCACCTCTACCTGCAGCGCGCACTTAAACAGTCGTCTGTTGGAACCCGTCACGAGGCAAAGGCCAGAGCTTATGCGGCATGCGCTTCAACTTCAAGTTCTTCAACCTTGGGATCAGGAATGATCGCCGGTACAGTCGCCGCCGCAGTATTACAATCGGCGCTATCAGACGGCTGATCGGCACTGGTCGGCATTGATGATCGCCGGCGGCCGATGATGTCCGACAGGATGGCAGTGGAAATCGATGGCTTCCATGTGTCTGCTGGAAACCAATGGAAACCAATGGAAACCAGTGGTTCTTATTCTCAATGGCTTTCAGTGCTTCCGCCGAAATCCACTAATGCGTCCAATGGTGTAGTCAAGATTTCTGAAATCTCTTATTTGAAGCAGCCGGTGTATTTTCGGGGCAAAAGAACAATCTCCCTGTAGCTCATGGGGTGTTCAATTTTCAGTTATTGCCTCATTCTGGTTCGTGGAGACTATTTTTTCCCTTCGCAGTGCATGCTTATTACCGAAATTCCATGAAATGAGGTTAACTACTTTACTGTCGGCTGAGCAACTGAACAGCTACTTCTATTGCCTACCGGGAAGCCGGCCAGACGAGGCAACCGGCCACTTGGCTCCTAGAGCAGGATTGCGATGATTTTTACCTTCAAGTCAGTCTGTACGTTAGAGGATATGTAGTTGTGCCCCTCATGTCGAAATTTCAAGCGAGTTGATGAAGTTGACGTGATGCTGTGCGCGATTTGCCGATCGGGGGGATGCCGAACACGGGTTTTCTTATTTTGGGCATGGCATCGCTTGGCAGCAATCCTGTGTATCTTTACGACCACTTCGTCGGTCAACGACATCTGGGGCTCATTCTGTTCTGTGAACGTCTGGCTTCGTCCCAACGGTCCCCTAGCCATCTAGTTCCGCCTCCCTATGTCGCAATTCGGACGACAATCCTCGCTTGAGCCCCGAAATTACTATCAAAGGCCGTGTCCTCGCTGCCAGCGTATCGGCCCTCATCATGGCGCGATGACTGCCAAACTTTGTACAGGTGAGAAACACAGTTAAAGCATTCCCTGGATCCCATTGATATGATTTTAGCGATTTTATTCTCCCGTCACTGCAGGTCACCGTAAAGAACGGCCATTTTACCCTCGCCGACATATTTAGCTTTTTTAGGGAAGCGGAGAGCCTCAGCGGTGGAATTAGTGGTCATCGTACGTTATTATTACCTTCTCAATGCTGATTCCAACTCATCTGGGATCTGCACTTCATTTCGTCGGGGTCCACATGTCTGTCATCTCAGGCAATTAGGCAATTTTGGCGATATCGCAAATGGTCATCTTTATCATTTCAGCTATTACGAGTAGTTCTGAGGTATCCTAGAGGCCCAGTGTATCCCCAGAATCAGTCTATACACTTGCAGTTGCGTGACGAAAGCAGAGCGAACGGAAAATGGCGAATGCATGGTAAGCTCCCACGCCCGGCCGGCTGCCTAGTTTTGGCCGCTTTTGGACTTGCCGTCGCAAAATATTCACCAAGCCATCATCACTTCATCAAATCCAGAACCCCAGGCCTCATTTCACTCACAAGATGCTAGCCTACATTCTAGAGCTCTACAACATCGAAGGGCTCTGTCTATTCATCATTTATGTGCACAAAACCCTTAAGGTGGCCGGTTAGCCGGTGGGATATAGTTGATGGTAAGTTCAATGCATAGACCAAAAAATTGAATTCATTACAAAGCTTACTGTCAGATCTCCTACAGGAAAATTCTGATACAGTATGTCGTGGTTGAGACGTGTATTGTTCCGTCACGACTTTTTGCAGGTCCCAGGAGCACCCATCCAAAAAGTCAGGTCTGCAGTTCCTGAAATCCATTTATTCAGTGAGATTTACGCAACCGCTCCGGCATGAGTAGGGAAATGAATGCATAGTCCCTTCAACCACAAATCTACTGCTACGCATATATACACTATACAAAGCCAGCCGCGACCAAAAATGAATCATAGTCAGTGCTTCTCAGCGCCGCGATATTGTCGATGTCAAAACCGCTTATGGTTGCCTCGTCTGTCTTGAAGGTGGCATTCAAGGCGTCGAAAGCCGGATAGATACCAGACTCGTAGGATTGGAACACGGCCAGATGGAATCTTTCCCCCGCCGGTGGGGCCACCAAGGAACAGTTTTGGCACCGGAAGATAAAGGTGGCCGATGTCGCGTTCCAGAATGAAAGTTTTGAAATGGAGACAAGTCCGCCCGATGAATTTGGGACGAGCTGGGTGTCATTCGTCCTGAGATGCCGTCAGACGCTCCTGAGACAGGCAGAAAAAGGGAACTAACGAAAGGGTTGACTGTTGCATGAGCATCGCGTGCTGGAGTGTTCCAACGGGACCAGGACTGACAGAGTTTCAGCGGCATGGAAAAAGAAGGGCACCATAAACTCACCTGGTGAAAGAGGTCATCACTCCCGCAACACTCAATCTATGTAGACCAACGTGAGTCATTGTGCATGTAAATCAGGTATATCTATGCACTTACCGAGGGGTTTTGCCTGCTTTTCCTATCCCAAAGCCGACGAATCCATACGGCACCGGTGTCGTGATTGTGGTGATGAAGTCATCGGTGAAGGTGCCTTCAGTTGGGAGGACGAAACCGAAAGTAGATTCTGTTGCTTCATCCTAGCAACTTGTAAACACTGAACGTAATGGAAGTGATAAAAAATGAGTACTTACGAAAGCCTGGTTGAAGCAAAGTCCAGTTCCGGGGTTGCACACTTCAGTCAACTGGCCGAAAGCTGGTGTGTATTAGCCTTGTGCATTAACTATCATTGTGAGGGAAATATACCTGGAAGGATGAAAGGGAAGAGAAGGGCGAGAGCGTGGAGGGACAACATAGTGCAGTGCTCAAACTCCAGTTCCCGGACTGGTATTTATACAATACTGAAGGCGAGAAGTGTGAGTTTCATATCCGGGAATGGAAAGACCTGAGCATGAGAATGATAATATTGCAGTGGGTTTTCCCTGACGTTCTGATGACGGAATATCCGAGCGTCGGTGAGATCAACTACGATACTGTTACTGCGGAACAACGCATTCCCATCGAAATGTTGAAAGTCATAGCCCAAAGTCCACTGCATTTGGAAGCGTTTCCAGGAAAAGTCCAATCTGTAGAACGAATCAATCAAGCAAGAAGTTTGCATGGGAATAAATGCCGAGCGCCCATCTTTTGAATCGGAGTCCGAATTTAATTAGCCCATCATCTGATTTCATGCTGTAGCTATCATCGGCGTTTAGAATCTGAGTATCGATCAATCGGGTGTGGCGTCGCACGGCGCTTTTCTGGTGTGAGGTAACTTAGGATGATCCGTCTCGATATATTAGGGGTTACGCGTGGCTTTGGTCTAAGGCACTTCGCACGGCCAGCGGGATGTACAATTGAGAGGGCAGATGTAATTTTGAGTTCCCGTTTCCCTCAATCTCGAATAGAATTCGCTCAGGCCTCCAGCATTGATGGGAATGGAACATCGGGTTCAACTGCCAACCGAGATTGGGGAAACTTCTCCCGGTGAATGAAGATGTTGGATTTCCAGTTTGGGGTAAGATATTAATATTGGATAAGTTACGATCCCGCACGACAATAGGTTTCACAGTTCTCCGAGACCGATGGAAACCACTGCGTTCCGCGGCCCCGACCCATGGGGATTAGTACCGATCGGCACGTGTCGACATACGCACTGGGAATGGAGTGATTAATTGAACGTGGATTCTGACTCACTCCGGGCTGTGCTATGGACGCGGGTACATAGCCTTGGTCCGTGCGCTGTCAACTACTGTAGTATTTCGACCAAATGTTCATTGGGTGTCATCGTCACGACAAATGTTCGCTGGAAACGGTTCATTTCTCGGCAATCACGAGAAAATTGCCATATATAGCATCCCGGCGAATGGCAGAGTTAGGCAGACCCAAAATTTTTCGCGTTTTTTTTCCCCCCTATTTGAGGGCCTAAAATCGCGAAGTCGCCGTCACCTATGACCCTCTGTTACCCGTCATTTAAACATTTGGTCGAGATAAGTAGTAGTACTACAGTACTGACAGATTGCCATACTTGGTTGCGCAGCATCGCAACATTGCCAATCCTGTGCTTGGCTGTGCGCGACTAGGCAATGCGGCCGCTCCAACACGTTCGCTGGCAGATTGCCATACTCGGTTGCGCAACATCGCAGCATTGCCAATCCCGTGCTTGATTATGGGCAGTGCACGGTAGTGCATGCTCCCGTCCAAGAGGTGACCGATCTCTGGATCTTGGCCACCGTTCCCACGACCACCCACCCCCCCAAAAAAGGAAAGTGTTTGGTTCAGGCAAACAACGGCGATCAGCGGCATCGCTTCTCGCTTCCCTCGACTGCCCGCTGTGCAGCCTGCTGCCCAGTTGCTGCCCAGCGCTGGCGGCGCACGGAATTCTGTGCTTGTCCGGATTCTAACGCGTCAAATCTAATCAGTATGGAAAATCGATCCTGTACATACTCTGCCCCACCGGTACATAATACACGCGCAGATAGTTTCTCTTGTGATTCACCACGCGATGCGTCGTGTCCATTCGTCCACACCAACAGACAACATCTTGAAAGGGGAGAAGCCAGAGAAGGGACAAGGAGGTCCAATGCCCAAAATGCTTCAATTATTTGTTGCGTAAATAGCCGTCTTGCTGATACTTGGAGTCTAACTCATCCTGAGCTCGAACCTAGTCATCTTGAATATTGTAGAGCAATGAGAACAGCTTGCGATTTAATGTCTCCCAAATTCCAGTCGCACTCCGCGCCGAAACCAGCTGCACATCAGCCATTGATGTGCCGTTGTCACATAGGACAGCTCACGTAACTTTGATGGTAGCCAAGATCCAGATCTTGGTCACCTCTTGCTCCCGTCCATTCCAACACGTGGTCTTGCTCGCCGTCGGCGGTCATCAGAAAGATCCGAGGAAGTACTGTCCGGTTTATTTTTGCCAACGGCCAGCGTTAGACCGGAGCCAACCGAAAATTTGATAAAATATGATCCCCTCCAATTCAAACAATCACTTCGAGGTTGTCTGACCAGCTCTTGAACTGATCTGTTTCGGCAGTAACCTGCTTAATCTGCATCCTGACCCCTTCAATAGAATCCTTGCCCATCGCCCATCTCATCGGAGGGGATTCCAGCTTCGAGAACCGATATATCGCCTCGGCACCCAGTCGCGGATCCCCGCGAATACCAGATCCGTCTTGCAACCAGTCGCGAACCACTTGGGACGGCAATCCCTCGCCTCTGTAAGCGTCCGGCGCGGGGAAAACGACAGCACCTGTGGTGTGAGCGCGGGTTTTAAATGCTCCCGGTGCGATTGTCGATATCTATGCGTCTGTTAAACGACGCGCAGAAATTCGGAGGCATCAAACCTTGATATTCCAGGCCGGATTCATTTCCAGCCGTAGTGACTCTGTGAGGCCCTCCAAAGCTTTCGAACAGGTCAGTAGAGTTCTAATAGTTGATAGATATATTTTCAATCACCATGTTTACTGGAAGGAAAATTATGAATTAGTGACACACTCGACATATATATGTATATATGGTGAGACACACCAAGCAGCATACATCCCAACTATCGGTCCTCCACAGAATCCGACCCCAGAGCTGACGTTCAACAAGCGGCCCCCGATACTTGGCGGATTGACATCGCGAAAGACCCGGATCGCCTCCTTGCTAACTGCCACTGCACCCCAAAAGTTGACGTCGAACAGGGTGCGTGCTGCATCCTCCGGGGTGGCCTCAATCTCGCCCACTATCGCGTACCCGGCGTTGTTGAAAACCACGTCCACTCGCCCAAACCTTTCTATGGCAGTGGAGAACGCGGAAAGAACTTCGTCCAGCTTGGTCACGTCGCATTTGACAACGAGGAGACGATCGGGGTTAGTGACGGCGAGGTCTTCAAGGTCAGCTGGGGCCCGCAAAGTCGCGACAGCGATTTCTCCCTGGGCGAGCACGACCTCCGTAAGGGCTCTTCCGAAGCCAGAGGAGGCGCCTGTAACTAAAGCGACCGGGTAAGATTTTACAGACAAAGCAGAAGCGAACTGACTCAGCCATATTCTGGGAGTCGGCGACATGGTGGTGGTACTTGGAGGTAAGTAGTGTAATGATGAAACGCTGTCAATTTACCTTCCTACCTACTTGGGCGGACAGGCGAGTGGCTGTGCAGTGCGAGAAAACTGTATCCGTCTCTTCTTTTCGATCTCTTATCAACCCAATCAGCCCCGGACCTGGAAATATTCCGCAAGCTGATTTTAAAGTCTTAGAGCTGCTGTCAAGAGGTGGGCGGACAGAAAGTAGATGATATCATGCTCAGAAATCCAAGAAGGGGGGGGAAAGGGTCCACGCGAGCGGTTGATCGGTCCGAAGGCCTACGGACCGTTCTCCGCACTCAAAAAACGCTGGCGAGAAAAGATTTTCTGGTTGAGGAGTGACGACGTAGAGCAGTTCGGACCGAAATCGGCGACAAAGAATAAGAGATCAATTCACTTGAAGAACTTTTTGAAGTCAAAGGGCGATGAAAGTGAGCCGGCAGTCTTATTCAGGGTGTATGTTTATGGGGGGGGTCCACTTTTTCTACTTAGCGATCCATCAGGAACTGAGGGAGCTATACTGAGATCGAGCGAACAGCCCTCAAGAAATCGAAAATGGGTCGGACCGGCCTCCTGTGGCACTGCAAAGCGATGCATGATATCTCGGCTTTATCAGCCGCCCACCTCTTCGCTGCTGTGAGAGATGATATCGACGACTAACTTGATCTGGATGCATTCCAGCGCCAACAGGCCGCCAGTGAGCGCGATCGACTCGGATCTATCTGTTTATTTGACATCAGGAATGGCCTTTTGTTAGCCTTTTGGCGGTTATAGATCTGGCCCGTCTGTGTCAGACCTGGATTTCTGACACAGACCAATACAGACCTGCAGACCAGTACAGACACGCTCCTACAGACCGCCTACAGACATGCACGTAAATTCATCACATCATCTCGCTTCAGAACATTGACGTCTTCCCCAATGAGCCAGTCGTTTCTCCACTTGTCGCATTGCCTCTGTCGGCTTGGTGCAAAAGTTGTCTCGGTCACGTACACTCAGCCAGCAAGAGTTAATAAGAAGTAGATGTTTAGAACGGATTCAATTGGGATTTACATAGTAAAATTAGATACACCCAGACTGATTAAGTTTTACCGTACAAAATGTGTGTGTGTCGAGACAAGGATTAAAATAAAAGGTAGAGCATAGTGCTCTTCACCATGCCGCCCTGTTTTCCGGCACCTTTCAATACGGCGGGCCCGTTTGCATACGTGGAGTGATTCACACCGTTTTCTCAACCAGAGCCGAACAGCAATTTCTACGTCTTACGGCGCTCCACTCGGCGGCACCAACCTTACGGCGAGATCGTCGATGTGGACCGACTCGGAATTGCGTGCATTCCATATGATCTCAGGCTGGCAGCCTGAAATCTTTATCAAGCTTCTCGCGGCTGTGAAAGAACCAGATGCCATTAGCATTACGCGGTCCGAATAACGAACGCCGGTTTCCAGGAATTATCCCAAGACGGGTTTTTCGGGAAGCAGTGTCGATCCAAAGTCTGATTTTTCCATGAGTCCCGATGATCTTGTTGTATTACCCAACCTCCGAAGTCTCATGTTTCCCAAATCGTCGCTCGGTGATATATAACGGACATAAAACTGCCGCGCATTCACAGTGAAGATGACCCCACCCGTGCCCATCAGCTCTCTCATTGTCGAGAATTGGTTCAATGGTATATTCTTCCCTTCAATCTCGAGTTTTATCCTGACGAATATCTTTGCAGGATTGTACACAGCCGCGATGCTGGTGACGCTCTGGGTAATCAGTGAGCTGGTCTCCATAAACGTGCTTCAGCTACTGTTGAACACGTCACGATAGTTACCGGCACGCGCTATACTGGCTCCCGAATGCGGTGGCAAATCGCGCTTGTTCTTGCGTCCTACATATGCTCCACGATGCATTCTTCACTCAACTGGCTGTATTACTCCCAGGCTGTGGACGACAACGAGTTTCCTACTGGCCCAGGTCTCGTGTACTCTTTGACTCATTTGAAAGTGTGGATTGAGGCAACGGGTGACACGTTTTTCTGCCTCAATATATTTATGACTGATTGCCTCTTCGTGAGTTCTGAAGTTGATCATGTCTTTTCCCGGCTCATTTTATCTGAAGATATGGCGGTGCTGGGTTGTGTGGAACCGTCGGTGGCACATTGTTGTGCTTCCCATACTTGCCACTATCAGTGGAGCCAGTGAGCCAAATTCTCTGCCATTCATTTCCATCTAATCCTGACATACAAAATAGTTTTGGCCGGACTGATGATCTCCGACCAAGTCTTTGCGGAGCAGAGCTCGGAAGCATTCACGATTGCCAAAAAATCTGCGGATTTTGTCAGACACAGCACAATTTACTTTTCGCTGTCGGTTGCGACCAGCTTGACCACCACCTTTCTCATTACTCTGAGAATCCTCCTCGTTCAACGCATGGGAAAAAAGGCCGGAACTGGTTCTCATCGCACCTTCAACCCAATCATGGAGATCCTCATCGAGTCAGCCGCGTTATATTCCGCCACCCTTCTTATATTCGTGGTTCTGGATGTCAAGAAGAATACAAATCTCTACTACGCCCAAAATATTCACGCGCAAATGGCGGTGAGATACCCGCTCAGTAGACATTCAAAAGTGCGCTAACACACCGCTTAATATAGGGGCTTGCTCCTTTGCTTATTATCTTGCGAGTCGCTGCGGGACTTTCAAGACCACAAGAGGACTGGAGTGGCAACCTTTCTGGTAGCTTGAAATTTGCTCCGAGCAACAGTACACTCTCGGCTTCCAAACAGGACGTGGAGACATGAGAATTTGATCGAATGCTGAAGCGAATGTATCTTGCATGTACATATACAGTACCGAGATGTGAGAGAGTGTCCGCTTCTATATACTGGGCCCGCTTGAATCCAAGGAAATTATCATATCGACAGACCCGTCACGACGCGGTCAATGGGTACTAATGACTTGAGTAGAACCATCGGGAGAAACGCGGTGGCGATGACTTGAACAGAGTTCTTGGGTCTTCATCAAGCTCTTACCGATGTACTGATTTTCTTCTTGGGCTTGTCACCGTGCGGGATGTTTACTGTTCCCAACTTTCGATTTCCCACGGTATCATAGCTTCCGATCCTACATAGCGCAATGGCACACTTACTGCTGATACTACAAGATATGCCGGCGTTTCGCTTCGGCACCAAGCGACGTCGAAGTACATCATGTAAAAGTGACTGAATAGATTGAAAATACTTTATCCAACATTGTGGTAAGATCAGGAACGGAATCAGGAGACTGAATTCAACAGAGGTGGAAGAACGATGCGGAAAGGCACGGCGAAACGTGGATAGCATCGCGGAGGAGCTGATTTTCACAGCGAGTGGGCCGTTGATGACTGTAGCATACAACTATGGACGCGTTTTATGTCGGTACAGTACCTGCTTGTTCCTGCTTGGGACCTCTGCAGTAATACATCCTTCCTTCCTTCCTTCCTTCCTGAGCTGTCTACGTTATATTGAAAGAAGCAAGCGAATGTAGCACTCGGCCATGTTTCGAAAGCCGCCGCAAAGTGGAACTGAAAGCTGTTGAACTATGAGCTGCGCAATTTTTGCGGCACGCATTCAGCGCAGCCTCACAGCAATGTTGCCAACATGGGATTTTGATGAGAAAGTGGACTTCCAAAAGCTTTAGAATTCGAGCTGCAGAGCGGAGAAAGCAAAATGGAGCAGAATTTAAAGAGATAGGGGTAAGCCATAGAGAATCTTAATAGAACGAATAATTTCGGGGTCCCTGTCTTCAACGGCGCTTCTAGATCTCCCACACTGATAAAATGAAACGTCGGGCTCAACTTCAGAGACTAGACCATGCTGTGTATAATATATCACTATCACTATCACTATCACCAACCGAGATCTTGCGGAAACTTTTCCTTGCTGAAGAAGATGCCGAGTAAAGTTCTTATTTCTCCGGATAAGTATTAATTCCGATCCCGCGCCATGGATACGCTCTCCCAGTCACCAATAGAAATGGAACGTCGTAGTTAACTGCCAACCAAGATCTTCTCCCTGCTGATCCTTGGTTGAGGGGGACCCCCGGGGAAGTTTTGTTACCTGTAGAACAAAGAAAAAGAATCGTTGCAAGGTATTATTTCACACGGTCGTGCGGGCTCGCTGATCATCAGTTAGCCTGCTTTCGCAACGGCTGGCGTTAGAGCGGAGGCAACCCAGAAATGTTTTCGAATACAACATGATCTCTTCAGAATTAAACACTCCTGAGGTCGGTATGAGCGCTCGAATTCTTTTTTTTTTTTTTTGGCAAAAACCAAAATTTAACTTTCAATTGGAATCGTTTCCCACAGCCCATCGCATCACAGGGGATTCCAACATGGAAAACCGAAACATGGCCTTGGCGGACAGTTACTACAGTCCCGGACCCACGAGTACCAGGTTCCCATCTTACAGCTACTCACGAGCTACGTGCCTTCATCCCCGTTGTGTGAGAGCGTTCCTCTGTTCGCGGATCACCACACGCAAAATCTATTAACCGTTCTATTAAGATCATGCACCCAGTTCGTTGGGGTATGTTTGGCCTTATCTCCTATTCAAACTATAACCCCCATCGACCCACTTCCATTCCCCCTTCTTCGCATATTCCTCCAGCCTGACTCGGATGGCCCCCGCATCCGTCGACGAAAACCCCGCTTATGCCGAAATCGCAACAGTTGCGCAAACGGTACTCACCCACTTCGTAGAATCTGCCATCGCCCAGGCGACGTTGCCTCTTGTGGTAGTTATGCTTGCTCAGTGCGGGGGCCAGCATCAAGTGGAGGAACTGCTGGTGGCCAAGTTTAGTCCTGGAGTACCTGGGAGAGATATCTGGGTAACGACTACCATCGAGTTCTTTACGAACAATACGCTGGAAATTGTGCTGAATGACTTGGGACGAGGTGTTATTGGGTGGGTCTTGTGCGCGAGGGGAGTGTTGAGAAATAGGGGCTGCGGGATCCGCCGAGTATTTAGTCATTTGTTGTGGATTTATACGGGGTTCTTTCCTTGCTTCCTACCATCCGGGTGCACGGAGTGCGATCGCGTCAACAAAGCGCAATATACAGCACCCAGGATTATTGTTTCAAAAACCTGCGCAGTGACCGCGGCGTCCCAATAGGGGCCCATCAAAAGTCCCACATGATTGTGACCTTACGCGTCTTTTTTCGCCACGACATGAGCGCCGTCAGCACCCGTTCTTCTACCAAGGCCAGACAGTCCACTGCGACCCTCGATAGCAAAGATTCCCTGCCGACGGAGGATTCGGCCAAGTGTACATTCGAGAACACGGAGGAACCTGCTGAATCGGCCAGCAGCAAACGTCCAAAGACCGCGTCCCAAGGCTTTGCGAAACACAGCCGGTTCTGGGCCCTTGACGGGAACGTTATCTTGCAGGTTGGATCGGTCGCTTTCAAGGTCCATCGAAGCCGGCTATCCACGCAGTCGGTGTGGTTCGAGAAGCTATTTGAAAAGAAGGCGGGGCGAGAGGAGCCATTGGAAGACGACGAGGAAAATATCAACGACGTTGCAGTGGAGACCCTGGATGGATTGGATCTCTACCTCCTGGATCCTCTTGCGACCATGGAGGATTTCGAGGCGCTGCTTAGTGCAATGGAGGACGCCATGGGAGTGCCTCATTTCTGCAAAATCTTTGGCGGGATTTTCTGACGTGAACGCACTAGTGATTATTCCTACGATGCTCCACCGTTCCTCACTCTAGCCGCCATCTTCCGTGCAGCTACGACATTCAAATTCCACAAGTTTCGACAGTACACGAGCCGATATCTGTTAGAATGGTTCTCCGATGATGTGGACGAACTTTCCAGCAGTGTACTTCCGCAGCCCGCCGCTGCGGTGCTGCTCGGGCGAACATGGAATCTCCCCGGAATTTTGAAACGCGCATTCTACGAACTCCTACGTACCAAGCCAGACGAACCGCCCACTCGTGACGACGAAACAGTAAACATGTCGAACCGTCTTGAGGGATGGGAGATGGTGGATATCACCCGCCTGGGAGAGGCGCAAAAGCATCTCACAGCGGCGTGGTTGAGCGTGTTGACGACCGCCAATTCGGACACGTGCAAGACGCCCTGTCCAGCGTCGAGGCGAACCGCAAGCTCGACAGCAGCCATTGCAGAGGTCGTGCTCAAATATCAGCTCGATCCAATTTGCGGCCTCGATGCCCTAATGGCGGTGAACTGGGCATCGATCCACGGCTGCAAGGTCTGTGGTATCAACAGAAGTCGTCGTTCGCGAAAAAGAAGGTTCAAATTTGGGAGGATATGGACGTTTGGCTAGCCATTCCGGTCGAGGACGAGGAAGAAGAAAAAGGCGGTGATGATTAGCCGTATTTATTGCTGACGCACTGTGATACCCTAAAGGCGTAGCCTTTTGAGACAAGATAGACCGATGATACTTGCTAAATGTATCACCCTCTTTGAAATAACTCGGATAACAGTCAAATCTCGACCAAGGACTACAATAAATCAGTGCTCTCTGACTCTGACTGCACGAGACTCGACTGCCTTTGATTCGGCAGATTTGGCATTTATGTCGCCTTCACCATTCGACACGCGATCACTTCTCTATCGAATATACTTCGATCATCGGTTCATTCTCACGGCGCGTCCTGAAAGGCAGCTCAAAAGAGGATACTGGGCCGCGTAGCCGCTTGTAACAGGTCAAAATAAAGAACTCTCTGAGTTACTACGGGAGTCGCCCTATGTACGACTGCTCCTCATCCACTCTAGAAAATTCCAATTGGAATCCTACCAACGCAGCTCGCATAGCCACGCAGAACGAATCGAACGCCGTATCTCTGGTCAACGCCTTACTGGGTCTTGGGTCAAGAAACAGCAATTGGCAGTGGATGGCCTCCAACTGGCAATCGTTCTGGGTCAGAAGTTGACCCTCCTCCACCCACTGGCCCTCCACGAGGCGAATTTTGATCGCAAACACGACGGTCAAAGAGACTCGTGGAAGGCGGGCGATCACCCCCGGAAGGCCTCCCGGGATGCGTCTGGAAATGCCCGGGAAGATGCGGAGCATCAGGGAGCGCAACTGGGGAAGAGACGGGAGGTCGAAGGGGAAGTTGAGTTCTGAGCTCAGATATGAGTATCTTGGAGAGGCGGATGAGACATATCGACACACGTACGGTCACACGTAAGCTCCAGGTCCACCAACGTTGTCGCAACCGAAGACAGAGTTCGTTCGAAGGTGAAATGGCTTGTGTCCAGCCGCAGTTTTCTGACGTTCCCCAATTTCGGCGTGCAGGAAGAAAGAATGAAATCATAGGTGGATGGCGGGTTCCTACTGAGAATTAAGTGGTCGAGATTGGAAACGGTTCTCGTCGCATGTTCAACCGTTTCCCCAACGTTGACAGTCGAGTTATGAAGCGATAAGACCTCCATGGACGAAAGTACGCGGAGGATTGCAGCCTCTGGAAAATGCTGCACGTTTAAGAGGTGTAAGCCTTTGAGCGATGGGCGGGCAAAGACATCTAGGATCGTAGAAACGACAGCCTGGGAGAGATCATTCCAGCGCACGCCGAGGCCAGATATAACCAAGCGCTCGATATTCGGCACTTCCTGAAGGATGTGTGCTAGTGGTATGTCTTCATCGGCGGAGTCCGGCAGATCTATAGTCAGATCCCGGATATACTGTGCAAGGTGGGGTGATTCCAACAAAAGAGAGGCGAGTCTCTTTATGGTTCCCGAAGGAATCGTGGTTCCTTTGTGCAGCTCTTGCTGTAAGCCTGTATAGAATTTCCAGTTTTCTCGGTGCAGCCACATGGTGCGAAAAAGGTGGCGTTGGCTGGGTGCACAGAAAGGAACTGCTACGACTGAGCAGGATTTAAGCGATGCGCGGTCATGCTTCAGCTCGTCAACGATGGCAGCGATGAGCTCGGATGGAATCGCGGAGACGGAGTCAGAGATCCGGAGTGTGTCGAGCGCGACGATGAGCTCAGATGGAATCGTCGACATGGTGGTCGAGAACCAAGTCACATAACAGCCGAGATGCCGGTGTTGATAACGTTGATCAACTGTTGGATGTCAAACATTGTTGAAAATTGGTTGAAAACGTGGTTCAAGTTGAAACCAAGTTGAAACAGAGATAGACCACTCCCTCGGAGATTTTAAAAGGCTTACTTTTATTGTTACTATTCGGTACTTGTCCCTTGAGGTCAGTCGAAAGTTTCAATACAATACTTGGTACATCGAACATAACATCTGTGTAGTCTCTCGTAGGCAGATGCTCTATACGAACCAAGCTCGTACCTCGCTGTATAGAACATCTGTGGGCGTTATTTAGATCTTGACACCGCTGCCCTTCAGCTTGCTCTCATACGCGTCTATATCGGCGCGTTCTTCTGTGAATAAATTGATGTCTCGTAGCATCCGCCACTAAAAGTCTGTGGGTCAGATACGGAGTTAAGCAGCAAGTAAACAAAGCGAGGGATACCGGTACCTGCGTACGGCAGGCAAGCTTCCGACCAACAAATATAACGGGCAGGAGGAGGATGAGGGTGTAAGAGAACACGAATGTGAGGGCGTCCCAATTTCCAGGAAGGAATACAGCATATGCGTCGGTCTTTGCCCCCGGTGTCATTAGGAAGCTCTCGAAGAAGGCGGAGTGACTAGTAGGTTTTTGAAGTTGTAAATCAGTCTTGTGTAATAAAATCAAACTCACCCGCAAAACGGCTGCAGGGCGCTCCGGTGGGGAAGAGACTCTCGCGGAGTACCCTGTGCTTTGAGGGCCTGAAATATAACTGTGTTTGCTTGGATGGAGATGTAACCTGATGGTTCAAACGTGCGGCGTGGAACCGAATATAGGCGAACAAGATCATGGCGTAATCTGCCAACGCGGAAACCGTTCCGAAGCAGGTGATCCTGCAAACGAGCTCAGAGTCTCGTTTTGAACGCAATCAGAGTGCATCATTGCAGCACCTCCGCCGAAGTGCTCCCGAGCTGCAAAAATGTGAGCATGGAGAACAGCATCGTCACGCCCACAGAATACACCGGCACCCGCGCGTATTGCATTTCGCCGGCACACGCGGAACACAGCCTTCGAGCGCCATCCCGAAGAGGATGCGGCTCGAGGTGTACACATAGCTGTTGTTGGCAGAGAAGATCGAGAGCATAACGAGTGCGTTCACCACATGTGCGAGGCCGCCGATGTGGAGGCGCTCCATGGCGGTCACGTACGGGAATGTACCGACCCCTGGGCGTACTACCGTCGTCGGAAGGAGCTTGGAGTCCGTGTACGGGACGAGTGTTCTGACGCAGGCTGCACTCAGAATCAGAATGAAAAGGACCAGCAGGCGTGTGACAATCGACTTGAAACTCCGCAGGAGACTATATCGCGGGTGCGCAGCTTCCCCTGCGGTCATAGCTACAGATTTTGGCCCTAGGTGCAGGTCACCATTAAATTGGGGCATCGTAGTAGGTGAAACTTTTCACCACTAATCGTGAAGGAGGCCTGGATAAGACAGCGAGAAAACGCCCCAACGACCCTTCATATACATACGCGACAAAAGGACCGCCCTGTGAAATCCTTCAGCAATGATACACTGCGGGAGCACTGACAGGAACTTTGAAACGAAGATTGATCATGAGCTGGGAGAAATAGAAAATGAATGTCTCAACTTTCCAATTGCGAAATCCGAACGCATCGTGCTAAACACATCGTCAACTTGGGGTGAAGAGGCTATTCAACCATGGAGCTAATCACGTCTGACCTCCGACCATCGCCACAAACGTGAAGACAATAAGGCCAAGAATGAGGATGACCTTACCGAGCGCAAACCAAAATTTGGATTCTAACACCCGCGGCTGAGTATCATCGTAGGTTGACCTACCCCCATGGAATCGAACCGTGAAAAAATTGAGAGCGCTAGAAATCGTGAATGAGTGGTGATTTAGAGATCAGAACACTCGCCTGTAGCACAAAATCATGAAGAAGATGACCGCTAGGACCGGGACTTTATCCGTTCAGAAATTGAGCATGAGCTTCAAGGCGGTGATCTCGCATGGTATTGCAGTGACTATGCTGAAAAATAGATTGAAACCACTGCATACACCAGGGGCTTCGTCAACGAAGCGGTGTGCGTACTATATCCATTCTCTCGACCGCACTGTCCAATGTTTCTTTTGTTTCCAGAGATCCCTCGGTACCAAATAATATTACAGAAACGTTGAGGCCCCCTGAAGAGGAACAATTTATCAATCTCTATAAATGAGGTTCAAGGAACCCATTGAGATTAATCGAAGAAATATGGCAAGAGTAACGATTTATTCATTGACCAAATGCGAATTGATACAGTGAATTTTACATTCAGAATCAGAACGACGGAACGGCATTCCGGACCAGCATCTCGAAGTACGCCTGGTTCCAGGTCCCGGCTTCGGGAGCGGGCTGGAACGCTGCGTGCGAAGAAAACGTCAGGACATTTATGATCATACTGATTATAGCGCTCACCATCAGCCAGTCCGCAAAACGAGTCGAAGCGCGCAGCACTCGGGTCCGAAGTCCCATCCGACTCGCCTCCAGGCTTAACCCACACAAACGCATCCGCCAACGAATTGCCCGTGCTCGACGTAGGGCGCACCCCGAACCCCGCGCCGTTGACATTGCACCAGTCGCCCCATGCAAGGCGCAGTCCCTGCACGGCGTTGCGCCCGGTATCGACAATTGCGTGGTTGGGCATGCCGGCGGAGGCAAGGGCAGCGCCAAAGAGGTTCACGTAGCGGCTCTCGTCCTGCGCCTTGTTGAACTGACCGTCAGGGGGCACGTCGAACTCCCCAGGGTTCTTGATCCATGCGTTCCATCCGGCGACGTTGGTAGAGAATCCCTTGAGTTGTGCGGGCTTCCCTGCGGCCGTGTACGCTCGCGCGAGCTCTTGCGCACCGGGGGCTATAAAATTGCTCATTTATTGAGTAATGTATAAGTAATGAGAAGTGGCGTACTGAGATTAGCGTCCCATCCTGAAAGGGATTGTTGATCAATTTCAGAATCGAGCACAGAGTATTTAAACTCACCGAGCCAGCCACCGTGTCCAGCGTCGAGGTACATGACGACGTTAGGCAGGTTAAGTTGCTGGAGAGCGTACGCAACTCCTTGACGGTAGCCATCCGCAGATTGCTGACAAGTTGTCAGGTTGGAGTTGGTGACCAAGTTGGGGAGCGAATCAGGCTCGATGACAAGCGCGAGAGCCGTGTTGGGATTCGCAGCAATGATTTTGCGGATGGCTGGAGGCGCGTTCAGTATATTTATGACCGGAATAAGTAATAGTGAACGACGGACGGTCAATGTACTGCGTCTTGTACGTCGCCAGTGACCCGACAGCAAGCTCGCCGTTCGAAGCTTTGGCCGCACAGTCACGTCCGGGAAGGTCGTAGATGACAATGCCCAAGATTTCGTTGCACGAAGTCTCCTTGATGAGACCGTCGAGTTTTGGAATAGTTGAGATCTTGTCGCTGTGAAGAGATGTATACGTAAGACAAGGTTCCATCCATAAAATAGCGACGCTTACAGCCAGAAGAAGGTTCCTACGCTGGCCAATTTAGCAGCCTTGGTAGCGAGACTCTTATCCGTTAACGCGGCAACAGCAGCGTTTACCTCGGCCGCATAGATGCTGTGAGCTTTCAATGTCCGGCCACTGAATGCATTGCCCGTCAGTTTAACTGCGGTCGTGCAAGCAGCTCTGGAAGCGAGAGTAGCGGCGAGAACGGAGGTGGAGCCTACAGACAGAGCGATGAATGCTGCTGACAGTGAAACCTTCATACTGAGACGCGGTTGTCAGTGCAAAACAGTTGTACCAGTCAGAGCTCTTAAATACCTCGAAGTCCCAATCAACGACGTGGACAAGCCTCCGGCATTGTACCGAAAGCGCCAGTCGGATAGTCATCGCCAGTAATGGTCCGCGTCACAGGATTGCTTGAACTTTACTGGTCGTCATGCAGAGCACGGAGTACGAAACTCAGCTGATCCAATTGAAGGGACCAGAGTTCCGAAATAGCAAGTAGGGTATATTCCGGCGCGGCCCCGTGGAGTACCAGAGAACGGAAGACTGCGGTACGATATCGGTGGTCGTGGATGGTCTGACTCGTGATATACAAAATGCTTGGCTAAATGCTTGGCTATTCTATTTTTCGCGCGAAAGTTGGGGTGAAGCCGGGGGTAAACCACAGAAAATAAGAATTACGTCGCAAACCAGAGACTAGAGTTGAATTCTATAAACACCGGTGGATGGAGCGAGAGCCTTGAACTTCACGGTACCCTGGAGCGCACTAAATTCTGTTTTGAGTCACTCAAAAAGAAGCGGTCCTTTCCCGGAGAGTAATTCGGAAAAACACAGTCCACTAGTAGCAGGGCCAGAGACCCAGTGTTGTGGGGTCAGAAAAAGCCCCAAAGGTCGTGGGTCGACGAATACTTGGTGGAGAAATGGCAATGGCCCCGAGGACGAACCGTGTGAAGCCAAGAAATTGATGTTTCCACGCTTCGGAGCTTGATCCCCGATGCCACAGCTTTTGATCAACCCATCACTTTCAAAGTTGAACTAGCAGTTCGCGGCCGGCTTCGCCGGGCCGCTCTCCGCTTGGCTAACAGCAGACATTAACGTAAAAGGAGATTGCCGGCGGAGTTTGAAGGCTTCGGACAGCGTAATTTTATAAAGAGGGAGAAGTTTCACCAACTGGCCAACTACGTTACAGTAGGGTAGCTAGGGATCTCAAATAGTAGAAGCAGACAGTGATAGTAGCATTACAGTGACCACACCCATGCCCTCGAGTACCCGATGACACGCCTGCTGACCGTCCAAGCGCGAGCTAAAACTCAACAGGTGATCTCTCGCTGAAGGAAGGAAGGAGAAGTAAAATATATGCAAGTGTTTCAACCTGCAAAGGAACCGTAAAGGGGCACCCGGCGGCTGACTGAGACGAAATGCGTAGGCGAAGCGTGGGCGGGGATCGGGAGCGAAAGCGAGAGCGAGAGTGGAGGCGAGAGTGCGAGTGAGAGCGACTTAAACTGCACAAACTGGGGCAAGGTAAAAGTGATTTTTATTGAGAAATAAAGCCAGGTCTTTTATACACAGGAGATGAGTGAATGGAGTAAAATGAATCGAATTGAGACTCAGCAGGGACAAGGAGCTGAGGGAATGTAACAATAAAATTGAGAGTCAGGGAAGAGGGCAAGTGGTTGAAAAACAGGGAAGAGGTTGAGTCGAAAAACAGGGTAGAGAGGAAAGTAGAAATCTAGGGCGGCGGGGAACTGGATGCAGTCACTGAAAAGATACTTATCAAGAGTTTTAGGGTATATGAACGCCAGGGGGAACAGCGAGGGAGAACAGTAAATTTGGATATCTGTGGCACAGTGCAGCCGACAGATTGATATGTCAGGGAAGTTGGTAGAGTGGATACAGCCGCCGAGATAAATATCCATTCCAGGGAGCTAGTGGCTGGAGGTGATGTAAATTCATAGGGTGAGAGCAGCGTGTGTTTTGGGGGATACGGGATGGGTGAAATGGCGGTGGAAGTAAGTGTGCGTGTCGGGTAAATCAACCATTCGACATTGATTGACAGGTGACAGATCGTGATCTGCAGTTTACACACTTAGCGTGCTACCATGTGTGTCACCGATGGCCCATGGGACATGAGAGCATGAATTTTGTTTGGCACAAGAGAACTTACAGACCTTCAAGCTTAAGATGTTGTAGATGCGGAAGTACTTGGGAAGTTATGTGTCTGATCCAGTAAAATAGAGAGAGAGAGACCTAGAGAGTTGACTCTCCTAAAGGCGGGATTGGATGATGAACTTCGCTTTGATTCAGCTCCCTGTATGTGATTCACACCTTGATGACCAAATCTGTTTGCATAAATTGGTTCATCCCACGGAGTGAGAAATGGTGATAGACAGTGCCAGTTGTGTATGGTACGCGTGCCGATTGGATACTTCATGGTGATACAACCGTTTACGACAGTGATTTGGAATTCAATTCCCCGCCGGTGCATGATCCTTTCTACTTACCGTCACTAAAGTTACTTACAGTTACTTAAAGTTATTTACCGCTAACTTGGCTGCCCAAGTTCGATCAGCCAAAGTAAATTGCCATCAGATGGCATCAGTTACTGCCAAGTTCACCTGTTCACTTCTAAGTTACTTTCTAACTTTGGCACATACCATGAAAACATAACTATAAGGTTCATTGGAAGACTATCTAGGGCATTCTACACCGTGGGGAATTGAGAGGTCTCCTCAATACTGTACTGTGCGCAACCATAAGGCTCGCATGGTTGTGGCACCTTTAGCCTGCTCCACCCGTACCTTTTTTTTTACTCACTGCCAGATTCCTGGGGCTCTTCACTTTCTTCGCTGACTTTTTATCCGTCAATTTCCTCGCGTCCCTTCCTCTTTAGTGTCAATGTGTAAGGATGGCCATCCTCACACGGTGTTTATCTGTGCCGCATTGATGCAGCTTAGTCAGCCTCGATATTCATATTTAAGACGACATCTTTTACTTATCTCCTTTTACGCTTACACACCGACTACCACCATCCTGTATCTTCCATCTGTTGCTTGTAGCCTGGAGTCTCACCGTTGGAATACACCGTGGTCCTGTCTGTTTGCGTGACCTTGTCAGTGTTCTGTCTAGTTGACGACAGCCTTTCACTTTTTTTTGACACCGGCCACCTTCCTTCACTTGTGGCCGATCTCTCGACACTTCTTTCCTTCACCCTGCTGCACTGGACACCCCTCACCGCCGCTCTGAGCGCACCCCGGGAGTCCCAGGCCCTGCTATTGACCCCAACTTTATCACCCCTCACCGCCGCCGACGTGGGCATCGTCCTCGACAGAGCCATCCATCTGCTCCCGAGACATCTGACAGATCATCAGAACAGTCTTCGCAACCTGCATCACCATCTGCATCATCCCCGTTGCTAGACACTACCCCCATCGGATCTCCACCTGCATCTCCACAGCCTTCATCACCGTTGCCTGACCCCTTTCGGCCAGACACTCCCCCACATCTGCATCTTCCTCCAGCATCTTCACCCAAACCCCATCGATACATGTCGAGACTTGAGGTCCCCAAGTTCAAGGGCCCGATGTCTCCATCTGCCATCATTCAGTGGCTTGATCGGGTTTCAGATTCTTTTGATGCTTTTGTCACCTTCAATGATGACAAGAAGCTCACTCCGGCACTTCGGATCCTGTATACTGGCTTGGCGATGGAGGAGGACACAGCCTCGGCTTGGTGGAGCGAAAATTGGACCACGCTCCGGAGCTTGGAGAAGTGGGAGGATTTCACTGCACGTGTCCTGGCGCGCTTTGCCCCTGATGGGTGGAAGGCGAATATGCTCCGCACATATTATTTCATCCAGCAACAATCCCGTCCCTATTCCATCTTTGTTACCGAGCTACAGACCGCCCGCAGCGCCATTGGTACCACAGGTCTTCTTGGGATCACTGACCGCATTCACACCAACCACCTCATCTTCCATGCCCACAACACTCTCCAGCGTCGTGTCCTTGCCATTCCAGGATTTAATTTGGAGACAATTACTGTGGATGCACTGACAAGTCTCATGTCAGCCACATGGGACAGTCTTGTTGCAGAAGGTGTTGTGCGCATCTCTATCCCCACCTCCCTCTCTACAACATTAATCTCACCCCTTCCCTCCATGGTCACCTCCCGCCTTCCACCTCTGGATGATGCTGAGAAAAAGCGCATCTCTGAGGCCTCAGGCTGTTGGAAATGTCGTAAAACTCCTGCTAGCCCAGGCTGGACCCCCCACATCGGTCGCACTTGCCCTGGTGATGCTTCTCTAGGTATTCTCCCTGGCCGGGACTTTGTCGCTGTCAAGAGCGAGCCGGTGGCAACCATCCTGTCATTTGGTGATGACTCAGATCTGCAGCCCTCTTCCTTCACCAATGGTGAAGACCAGCCAGATTTTCTCCCTGACCGGTTCACAGTGGCGTACACTGAAGCTCGGGTTGCAGATGACTCCTCCTATTGTGATGGCAACAACGAGTCGGATTCTGATTCAGAGGGATACTAACAAGGAGAGCGAGTTTTGAAAGGGGGGAAGAGTGTAAGGATGGCCATCCTCACATGGTGTTTATCTGTGCCGCATTGATGCAGCTTAGTCAGCCTCGATATTCATATTTAAGACGACATCTTTTACTTATCTCCTTTTACGCTTACACACCGACTACCACCATCCTGTATCTTCCATCCGTTGCTTGTAGCCTGGAGTCTCGCCGTTGGAATACACCGTGGTCCTGTCTGTTTGCGTGACCTTGTCAGTGTTCTGTCTAGTTGACGACAGCCTTTCACAATGTCACCGGAATAGCCGGGATCCTTGCGGCGAAAGGTGCGTGGGCAAAATTCCGGGTCAGCGGCAAATGGAAAATATCCCATTGGATTCATGTTCCAGTCTGCTTTTATAGCTCCTTGCGGTACAACAGGCGCAGACAGTTTTTTTTTTCTTTCCATTTTGAGTGTTTTTTGATTGTTTTCATTAGAACACTCCCTCCGCTCTCAAACCACATCCGTTCGGCTTGGGAGTTGGTTCATTCGAAGGGCTTTGAAAATGCACACACAATGGTCTTCTCCGAATTCCCCATCGCACATTTAAAGCCAATGTGGGGTTGATTTTCCATTTTTTCTGTTAATTTTTAACTAGGACACTTGCTCTGGGCTCAATTCTCCACCTTTTCCCCTGCTTGTGGGCTCAATCTCTTCGCGCTTCAAATCAAAAGCGAACTGTTCTTTAGACTTTCTTCCCTATCCCCAGATACCCGATGCTGGTACATGAATGATCAGTAAGTCGCGAGTTTTGATCAGCAGTCAGCAGAATGGCCACTGTCAAGGTTTTAGTGGGTCTCAAGCCATCACAGCCTCCCTCCCCTCCGGTGACAGGGGAGGAACAGGTAGAGCTTGAATCCCCAAACTGTCATCAACTTGGGGTGAAGAGGCTATTCAACCATGGAGCTAATCACGTCTGAATTACCTCCGACCATCGCCACAACCGTGAAGACAATAAGGCCAAGAATGAGGATGACCTTACCAAGTGCCAACCAAAATTCGGATTCTAATACCCGCGGCTGAGTATCATCGTAGGTTGACCTACCCACATGAATCGAACCGTGAACAAATTGAGAGCGCTAGAAATGGTGATTTAGAGATCAGAACACTCACCTGTAGCACAAAATCATGAAGAAGATGACAGCTAGGACTGGGACTTTATCCGTTCAGAAATTGAGCATGAGCTTGAAGGTGATGATCTCGTATGGTATTGCAGTGGCTATACTGAAAAATAGGTTGAAACTACTGTATGCACCAAGGGCTTCATCGACGAAGCGGTCGGTGAAGTGCACCTGCGACCGGTTAGCGACACAATAGTTGAACAATGATGAATGATTAACATAGGGGGAGGAGATCGGAATCCATATTACCATTTCAGCTAAACCCAGAGGCAGGCCATAGGCTCAAGAAGCGAATAAAACCAATAAGACCAGGGCATGCCACCCACAGAGACAGTTGTTAACCGCTAGCACGGCAGTGGAGAAATAACAAAAGAAAGGAGAAGACTTGCAGGCCTACCAGCGGGGAGGAAGGTGCCAATTTTCACAAAGAGCACAGTGCCAATAATACCTAGGTCGGAATGAGCTCCAGTTTGAAAAAGTGAGGTATATGACCATACCGCCAATAGAAATCAACTGGATACAGTATGCCGCGGCTGTCACCCCTATTTGACACCATGAGAGCAGGTTTGTACCTTGAGTGTCCAATGTGTCTGATCTGATGGTCATTAGTAATACTGTCTTTCGTAAAAATGTGCTTTTTGAAGTCCTTGTTGCCTAGAGACACCCGGGAGGTTTTGTCTTTCCTAAGTGACAGTGTAGACATGAGTGGGGGGGAGGTAAGGATAAACGGAGGGATTGAAAGCCTGGACTCATTTCCCTTGCCAGAAAAGCTAAGGCAAAGCAGCGGAACCGAGTACCTGTGTCAATCGTGCCGCAATGACCGCATTGAGACAAGTCTTGGGGCAAAATCCTGAGTTTAGCGATAAACAACGCACTAAGCAGCCTGGACAGTGTGCTTGCTTAATGGATGAACAGAGGTTGATACAGTCACGGCGAAAAATGATGTCCCTTCCCGATATAGTAATTTCTTGATGGCCATCTAATCGAGCCACCAAAATGCGCACAGTTTGCAAACCAAGAAGTATTTCGGGTATATACAACATCCGGACTGTGTTCTAGGTCAAGGTATAACTAGTAGTCAATCCAAATAAAATTATTCTCCTTCAGTGCCTCCAAACGATGGGGAAAAGAATTGTAACAATTGATTGCATATGCCTTAAATTCCAGCAACAACCAGATCTCCTGCGCTAATTGGAAGAGCGCTTCCGCAGACTGGACATCAGCATAGTGTGGATGTATGTGAATTTCCCACTTCAGCTGTGCCCAGGCATTCTCAATTGGAGACAGGTCCAGAGACTTGGCAGGCCATGGGAACACAGTGATGCCTTGATTGCGGAACCATGCCTTTGCGAGTCGCGATGTGTGCTTGGAATCATTGTCCTGTTGGAATTACAGGAAGGTGTGTGCACAATTTTCATAGTGGTCATACAGCGGGACCAATACACAACTGAGGATATCAACATACTGCACAGTAGTCAGATTTCCATCAACCTGCACCAGCTCGCTAACACCCTTGGGGTGGATGGCACCCCAAACATTGATTTTTATCCCTCTAACCCCATGGGCCTCGCAAGGCTGGACAGTTTCCATGGTGAGAATGCACTCTCTGCGACATTGGCGACACCAATGACAGCCAGTCTCGGTTTTGAGCTCAATCTTCAATTCATCTGAGTTGATGAAGAGTCAAGACTCCTGCAGTGAAAACTGCAGGGTCTGTCCACTGCTGAAATTTATTGTACATCTGCTTGCGCTGCTCAATGTGGCTAGGCTGCAGGTTGGGCTTTACACACTGAACATGTCCATCCAAACCAGCACAGGATAGTGTATCTCGGACCTGAAATGATGTGTTATTAGGGAGCAAAATGGTGTCAGCAGTGTCGCGCACCATACACGATGGGACATCAGGTAACATCTTGCGTCAAACATCCTCCCCGTCAATCAATTCCCTGGCATCAATCCGGCAAACTGCTTCTTCCAGGTCCTCATCTGAGATTGCCTTTGGACAGCCTGCATGGCCCTTCCGGTTATTTAAATAGAGGTCGCCATTGTGATCTTTCACCTGCTCATGGTTCCGCTTCAATGTCTTCAGATGAAGCGAGGTGTGTTTAAAAGGCGAAATTTCAGTCATCTTTTTGAAAGAATAGTGGAATTGGTCGCGAAGGGTGACCACAACTGCTCGTTTGGTTGGGGTGCATGTAGTTACAACATGTTTAGCTCACAGAGAAGTAGGTAAATGTGTTGGGGGCATCGTAGAATGTGTTGAATGGTCGTAAACAAAGAGATCAATTACAGTGATGCAGTAGTTATCTCATACATCAGGTAGTTACTATATCAGGGAGGAACATCATTTTTCACCGTGACTGTACATTGTGCAGGCTGCCATTAGCATTTTTATGGCTTCAGAGTGACTTTCTCCTGAGCTTCAAGGTCCACTGGCTGTTGGCAAACTGACAGCCATATTTTCCTTGGTGGATAAGCAGAGATTGTTGGGATCGGGAAGCCAAACCAGTATCCGGGGGTAGGCTGATAGAGAATGGCAGCTGAAATTCCATTGAGTAGCAGTCGGGGCAGACAATAGCATCATAGTTTCAGTACGTCGCACTCCAGCAACCAAGTTTTTAGTCTGCGATGCCATTTCTCACTTTTTAAGTCAACACCGGATGCCCAAAGCTCCAGACCCAAAGTGCTAAAGAAATCAAGATGCAGCGGACTTGATTCTTCAGCCAAAAAGAATGCCAGACTTTTGGGACAGTTCCAAGGCACTTCACTTGTTCTTCTGGTCGGTACTGAGGATAGAGCAAGTTAGGCATGTGGTATGGCGGTCAGTTGGCACTTTTATTATTTCCTGGTATAATAACATGATTTCATACTATAATTGTACTTTTGGCTATGAAACTGAGTGCCCCTCAAAATCTTGACGGAATCCCACTGGAAACAGATGTTCCGATATATATGTCAAGGTACATATATATATTCTGGAACATTCTCTCTAAACTTTTCATTCCTCTCTAAAACTTTTGTTCAACTCTCTCTTGAAACTTACTGCCCTCTCAAACTTTCTGTGGGCTGCTCTACAAAAAATATTCCATCACTAGGGTTAGCACAGCCACCAGCAATCAACGGTGGACTGCCGTGCCCAGTGCCGGCCGCCAAAAAGGGTGCCGTCCCAAACCACTTTGATCATTCTTGGATGGGATCAGATGATCTTCCTCACCAGCAGCTGTGCTAACCCTAATGATGGAACATTTTTGTAGAGGCTCACAGAAAGTTTGAGAGGGCAGAAAGTTTTAAGAGAGAGTTGAACAAAAGTTTTAGAGAGGAGTGAAAAGTTTAGAGAGAATGTTCCAGAATATATATATGTACCCTGACATATATATATCAGAACATCTGTTTTCAGCGGGATTCCGTCAAGATTTTGAGGGCTCAGTTTCATAGCCAAAAGTACAATTATAGTATGAAATCATGTCATTATATCGGAAATATTAAAAGTGCCAACTGACCGCCATAATGCGGTGGCGGCGCGCATCAAAACGTGATCTATCGCGGCCTTTTCAACACCCAAATAAACCACAACTCAGGCTGCACACAATCGCAATGTCACTGTAAAAAACCGGACCTGCTTTCCTACCTCGGTCGGGTCAACGCTGGGGGGACTCTGGTCTTTAGAGCTTAAATCGGGTGACCTTTTACCTCGAGGATAAGCTGTGCAGTTGTTAAGATGTCATAGTTAGTGACAACGGCCTGACGTTTGATGCGGACGTTTGAACAGGTTTGTACTTTTGGATCATTGATGCATCTGCCGAGCAGGCTTCGCGTTTTCTTCTTCTTCTTCCCTTCTTCGACCTCTCTTTCGCAAATCGCCGCGCGATTCCAGACAGAGAATGGTCATACCCTTGCTGGCCATCATTTGTAGGTGGGTTCAACTCAAGTCCTGCGCCGGATGTCACTCACAAAAAAACCAGTATAAGCTTTCCTCTGTCCCGCGCTCTCATTATCACCCTCCCGAGCAAGACCATTACCACCGGCGCGCTGACACTAACATATCAGAGTGAAGCAGCGGATGCCAAAGGAAATCTTTCCTTCTACATCGGTCACATCGGTGGCGTCGGCGGTTATTTTCTCCTGAACCAAGACGTGGTGCCCGCGACTACTCCCACAAAACTGCAGCTTAATTTGTTTGATAAAATTGGCGATGGGTAAGCCGACAATGTTGCGCTCGGGATTCGCGCCCACGAAGATCTTGATTCTAATTCTGTCTTGCAGCCAGCAGTGGGAGATCTCGGCTGGGCTCGCCACGGAAGGGTGCGTGCTTTCACTGGAGTAATATTAATGTTTATGCTCACTCTGTATCCAGTCTCAGTGGGCTGTTCGCGGTTTCGGATCCTGTCGTTGTCCTCTCCGCATTGTCCGTGTCCGCGTCGGCCTCATCGGCGTCAGCATCGGCCGCGTCGGCATCAGCGTCAGTCGCGTCAGTCGCGTCAGTGTCAGCCGCCTCGGTCTCAGTTTCTCGTGCCTCCGCCCTATCCGCCGCTACCTCGAATAATACCCCCACGGGGACCAGCATACCGAATAAGACGTCGCAATCGACAAGGTACGAATCCTATCTCAGGCCTTCCGTTTCTTCCTAACCTATCCATCAGCACCACAAAATCCTCACCTTCGGTCGGTCTCATCGTCGGTATAACCCTCGGTATTGTCGCCATCCTCATTATCCTCGTCCTGTTCGCATTCCTCTACTTCCGCAAACAACGCCGACGACGCCGGGCCCTCGATTCGCACTCCCACATCGATATCGACCCCGCGTTCGTCCCGCACTCCGCCTTCGTGACCTCGCACGCAGGCTCGAGCTACGGCGCAGACAGTCTCGCTCCGAAAATCGAGCCTTTCATGCCCGCGCCGAGCACACGCGTCTCGCGCTCAGAAACGCTGACGACGACGACGACGGGCAGCTCCAAGGCCGCGCAGGCGCGGCAGGAATACCTGCGGAATCAGATGCGCGAGGTGCAGTGGCAGCTGCAGGCGCAGGGCGCCACCTCGCCGTCTGTTACTTCCAGATCTGAAGCCCCCTCGGGCAGTGAGGATGATAGCGTCGGCTTGGCGCAGGCCCGGCTGCAGAATGAGGCGCTGCAGCAGCGGATACAGGCGTTGGAGGAGCAGTTGCAGTCCCGGTGGGCGTTGGGCTTGTCGGATGAGCCACCACCTGGATATTTAGAGTAGTTGTATTCATGTCTCGTGTATCAATAGGCGCTCAAAAGCAAATGCTAAGTTGTATCCGTTGTTGTTAGAATAAAGCCCTGGGTGAAATTCAGTCGAGTCGAACCCTGCATGGGTGGGACGCGGGTCTTGGTTTAAATTTCCCCACTTTTAGAATCAATAGTTGGGCTATTCGGCCTTCTCAAGTTAAACGCGGAGGTCGTGCAACCGCCGTCGTCCAGTTGGATTTGTCTGATAGCACGGGTCTCGATGCCGAAAAAAGTCTCCATCCAAAACGGCTATGCAAGTTCGAGCCGTCAAGCAATTCGTCCACCGTGAACGCCCATCAAACGTACTAATTATGTGGCGTCAATCAGGTACAACAAAATCCGAAGCGTCAATTAAACACATCGTTCACGCGGCATTTCAACGGCGCACTACATAGTCGCGTGCCACGTATGAGTCCAAGATCAAGGTCCACCGCAGAAGAGCCAACCAACCGCCCACTTCACGTTCACAAAAGCCACATCCCCATTCCAACCAGCGCGCCCGCTACGCCGCCCATACGCGCCTTCAAACCCATCGCGGCGCCAGTCGAAGGACTCGTCGACGGGGCGGAGCTACTCGGGGTGGTAACCGAAGACGACGGCAGAGTTGGTGTCGTCGAAGTGGAAAGGCTGATGGGGGGCGGGACGACCGTTGCGCTGCTGACGGGTACAACGGTGGTGAAGGTCGTGGTGAGCGGGGGCGAGACGGAGGTGACGGTCGAGACGATGGTGGTCGTTGAGAAACCGGGCGTGGAGGTGCCGGGCGGCGCGATGGAGACGCTGACGCTGACGGTGCGAGACGTAGAGACGGAGACGGAGGCGGAGGCGGAGGCGGAGGCTGGGTGTGCATTAAGTATGCAAGCAGAAAAGAAATTCGAATACAAGGGAAACGATGGAAGGAATATCACTCACCCGAGGAGACTGGAGCTGAGCTGGACGCTAGTCGTAATACACATCGTTAGAGGAACGGTAAATTCAGATGTGAATTGTATCTTTCACTCACCGACAGCACTGCGGCTCGTCGTTTGTCCAGCCGCAGAGGAAGCAAGGAAGAAGACAGCAACAAGGGAGCTGAACGCAGAGCGCATCGTTTTTGCTGGTTTGCCTCAGAGAAGAAGGGGAGGTAAATAGTTGGGCGCGCGGATGAGCTTGGACTAAATAGCTGGGCCGCAAGCGAGAAGGATACAATGCGGCACAAGAGGAGCCTAAAACAAGCAGGAGTCTATTTAAACTCCACTAACTGAATGCACCGCGTGACCAGGTGCCGCAGACGACGGTGAGTTCTAGTTACTCTTCTAGCCCCACGCGCGCGGTCAGCTTCAGATCTAAATGTCAAAGAAGACCAAGCTCCGTGCACCCGTGGATGGAAGATGATGGAAACCTGGACGGAACCTGGACGGCACACGAAGCACATGACACCCACGACGCGACGCGTCGAACGATGCTAAAGTAAACCACACACAAAAATAGTATTGATGAATTAATTCGTAAGGAAAGTGAGCTAAATTTTGCAGCGGAGAGCGGAAGGTGCACCAGTCGAGCTTGGCGAGCGGACATTTAGGAGCAGAACGGCGTGTCGAAGTGAAGGCCGAAATACTGGGATACAGCAGCTTAACACCGAGAAAGGAGAACAAGAATATTCGTGGACGCACCGTAAGATGAGTGGGGGTGAAGCCGTCGGAGAACAGGCTGTCAGAGCAGTTCGGGTCTTCGCCTCCGGGAGCGCACTGCACAAGCGTGTTCGCGACAGCAGGGTCAGAGGTCTGCCAGTACTCGACACCGTGATGCTTGAAGCCGAACAGCTGGGGGAAAGCGGTCGGGACGCTAATGCGTCGGTGTTAGCAATTTAGCTACCGGGTATACTGAACTGAGCTCACCCGTCGGTGGTGCGGACGTCTGTAAGGCGGTGAGTGAACAAACAGCATGAATGGGAACAGAAACGTACAGCGAAAAGACTGGTCTCCGAAAAGCTTGTTCACCAAGTCTGCGTAAGCCTGGTTACCCGTGCGAGGCTGGCCGTAGGTGTACAACCGCATCGGACTGTCAACACAAAATCGTCAGCTTCCGGCCATCAGCGATGACCCGAATTCGGTCCAGGGGTAAAGGCGAACTGCCGGCCGACAATGCTCGACAACAGGGAAGAATTACTGACGTATCCGGGAAGTTGGACTTGAGCGACACGCCCGCCAGACTCGCGAGACTACCGCCGAGACTGTGCCCCGTGCTCACGACGGTGTACCCCGGGTTCGCGTCGAGCTGCGATCCGACGAGCGAGATGACTTGGTCCGCGATGGAGTTGTAGCTACGGATAAAGCCAGAGTGCACCTTCGTGCCCGCTGTCGACAGAAATAAATACATAAGGCTTCTGGCTGTAGGTTGTAATAGCACAGCGACGCACAGGCGGGGGAGACTCGTTGCGAGGAGTATGTTTTCAGGATGAGGTCCGCGTCAGTTATGAGGAAGTCTTGAATCGCGGAACTACAAGGGTCGGGGAGGGATTCTTCGGTGAATATTCACGGAACAGGACACAGTTCCGAGGTCACAAACCTTCCGCGCCACGCCACGATAATCTCCTTTTTGGTGTCATCCCGGGCGACGAACTCCTGTGTCTGTCGAGGACTCTTCGAACTGAAGTCGTTATGTCAGCCCAGGCCGCACAGTGCAGGGGCACCAACGCACCTGCTGCACCATCACATTCCCGTTCGGGCTCGCGCAATCCGTGTACGTCGACGACGCGTACTTGTAGTAGAACAGCAAGTCGTCAAATAGATCTGAATCCCGGACCCATACCTCAATAACTGCTCATAATTATCCGAATCAAAACTGCACGCACCCTGCGACACTGCCCGCTTCTGCAACGGCTTCGCGAGCGCCCCCGTTGCAAGGCATAGAAGAGAAGTAGAAACGACAGAGAATCGCATAGCGGATGGATGAAAACAGAACAGAAAAACGCGATTCGGCCGGGTAGAAAGAGAAAAACGAGGAGATGGCAACGCGTGAGCAGTTTTTATGTACGATTTGTGAACCGGAATTTGAAAGATTGGATGGATGTTGCGATGTTGGGATGGCCTACGCGCACGCGTTTGATGCAAAGTGATTGATGCGCTCCCAGGCGGGGACTTGTTCCGCAGACGCTCTGAATGAACAGACGTAATATGAGGTGCTTGTGGAATCATAAGCTTGAAGGAGTACGAGTGGCGAGCTCTGACCTCAACCCACACAGCCGATTCTGTGCTTTCGCCCTCGAAACAAACAATTCGTCGCATGGAATGCCAAGACCATGCAAAGCCAAAATCACATGCAAGCACCAAGTCGACGGTTCTCGGCGAACGCTGCAAGAACTCGATTGGGAACATGCCAGTAGCGGTGCTAGAGGTGGATAATTGAGTGACACGGCTTCGGAGAGTGCTGAACAAAGGAAAGGCCAGATCTTCACCCAGGTCTGTCAAAATATTCACAAAAAGCCTAGATACGAATCGGTTCCATGAATTTCGAGCTGTACTTTGTGCGGTGATGAGTCTCATATCGAATAGTATGTTCAAGTTCTATCAAAACGTTCACGTTCAAATTCTATCAAGACAAGAAGATGAGATTGGAGACCCCGGTCAGCAGGGAAAGCACTCACCCTCGCTCAATCATCAGAATACTCGTTATACCCGTAATACCGCTGTCCTCTCCTGGGTCCGTGATAGTCTGGGGAAGGAATCAAATACAAGTCACGAAATCCAAGGTATAAACTTACAGGTTGTGGTATTGCGCTGCGGGCTCAGGCCGGCCACACCCGATATATTGATATACCCGCCCGACGTCGTGCGCGTCCCTGCGGCGCCCGCTTTGCTTTTGCCAGGAGCAGCAGGAGTGGGCCATTCTGCACGACAGTAGATGCACGTCAACTTCTTGCTCTGGTTCTTAGACGTTTGTTTCCCTGCGAGATGAGAACGAGACATTCAGTGGGGATTCAAGCGGCAATTGCAACACAGCAGATAGAATGGTAAGCCAAGTGATGAGTAGGCACGCACACTGAGCGAAGCATTCCCCATGCACCGCGTTGCCGCACTCCTCGCAAAACGTGAGCGACGCCTCGGCGACGTTGTGCATCCCGTCGTAGCAGATCGGACAGTCGTCTTCCTCGCCAGGCATGCGCTTCTTGGGGGCGCTAGACGCCGACGCTTCGGGCGTGGATGGAGCCTGGGATTTGCCGGTGGCGCGCGCGTATGCTTCACGGATGCGTGGGTTGGCTATGGCGTTAGGAGCTAGCGGCGCGTTGGCGAAGATCGATTCGAGCTCGGATGTCAAGAGGGCTCTGAGGCAGAGTCACTGCCCGTCAGCGACAAATCACACAAGAACGAGTGGAAAAAAGGCACTTTTGGTACCAGTGGCCGGAGGATTGGGTAACCTGGAGTACTGGGACGTCGGGCTTTCAGCATGTCATTTTCTTTCAAAAATTGCAGCGTACCTTTGAGATAGATGAACAACTATGCAAGTTAGTATTGCAAGCAAGAGGTAACAAGTGACGTACGATATGTTTACAATGGTTTCCTTTCTGTGCATCGGGGCCTAATATAAGAGTGAATAATTGTTCTGGAGGATGAACTGAGTGTCATACAATCGCAGCTAGGCTTCTGTTGGATAGTGACTGTGTATATCTGCACGAGGCAAGATATAAACGATCGCCAAATAATGATGAGAGATGGAGATAGACACGAACATTCCCTGTAGATCCCAACACCTTGAATTCCTCCTTCAATTCCCCTTCGACGCGTTTTCGGTCGACCATGAAAAACCTGCGATGTACACGTGAGATGCTGAACACATCGATGCCACATTGGAATAAAATCTCACCGCTGAGTCATAACTCTCTCAACACGATCCAAAATATTCTGGGGACACTTTGTCTTGAACATTGCCCCTCGTTTCTCGGGTGGAGCAGGATCATCATGATTGCCAGCTTTACGTCGTATTTTTTTGGCGGGCGTTGGTTTGGATGGGATCGAGGATTGGGAGGAAGATGCAATTGGGTAGGAAGGTGTCGACTGAGAACTAGGAATCGGTTCTTGACGCTGTTTCTTGGCGGGTGGCAATCCGTCGATGGGGCCGGGATTTGCTTGGATCTGGGAGGAGGACGCGGTTGGAGTCGAGGCGGGATAAGAGTTAGAAGAGCCAGCGGATTGCCACGGCTCGAATCCGCCGTCCCGTTTGCGCTTTTCGAGGACCATCGAAGTCGCTGCAAAGATGTGTGGTGGCTGTCACAATCCCCTTCGGGACTTCAAACTCCGCCAACTGTTCCGGATTTGAAACTCCGCTTGCGGTTCAACTTCAACTCAAGTTCAACTTCGATTCGAGTTGGAAGTACTGAGCATTTCAAGATGTTTTAAACGCTCAGAAGAGTATTCATATGCCAAGCTCATCACCGCAATCGTTCCAGCTCTATTTATCCAACTTACAACGAACCAAAGTGTGGTGTCAACACTGCCATATCAATATCATGTTGTTGCTTCGTGAGGACTCTTGTGGAAGCCGTACCAGAAATCTTGGAGTTTTCCGCCTCAGAACCCTACTTCCGGGTCCCGAATTAACCGCTCGCCGCCCAAGCGGAGGCTGCGAAGTGCACAACCAAAGCTAGAACCAAAGTTGACAACGAGGCGGCGCTCCCGGGCCCGCCCTGCTCTTGACTACCGATTGAATTCATCCAGGGACCTCGGCTTAAAACGCCCTCAACTCCCGGGCCTCGAGCATGCGCTGGCATTTTACGTATGTCCCTTATTCTAAAAACGGTCCATCTTGTGTTTCGCTTAAGTAAACAGCACTGAATGGGAATTGTAGGTCGAGATGTGATAAGGTGCGACACAGTGAGGCGGAAAAGGAAGAGAATGTCTCTCGATAACACCCCCGCTCTCCCTGTCACCTCGTCCCTGAATGCACGTAAGTACTCTTGAACAAGTGGAGACAATGACGACTCACCGGAGAAAATACTCTAGGTCGGACGATATGATGCAAGCACTGGCCAGGCCCCACTGTACATAGGAAGAAGTCCCCCGCAACCATGTTCGACACAGTAGCGAACCTCCCTCCGATCGCGCTTCCAATATCGTTTAACTGGGGTGTGATCGGGTTGAAACGTGCGCGCCAGGACGGACTTGTTCAAGAGATCAAGTACTGCGTGGCCATTATCAATCCACGGCTTTTTAGACGTAGCCGATCATGTATTTCACCATTCCTGGGACGCGCGGCTCTGAGACGAAGATCAGCCTTGGGGTTTGAGTGGTCACGGAAAGCAAGTGGCGTACTTCCCCATACTTTCCATTTGAACGCTCTGTATTCCGCGGATGGAACAACATACTCAATTTCGTAATAGAAGCAGTACAGGTGTTGGTAGAAGTCAAAGTCCAATGGCCTGAATTTCCCATTTCCCGGAGGCGTGCCAGCCACAGGTATTCCCGTTTCTTCCACTGCGGCAGCTTTGTTGGCGAGATCGACAGCTACCCTGGCAAGAAATTTCGACCAGACGGGATGCTGGCGTGGATTATTCAATGCAGTGAAACTAGGAATGGTGGAATGTGGATTGTGAGGCTCCATGTGAACTAAGCGAGTCGCTCGGCAGGAAGATTCCGTATTTATATGTACTCACACTCGGCAAGCAAATAAGGTCGAACATGCTGTGGAGAGTGGCGGCAGAATAGAGCCCCAATAAACAAGGCGGGTCCCCAAATCATTGGAATCCTAGACTGTTCCCCATACACAGCACATGTCCTGCGAACGCCCAGACATTATGAGTCGGATATCAGTCGGAATTTTGTTGTTGGTCCAGGTAGACTCGAAGAATAATGAAACAACCCCGAATTATTAATAAGGCGTAATATATTTCACGTTGTCTCCGAGGGAATGGTTCGATTCCTGGGGAACCACGGTTCAGCCACGGGCAAGTCCGCGGTATCAGTGTCAGTAGAACGAATATACGGTTTTCGGTACATTTCGTTCATTACCCAGTGGATTGTGTGCGAGGTTCTCAGACGGAACTGGTGATGTGCGGGTCGAGAGTATTGATCCTCCCAGGCATTGGAAATGCTTCAGATGGAGATAGCCCACAGCTGAGGTAGAGATGAGTCCTGACGGATCAAACAAGGGGAACAACGCACCCGGACGTATAGGATCCGCGAAGTTTGGAAGTCCTCTACAAAATCAAACACCTGTTGAAACAAAAGCACCCCGTCGGTATACAATATCAAGACCGTAGCGGTAGAGCACAATGATGATGCGAGCAAGAATTGGGTCTGCCGCTATTTCTCCGGAAGATCAAAAGGCGAGACTTGATACCCCGGAAGTCCGAGTGCCTCAGCGGCAGTAGGAGTCAAGGCGTCGAATCCTTCGTCCTCTCGGTGAATCCGCGCCGCTTAGTGATGGTGGGCCTCCCACGAGCGGCCAGACTCACGCGCGGAAAACCATGCCTCCTATCGAAAATGTGAAGGAACATCAGCCACACATGTATTGGGATACACAGACCAGAAGGTGGTAGGCCTAGAGATGCACCCGCAGCTACCCACGAGAATGTTCTCCACGAAGACAGAGTTTCTGGGGTAGCTCCGGAAAATTAGACGTTCCTTGTTCTGGTACGAGTTGCCAGTCGAGATTGACGAAGAAGAATTCAGCTGCGAAGGGATCAGTCCCCACCTGGATAGCCGCGGAATTTAAAACTGTACCGATGACCATATCCTCGTGGCTCCACCCGCGTTGGAATACATCTGAACGCTGTAGAATTGAATGCGCTTGCAGGAGCCATCCAGCACGCTGCCTTTCGTACTCCGCAACGGGCATGTAAACGCTCCCGTAAAGTGACAGAAAATACCCCGGCTCCGAACAGTCGGTTTTCAGCTCCACCTCAAATCTGAAGCGACGCACCATGTGAGTGCTGAGAGCAATCTTAAAAAGAATGGGACTACCGAGTCCACCCACGAGGAAAGTGCTCAGACACACCCTTCCGCGTCGCCCAAACTTCGATGATCATTTCGGCATTGGGGACCTTCAGTTCTGCAATCGGATGAAGTACTTCTGGTTCGCCTAGCCGTTCGAGATAGATGGATCTGAGCTTGAGATTCTCAAGATTTTCTCCCTTGACAGAGAGCCCTCAATATCGAGAGAGGCTGCCCATCGCTAAGCCGAGCGGCGTTGATGGCTCAGAACGCGGAGAGATTGCCTTCGAGGGCGTTGCATATTGCTCCGGGACGGCCACCAGACAGCCGCAGGAGGTGAACCAGGAGTGGACTGGCCGCGAATTTTTGCTGCTGTTCCTGGGCGGAAATTTTAACTGGGCATCAAAAAATGTGGAAATGTAACCACCGTAATCGAAACATCGGTGCTAGTGTTGTTATACGACAGGTGCGAGATAACGAGCGCATTGAGGTCGAAATCAAGGCAAGATCTGCGACTGTCTCGCGGTACTCGGCATTTATCACCCCGATCACAGTTGCATGATACGAAAACACCGACTGAACAAGTAATCAAGTAAAGCAAATGTTGGAAATGGGATCGTCACGCGCCGCCGATGTACCGCACCATATTTTCTGCATCATTCCTGCCCCTTGTTACCCCCCTATCCGTCCATTCCGTAGCCTTTATATTCGCCATATCACCGTATTCTCTAGGATTTTTGTATCCCCCCGACGTTCTTCTACCAGCCTCGAATATATCCTGGATTGCTGAACCTTCTGTGTGATCTGTATTCCAACAGCAAAAGTATGTAGCAAAGTTAGAAGCACTAACTGCGAAATTTTGGATCTACGACAGATGAGCGCATATCAAGCAGAATAAATCAACAACGAACAAGGGCTAGCTCGAAATCCACATTTCGCATCGGGGAATCGATCGACCGAGCATAGATATCGATGGGGACCAGCTCTGTGTCGGACTGATTGAGCTCCAGTCTTTTGAAAGAACCAGATTTTTTACCGTCATGAAATACGAGTACCTGGAATTGCGCAGACCTGCACATACCGTAGATTTGCGCGATGCCTGGGATGCTGTGATCAGCATAGCACGCTAGAAGAGTCGACCCAAAAATCTTACCCAAGATTCGCGGCAAACATTTCTAGGTCCTTTGTCCACACCTGGCCAGTTGTATAAGACAGTGTTCATCAACGGATGATACTCGCACCTGCCGAGCCGAGTCTCCAGCATACAAGCGCGTCGTTACTACTCCATTATGCCCCACTTTGCGCCATACGTCCGCACTGTGACTCAATTTTAGTTGGTCGACGCTCCGAGCGTTACTAGGCTCAGATGTTCGGTTTCGAAATTTAAACGGAGCTCGCTGGGCTTGAAGACGATTATCTGAGCTGTCCATTAGTGGGGCTACCTGTTACAGATTTAGACCAGGTACATCATCTTGAATGTCCAGCAACTCGGAGATGGTGTCGTGCGCAGTCATTGTGTGGAAGCCAGTTGGACAATGCTAGACTGCAGTTCTCGCACACGCCTGTCTATATCGAAAATCTGGAAGCGCGAACCCACCGCCGCGGCCAGCTACAGATCGATTAAGTTGTTAATGTTTTGTGTGCGGGATGGCGGCGGAGATACTCCCACCGTCAAGTCAGCTCGCAGATCGGTCAAGCGCCGGGTAAAGTGATCCACGGTGTCGCAGATGCTCTTCGCTTTGAGATATTTCCTGAACCAGAACCTCACCTTGTGGAGATTTTGCATTTTCTGGAGCTCGGCAGTCAAGATACCTTTGTGGGGGAGATCAGCGCTGTTACGGAACCGGTGTGTGAAAACCATTGAAATGGGTTACATAAATTTACTAGATGGATACTTATTATGACTGTCGCTGCGGGATTTCAGCATTCTCTGATCGTCAGCTCCTTCACAGGAAACCGAATGGATTCAAACCTCGACAAGATCTAGAAACCCAGAACAGACTCGAGTACCGGCTGAGGGCGTGACCGGAACACAACTTCTAGATGCTTTGAGTGCAATTGTTAACAGTCCTAGGTTTGAAATCCAATGATTTGGGAACGAGATTCGACTTTTGTTCCGCTCCGCATACTTGGGACCTCGTCGGACGAAGATAGGGTTTACGTGGAATCACAGGATACACAACAGTGGTTGACAGCGAGCACTGGGCAATCATCAGGCCGAAATTAAAGGCGCATGCGGTAGCATCGATGTCATCAGGGTAACAGGGTTCTGTTGTGGCCTTCATAAGGCCTTCATTTGAACGTCCGGAGTCAGGGTTTCTGATATCAAAACTTTTGCCTGAACATAATATGAAACCAGTGGCTAGCAATTGTGGCCAGAAGATGACCTGTGGCCGTTGGTGAAGAAAGTGCAAGTGGCTGTGTCGTGGCACGTGTTTTGGACTCAACACTGGACTTGGTTGGGACTTGAGTATCTCTGGGAGAGCAGTCGGGATGTAAAGCCGAATCCGATTAGCTGACCGTCAAGCGCCCAAAGGAGTAGATATCTCGAAAAGGGTGCAGAAGCCCACCACGTGTTTCAAACGTGTTGAGGAACTTTTTCAAGGTGAGGGCCGTGAGCCACGATGTTTCCAAATCTGGCCTTGACACGCCCTACCTAGCAAGTCCTTCAACTGCGCGCTACCTTCTCGCCGGAGTCAATGTTCCTTGTCCTCGTCGTCCACAGCTTCGCACACCTACTCTTGTAAAAAATCTGATAAGAAAATCTGGAGCCCCCGCGCATCGCGTCGAATTTGGATGGAGCCCTCTCGTCCGGCGGCACAAGAACAAGGGGGCGTGCCGAGCGTCACGGCGGAAATAGAAACTCCTCCGGGGGCCTCTAGCGCGCCATCGACCACTGAATCTCAGCTCGTCGCGCTACTCTCCGAATCTCGACGCGAGGCTCAATCGCTGCGTCAGGAACTGGAGCTCGTTCGCAGAAAGGCGGACGCGGACCACCGGCAACTTCAGGCTCTTTCCAGAAAATCCCCAGATCACGAAGTTCGCGTATTCCAGGAGCGTCTTGCGCGTGCCGAGGCTGCGCTCGAGGACGCTGAGACGCGAAATCGGTTTGTGGAAAGGAATTGGCTGCAGGTCGAAAGGTACCTTATTATCATGCAGAACCAGGCAGCCGACTCCCGCGCGGCGTTCTCGCGCCTCATGGAAGAGCAAGACGGGCGCCTGGTTCTCCCGAACGAATCGCTCTCAGCTCGAGGGCGCGACATCCCTTTGGGGGACTACATTTCGTCCAGCAGGTCTGGCCACCATAATCGATCTCATTCCAACCACCGCCGTCACTCTCCGTCATCCTCGCGCTCCCCTCGGAGCCCAGACTATATTCGCCCGTTGCCGTTGACTCTACCGCGTCGCCCCCCGTCTCCTCCCTTGCGAAGTCCCTTGGGAGTTGAGGATGGACGCTGGCATGCAGCTGAGCGAGGTGACAGATCCCCGCCTTACAAAAGACAGCGGGCATCAGGACGAGATGAATTCCAACGGGGGGTTCGTGTCTTCATATTCTTTGAATCAAAGAAAGCTCAATCTCGTTTAACTAGTCCTCCCGGAGCCCCTCCCCCCTTCGTCACCGCCACGCGCATCCATCGCCTCCTCCCCCCGCCGCGCCTCGCAATAGACACGATCCTGAGCGTGCGCGCCATCCGTCCCGCGAACACATGCCCCCGCCATCAGCGCCCCCGCGCACCGAGCCCCTTCGGTACCGACCATCAGAGACGCTGCGCACTTACGATGCACGGAATCCCCCGCTCCAATTTATCCCGCACCGGCACCCGCCGGTGCCGCCGCGTCCCCTCACGCCGCCTGCCCCCCCGCAAGCACGACTCTCCACGGTCGCAGATACCCCGGCGCATCAGTACCAGCACCGTTTTCACCTCAACGCAGGCGTGCATGGCCCACGGCGCCCGGTGCGTCCTGGGGCGTACGAAACGGTGGTGTTTGCGTTGGACTCCGACGCGCAGTCGGATGGAGTCGGTAGGGTGAAGGAGGAATGAAGGTCGCTGTCGCTTGACAGGCGGTGTTTGTATACCATAGCTCCGCGAGCTAGCTATTGACATAGTAGATATGCCAGTGATGTTGGCACTGTTATGCACTCCGAGGTGTCTCGATTGGACGTGTATATTGCAATGCGGATCCGAGATTCGTCGTGTCGGTTGTTGAAACGGGTGCATTGCGGACGATGACCCATTTTTACAACCTCCTTTTCTCGCAGATAACCTTGCGTAGCAAATCTGCAATGTACGACCTACTGTATGTACAGTTTCAACTTCCGACATTACAGTCACACTGGAACTTCTTTCAGCGCATGTTTTTGGAGTCAGCCTTTTCATACATTACTGCAATAAACAATAAACACTTTCATTAAAACAACGGCCTGATCGTCAAGGCTTGTCTCAAATTGTGCTTGGCGATATGCATGTGGGTCACATTCTCCATCAACTATTTGCCAGATTAATGAGTTTGTGGTCGAATGTAGTGACGCTCACCCATTCCATAGCCTCATCCATGCCCTCGCCGGTAATAGCAGATACGCCCTACGCGTCACAAATTATTCTCCTCCCGCAGGGGAACCCGAGACGGGGCAACTCAACTTCAGAGTTATCGCCCTCCCTAATCCGCTGTGTCCGGCAATGTCAAGCGCTCGGGATATCTCATCAACGTTCAAAGCCTGGTCCAATTTGTCCACCTTGTTGGCCAGTACGCGGATTGGATACGTGTTATCGTCCCCGTTCGTAACGCGTATCTCCTCAGTCAATAACGATAACACGTCTCCTGCTTCCCGAAAGCGTTCCGGCACCGATGCGTCAAGCACAAAAATAAATGCGTGGGCTTTCTCGTATACTGTTGAAAGTTTCTCGAGCGGTGAGCCCGCGTCAATCAGAACACCAGTTCGACTCACAGCCGTTTCCGCACATCCCCACTTCGAATTGTGCCTCTACGCTAAGATCCATGAACGTGATCGTATGATTCCCAAAAGAAATCTTTTCCCAGTTATATCCTGAAAACAAATCAGACAAAAAAATTAGGGCCAGCCGGAGGTGACAAGTCGTGCCTCGGGGTGTGGGGTTTATATCCTGTACTCCTATGAGCGATTCGGCCTGCTCGCCACATTCGGTGTATCGAACAGGCCGGAGACTTTTGACCAGAGTCGTTTTTCCTGCGCCGCTCAGACCGACGACCGTGATGGCTGCAATGATGATCTGAGGTTAGTATGCCCGTGAATATGAAAAGTGGCTCACCGAAAGTCTTTGGTATTGTCATTGAGGACGAAAGGTTGGCTCCCATGCTGGTGTTTGAGTTGACGAACGCAGCTACTCGGTTACATACGGCGGTGATCACTGATGCACTGCGCCGTAGTTATGTGCACTTCGTTGATTAAGGCGCCCGCTAGGCGCCTATCAGAGTGTTCAAAAAACCCGTTCATTCCTTCGTGTCGAGCGATATGGCGGTGAGTCGCAATACCCAACAACCTGTTTTGGACAAAAAAAAAATCAGCCATTCGATTTCAACAAAACATCGACCCCCACCGGTACCGTCGGGCGTCCACTGCTTGGATAACAGATAAATAACATAGTTTTGTAGGAGGACAGGAGAAGTGGCGTTTTATTCAACCCTGACGGAGATTAGCTACGGCAGTCATGCCAACAATTGGTCTCTCGACCACTGTAAATCAAAATATATCAATAATTCAACCGATATGAGGTTTATTGAATCTCTGTGACGAACCAATCCCTACTCATTCATATCTTATCTGTGGGTGAAAAACCGGTTAGGTCCACGGGGCAAAGCTAATAAATCAGATTCAAGTGATGTCAACGGTGGCGTTTGGAGGAGCGCGGGAGAAGGGCTGTCCCAAGGACATGATCATCGTAAATGGGTGCCTATCAGACAGGAGGAATGGAACCTTTATTTGTGAGAGTTCACAATCTGAGAGGGTCACCGTCAGAAGCACTAGAGGTGGCTGGAATCCATGCAGAGTTGATTCTGTAGTTCTTGAGGGAATCACCGACAATCGGAATCCCATTCAGGAAACTGGTGCGATTACTCGGCTTGAGGAAGGTTGCAAAAAAGTGAACAGAATGCACGGTGCTCAATGAATGATAGCAATGTAGCATGACTCAGACCTATGTGATGATCAGGTTTCGAAGACATTGGGAAATGCTATCCCACCGGTGCTTTCGGATATCGATGTGTGTTGCGGATGATGTATAGCCATAGACGGACGTCTAGGATTGACCGCTCGAGACATACGCAGACGGACGCGCATGGCCGAGGGCTTGGTAAGGGCGGCCGACGGTGACAAAGACACAATAGCCGATGTGGAGGATCTGGCAGCGACACTGTCGAATTACAGACTACTATAGCGACGGAGCTGAATGGTGCTTCACAGGTGATAAGGAAAAAATATAAGCGGCTGAGAGATGCCGGGATGCCGGAACGCCACTCGGCCACTTAATTTCTCCGGCGCTTCTCTCCCCTTTCCAGATCAACCATTCCGAGGTTCCTGCCGGATTCCTCTTCAGCTGTTTTCAGCAATATTTTCTTCGTCCAGGCACATTACAGCACAGACCACTCGCATAGCAGACGGATTGGCACGTCGCAGCGCCTAACTGACCACCACCACGATCCCAGGCCGTCTCAAAATACTTCCATTTGACTGAATCCATCATACCCGCCGATCGCGAATCATACCTTTATTTAGTAGGGACTGACAGTCGCAATTATAACCTATGCGGAATGGTCAGGTTCCCTTTGACCTCGGACTTGTACCTATCATTCGGAGCGGAGCGCTTCCTCTTCGACGCGGCGCGATGTGGGGTCACTGGGGTGTGCGAAAACAGGAAGTCCGTGACGGTTATAACGCCTGTGTTCTGAGGCTCGCGACGTATCGCAATTTCTTCCATGAATTCCCCCGACTCCGAGTCCATGGGTGGCCTGGACTACGCGACGTTTGCTTGGGACCAGTAAGTTTCTATGTCTCCCATTCCCCCCAAAATGCGGTATTCGTCTGAATGTGGCCCACAGCCGGGTGTACCGCTCCATGTTCCTCTCTGGCCTCGGTGCGTCGGCGCTCTGTTAGGCTAGGCGACGATTCGAATGAGGCTGCTCACCCATAATGCAAGCGATCCTGGTGCTCGACCACATCCTCACATTCGCGTCCGAGGTCCAGCTCATGTGGCGGCGGCCGCTGCGCCCGAGCACGTGCTGGTTCTTCGCGGTGCGGTACTTCTCCCTCGCGAGCAGCGGCGTGATGGCGGTGTTTTATTTTGGGGATCTGAGTCCGCAGGTGGGTCTTTGTTTGTGCTTTCGTTCCTTGGCAGAGGGTTCCTTCAACCGACGAGCTGATGACTTGAATCCCCACCAGATGTAGGCATCCTCTTTTTTTCTTCCCCGCAAAGTCCAGCAGAATTTTCTTACCAAAATCGCAGGTGTTCGAAGGTGGAACGAGGGCTGGAGGCGCTGCTGATGCTGCAGTCCACGCTCGTTGAGAGTGCGTTAGACATTTTCTTGCTGTTCAATTTCTTCACTTCCTTGACTGATTACATGATTTTCATTCCCCCAGCCACACTCTGCCTCCGCGTGCTCGGGATGTACGGCCACACTGCATGGGTTAAAGTTTCCCTTGGCATCGGCGGCGCCATCACCGCTGGCCTCGGGCTGGTGAGTTCCGCCTTTTCCTTTTCCTCCCTCCATTTCTGCTCCTTTGTAATGTAATATAGCTAACGGTCACGGCCAAATCGCAGTGGACCATCATCGAGTACGGCGATCCCCAGATGATGAGCGCGCCGGGGATGACGGGGTGCCATACTGCGATTCCCAGATCTACGTGCGTCCACCCCTTCGGAGTCCGGCTTGACTAATGCCTAATACAACCAACCTCGCAGCGCACTCCGTATGTTGGTTCTCTCCCCCACGCCGAGGATTGATTATTGAACAGATTTCCCATCTTGCGATACCCGCCACAGGCCTCGCTGGTGTTTGGGAGGCTCAGTACGAATTCAAACTCTCTTTGCTGATAGGTTATAAACTGAAATAATCTTCGACTGTGTTGGAACAGATTGCTCCTGGACCTTCTGGTGTTCGGGTTGACTTTGTATAAGGCTCATGCGGACAGGGCGGTGATGTCCTTGGTGCCCGGGTCGTTGGTGGAGAGGATGATGCGCGATGGTGCGTGTCTACAGGCTGGTTCAGATTTTTATCTCATGTTATTCGTTTTCAGGCGCGATGTATTTTGGGTTTGTTTTCCGTTTTCCGTCGTGAATCACAATGTCAGATTTAACGACATGCAGGATAATCGTGCTCGCGAATCTGGCAGATGTGTTGACGCTCTACGTAAGATTCCTATCTTCCGTGCGATTGAAAGTGGGATTCACGAAGATTTGAACTACATAGCTTGGAGATGTGAGATTTTACCTTTTTCCACATGAGGCTGACCTTGAGCTCATTCCTCAAGATAATGATTGCCGGAATCCTATCCTGGTGGACCACCTCGTGCGTCCTTCTCCTTTCTTCTAAATTATCAACGAGTCAGTTTCTGACTGCACCCCGGCAGCCTCTCCATCACCCTCATCTCGCGGCTCATTCTCAACCTCCAACGTGCCGGAGGCGGAAACTCTGCAGCCATGACCAACAACTACTCGACGGAATTAGAGAGCATCCACTTTGTTGAGCAGAATCGGTGGCCGGTGCGGCCGGTGGACGATTTAGCTTCGTTGTTTGAGGACGTTTGAAGAAGATAGATAAACTGGAAAATGTATAGTGTTTAGTATACTAATCGTGATATAACTGTAAGTAATTAAAGGATGTATTGATTCCGACATGACTTAGAACCGAATCCTGGGCCAAAGAAGTTAATTGAGCTCTCCGTAACCAGCTATGTGCTTGTCGTTGATTAACAGCGAATTGAACCGAACAGTCACGGAGTTGAACGGTCCGAATTGTCACCGTGCTTATGTGAGCGACACAGCTTGTTCCTTGCTCTGCTCCCGCATCTTGTCAATGCCGCCTGTACTGGACCCTAGCGAGCGGATATCTCTTGTCTCTACTGGTGAAAGCTCTCGTTTGCGTCGTCGCCCAGCAGTGGTTCTGCGCCCGCCCGCCAGCGGTCCTCTTGCTATTTACTGTGGCGCACAAGATCCTATAACTGCGGAAAACATCTCAGAGTACGATTACGACGAGCACAGGTCCTGGACGGCGCAGATACTTCCAGAGGAACAGTTATCACCTCCTCCGCTCAAAAATTCTCGCTCTTCGCGCTCCAATGGCTGCGGTGCGCAGGTGCACGGCTCGGTGTGCATGATGCGGCGGAATCAGTGCTGGTACGGATCCAAGGAGGAGCTGGCGCCGACCGTGGTACCGCTAGAGACTTTCTACTTCCCATCCGAGTTGGTGCAGGTTCTGGATCTCAGCGACGACCGACCATCGGCTTGTGGATGTGTGCTCGATGGCATCGGGTGTGCTGTATGGTGAGCTTGTTTCATCTTTCTGTGACTCGGTCTCTGCCCCTGTGCATGCTGTGCGAGTACGAGTACTTGCTTCCAAACTCCCCGCGTTTTCTACCCAACACCTTTGGCTCTGGAAAACATTCATGTTTTGGGGTTCCATAAACGTTCCTAAACCATTAGTTTTGGAAAACGGTCCGCGATGTTTTGAACCCTTTGGGTTCTAGCTTCCCGAAACGGGGCTATTGGTACCTTTGAGTTTCGGGAGGCCACAAAGAAAAGGATCCGGGCACTCCAAAGCAATTGATCTTGGGAACGTTTCCGGAGACCCCCAAACAGCGCTTTTCGTGGAATGTTCTTTCCGACTCCTTTCATCATCTTAATCGTTATCTTCGTCGATCTGACTTTTCCTCCCGTCTTTCTTTAGCGGTAATCCTCTCGGCGCAGTACAAACATACTGCGCTGCTCATTCACCCCGCGGAGGATCCATAGCTGGGCCAAGCGGCTACGTTTTCGCCTCGTCCGCCGTCACCCCCGCGCTCGCTCCCGAAAACGTCTCTGCCACTCAGACACCCACCACCGTCGCGGCGCCGCCGACGTGGAATACACAGATTCCTCACAACGGGTGAGTCATATCGCCGTCTCCTTACATTATATCATCCCAAACGCTCTGATCGCTCACCAAATTTCTTTTTGCAGAGACACCGCCCCGCCCACCCCGCGCGCTCTGCCCGCCCCGCCCACGCCCACGTCCCCCGGTATCCGCTTCCCCTCTTCCCCCCCGGGCTACATATCCTTTATCCCGCCCCCGCCCCCGCCCGCGACAGTAACCTCCTTCGTCCCGTCCACCACCACGTCCTTCGTCCCGTCGACAACTACGTCGTCGCCTTCCCCTTCTTTGTATGCAGACGCGCCGCCGCCGACCTTCTATGCCGATGCCGACGCGTCTTCGGTATTTGCTGACCCCGAGCAGCAAGAGCAACCCGTGCGCCCGCGCCCGCGTCGTCGCCGCACGCTGCGCACGCTCGAAAGCGTCGAACGGTATTTCTCGGGGTCCGGTTCCGGCGACACCACCGCCGTAGGTGCAGGCGCGACGTCATCTGTCCCCGTCGGTACCACTTCGTTCACCGCTGTTTCTGCCCCCGGCCCCGGCTCCGCGTCCCCCACGGCGTTCGATTACAGTGCGGACGCCGGTGCGGGCGCGCGCTCAAGCTTCCAGGCGGACCTGCAGCGGAATGTGATGCAGTTCTTCGCGGGGCCGGGGGCGCCGCCGGTTTGGGGGTATGCGAGCAGTGGGGAAGCTGGAGGAGCGGGAGGAGGAGCAGGAGGAGCAGGAGCAGGAGGAGCAGGAGGAGGAGGAGCAGGAGGAGGAGGAGGGACGCCCGCTTCAGCAGACGCGTCCCGCACGACGCAGTGGGGCCCGTGGCGCCCGTACCCGTGGGACGACGCGGTGCGCTGGGTCGCTGCGCAGGGCGAGGCAGAGGCGAGCACGACCACGACGACATTGCGGAGCGAAACCGCGGGGCTGGGGATGGGACCGGCTGCAACGGCGCGCGTGGCGCCCGCATTGGCGGGAGATGATGAGGATGAGGAGATGCCACTGCTCGACCCGCAGAGCCGCATCATCACGCGCACGCGGCTCCCGTCCGTGCGCTCCTTGACGCGTCGCCCGGCCCCATCCCCTTTGCCGTCGTCTCCAGTTGTCAACATTTCGACCGCGTCACATGAGGCGGCGGCGGCGGCATCGGAGACCACGACGCGCGTGCGCGACATCGAACGCCATCTCGACGTGCTGGGTGTGCGTGCCGCGGCGCTCGACGCGGCGGCGGCGAACATGCGGCAGCACCTCGAGGCGCTGCGCACCGAGGTCGGTGGCAGGGGTGGAGCAGTCGGGCGGTCGGCACCCCCACTGAGCCCGGACCTGCAGCAGGAGGCGGTGGGGGCGGCGACGCGCGCGGGGCTACTGCGCGAGGCGCGGGCGGATCTGCGCGCGGCATTTACGAGACGAGCGCAGGCGGAGACGAACGGTGCCGGCGTGGCGGGATCTGCGACTGCAATTGCGATGCCGGGCGCCGGTGCGGGTGTGCTACCAACGACGAGCGTGGCGGCGGACTCGACGGCCCCCAGCGCTGCCGCCCAGGGCCGTGAAGCCCAGGCCCGCGATGCACGCACGGAGCTCCTCATCTCTGCCCGGTCTGCCATCGCAGCGGAGCGCACACGTCTGAGCGAGATGCAAGAGCGCCTCGTGGCGCTCGGCGAGCGTACGTCTCCCGCGCTCATCCCCGTCCCCGCCACGGCTGCGCCCGCGCCTTCGTCTGCACCGGCACCCGCAGCCACATCGTCCCCCGCTCTCGTCGCAGACATTCGCGCGATCGTGCGCGACCAGACGGCGCTGCTCTCGCGCGTGAGCGGGCTGATCGCGGACATGGGTGCGCGCGTCGGCGCGCTGGAGGGCGTCGGCGCGACGCGCGGGGGGAGCACGAGCACGAGCAGCACGAGTACTGCGGCTATCCTCTCGCGCGCGCGGGAGACGCTGGAGCGCGTGGACCGCACATTGCGCCGCGCGGCGCCTGCGCCTGTCCCGGACGAGGCGGAGACGTGGCGCGCGCGGCTCGCGGGGCTCTCGGATGCGGTAGACATGGACGAGCTGCGGTCGATGGAGGCGGACGCGCGGCGGCTGGTTGCGGACGCACAGCGTGCGGCGGCGGCGTTGGGGCCGGCTGATGCGCCGCGCGACAGTGGTGCGCCGCCGGTGGAAGAGGAGGACAAGCACCCCCGTAGACGGACGTTCTTTGAGCGATGATGCTATTTTTCAGCTGTTAGATGTGCACCTTGTTTTGTGCTTAGACTTTGCCTCGATACGTAGTGCGCATCGCACTAATGATACCGTGCTGTGTACAACTTTGAATGAAACGAATACCCGTCTGCGAATGAAAAGAATACCCGTCTGCGTATGAGCTCTTTTAGGCGGACCACTTTTGAGCGAAGCTTCCCGGGGCCAGCTCCATTTTAAAGACTCGATGATCACAATTTCTATAGGACATAAGGAAGAGCGCGGGTCGCGGGTCCGGGACGGGGTACAGTCCGAGGGACGGTGTGTGATATTCCGGACCCGCGGCATACCGTGGCCGTGGACTCGTCCCAGGGTATCGAAGGGTACGAAAATTACTCCTCACTCGAGTAAAACTTTCTTTTTCAGCGCAGAATAGCGAGATTTCGGGAGGCTTTTTCTCATCCCCGAGTTTACGACCTAAATCTAGCGAGTGAAGATCAGGGTATGTTCTTACGTTTTGTATATCGCTCTGCAGAATCGACCAATATACTAAGCCTTTTGGGGGGTGAACCGCGGGTCTACACCCCTCGCCATGTGAACTAAAGGGTGTTGGAGTGGGGTACAGGTACGGTACCACTTGGAGTGGATCCGCGGTAGATCCGTTCATCCTTGGACGGACATGATTTAACCGCATTCACGGTCCTCGACGAAACCAGAGGCGGGCTGGGGCGGGGCAAGACGGAACGATCCGACTTTCGTGACCCACTCCAAAGTGGGTCAGGTCCCACTCCATTGGTTGCCGACGCTGATGGGGGGCTGTTATTCGCCGTCTCCGAATCGCCTAAAATCCCGATGATCAATGATTCTGCCAGTGTTTGTGTTTCCTGCCCGTCACTAGATTTTTTTGCCCATGGCCGGAAGCACTGAAGATGGAACAACGCAGGACACAGTAACAGCGCCTACAAGGTCTGCCTGGAGATCTGTGCTCCTAGTCGCCACCTGCACCCTAGCGATGGTGACCAACGTGGGTCCACCCAGCGTAGTTATGTTTCTTGTGCTCCAATGGAATTCGCAGATTGCGTCGTCGGTGTCGGCCTCAATATTCCTCCCTGTCATTGGGGCCGACCTCGGAATTGCGGAAGACCAGCTACAATGGCTAGTGTCGGCGTTTTCTCTATCCTCTGTACGTTCTCCAAATCGCTCAGCGAGACCCTTTGATTCAAATTCAATAGGGTTGTCTGCTGCTCCTTCTGGGGCGGCTCGCGGATTTATTTGGGCGCAAAATGTTCTTCCTATTGGGAACTGCGTGGCTTGCCATATTTTCACTCGGATGTGGTTTCGCCCAGACCTCGATAACACTCTACATTCTTCGCGGATTGCAGGGCGTAGGCCCTGCTGCCTTTGTCCCGGCATGCGTGCGTTTCGTATCGTTCCTCGAGTGCATATTCTAATCAACGTGGTAGCTGGGAATTCTGGCTCATACGTTTCCCCCATCTCGAGCTCGATCAGTTGCTTTCGCGACCTTTTCAGCCGGCGCGCCGGTGGGAGGCGCCCTTGGAACTCAACTCGGTGCGCTACTGGTTCAAGACACTCGGTAAGGATTCAGCCTTCCTCGTCAGGCGATGTCTCAATGTCTAATGCGCAGACAGCGCAAGGTGGCGCTCTCCTTTCTTTCTCTTTGCCGGAATGTCCGTACTTTGTGTTTTGGGTGGCATTTTTGCCATTGACCCAGACGAGCCAACCGCCGAATCAGACAGACGAGTCGATTGGATTGGCGGGTTCCTCGTCACCGCCGGAGTTGTGCTCATACTCTTCGTCTTGGGACAAGGTCAACTAGCTCCGCAAGGATGGAAGACCCCATGTGAGTCAATTTACCATTTCGTCCAGACTACAACCTCAGGATTGTTCAAAAGACATAATCGCTTTGTTGATCATCGGCGTCGTTCTGATCGCGGCGTTCATATTATGGGAGCACCGTCTCGAAAAGAATGAAGGAAAAATGCGGCCACCTCTGATGAAATTGTCGCTCTGGGGGCGTGCCAAAGGGAGGTTTGCTGTGATACAAATTATCGCGTTCTTGGAATGGTCCGCATTTCTCTCTTGGTACTTCTGGGCGCAAGCACGTTTCTTGAACAGCGTCCCTCCGTCCGCCACTGATCGCCTGCCAGGTATACTACGAGGACTTCGTCAAGCTCACTCCTGTTCACACAGCACTGCGGCTGCTTTCTATGACAATCACGGGGTGTTTGTGCAATGTCTTTGTGATGCTCGTGATCAGCCGAATCGATTTCGCGGTACTCATCGGTATGGGGGAATGTTGCGTTCGAATAGAAAATTCTAAATGAGCGCATAGCGTTTGGAACTACGTTTACAGCTATCGCCGCACTTTTGTTTGCGATCATTGAACCATCTGCGCCATACTGGGCGTACGGGTTCCCCGCCCCGATTGTCTCTGTTTTTGGGGCGGATTTTGTGTTCGCGGCTGGAACACTATTCGTCGCGAAGGTTTCGTTGCCGCACGAACAGAGTCTCGCAGGTGGAATATTTCAGACGTTGACCCAGGTACAAATTTACTTCTCCTCGGTGCATTGCATTTTCTCATCCTCCGTCACGAAGTTGGGCACTGCTTTCGGACTTGCCATCACGACCATCGTGCACAACGCGGTCGGGGGTGGGGGTGCTGGGAACGATGCCCCGCTGAAGGCGTACCATGCTGCACAGTGGACTGCGTTTGGAATGGCCGTGTTGTGTGCGTTGGCCACACATTTTTGACTGCATAATCCAAGTCTAATTTGATTTTTATGCAGGTACACTTCTCGCGGTCGGTTTCTTGCGCGGGGTAGGAATTGTCGGAGTAGACGAGCGCAAGCCTGATCTGGAGCCACAACAAGATGAGAGTGCTCCGACGGGACGTGACACCAATACCAAATAATTAGAAGGAAGTGTGATCGGTGGTGAGAGACTTAGGTATGGAGATTCCCCACCACAAGTGCAAAGCGGATGAAGATTGTGGCAGCGATTCCATTGTTGACTGAGGTTCTGCTGAAACTTAACTGGAACTGGAACGATAGCGGTTCAAACTGGTCCGAAGCGAGAAAGTTTTTCAGGGGAGACTCAGCATGTACCTGATGGCTACTGGCGATATTTTCACCGATTTTTTCCCAAAACCACCACACATAGTTCGGACTTTAGTTATTTGAACCACATGCCATATATGGAGGGACGTGTTGAAGTGTGGCCCGAGATCGCCGAAGGCCTTGTGGATCAACTTGAACCTTCAGCCTCACCTGTCCTTCTTTATCCACTCCCGAGTCACAGATTCGGCGAGAAGCCTGGTGCGTCTGGAATCAAACGCGAACTCCAAGTGCTGGCCTTGTGAGTACTTTTGGATATTGTTGGTTGAATAATCCTCCGCCGCGTTTACCTACAAGTTGAACACCGTTTAATCATCAAGTCATGCCAATTATTCTTCAAGACAGGGATACATCGTTGTCGATTTCGTAACATAACATGTACTAAGTCTCGTACATTATCGTGTTCCACCTCTTCTCAACAGCCGGGGGCACCTGAATTCAAACCCATGCCTCCGCCTACGAATGTTCCCGCGAATGTCCAACATGCAGCTTCTCCTTCAGCCGCTGCACCAGCTTCGGCTTCTTCAAATTCTTCTTGCCACTTGGGCTCGACGCCGTTCCCGTCCCTACGTCTTCCGGCGCAGAGTCGGAGTCAGAGTCGAGGGTGGGGGGCGCTTGGAGAGGAGCAGCAGGAGCAGCGGGGGTGGATGTAGATGTAGATATCGACGTGGCCGTCGCCGGCGCGTCGTCGTCGAATGCGGTACTACCCTCGGATTGGTCTTTTGGCACCACTGCGTCACTCGGGACGAAGTCGGTCGAGAAAGCGGACGATGGAGGTGCAGAGGCGGGCGACGTGGGGAAGCATTCAATGAACTTTGAGTTTCTCTTCGGTGCCGGCAGCGGCACCGCGGGGTCGTGCGTGGGGGGCGTCGGAAGGGCCGGCATGGCGGGGCATCGACCGGAAGCCATCGAAGCCACGGCGATCGGCAATGCCATCGACTGCCGATCAGCCGTTCGCTAGCTCCGCGTGTATTATTGTAATTAGTTCGAGTTTGACTTCAGTAGTAGTGATCCGATCGTCAGTAAATGATGTGCAAAACGCGTCTTGCCTTGAGGGATAAAAAAATATCTATAAGAAAGGTCTGAAATTTAGTAAAATGGTACGATATCTTGTGATAACCACATCAATCAGTTGAGCCCACGGCTCTTGCACCTCCACAGGCAAGGTTAGGGTAGTGGTTCAAGCCGATCGGCATGTTCAACTTGCGGTCGAATGTGAACGTTCGTTGTGCTCTCCCCATCCGCTTTCATTTTTTATTAAATCACACGCAAAAAAACCAACACGGCTGACGTTTATATGGGCTCGGTTGTAATCTAATAAATACATAATAAGTAAATGAGATTAAATATGGCACACCAAGTCTACGTCAATCGTTGGCAGGGTTGGTGCGGGTCTAGATATTGATAACCTCGTGGCCGCCACACTCATTTCGTGTCTAAAGTAGGACCGCCACTCCTTCCTCATCCCCAGGTCTCTTCCGGGTACTGTGGAGCTCTCCTGCGCCGCGTGCATCCGCTCCTGTTGCGCGCAGTCGTTATGCAGACTTTCGCTGTCGTAGGAATAGGTATCGTCCGGCGGGATGTTCACGATGGTCGACAGACAGTAGCTGCGGCCGCCAGACTGCATTGGGGACTCAGCTTCGGGATGCCGCAAGGCGTTCAATGCCCGGATGAATGACTGGATGGTTATTGGGTCAGCGGCGTATTGTCAATATGAAGAGTGGAACACGGGACACACTGGATCTGTGGCAGCAAGCAGGCCGTAGATGAGAGGGCGTCCGGCGCAGGTGGCGACGTCTGCACAAAATTTGAAATGGATCAATGTTTAATGCTACACAGGTTCGAAATCGCACATAATAACGAACAGCCAGATCATATCCTGCCCATCGCGATAGGAGATGAGGTTATTCAAATGGTGGTGTTGAAAGGAGTGGCAGACATACGAGTTTTGTCCATTCGGTGGCCTCCATTGCGTACTTACGAGACTAACGCAAGTCGATCACGCCAACAGTGAGGTTAAGAACGCACGAGACGAGGGGATACAGACCTGTGCACGCATTTTTTCTCCCTCTCAATTCCTTTTTGTTCTTTTGGCTGACTCACCTATGCGCAGGATGATATTTCGGAACTTTAGGATTGTTGAGCCGGCCCCCTCCGAGGAGTACGCTGTCTCAGTGTGTGCAGGGCGGCGTAGCAGGTAGAACTGTCGCTCTGTGGTCGGCACACATAGAATGCAGGAGGCGTAATCAAAGTCTCACCTCATGCGTAACGAGATATCCGAGAATGATTAGGAAAGCGCCGGCTTCCCCCACCGCAAAGATGAACATCCAGGAAATCTGTGTGCCGATGACCCATCGAAAGCGGGCCTCCTTGTCCGGGTTGTTGAACCAACAAGTCTGGCTGACCGCGTCCCATCTGCATGAAAGCGAAGTGAGAGGCTTTCATACCTCGACGGGAATTAGAACATGCCCAAGATTGCCGGATGCGTATAATGGAATGTTGCAGATAAGGCAAATGAGGACGGCCCCGGCAACATAATATTTTTCCATCGCTTGCCCGCTGATATTCTGCACAACCACCAGTCTAGCGATGTGTCAGAATTGAAATTATTGAGTGCTGATGGGCTCATGGAACGTTGAGCGCTATGCACAAGAAGAGGCACCCAGAGAACATGATGCTTAACTGTTGGCGGATAAACTTGAAGTACCGAAATACAAAAGCGAGAACGTACATTGGAGAGAAAGGATGTGAAAGAGCACCGCCAGCCAGGATACCCCGCAAGGGTGGACATGGTAAACGAAACACCAAACACGAGACTAACATGGTGAGTTGGGTATACTTGAACACATGCGGAAGTTCCACGTACTGCGCGATCAGAGCGTCTGTGAGCAGGCGGAAACTTACCCGGTCTAGGTATCTTCGCGACCACTTTCCATGCGGCGTATCCGTAGAGAGCCAGTAAGGCTGTGGTCAGCCCGAGTCCAGGGATTATGAGTCCCAAGATGACTCGCGGGCAAGTAGGAGGGTTTGTCAATAATCTCTCTACCTCGCGGATGGTCACATACGAGATTTGTGGGTTTAGAGACCAGTCGGACTCGAGCCTGTGACGTAGTAAGGGCGACATTGTGGCGGATGAAGGCAGAACAGGATGCTCGGGGATGACCGGGAACAAAGGTTATCGTATGTGGATTTCTGTTGCAACGAGGGCCAAGGTGCCAGCATATTCCAATCTTGTACGCAATTCTAGGGTTTCTCCGGTTCTCGGGCAAAATCTCCGAACACAAAAACGGCAGCGAGTAGACAGGATCTTGGTCGAATTGCCGACGATGCCCCGCCCTAGTTGGTCCCCCTCTTAAGATCGAAGCCGAACTTCATTCTACCTGTCTCTTCCCTCCTGTTTCAGGTCTTTCTTTCGGAAATATCTTGCAATCAGGGTCTACATCTGAATAGACGTTGGTGCTACCTCATCCCGGGGTAATACTCTACTTGTACAATAGGTGACTCTACCGTATTTCTTTGGATGGAAGAGTACCAACAGGGCACAAATCAACTCATGGATACATGAGCCGATAAGTTTGTGGCCAGGGTTGCATCGAATTATAATCGCCGAAGGGTGGCCGTAAAGTCAACCCTGAGCAATAAAATAATGGCGTACATACATTGCTTCCGATGTGAAACTCATCCAGTTCGCCCCTCGGTATCGGGCCTACCTTTCATATCCCGCTGCCAACTTGAACTGGTTACTGCACCGCAAGAAAAGTCCTGATCCACAGCAAGCTGGGGGACGGCACTGAAGTTAAATAAATTGTTTCGTGTCATCACCCGAACACTACATGAGAGGATGAGAGGTAATAGCATCAAACTAGCTCGAATTATGACCGTTAATGTTGTCGTTTATACTAGGTTCATAGTTCAGGTCCGTGATTTTGGGCCAATTTCCTGTTGAAAATTCAGGTTTTGGAGCATCCCGACCGTCAAAATCCAACATATCGATTCTGGATCAACTCGGGAGCGGTGCAAAGAAATTCAGCTTTTTGGTGCCTTTTTCCAATTTTCGACAGCTCGATCAGGCGCGCACCATAATGAGCTTTGTAGTGACCACGCGGCAGCCGCCATCACCGCCATCAATCCCGCTCGTCGCATATAACGAGCTCGTGATCTCACTCTCCTGCGCCCGTAAAATCTCGAAAATATTCAGGGGCTTGGAAATTCGGCTTCCATCCATTCATGGCTTCAACTCATATAATCGGCTACAGCAAGAATATTATTGTTGTCAGTTACATCGACAGATCCCGCCCGCGGGGTGGGTGTCAACCCCAGACATACATTTGAGCAATTGATCTCCTGGCACCCTCAGAGTATCCTTGAATATTTCGGTTTATTTACTGGTAGTGAGGACAGAGATCGAGCTCGCTGCGGGGCACAGCGAGCGGGATGATGATAGACCGTGTTGATGGACTTGCCGGGGGATACCTGTCCTAATCTGATGATGGCTTCCTGAGTTGCAAAATGCGTGTTGAGTCTTGGTAGTGTGAAGTGACAATGGATCACGGCGATGAGCAATGCAGTCCACCCGTTTGCTAGTTCCGCGTGTATTACTGGGAAGCCATTGAAGCGACAATGGATCACGGCAATCAACAATGCCGTCGACTGCCGATCAGCCGTTTACTAGCTCCGCACGTATTGCTGAATTCTGATCCGGTCGTCGGCAAATTATGTGCAAAACGCGTCTTGAGTTTGGGGAGAGGAAAATACCTAAGAAAGGTCTGAAATTTTCGTAAAATGGTACGATATATTGTGAATACCACACCAATCGGTTGAGCTCACGGCTAACGGTTAGGTTCAAGCCGATCGGCATGTTCACGGCATGTTCAACTTGCGGTCGAATGTGAACCTTGTTTTGTCCCATTCCGGCTTTCATTTTTATTAAATCCCACGGAAACAAAGATAACACGGCCGACATCTATGGGCTCGGTTTCAAACTAGAAAGCACCGCCCTCGGCGGCACAGCCCTTGCCTGACGGGGTCTCATTTTTTACATACACTGAATTCAAGAATGAGCATGTAGTACAAGTACATCTTTTAAGGAACTTGTTTCATGTTTCGTTTTCTCAGTATGTCTTGGGAAGTTTCTCAGAATCATCTTTGAAGTTTTTCAGACAGATTTGGTGGACATTATGTCGCCCCTGACTGGGAAATTGAGCCTCTTCAATTTATATGTGGCACTTTCCCAGAGTTCAGGGTGAGAAAAGATTTGTCTGCTACGAGACTTCGACGATCAACTTTTCACACAAGCCCACGATCCGATGCTGCTTGCGGAAGAATGACAGACTAGAAGATTTGAACAAACAAACAATGAGATGGTGGAGAGAAATGTGCTCAAGCATGGAGATGGATTTGAGCATAGCAACACAATAATATACAGAAATGTAAAGAATTGTCTGCCAGTGTGACATTAGCCAGACCTGAGATGCTCGGTATTCTTTTACACACCTGGTCTATTGATCTTTGGCCACCTACATTGTCTTGTTAGCAGTAGAGAAGAGATGGTACTTTGGATGTTTTGAAAGCGATCAAAGTGGTCTGCGTTGTGGGTTGAGAATCGAGAAGTTCCAAGGCTAAAGCTTTGCTGGCAGATGATGCGACGTGAGTTCAGTGCTGGCTCTAAATCTGTTTTGCGTCATGCGGTTCTCCTTGCGGTTATCCCGGCAATAGCGGAGTGGGATAATCGGATCACGTCAAATTCGGGTGTTGGTGATTGATGGAATTATGACCTCCCAGAGCCCTTGACAGGCAAGGGAATACATGCTGTAATAGGTAAGATCAAATATAGCACACTAAGTCTATGTCAGTTGCTGGCAGGGTCGGTGCCGGTCTAGATACCGATGAACTCGCGGCCGCCACACTCGCATCGTGTCCAAGGTAGGACCGTCACTCTTTTCCCATCCCCAGGTCTCTTTCGGACGCGGTGGAGCTCTCCCACGGCACGCGTATGCACTCCTGTTGTGCATGTTCACTATGGAGAATTTCGCTGTCGTAGGAAGAGGTCTCGTGCGGCGGGATGTCCACGATGGTCGAAGCTGTCCACTCTTGCTTACTATCTCGACCTAGGTCAAGACTTTGCTCTCCCCGGTGTGTAAGACAAGTATGTGAGAGCACGTGCTTGATCGCGAGATGCCGCAGATTTAGATTGAACCAAACTTCAACTGTTGGGAATTGTGTTGTGCAGCGAAGCTTGCAGTTGGTAGTGCAGCTGGTCTATCATCGTGATTTTATATCTGCCCTCGTAATAACAAAACAAAGGATCCCAAAAAAAATGACTACCATTTCTCCAAATATGTTGCTACAACAAGAGGTATAAAGACCGTGGTATACATAAAGACAGTACTTCCAAACGAATGGTCTACAGTTTAAACACCAAAGGTTCGTCAGTTACGATCTCCCACCTGCCAGAAGTCTTCCACCAGCGTTCCGCTGCCTCTTCTGCATCGTACAAAAACTGGATGCGATTCTTTGTGCGATCAGCCCATACATTTGCGTTGCCTGCCGATCCATAGATAGAGGGTTCGCCTCGTTCCTGGCGTAACGCGTCCTCCATCCCTTCTCGCATAGACTGATCGCGCGCTGCTTGTTCTGGAAAGCAAACCACGTGTGAGGGGAAGCATTCAATGCGAAAACGAAGTGTATCTTACCTCGGCCGTCGGGAAGATGGAATATCGTCTGGTTCTGACGTGCTTCCAACTGCGTCCTTGTCGTGCGTGAATGTCGAAGAGCCTGATACGCGTGAAGAAGGGGCTGGATTTGGTGCCGAGAGGTGACGTGCGAAAACAAGACGCCGAGGACGGCGGCATCTTCAACCTAGAAGTGAGAAAATTACGGTCACCGCAAGACCTATGGATGTAGAACGGATAGACATACAGCCATAGCAGCTCCTTGAGCACGATATGGCTGGGAAAAGCGTTCAGAATCACCAGAGTGGATGAATCAATGAACCAGACGCACGAGCATTGGGTGGCACGCGTCGCCCAACAATGCCAGTTTTCCGGCTGGATGGACCCACCTGGCGAGTGGGTCCCGATCGAAGAGAGGCCAGATTAATGTGGTTGAAACCAGTTCGAGAAGCTTCTGCACCCTGCGAAGACAGAACCAATAAGTATGAAGTTATTAGATGAAAGGAACAAGGAATGGCTGGCAAATTGGACTTACCGTGGTTCCCAGCCCTCAAAGTCAGCTTTCATTCTCTGGACGGACCCTGGCATGTCGTACGCTTCCCCCGACGACCCTCTGTCAGGATGTAGCAACACAAGATTGTACTCCAGCCCACCCCGCTGCGAATATGAACACACTTTAGTTGTTGGGTGGAATCGAAGTGTAATTACATACTATACAGTATCCCATGATGTGGCGACCAGGACCAATCCAGCCGGTCATTTCTGGATGATCGACGAGAGGCTTGAGATCAGAATCTTTGCGCATTTCTGATGTGGGTATAATAGCGCGGTATGCTGCGTCCCCGGTGCGCATCGGTCTATCGGGGCCGCCGACGACAACCGCACGCACCATACTCTTCACGCCATCTGCACCGAGAATGACATCGGCGCGAAACTTCTGGCCCGATTCGAGGGTTACTTGACAGAGATCCGGATCCAAAGACACGACTCTGCTTTTTAAAAACAGGGTCATGTACGGCGATGAGAGTTTGAAGAGCATGTCGAGGAGGTCTGCCCTCTGCATGGCGTAAAATTGGAAGAAATGAGATTCAAGCTGAACCTACGCACATGAACGTGATAGTACGGCGCTCCGTAATCTCTGTCCATCGTTTCGCCCCATTTTGTCCAGCCAACTCGGTGCCCAGTTTCGTCTGATTGTGTCTCAAAACTAGTGTCTGGAATGAAAGGTATGCTTACACCGTCGAAATGTAATTGCCTGTGGCTTCACTGATGCTTTGCGGAGATCTTCGCCCAATCCCCATTTAATAAGTAGCCGGCTTAGATTAGGGCTGACCTAAATCGAAAGGGTTCAGGAAAATCTCAACACAATTTAAAAGCGTACTTGTATTCCGGCGCCGACGTCTCCGATACGAGATGCACTCTCGAACACGAAAACGTTGTGTCCGGCCCGACCCTGCCCACACTTGAGTTCAAATATCTAGGTGAACCACGAAAGACAAACCAGGCAATGTGCAGCTGCTAGTCCACCGAGGCCACCACCCACGATAATAAAACGCAAAGGAGTCATAGCCGTTGCTGTAGTCGGACACTTCGGAACTGTATTTATTTGACGGACTCTTGACGCATAAGACAAGACGCGCACCGCTGAGAGGACATCATGCTGATGAATTCTGTCAGGATGTTACTACTATCTGAAGGGTTTCACTGACGAGTAGTGGCTCAGACGCCATGTAAGAAGTTGGAGGAAGGAATGTGGGGATGAGGCCTGACGACAAGTTTCTCTTTCGGGGAGAGTGGGAAATATAAGTAAAGGGTATGCATATTCGAGGGCTTGTGGTATTGCGGGTGATGCATGGGCAATGCACGATGCACTCACGCATCGAACAGTGATCGCAGACAATTTTAGCTCCACAGCACATATAAGATCCAGGATGATTGCGACCTGTGATTGATTGCGATTCATAGACCGTTCCGAGCGGAGGCAACGCAATCCAAAAGACGGAAGCGGAAATCAGCGGGGGAAGGATTATCCATACGTGTTGAGTCAAGTGTTCCCCGAGGCACTTTTCGGACAGAAATCCATCCGCAGTGATTTCGGCAAAAAGAAACTCGCTCCCACTACCCCGATCTGCCTAGACCTGAGTTCGACACGAGAAGTGAAAATAACTTCAACAGAGCTGCTCACTGCTCGGAGATAATCATCGTTTTCAAACGCCACCAGTCATGACTGGTGCGATTAAGCAACCATATATGTTCAGCAGCCTGCCGCAGGGGATCAAAGTCAGCTGCAAGTCCACACATCGCGAAGCCAGGTGAGACCTCACCTCCACTGTGCATTCACATGTCCAGATTGCTCCTCTTCGTCACTGTGGGAACTCGAAGTATCGTCTCTATCTGTCCGTGCTGCACTGCAGTTCTTTGGAGGTCAAAAAATACACCAGGCACATGTACCATCAGTTACTTACGTGCGCACGGGAGGAAGGAGATTCAAGAATTCCCAAGCTATTCACTAGGTATCCCAGCGTGTAACGATCACCAAATCATAATGCAGAACGATGTTGCCTAGTAGGTAGCTCAGAATGCTGTTTCGAGAAAATGATGAATCGACAGACATGAGGCTGCTGTTTGAGATGCTACGGTTGTTCAAACGTTCAAGGGGCATCGGTGACAATCACGCTGTGACTCAGAGAGCACAGCCTCGGCGCGGCTTCTCCCGTTCACACCCCATAGCACCCGATTGCTTTGAATTGCGTTGCCGGTCGGATTCCCCACTACAGTGCTGAGGCCAGGCCGCCGACTATCATACGTATATCGGTCCTTCGAAATGACGCAAAAGATCCTTGATCATCGTGACTTGGATGTATGACCTCAGGCTGGTTCTGTGAATCCGCGTGTGTTAGAAAAATGTGATCGTTCAGATCATTATTGAACGTACGTCGAATCCACTGGTATTTTTGCTCGAGTCGTACTTTACTTCTCATCCAGATTTGCACGACAAACGCGCTTAATTTAAATAACCGACAAGATTCAAACTTTAAATGACATTATTCACATGCAACACCTGCAACGTCAACTGCGATCGCTGAAATGATCAAGCGGAGGATGCGACGGCTTTCCAGTGCAACCGAATTTTCTCTCCGTGTGCCTTGGTCCTCGGCAGGATGGATACGGGAAAAGGCGCTGGTTCGCTGTATCACTGGCTTAGCTACTGGCGCCCGGTTAAATGGCAGACTCACATGTTGACTCCGTCCAGCCAAGGGGTCGTTGTAGGATCGACCTCTATTGGCTGTCCGGTGACGGGATCCTTGGAGTTCCTGATGTCAAACGCCCACAGAAGCGCCGCAATTGCAGCCCAAACGACTTCGACTGCCAGGTAATTGGCCGGGCACTGTCTTCGTCCAAAACTGGGGCGACTCGAAAAGGATCCGGAAGACCCACAGCATAAAACACGTACCCGAATGTCCAATGACCGTCGACGAGACTGTCGGATTCCTTGACGTTTCCATTTGCATCTGGGTTATACCATCGCGAAGGATCGAATATCTGCCCATCTGTGAAGTTCCTTGGATCCTTGTGCATGTTCCAAATCGAGGGCTGGGCAATGTGAGCGCAACATTCAACATATTCCAGAAATAGACTGACGATGATAAACGTTCCGGCGGTGATCTATTACAGTTAGGTTCAACACTGGTTCGTAGAAATAGAAATAGATCGTTACCTTGATCCCTTTGTATTCCTGATCAACATCACATTTATGAGGGAATGCGAGTGGAGTGACAGGCACCCAGCGCAGTGCCTCTTTCACCACAGCATGCATGTACGGCAGGCGGGACATATGTTCAAAGCCGGGAACATCTTCCCCAACAACTTGGTCCAGTTCGGCTTGAGCTTTCCGCACAACATCAGGCTGGGTAAGACACGCCAGCAGAAATGTGTGGAGGAGGCACGCTGTCACAGATGTTCTGAATGAAAAAAATCAGCGCTGTCTTGATTAACAGTGATAAATCGCACCCAGCTTCAAACGCGCTGCCTCCAAGCTGTCGTACTTCGGTGAGAATATAACTCACGACGGATGTGTATCCTTACGTATGCCACGGTTTCTTCGTCCAAATCGTATTTGGTCTGGCAATCCCACACCTGAGCCATGAAGGATTCCGAGTCGTCGCCGTTCGCCCTTCGTTCCTTCACTTGCACCGCAAGCCGTTGGAAAAGCTGTCCAAAGTATTAAAAACTCCATAGTTGGAACGCGAAAAATTCAACCTCGAGCTCTTCAAGGTGCTTTCTCTTGGCATCATTGCGCCAAGGTGAGAGAAAATCAGGCAAATAATCCAACCAGGTGAACGTGCTGGAAAGGTAGTGAGAAATTATAATGTGGCACGGATATTTGGCAGGGTAACTCACTCAACGAGATGTGCTCCTGGAAGTGCCTACAAATAGAGTGTCAGCTCTCAAAAATGAATGATCAGCGTAACTTACGTCGAGGTTGAAACTTTGGTTCGACGCCAAAATTGCATCAAGGTCACTTTCTTGTCCGTGTAAGCCTGTTCCATACGTGATACGCATAATGAGGGTGGCCGTGAACCGGTATAAATGATCTCTGTATCTGTCTGGGCCCTCTAACAGATCAAGCAGCAGACGAGAACTCTGCTGCTCAATTCTATCATGGTATGAAAGCAATGCTCAAGCAGGTTTCAGATTGCTACCAGTGAATGTTCGAAAGTTACCGACGTACCATTGGGGCGTAGGAGCAGTTTGAACACAGAACGCTGTTTCTTAAGATCCTCACCGTGCGGGAGGAGAAGCATCCGTTTGTTGTTGGAACGGTATTTCGCCCCGAATACACTTTGTTTGCGCCCCGAAAAAATTGCGGATCGTTTGACCAACTGCCGATGCAATCTTCAATGGACGCGACCTTGAACATTCCGAATTTACATACCAGCTCTTCCGCGTCAGCGGGATGACTGAGGAGGAGATAATCGTCGCCCGCAAAGTTCAAGCTCACGATGGGCCCTAGAGAGGCCAACACTCGGTCAGGACGGACCCGGGAGCGGGAGGCCAACGCTCACCGAATTCATGGTACAACCGCTCAAACCATGTCCAGAAATGTCCTTTTGGCAACTGAAGAGTGTTTCCTACAAATATTGAGATGGCCGGTTTCCATAGCGTGTTAACTTCGCCAGACCTAGTAGGGGTAACCTCCGCGGTCCCGGAATGCGGTCCCCCGCAAATATCACGTTCCGAGCAAGGTAAAAGGTGCACGCTGCCAGGGAGATGGCTGAAATGAGCACCAGCATCGGGTATGGTGCTGGGGAAGGTGAGGGAAGTTCGGAACGGCAGAGGAGTTTAATGACAGTAGAGGCAACAGGAAGTTGAACAAGGTATCCACTCGGCCCGGTCTACAAAAGGACCGAAGCTTCAGCAGATGTTGCACTGCTTCCATCAACTTGAAGAAGATGGAGATGCAGAAGATTAAATGATATTGAATCCCGAAAATAGACTTACCCAGGCCGAGTTAACGGATCTTGACTCATGACTCTGAACATGCGACACCCAGATATCCCATCGTCCTGCGCTCAGTCCCGCGCTTTGATGTTGACATGTTTAAATGTGGCTTCAGGATTCAGTCAGATCTCCGAGTATGACATAAATATCTATTCCAGAAGGGTACAAAAATATGGGGAAAGTACACGGCCAGAAAATGGAAACACGTTAAAGGGTCTTGAAGTAATAGTCGAGAAAAATTCCAGCCCAAATAATCACCCCCATATTTCCGTTCGCCTAGAAGTAGACTTGAAATCAGTGCCAGTGAACCGCACGGTGCATTGCAGGCGAACCTTAAACTTGGAGCCGCAGTCTTCGACACTATCGACCTTCCATGTCGAAAGTGCCCATACGAAGAAAAGACTCGTGCCGCCAACGGCAATCGCAAAGAAATACGTCCCTTGAGCTTATTAGCTTGGATTGATATTTCTGAGTTGCGCGCATATATACCTTGTTGGTTGAGAATACCGGAATAGCTGATGCAAGCGACGAAAATCGCTGCGAATATGGAGAGGATCGGTCGAACCCAGGACCCAAATAGCAGTGATGTCTATTTCCAACTTGTTAGCGGGATTCTGAAAGACGAAATTATACGCACGGATTTCACGCCTGCAGCGCGGTCATCGCGGACGTCTTGGCATCCGTATATAGTCTATAGGAAGAATCGGAATCAGCGCAAAAATCGAAGCGGCCGCAAACGGCTCACGTCGTAAACGATCGTCCAGCTAAATATGTCGTCGTCAGCTAAACGGTGTACTCAATACAATGAGCCTCACCATATAGTCCCCAGAAAGAACACTCCAACTACTTTCTTGTCCAATGTACCGGTCACTGAAATCCACCCAACGGGGAATCCCCAATTCATCGCAAGCCCTGCCATAGGTTATTCACGATGTTGATGCCAAAGATATTATCGCGAACCTAACCATGCCTGCGGCCACCATGTCCATCGTTTCATCAACGGATAAAGCGCGTGGAGAGGAAACACTCCGATCAAGCCATAGAAGAAACTAGATTTCGAACAAAATCAAGAATTGAACCAGAATGTACGCGGGTGGGGCTTACGCAGTGCGATTCGCAAATGAAAGTAACCCGACACTCGAGAGCGTCAACGAAAGCAACCAGAATGTTGCACCCGCCACGGAAATAGCGCCAGTGGCGAGGGGTCGATTCTTGGTTCGCTCGACCAGGCGGTCAAAGTCCCGATCGCAGATATCGTTGAGAACGCATGCAGCGCTATGGAGTAGGGTACTTCCAATGGCGAACATGAGGGTTTGTATTATCAAGTCGTTCAAGGGAAGTTGGATCGAATATGCTGCCATAGTGAGTCCCCAAGCTAATTCATGGTCAATTCGGATGAGGGTGGCCTCGGGGGCGGCACCTACCGGAGGGCCAGAACACCAAAATGCTTCCAAGAGGGAATTTGTGGAGTCTTGCCAGCTCGTAATAATTGTACCAGGTTGCTGACTTGCCGGGGGAAGAGGTATATTTCGAGGCCAGTATCGGTATTGACTCTGTCGCCATATTCGGGAAGTGTACAGGGTCAAGAGGAGGGAGCACCGAGCGCTTTTGAGCACTCCTTTTCAACCGAAAGCCAGCCGAAAGCCAGCCGAAAGACTGTATGTTAGCCCCGGATGAGGAGGAGCTTATTAGGAGTCATTGATTTATTCCCAGGGTTCCCAGTTCGAAGATCAACGGCGGAAATTTCCTTCAGATATAAAGTTGATATCGACTGATTTAGATACTTGGAGGAAGCTTGGATCGGATCTGAGGTGCATCGCCGTGCTAGCGGCCCCATCTCAACTTGCTATTAACTGCGCCCCACATCGTGGCAGCCAAAGATCTACGCCAAAACGTAAATCTGATGAACTCGATCGGGTCGGCAAATGCAAACTCACCGTGACTCAACCATGATCAACGGGTGCTGCTGGCCAGATATCGATGCTGTAGAAGTGATAGAACCAGTATCGCTCTTTTCTCCCCACTTGCGCCTGAGTTGCAACAGACGACATGGACTTTCCTCTTGCCTTGACCACTGGCACTCTTCTCTCGCTGGTCCTCGTCTACTGGATAACTCGCTCGTCTGCATCGAAAACCCCACAAATTCCCGGTCCGCCACCCCACCCGTTTGTCGGCCACACACTCCAGGTTCCAACAGTGAAAACATGGAAATATTTTGAGAAGCTATACCACGAATACGGTGCGCTACAATGTCAGATATCTACTCAGTCGATTGACCTCGATACAGGGTCGATTGTGAAGCTGACTCTTGCTGGGGACGATATCATTGTCTTGAGCGATCCATCCGATGCCGAAGAGCTGGCAAGCCTAGCTGACACTGTTCCACGTTCATCATCGCTGACGGCTAATTATAGCTGGGTCGCCGTTCTCACAACTACTCATCCCGGAGACCACTCGTGTACGCGGGTAAATATCAGTCGAAAGACCAACGCTTGGTGCTTTTACCCTACGGCGAAGTTCTGAAGAGACAGCGAGCGGCATTTCATCAAATGCTCCAACCCCGAGGTTCGTGAACAGTCATGGAATGTGCCGAACTAATATTTCTCAAGTCGTCGGCGCATACGAAGACATGCAAGATATGGAGTCACTACGACTCCTGCTGGACCTTGCCACAACGCCAGCTGATTGGTCCCATCACTGTGGGCGCTTTGCGGCCTCGCTCGTATTTACCCTCAGTTACGGGCAACGTCTGAATGACGATGGCAAGGATCTCGCAGCTGTTCAAGGAATTCTCGCCAACTTCATACGAGATACCTATCCCGGCGCCCACTTCGTTGATACATTCCCCATTCTTGATCGCCTTCCTGACTTCTTGTCCCCGTATGTCTATTACACGTCCGGTCAAACACATAATAATCGCTTTTGCAGGTGGCGTGCAGAAGCGAAACGCAAGCATAATAAGGAAGTCGAAGTAAGCCTTGAATATTACCGCGTTGTTGCTCGTGAGGTTTGGAATTCTTCAGCTTTATACTCGACTGGCTTCTGGAGTAAAATCGAGAATGGAGAAAGATCTGGGTATGGAGTGTTTCGCTGCTCGGTTGTGGGATCAACAGGAGAAAATGAATCTCACTCCCGAGGAGCTTTCCTACAGTACGTATTCATTGAAATGCTCTGGTTGAGTTGGGTTGACCAATCACATAGTTGCTGGGTCGGCTTTCGAAGCGGGAACGGACACCACTACAGGAACAATCCTATGGTTTTTTATGGCTATGGTTTTATACCCCGAGACCATGAAAAGAGCGCAGGAAGAAATCGACTCGATTTTTTGTTCAGATACAGTTCCAGAATTTTCTCGGATGAACGACCTTCCCTATTGTTTTGCCCTTGTCAAGGAGATCTTTCGGTTGGATTTAAGTTCTTTCTTACCTTTTTTGAAGTCTCTGATGATCTGTTCTTCAGATGGGCGCCTGCAGCTCCCGGTGGATTCCCGCATTATTCGGACGCCGACGATGAGTACCAAGGGTATATTGTACGTATCCGCAATTTCTGGTCCATCCCAATCCGCATCATGTGCTTCGTAGATTCCCAAAGGAACCATGGTCATTCCCTGCATCTGGAACATGGTCGGTTCATACCCTGTTTACCGAGGCTCCAGATTGAACATTTTGTATAGCACCACAACGAAGCTGAATTTCCCAACTCGTACACCTTCGATCCGGAGAGATTCCTTACCTCGAAAAGGCGCAACGGCAACGGTGCTGACTCTCTCACAGAAGGACATTACGGGTACGTTCAAATTCGTCGGTACGCCTCAATCATTGGCTGACATTACATGCAGGTTTGGTTTTGGAAGGTGTGTGGTTGCCCCTTCCGCAGCCATAGACTGACACTATGTGCAGGAGAAAGTGTCCGGGCCAGTACCTGGCGGCGAAGACGATTTGGATTGCTGTAGTCCGAATCCTCTGGGCATTCAACATCGAGCCCCACAATGACTCATCCGGGAACGTTAACCCTGAAAATTGCACCTCCGGAATGACATCGTGGGCATCATCCTATAAGATTAATTGATTTGCTTACATCCTACCAGAAAGCCAAATGACTTCCCTGTGAATATCGTTCCGCGGAGTGCCGCACATGTGGAGACCATAATGCTAGGTCATGAGCATGCATAGGTCCGTAATCAGGTTGTCAACGTATGGCTATACGAATGTCCCGCTACTCAGAAATCTATTGGCCGTGAATGACCGTAAACGATACAGAGGATGCTGATAAATGACCAATGAACGGGAGACGATTATGTTGTCTAAAAATAACCCGAAACGAAAGAAGCTGTGATCGTCAGTTGAGGTCCCATCTCTCTCGACGGACTCTCGTCCGTTGCCGTCTCGTAGTGATTTATTCATAGATTGCTTCCGTCCCACGTATCCCCACCCGGAGACTGATAGGACGTATATCATTGTTATTATCACTCGGCGCATGAGGCTCCTGATTTATCATTCGAGAAGCCCAGGGCTGCCTTGGGAATATGCCGATACGGTAGACTACAGTAGATCCGAGAACGAGCTAGCTATAGGCAGCTGATACTTGATGGGGTTTGAGTGAATCTTGAGCCCTAAAAACTACATAACAGACGTCAACGTCCATTTTGAAAGCCCATCTCCTCTCCTATCAGCCATTCCAAACCATGGGTGAAATCGACGAGACACTGGGTGCGCTGGTTGTTGCATATGTGCTCGCCTGGGGGTTAGTGATTCCTGTCGAACATTGATAGACACTGACCTAAACCTGGAATTTATAGGCTTTTCGGCGTGATGTCGATGCAGTCGTTCAACTACTTCCAGAGGTTCAGCAAAGATACTCTGTGGTTGAAGAGCTTGGTAGTTCCCTTTCTTTTCATTCCGAACTCAAGCACTCACGATACAACTAGGTTGGAGGGCTTTGGTACGAAATGTCATGTTTACCGCCGCTTGAACTAGACATGTATTCAATAGGCTCCTGGATACCCTCCAACTTGTGCTCATCGGCCACGTTTTGTACTACTGGGTCATCACCAACTACGACAACCCCAAGGTCCTAGCTGTTTCCGTTTGGTGAGTCGACGCCCATGTCTTCAATCGGCTGCAGTTCGCTGACTGTCTCTCCAGGAGTTTCAACGTGCGCTATCTCTCTTATGAAATTGTCGGAACATAACCCAGTATCTTCCCCTCAGATCGGCATTCTCGTTACGGTAAATTGTTTCTTACCATTGATGTCGGGGTACTTAAGCATCTTGCCAGAACACCATCGTGTTGATAGTTGAACTGTACGCCTGGCGAGTAGATTGTTTACACAACCTCTGACGATTACCCGGGCAGGTTCCTGGCCCGTAGGGTATATATCCGTACGTCTCGTTTTATGTGAAGGATTTTGTTTGCCCATGCTGTCTTTACAGTGAGCAACAAAAATCGCCTCTTGACAGGGCTCATTGTGAGTGATCACATTTCTCGACATGGCAGCGTAGCGTCCACTTCTAACCGGATTGCAGGTGTTTTTGTCCTTCACTTATTTCGGTAAATTAGCCTCCCACTAATTCAAACCACTAGACTGACTCGTTTTGTCAGGATTCGAGATGGGTGAGTCGCATTGAACCGGACAGTTGAACTGAAACTGAGACGAGTGGACAGCTGTGCAAGTTCGAACGTACGCATACTTCGTCTCTCACAGATTCTGGGCTAATTTCTACCAGATTCCAACTCAAGAGAATCGCCTTGTTCTTTGAATTCCAAGTACGGAGTCGTTGAACCTGCTGAGAAGCGTATTTACGACATAAATAGTGGATTGCGAGCGTTGGCCTGGCTTGTGCATCAGCGGCAGACCTGATCATTGCTGCGTCTCTCTCCTACTACCTGCTGAAGAGTCGTACTGGGATTAAAACGTGAGCCATCTGTGGTTGGATCTTATACGAGGATCAATATTAATCCCTCTTTCAGAACGGACTCGGTCGTCAACAAGCTCATCCTCTACGCCATGAACACAGGACTGCTTACTGGGTAAGCTAACTATTGTTCGCGCATTTTTTCCATTATTCACCGCCGCGCAGAATTTGTGTGTTGATCGACATGATCTGCGTAGGCTGCATTTCGGTCGGGAAGAAAACAATCCTGACTTCTGACATAGTTCTTGACCATGCCGAAGAATCTCATTCACATTGCTTTCAACCTTGTGGTCGGGAAACGTGAGTAGTACTCCGCTTGGACGTGTATCATTTCTGAAGCCCTGCAGTATATACCAACTCCTTGCTTGCAACGCTCAACTTCCGTGACACGATTCGCAAGGGCGCCAAAGAAGTCCACACGTTCTCTCTGAATGCCATGCCCACCGACACCACCGCCAACTTCAAGGCGAGTGTTCAGCGTCCGAGCGTAAGCTTCGGCCTAATGAATTAATTCCGTTGCAGTTCCGAGCGGCACCCGGCACGGAGACCACCCCATCCATGGACCGCACGGCAAGTTTTTCAACTTGAGCTCAGTTTCAGATTATTCACCGGTACTACAGTTGAACATTTCAACCGACAACGGGGGGTACGAGTCCACCCGGAGTATCCAAGAAATGAAGGTCGGTGCGCCCAGATCCTTCTAGGTTGGTGTTTGACAATCGTGTGCAGTTTGCCAATGCGGTCTAAGTGCCTTATATCACTGTGGGATGGTCTCGACGGTCGTGTATCTTGTTTGCTTTAAATTATCGGAAATGTTCATGTGCATGGATTGCAACAACAACGGTGGGGTGTTGGAAAGCTTCTTGAAGTGAGAGCTACCTGTTGACAGCAAGACTTCGACCGCGGGGCGTCCACACATCGCCCTTTCTACTCAAAACCGCGCGTCCTCGGAGGAGTTGATAACCATCTCTCGAGGCCACCTTCACTAACACCGGGACACTTGCGCTAAGAAGCCTTTGTGCTCAGTCACCAACCTTTGAATGAGTGAGAGCTACCTGTTGACAGCAAGACATCGACTGCGGGGCGTCCACACATCCCCCTTCTACTCAAAACCGCGCGTCCTCGGAGGAGTTGATAACCATCTCTCGAGGCCACCTCCACTGACACCGGAACACCGAGAATGAAAGCACGGAACGTGATGAGAATGTAGACAATGACGCTTCTTGCGCTAAGAAGCCTTTGTGCTCAGTCATCAACCTTTGAAGTCAGAAACATAATATATTACAGGGTGCTAGGACTATGGAAATCGCAGACAGAGTTTCGCGCTCAAGTACTCTCCTCAACCTTTCCCCACCACTTCTGTATGAATTCCGCGGGTTGTACGAATTCGTGCGAGACCGAGCCAAAGTTAGACTCAAATGAGAATCGGCTGTCAAGGAGAGCAAGGCTGAGAGTGGTGGCTAGGTTGACATAGATCGACGGCGGATCAGGAACGAGCTCCTTGGTGAGTTCTTCCGCCGTTTTGTACACGACCTCGAAGCGTTTGCCTATATTAAAAGTATCATCAATAACGATGAATGATGAACAGGGGGGGAAACACCCACCTCGAACACCTTCGGCAATCTTTACCAACTCATTATGAGTGATGTTCGTTCCCACAATGCGGAGGCTCTGGGGCCACTCGACAGACTCTGGGACGTTCAGTGCTTTGGCCACAAACGCACCAACATCCTCCACCGAGGTGTAGGAGAGTTTGAGGTTCCCATCTCCCGGAATCGTGGCTTTGCAATTTTCAACATCAATCCAAAACTTCAACGGCTTCAGCGTCGCGATGCCCTTCAACGGGCTCGCGAAATAGTTCAGGAAAATTCCGTTCTCCGGGTGACTCCATTTCAGGTTGCTCTGGCGGAGAGCATCCAGAGCAGGCTGCTTGTAGCGGTAGAGCTCCACGACGTCATCCTTGCCGCCGTCGGTTCCCGACCAGCCGCTGGGAATGAATCGGGTGACTTTCGCGGCCACCGCGGCGTGGACGAGGGCCACCTGCGCGTCAGCAGACCGGCTGTGGTCTCCGATTGCACTGATGACAGTGTGCACCCCGGCAAGGGCGGCCACGAGTGACTGGTGGGAGTCGTAGGAGACTGTGGTGACGATTGCTCCACGTTCAGAGAGCTCTGGAATCGCGGTGCGGCTGAGAATGACGACGGTGTGGGTCCCATCGTTGAGTACGGCGTCGGCAATGGCACGTCCAACCCCGGCGCTGGCTCCGATAATGGCGACTTTCATGGTGAGGGAGAGGTGAGGTATGCCCGATCGCGATTGAAGTTGTGGTTTAGTAACTGCTACCAAAAATAAACTGTTGGAAAAGGGTCACAGCGCCACGCGCATATAATCTGTGATGACTGTTGCGGACAGGTTGTGAAAGCAGCTGAAAGCAGTGCATCAGCTTGTGACAAGTGACTGTCGATCTACTGCTCCTTCGCACCGACCACCACGGTCCCGTATAAGTTTCGTATACGACTGTATACGTCTCTTCCCTGGCTCAAGCGCTCAAGATTCATTCTCATTCAATTTTGGAAAACAGCACAATTTGACAGATCTTCGGACCTCATCGCTGGTGGTTCTCCCGCATATGTGCTATATCGGGATTTCACTGATGCTCCAGCGGTCTGTACACGCTTCTCCATCTTCGTTCTTTTGAGTTGCGGCGTCGGCGCTGTACCATCGAGCGCTCGGAATTTTTATCACCCCTACCCACGCTCCCGCAGGCGCGCTTCTGGTGTTCTGAATCAGCCATCGAATGATTTTCTCATGATGGTCCACCCTGGGTCCTCGAGGCGCGTGCTGCATTGTGCTTCCGACCACTTCCGACGGTCATCTGCGGAGGTAGGTAACAGAAAGGGCCGTCCACTGTGTCTCAGGGTGACCGAGCCATTCTAGTCCTTGTTCTCTAGGCTGCCATGGGCCACCCGGAATCTTCTCCGCCCGAAAGCGCGACAACACAGGACCCGGATAATGCGGCGGCTCCTACGAGGCCTACATGGAGATCTGTGGTCCTAGTCGCAACCTGCACGCTGGCAATGATGACCAACGTGAGTCCATTTCCATCTACGCGGAGGCAAGCTCTTATTTCATGCTAGATTGCATCCTCATCAGCAGCGTCGATATTCCTCCCTGTTGTTGGCGCCGACCTTGGAATTTCGGAGGACAAGCTGCAATGGCTGGTGTCCGCGTTCTCCCTATCCTCAGTACGCATCCTGGCTTCGAGCCCCGTCTTGGATTTAAGCTGGCTGTCGACAGGGCTGTCTTCTCCTACTACTCGGTCGACTCGCGGATCTATTCGGGCGCAAGAAATTCTTCCTATTAGGAACCACCTGGCTTGCGGTATTTTCGATCGGCTGTGGCTTCGCACAGAACCCGACGACGCTCTACATTCTCCGCGGATTCCAGGGCATTGGTCCTGCTGCCTTTATCCCAGCATGTGTGCGTCTAATATTCCATCCTGAAGTTTATCCATATTCTCATCCACGTAGTAGTTAGGAATTCTAGCTCATACATTTCCCCCATCGAGAGCTCGATCCGTCGCTTTTGCGACTTTTTCGGCCGGCGCCCCCGTGGGAGGCGCGCTCGGAACCCAACTTGGCGCGTTACTGGTTCAAGATACTCGGTGGGCACTCTTTCCTTCTCTGCCCCGCGATCTCTAAGACGCATCCAGTGCAACATGGCGCTCTCCTTTCTTCCTCTTTGCCGGAATGTCTGCTCTCTGTGTTTTGGGCGGTATCCTCGCCGTTGACGCCGACGTGCCCAGTACTGAACCGGACCGACGAGTCGACTGGATTGGCGCTTTCCTCGTCACCGCCGGCGTGGTGCTCATACTTTTCGTGTTGGGACAAGGTCAACTGGCTCCGCATGGATGGAGGACCCCATGTGAGTCAGCTCTGTGTATCGTCTGGAACGCAACTGAATATTGTTCAAAAGACATAATCGTCTCGCTGGTCATCGGCGTCGTCTTGATCGTGGCGTTCATATTCTGGGAACATCGTCTCGAAACGAAAGAAGGGCTACGGCCGCCTTTGATGAAACTGACGCTGTGGACGCGCGCCCGAGGCAGGTTTGCTGTGATACAAATTATCGCGTTCTTGGAATGGTCCGCGTTTCTTTCCTGGTTCTTCTGGGTGCAGGTACGTTTCGTGCCCTCCGACCCGAGTCTCCCAAATATCGTTGATTGCTTGCTTCCTAGGTATATTACGAGGACTTTGTTAAACTTACCCCCGTCCACACCGCAGTCCGACTGCTTCCTATGACGGTGGCGGGACTGCTGTGCAACGTCTTTGTGATGCTTGCGGTTGGGCGAATCGACTTTGCCGTGCTCATCGGTACGTCACGATGTTGAGTTCGAGTCTGGAATGCTCAATGCGCGCGCAGCGGTCGGAACTAGCTTCACAGGCATCGGTGCCCTCCTGTTCGCGCTCATTCAACCATCCGCGCCGTACTGGGCGTACGGCTTTCCCTCCCCAATCGTCTCCGTCTTCGGGGCCGACTTCGTGTTTGCAGCGGGAACGCTATTCGTTGCGAAAATCTCGCTACCGCACGAGCAGAGTCTCGCGGGGGGGATATTCCAGACATTGACCCAGGTACACACTTCCTTCCTTCCTTCTCGTCGTTGCGTTGCATTACAATTAATTTCTCATTCGCGTCCCTGCAGCTCGGCACAGCGTTCGGCCTCGCCATCACGACTATCGTGCACAATGTGGTGGGGGGCGGGAGTATAGGGCACGACGCGCCGCTGGAGGCGTACCAGGCGGCACAGTGGACGGCATTCGGGATGGCCATGCTCTGTGCGTAGAGATTTGGGGTTCGATGTGGATCGAAGCTAATAACTGCATCCTTTTTTCATCTTGGTTGAACGTGCAGGCACGGTGCTTGGCGCTGTCTTTCTGCGGGGCGTGGGAGCCGTTGGTGTGGACGAGCGCCCTGGCACGCCACCCGACGAACCGTCGCCACCGGAGGATAGGAAGGTTGCGAATGGATAATGACCGTAGCGGTGGTGCTTTTCTTCGCCTTTCTGACAAGGGGTTTTGGGTACAATGACTACTTGCTGATGTAACATGGAAATGTTCGCAGTATTATAATTATGATCGTGGGTGAAAAAGGTTGAAGGTTGAAACCACATATATGCGCGGATCGCCGCCAGACCTCAGTAGCCGTCAGTGTCACTGATTGTTATAATTATCTGCTTGGCACGACCTGGCTTGTGGATAAGCAGTCTAATAATATCAATAGATGCCAACGGATTCGAAGCCGCAATCGACGACGTGAAGATTCGCGACGGCCATCTCGTGATCCGGCGCCCACCGCATATAAGTTCGCGCCGTCTCCGTCTCACACCCTCACACCCTTCCTTCCTTTCTTCAGTCAGCGACTCAGTACTCAACACCAGACACACCAGACAGACAGACTAAGATGACGCTCAAAATCTACGGTATCAATTTCTCGAGCTGCACGCGCCGCGTCGCGGTCGTCTGCAAGGAGCTGAACGTCCCGTACGAGCTGGTGACCGTGGACATCCTGAAGGGCGAGCAGCGCTCGGCGGAGCACCTCGTGCGGCAGCCGTTCGGCGTCATCCCCGCCATTGAGGTACATCTCTCCCCCTCCTCCTCTCTCAGGCTCCTCCCTTGCGACTCGCAGTCTAAACTCGATTATCTGTATCTATATCTAACTTTCTGATTCGTTCGATGACATGTAGGACGACGGCTTCGAGCTCTTCGAGAGCCGCGCGATCGGGCGATACGTCGTCGCGAAGTACGGCAAGGGCAGTGGTCTCGTGCCCGACCCGGCGGACATCGCCGCGACGGCCAAGTTCGAGCAGGCCGCGAGCATCGAGAACAACAACTTTGACCCGCATGCGGGGCAGCTGATCCTCGAGCTGGTGATCAAGCCGTGCGTGCTCCGTGCCTCTTCCTCAGCTACTCGACCTCATTATCCTTTTATTTTTTGGGTGCGTTTATATAGGACGCGCGGCATCCCCTCGAGCCCCGAGCGCGTGAAGGAGCTGCAGGCGACGATGGCGAGCAAGCTGGACGCGTACGAGAAGATCTTGAGCAAGCAGAAGTATCTCGCCGGCGACGTGCGTGCTCTTCATTCTTCTCATGTTCAAGTTTTTCGGACTCACCCGGCAAACCAACAGACGCTGACGATCGCGGATCTGTTCCATCTCCCATGGCTCTACGGACTCACCGAGGTACGCATACCATTCGAGCGCAAAACGTGGTTGACCGTAATTTAACGGCAAATAAATCAACAGAAAGCCAACCTGGACCTCATCCCGAGCCGCCCGAACGTCGCAAGGTAGGGTAGCCGTTAAGGTTTACCATGTCGACATTCATTAATTTTGGTATATGTGCAGGTGGTACAACGACATCAGCTCGCGCCCCGCTTGGCAGGCTGTGAAGGATTTTGCCTGATCGTCATACAATCCCCGAAGGTTAAGCAACGGACGATGTGTACACAGTGATTGTAAAACACAAATGAACATGATCTTGAATACCAGCCTGACGTTTATACAGATTCGCACCAAACTTCGGTCGAAATAGAGATGTGCCTATGCAAGATGAGATCCTTTCTTCGTGAGATCGAGGGGCAAAAAAAAGGACTGCGACACAGACAGACGGTTCCGCTTACTGGAAAATGCTCAGTGACTTTTTGATTGAAGAGAATGCACTGCAGCATAACCCCAATTGATATAGAACGTTGAGGCTAGATCTGAATTGTTTGCCGGACAGAGTACTTTGCCGCAAACATTTTTCCAGATTTGAGAGCAAAAAAATGGGCTCAAGAAGGCGTGGAACCCACACTTGGATTAACGCTCCCAGATAAATTTGAATTCGACTCCGGTGTATGCTTATTCGCAGCCTACAAAGCCCATTGCACACACCGTATGAGCACCGCGGCGGAGGCTCTGTCGTCGAGGCGGTGGGGATGCCGTAGGAGGAGGGGGGTAGGGAAGAGGGCGAGAGAGGGGCTGCCGGTCGTGATGGTCGTGATGGTCGTGATGGTCGGAGCTCCCGTTGCGCGCGCCCCCGCGCGCGCCAGGTGGGAGTCAGCCTGCCGCAGTTGGGGCGTCCACCCGTTGCCGCAACGGCAACGGCCGCCGATTTGACGGCCGTTCTTTTCCAAGTTTACAGTCGTGCACGCTGCTGCTCAGCCTCACACAACCACAGCCGCACCTGCTACGACTGAGTCCGCGCCATCTTCGTCACTTCGTTACTTCGCTTAGCGCTGCGGAAGTGCGTGAGTTTGATCGCTTACAGTGAAAGTTCGTGACTTCAGCTGGATTTGGTAGAACTTCGTCACATCCTCTGTACACCGAGAAAGTTCGTTACTTAGGCCGCCGACGATCACCACATGACCGTGTTCATCCACGTGGAGAGTGCACAGTCGCGGTGCACTACGCAGTAAGTATCCAATTCGGGATCGTGCACACTTTGCCGGAGTGCAACATACCCCGGCAACTCCCGAGACTGGGTAGTATTGTCTCAAGGGGAGGTATCTTGCAGTGTACGATGACTGTAAAAGTTTGATTTGGGAATTTAGGTCAAGTGCCATGCTGAATACTCATAATATAAAGAATTTATGCCCAGATGATGATCTCAACACCAAAGAAAAGAGAAAACCAAGACTCTGTATGGATCTACAGTGAACGAGAGTTGAAAATATGAACTGGAAAAGTATTGAGAAATTTCCTAGATCTAGTCCGCACGCCGTGGGGTTTTACGAGGTCAAGAGATCAACTTCGTCTGACTGGCGCTGTCTAGGCTGCTTCATCACCGCTCGACAGTACAACAACCCATGTTGACTTTGCGTCCGCAGCGCTCTCATGGCCGGGGTCTGGACCTCTATGTATTAGCAAGAACTGAAGGGGTTCATCAGTCTTACCGTTTATTTTGCTGTGGATATCGCACACGATGATGCCGTCAAAGAAACTGTCGGTGGGGTCGCGCTAAGACAAAGGGTATCAGTGGCAGTCCGTCCAACTATTCACAACCTACTCAGATCGTTTCTGACTGACTCCAACCATCGATCCCAGAGCATCATGCGTGATCCGAAAACGCGGTGTAGTCCATAACGGGCGGGCGCGCGAGTCGCGACTGTGAAGCGCTGGCAGCGGGTGTGGATGGTGGCAGCAAAGACCGGGATTCTGTTGGCATCGTCCCATAATTTCGGTGATCAAAAAATGCAAATTAATTATAATTGTCATTTACCACGCGCGCGCCCGGAAGTGACGAGCTTTCCTCAGAATTTAGTCGAGGTGACGGGTTTTCTCAGATATCCGTCGAAATGACGAACTTTCACAGTTTTCCATCAAACTCACGAACTCTCTCATCCTAAGCGAAGTAACGAAGTGACGAAGGTGGGTACTACTCGCTACGACTACAACCGCTCCCGCTCAACGACTCCGACTCCGACTCTGCTGCAGAGGATGCAGAGACGGGAACAGCGTCGAGCCCGAGTGGCAAGAAGAAGAAGCCGAAGCTGGTGCAGCGGCTGAAGAAGAAGTTGCATGTTGGGCATTCGCGGGTGCATTCGTAGGCGGAGGCGTGGGGACTTTCAAGTCGGCTGTTGAGAAGTGATGGGATACGATAATGTACGATAGCACTTGTTATGATACGAACGCAATCAGTAGCTCAGCCGTAACTGAAACGATTAACGTATACCTGTATACCTTGGGGAATAGTTGATTAGCATGACTGAATGAATGAACAGTGTTCAACTTGAGGTGAACGACGGAGGATTTTGCAACTAATAATATTTGAGTATTCATAAGGTCAACGCTTCGAGTTGGCGTTTGACTCCAGACGCGCGCCAAATTTCTCGCCGAGTCTGCGACTCGGGGGTGGATTTAGAAGGATAGATGAGGCTGAGTTCAAGTTTGGTTCAAGTTTGTGCGGCAATCTGCGGCAAAACGGCCCTTCGCGCGATCAATCACGGGACCTATCTTATATTTTCGCGGGGTTTCCCGGATGTAGCGTAGTTGCTACTAGTAAGCGTATATTGAATTGCGTCGAGGCGGAGTCGGGCGGAGTTGGGTAAGTCTGTCGTTACAACGATTCAAGCTAGTTTAGTGCTAGTACCTCTCATCCTCTCATGCAGTGTGCAGGTGACGACATGAAACAATTTATTTTAGCAACTTCAATGCCGTCCCCCAGTGCTGTGGATCAGGACTTTTTTGCGGCACAGTAACCAGTTCAAGTTGGCAACAGGATATGAAAGGTCGGCCCGATACCGGGGGGCGAACTGGATGAGTTTCACATCGGAAGCAATGTATGTACGCCATTATTATCTGTTATCTCTTGCCATGACGGAGCAGGTGTCTTCGGCCTCCTCACCACGCCCCAAGATGGGGGAATAAATGAACTAGGTTTGTAGTACGATTTTCAAGACATTTTCTTTGGATGTCGCTCATGCCCGCTCTTCGACCCGCTACGGTGAGTATGTCGAACTCAGATCGAGCAATTCTAAAACGGAATATGGGATGGGCATACATGCGTGTACAACCGAGCTACGCTGCAGCCGTATCCTCCCCAGGTGCCGGCCACACACGCGTGAGCCCGTTTAGGGTGACAAACCAGTAGCCCTCGACGTCCAATTTCATAAGTCAGTTCACGGATTTTTCACTCGCCTGTCCCAACTCTCGCGTTCGGCCCGCAGAGTCGGCCGCCTTTAGCGCTTTCAGCTTCCGGGCCGCCGAGCGCGCGACGCTTCCGACACGCTAGTCGTCGGTGCCGATCGGGCAATAGAACAGTCGGCGCCCGTGCACCTTGATCCCCTGTTTCTCGAGCCGGAGGAGAATTGCGAGCAGGGTTTTGAAGACGAGGCTATGCTGATCGGACACGAAGGATTGGACGAGCCAGAGCACGGTATCCGTGACGACGATGGTGTCGACGGCGACAAAGGCCTGGGACTAGGGGCGGAGGTAAAGCGGAGGCGGAGGGAGGAATCATATGTGCTTCGGGGATGAAGTTAGGGCTTCGCCGATGAGCGCGAGTTCGGATAAGCCGTGGCCACCAACCCCGAAAGGGTCGACCGACCCGCGAAGGAGCGCCTGATGAAGAATACTCTCCACGAGCTTGCCAGCAGCTCCGCGTGTGGGAGGGTGGTCGAACGCGGAGGCCAGCCGTTCCCGGAGGGTGTCGGCGGATTCAGCCATTAGCTCCACAGTGCGGGTGGCGACGTGGCTGGAGAGAAAGGTATAAGTGGGCTCCGCTCGGACGAGGCGAGGTACTCCATCCTCGTCCCAGCTTTCCTGGGGCCGAACTAGGTACATTCGGTGGCTGGCTTCTTCATCAGTGCCTTCCTGCGAGGTCGCAAACTCGAATAAGCCCCTGGCGAAAGACCTGCGGATGACGCCATCGATTTCGGCGGTACTGGCTCTGCTTGAGTCGAAGAACAGGCTCCGCGCAACGGGTCCGCTCAGGTTGAATCTGGTTTGAATCTCCGCGGGGTCCTTCTTCTCGAGTTTGCTTTGTTTGGCAAGGTCAGTACGGATGAGATTCCGAAGAGCGGTGTCAAAGACAAGACGCACGTTACGACCGCGATCTCCTCCAACGACCATGGGCTCATGTACCAGAGGCGGGCGCGGAAACGGGTCCTGAACCGGCGTAGGCGCTCCTGCCGCGGCGACGACGTCCAGACCAGAGTGTTGCACGGCTTGATCCATTCTCGAGGGTACCAATCGGCAGCCGATGGACTACTGCCGATGTCGACGTCGATGAGGACCCAACTGGATTTGATAGCGGCTCGGACCTCTAGATCGTTTCGCGGAGTAAGTCCGTCTGAGGTTTGCTGGACACCGGCCTCAGAGAAGTAGTAAACCACGTCTGTTTCTGGGATGAGAAATACGGACTGGCCGGATGCAAGCAGCCAAAACAGGAAGTAGCATGCCCCCACGCTCTTGCCTATCCGAGATGCATCAGCGCCAACAACAAAAGCAGAGAAAGACGACTGCTTGCCGATCCCGGGTTGGCCCGTGAGGAAAAAACACCGCTCATCGTCTTTCTCGACTTGCAGGGCGTGGGTCATAAACTCAACGTATTCCCCCCGGACAACGACTGTTGGTGGGTGGGGCTCGAGGAGGCTGTGAACGCGCAACTTGGGATGTTTGTTAAGGTCGATGAATCGTAGCTGTGGCGGGCAGGGAAAAGGAGTCGGTTCAGAGTCGTTCTCGTCCACGTCCATGACATCCACGCCACCCTCGGCGTTGCCCTCCCCGCCAGTCCAGACATCAATATACTCTGCCAACGTTGGGGGCTCGCGGGCCGCCCAGGCTGCCGGCAGGCTTGAGGTTGGTGTCTGCCAGAGGAGCCGGTGAAGCTGTGCATAATCGGTGTTTTCGCCCAGAAACTTAAATCCGGGTAAGGGGTTCATCGATGGAGAGTCTAAAGTCAGTGTCACGAGGCATTACGTGATGTGTCATACCGTGATCATGTGACACTACGTCTTCCTGGGAAGATCCGACCCATGTCCTGTGGCATTGCTTGGAATTTAATGACGGAAGCCACTGAACTCCCGCTTACTGCTGAGGAACAAGGTGTTGCGAACATTACAAGTGCTATCCTCCACCGTTATGATGTACTTCCGGATTCCGATGATGATTTCGAATCACCATCTGCGAGGTAGACATAGTCTCTTGCCCTGACTTCCCACTCGCAACCTCGTTCTGAAAGGTAGACAGCTTATTGACAAACTCTCCTATCAGCACGCGAGTCGTCTTGGGACTAATAATCCCTGGACTTGTGCTGACCGCAGCCTTACTGGCTCTCTACGCATACGCCGCATGGAAAGTGGTGTCGCAACGATACCTAGACCGGGTGAGTTTCCGCCTGCTCACATACGATCTGGTCGCAAAGTACGTGGAATTTCTGCATCGTAATCAAGTATACACAACTCCTCACCAGTTTCGTCTTCTGCGTTTCATTTACCATGGCCACCCTTGCGGGGTATCCTGGCTGGCAGTGCTCTCTCTCATCTTTTCTCACCAATGTACGGGTTGTTGCCTTTGCATTTTGGCGCCTGAAGTTTATCCTCCAACAGTCAAGTCTTATGTTCTCTGCGGCGCTGTTCTTCTGCACATCGCTCAACGTCCCGTGAGCCCATCAACACCTGGATAATTTGAGCTCTGAAACGTCTCTAGACTGGTGGTTGTGCACAACGTCAACGGCCAGGCGATGGAAAAATATTATGTAGCTGGAACCACGCTCATTTGCCTCATCTGCACCGTCCCGCCATACGCATCGGGCAAGCTCGGGAAAGTTCCAGATTCCCATCGAAGTAATGAGCCTGGCATTTCTCACTTTGTTTTCGCACAGACGCGCTCAGGCAGACTTGCTGGTACAACAGCAAGGTCAAATTTCGCTGGCTCATCGGCGCGCAGACGTCCTGGATCATGCTTTTTGCCGTGGGGGACATTGCCGCATTCCTAATCATTCTCGGATACCTCATTGCGCATGAAGTGAGCCTTTGACTACACCCTGCCGCATCCCATATATCATAACCGCAGACTGACAGCTGCACCTCATATGTCGCCCTGCGAATACGGTGGCCACCTACTCGTCCGAGGGGGCCGGCTCAGCGATCCTCAAGTTCCGAAGTATCATCCTGCGCATCGGTGAGTAAGCCAAAAGAACAAAAAGGAATTCAGAGGGAGAAGAAATACATGCACAGGCCTGTACCCCCTTGTCTCGTTTGTGCTCAACCTCACTGCCACCGTGATCGACTTGCACGAGTTCCGTAAGCACAAAATGGGGGCCCGCAAATCGACGAAACTCGTATGTCTGCCACTCTGTTCAATGCCACCATTTGATAACCTCATTCATCGTCGCGATGAGCAGGATAAGATATTGCTGCTTGTTAGTATGTGCGATTTCGAAGCTGTGTAGCATTAAACATTGATCCATTTCAAATTTTGTGCAGACGTCGCCACCTGCGCCGGACGCCCGCTCATTTATGGCCTGGTTGCTGCCACAGATCCATTGTGTACCGTATTCCGCTCTTCTTCATATTGACAATACACCACTGACCCAATAATCATCCAGTCATTCATCCGGGCATTGAAGGCCTTGCGGCACCCCGAAGCCGAGTCCACAACGCAGTTTAACGGCCGCAGCTACTGTCTGTCGACCATCGTGGACATCCCACCAGACGAGTCCTGTCCCTGCGACAGCGACGCTCTCCATAACAACTGCGAGCGACAGGAGCAGATGCGTGCGGCGCACGAGAGCTCCACTGCGCCCGAAAGAGACCTGGGGATGAGCAAGCGATGGCGTCCCTACCTTGAACACGATACGAGTGCGACGGCCACGAGGTTATCGATATCTAAACCCGCACCGACCCTGCCAACGATTGACGTAGACTTGGTGTGCCATATTTAATCTCACTTACTTATTATTGTATGTACTATTAGATTAAAACCGAGCCCATATAAACGTCGGCCGTACTGAATTTCAGACCTTCCTTATGGGTATTTTCCTCTCCCTCAAGTCAAGACGCGTTTTGCACTTGAACTCAAACTGAATCCAGGAATACACGCGGAGCTAGCAAACGGCTGATCGGCAGTCGACGGCATTGCTGATCGCCGTGATCCATTGTCGCTTCAATGGTTTCCAGTGAGGTCCGGGAGGTCCACACCGGCTTCCAATGGCTGTCGATGGATTGGGACCCACTGGATCACATCGATTTCTGGACGCTCCCCGAATAAGCCCAGTTTTGCACTCAATCCTCATGCCATCAATATAATAGTGTTACTTTCATTTTTTACATACAGAATCCAATCATTCTCAGTGAAATCCACCCGAATTCACTGGTCTGTCGGCCGTCGGTAATTCATGATTGTCGTGTAATTTGGCTTGAATATCACTGATTTGATACTTACCTGCTCACGCCCATGTTCGTTGTCCTTTGCGCAAGAGCAACCAGCCCAAACTTGCGGTTGAAACTTGGCAGTCATCCTTGGTATTTGTCGAACATCACACCACAAGGAAATTTCCCGACTGTTTCTGGCCAACCGGAGAGTCGGGAAAACGCAAGTTACATCCAATGGATAGACTGTCCAATATGGATGCATCTCGGACCATAATAATCCCCTAAAGTACCAGTGTGGAAGCAAATGCCAATGATCCGTTGAAACGGCCCTCACGGCCGTTGTTCGACGGGCTGTTGAGAGAAGACAAAGACTGGCGACGGCACCCGTCAAACGGGTGCCGCCAAACCGTCGCGACGGTCACGGGCGGAACACGGCGTCGGCGTTCATGCGTGATGTGCAGGCAATACCAAGGAAATAGGGATTAATCGAGGCACATGAAAAGGTGGGCGGAGCAAAAGAAAATTGGTTGATTATTGAGGATAGTGAACCAGGATGACAAATGCGTCCCCGAGAGACGAGGTAATAGACACATTTAGCACGTAGCAGAAGACGCGACTGCGCAAATCGGGGAGGCAACCACGCGAGACCAGAGAGAATTCATAATAATGTGATAATCAATTATTTAGGACGGAGGGCTGAAAAGAAATCAGTCGAACTCTTGAGATCGAAGGTGATTATGAGCTTACACGGCGGGGACAGAGGTCTGGGGACCGGGGTCCGCGGTGAGGGCAGGGAAGGGAGCGGATGCGCACTGCCGGAGGAAGGGACTTGAGGAAAATCCTGCGCGGGGAAAGGATAATACTCACGGCTTGCTCGATGTCCTTCATGGTCTTGCCTGCGGGGAGATGCGGCTTGCCAACAACCGGCTTGGGAACAGGAATGACATCTGAACAGTCAATCATGGTCTTCGTGTTCTGTCCGATAACCGCCATCTTTGCCATCGCAGCCCTGAACGACGACTGCAGCTTTGCCTGGTTGGCTGGGGAACAATGATTATCCGGATGCTCTCTGGGAAAGAGGGATACTCACTAGCGAAAGACTGCCATTCGCAGGCGGTGCGAGAGTCTAAGCGAGAAATCAATGTCGAGCATATCAGTCTCAGGAATACGGACCGCGAGCGAGCTGCAAAATGGTGTTAATGAACGTGAGAATTGTGGTGAAATGGGACATACGTTGGAGTCAGTCTCGAGACGGATCATTCCCTCGAGGGGGGAAAGGACCTGGCCAGGGGCGGTGCCGCCGTTGAAGCCATTGCTGGAGATTCATGATTAGTTGACAACATCCGCAGGGATATGGTGAAAGAACAAACCCGGGGACGAGGATACCGCGAAGCTGCGCTTCAATGAAGAGCCTGGTTGGGTGGCGTTAACGAGGAATTTTTCTGAGGATGATTGAACACACTGAGTATCGAAGATTCCGGGAGTGGAGTCGAACGGTGTGCTGATTATCCGATAAGTATACTAAGCCCATACAGGCAGTTTCAATTACCCAGGAATCTACAACTGAATCAGCGGATGTTCGATGTGCAGGAAACTCGATCCCACCGTAGGGTCAACGTGGTCAGCAGCCGCAATAGTGTGGCTTTGGTGATTCAAGCTTAAAATTCAATCACGAATAGTGCGAAGGGGAGGACATACGAGGCAAGCAATGCCACCACCTAGGACAAGATGATGAGTTCCAAGAAGAAATTGACGCAGACACGACCGACCTCTGCGGGCGAAAAGTTAACCTCCGCGAATCGCGCCAGGACATCTGTGATACTATCTGATAATAGCCTCAGTTGATGGAATGCAGGCTGCTTGACACTGAAGACCTACCGAACGGCTCGGGGACTAAACCGATAGGGGACGCGGCCTTGGCAACAGGACGGCCCAGGAGGAATTGCAGGCGGGGGGCTCCGGGACAATTTGAAACACCAACGGCTCCAGCAAACTGGATGAGATCCCCGGGAGTGACATTGTGCCGGGCGAGGAAGGGAGTCTGTACGACAATATATTATTCTGGGAGATCTCAATAGGAGCGAGCACTGTACCTGCTGGTCGATGATATCGTCGATACCGTTGTTGGCAGGGAAAGCTGTTTCCTGTCACGAACCGTAAGCCACCTTGGACACAGGAAGCAGATGCGCGTACAATAGAATCGAACGTGATGACGGAGCCGTCAGCTCCTCCTCCACTGTGAGCGTGGTCAGCATCGTTAGTCTGTCCTGTTTACCAAACAAACCCTGTGAAGTATAATATGAGGTTGAAGGAAGATCCATCAAGCGGAATACAGCACCTTTAGAAGGAGAGAACCCGATTGCATCGTGGAACGTGAGCCGTAGAGATTCGTGCACCTGGTATTTGGGTAAACTATTGCCTTTATTTCGCCTCGGAGCAACTAACCTCTTCGCCGCACTCTCCGTCGTCGAAGAGATTCGATTGAAGATCGTCAAGCAAGGGGAACAGAACACAGCAAGCTGCATTGGCAGTAACCTGGCCAGTGGAACAAGTGACTCGTGGAGTGACAACACCTTGTATATCGAGTTCAGCATCTCTGTGCAATGGAGAACATCGTCTTACCGCTTGCGACACGGACGGCGGCGAGAGCCAGGAGGATAGTCGACAGGATGGCCATCTCACAGACGCAGATGGGGGAGGGCGGAGAAGCGGAGGTGCTCGCTGAGTTGTAGATCCATCGTGGAGGACCTTTATACTTTCTTCAATGCGACCCGAAAGAATGAACCATTCATTGACACTGGCCAATGGACGACAAGAGATTTGGAAATCCCAGCGTTACAGGGAGAGCATGTTGACCGGTTCCGGCAAATGTCGATGGCGTTGATGAGTCGGTGAGAGAGACGAGACGAGAGCGGGCTTCAGCGTTTTGATGGTTCAAAAATATGGTTATCATGGGAACGTACAGGGCTGAAGGCGTCCCTGTGAAAGGTAGAATAATGGCCCAGTTTCCGTCGAATACCAATGGGAAAAAAATACAGACGGTAATTCTGGGTCCCTTGATAGAAGTAGGCGTGGCGTTAAGGCGGGCAAATGCATGTATCGTCATTCCAGGACGCGCATCTGCTCTTCAACACGAGCGCCGCAAGTACAATCAGCGCATCATGTGTAGCAAAGTATTCATGTGGCCCCACCAATGCCCTGGAGTTCGCCAGGCGGTTACCGAGTCCCGGACAGGTATCGGATACAATTTTGCTGGGAGGATTTCGATTCCATACCAAGCCAGCAGCGGTTATCCAACAAAGCTAGAAACGCTTCCGAAGTACCTTGATTCAAACCCCTGAGACCACCGGGTCAAACAACGAGCAGGCTCAACAGCCGAAGCCTTCGTGTGCGAACGCCAAGTGCATCCGAGTCTTCTATTACTGTCATCGAGCCGCGTTAAATGGTATTTATGTCGAAAAACGACCACGGATGTCGAACCCTGTCCCGCATGTATTGAGCAGCTTACGAGGATTGCTATATTTGTGTTGTTGTTCTGCGGCAGCAGTATCGCCGATAACTGCCGTGCGATCTCCTCCGCTGAGTTGCGTGAGGACTCGTCCCGACCACTGCCGCGTTTCATGAGAATCGCATTGAGTTCTATAAATGCTATTGGGGCTGGGCGGCATCCCGGTGCCGGTGTGGGTGGTGATGTGTTGCAGAAGCCTTGGCACAGATAGTACTGAGCGCACCAAAGCAAAGGATCATCCATCCATACAGCTTGGAGGGGGGAAGGAGGGCATGCGCACAGTCAACCGCGTGTCGTGGTGAAGCAAAAGAGCGGCGCCACACGCGCGCAAACAAACGCGTCGCGCTTGACAGGCCGTGAAAGACGCGTTGAGAAAATAACAATATCTATAATAAGATGAACATGATCTTGAATACATTGAGAACCTCCCCAACACCAGTACCGTCAGTTCATGCTTCGACTCACGATCGGCAAACCCGAACCTAACAGAATCTTATTCGACGTGGACCATGCTTCTCTCCGCCAAACGAGAGAGTAAGTCAGCATTGCACGCATGAACTGATTGAGGATTGGGAGGTTGGAACCGCAAATTGACCGCAGCTAAGAAGCGCAGGCCGGAGCAGAGTCAGGTAAGGTGGGAATTTTTTTCTTCGTGGGGTTGGCCGGATCCAGGCGCAAAAAAAAAGAGTACGACACAGACAGACAGTTCCACTGAATGGAACGTTCCTTGGGGACTAAGCTCGTAGTCGGAAGCCTCATTCATCGAAATCCTGCGTGCGGGTGTGATGGCCTGGTCGGATATCGCAGACGTAGGATTGGAAATGGTTATTCGAAATTAGAGAGCACGTTAGAGAGCATGGCAAATAAACTTAGACTGTGCCGTTCGTCGTAGTACCCAGAGGAAGCTGGGCCGCCGTGTCGTTTGTGAGAGGAGGAACAGGAAAGACCACGAACCCAGGGACTGGCTAGTAGCAACAACTTTTTGACAAGAGAATCGGCACACTGGCTAGATCTGAATTTAGTCCGGACAGAGAAAAATACCGCCAAATTTTTCTAGATTCAAGAACAAAAAGTGGGCTCAAGCCTCCAGGCCAAAAAGAAAAACGCAAATGAGGGCGGACAAGAGCACTGTCACGCGTGACCGATCGCGGCCGCGATCAATGATACGTTCCCACCATCGGCTAATGCGTCATACCCGCGCGTCATTGTTCAACTCCAACGCGCAGCGCACAAAAAGCGCGACGACAGCTGCCCCTACCTCACTGCACCATGACCACCGTCCCGACCATCGAATCGACTGCCCTTCCTTCGCCCACCGACGAATGGGCGCAGAGCACACACAGCGTCCTCGACGCGCACAAGCCTACCACCCCGCCCCCGCTCGACACGCCCGGGCCCCGCTTCCCCGGCTCGTTTCCCCATCTCGAAGAACTCGCATCCGGGGCCAGCCGCTCCGGAGAGACGCTGATGGATACGGCAAAGACGTACCTCCCCGCGGAGGATAACGTCCAACGCGCGATAACGAACGCTGCGCAGGCGGCGAAGGCGTACCTGCCCTCCAGCGTCGCGGGTTATTTTGGTGAGTATCTGAATATCCACGGCTCAGAAAATTGAATTGACGCGCGCTTAGCTTCTTCTGATTCCGAACTCCCACCGCCGCGGCCACCGTTCGCCTCAGAGGGCACGGCCGGCAGCGGGCTCACGAACCTGAGCACCGAGGCACAAGCGGGCTCGCTCGATTCTGCCTCCACCGTCTCTGCCGCCCAGAACCCCGTCGACGCGAGCCTCAGCAACCTCAGCACGACCGTGCACACGGGCACCGCCGCGTCGCTGCACCCCGTCGCTCCTTCGGACCCAGTGGCTCCCACACCGCCCCCAGCACCCTTCGACACCCCGCCCGTGCCTGCCTTGCCGACCCCGCCCACGCATGATCCTGCGATCCTGGAACCGAAGAGAAACTCAAAATTCATCGAAGGCTTCCCCACGCCGCCTGGCCCCGCCGCGCTCACCGAGTCCCCCGCACCTCTGTCGTCCGCGTTCTCGACCGACTTCGTCCCGGCGGCGGTGTCCTCCAGCGAACAGTCCGAGGGCGTGCCGGCGCCGCCGAACTCGAAGGCCACAACGCACGACGATGACGAGGTTACGCCCGCATTTGCGCGCGCCGCTGTTCAGCCTCACACACCCACCCCTGCCCCTGCTGCTGCCGCTCCCCATGCACCCCCCACCCCCGACGACTCCGATTCCGACCCTGCTGCAGAGGATGCAGGGACGGGGACGGCGTCTAGCCCGAGTGGCAAGAAGAAGAAGCCGAAGCTGGTGCAGCGGCTGAAGGAGAAGCTGCATGTTGGGCATTCGCGGGAGCATTCGTAGGCGGAGGTGTGGGGACTTTCGGGCCTTGCAAATCGGCTGTTGAGAAGAGGGGGGACACGACGATGTACGATAGCATTTGTTATGATACGAACGCAATCAGTAGCTCAGCCGTAACTGTAACAATTCATGTATACCTTAGGGAATAATTAATTACCATGACTGAATGAATGAACGGTGTTCAAGGTGAACTTAGCGGAGGATTTTTGAACCAATGACATCGAGATAGACGCGCGCCAGGTTTCTCGCCGAATCTGCGACTCAGGGGTGGATTTAGAAGGATACATGAGGTTGAGTTCAAGTTTAGTTCAAGTTTGTCGGCAATCTGCGGCAAAACGGGGCTTTCTGACACCTGTCTTATATTTTCGCGGGGTTTCCCGAATGTAGCGTAGTTGCGAAGGGTATATTGAATTGCGTCAATCCCTGTCAATCCTCCAACATTTACCATGCTGAAATAATCATTGATGTCACCGAAAGTTCAGGGCAAAGTTGGAGTGTTCGATTGAGTTTCTCGTTACAACGATTCGTGCTAGTTGGGTCCTAGTAGTAGTACTTCTCATGCTCTCATGCAGTGTGAACGATGAAAGAACTTATTCAACCTCAATGTCCTCCCCGACCAGCTTATGGATCGGGACAGGTTATTTGTGGCGTAGTTCAAGTTGACAGCGAAATGAAAGATTAGCCCAATACCGAGGGGCGAACCCGATTAGGTCTGGCAGACAGTATGGGATGGATGAATTGCAATGTATTTATCAAGCCCGACGCTATTATTATCTATTATCTCTAACCCCCTGCCGTCACAGTGGCTCAGGGTTGACTTCACAGCCACCCGTCGGCGATTCGATACTACCCTGGCCACGAATTCATCGGTTCGTGATGCTATTCGTGATTTGTGCCCTGTTGGTACTCTTCCATCCAAAGAAATACGGTAGAGTCACCTATTGCACAAGCCAAGTAGAGTATTGCCCAGGGATGAGGTAGCACCAACCTCTATTCAGACGTGGACCCTGATTGCAAGATTTTTCCGAAAGGAAGACCTGAAATAGCAGGGAAGAGACAGGTAGAATGAAGTTCGGCTTCGACCTTAAGAGGGAGACCGACCAGGGCGGGGCATCGTCGGCATTTCGACCAAGATCCTGTCTACTCGCTGCCGTTTATTGTGTTCGGAGATTTTCCCCGGGAACCGGAGAAACCCTAGAATTGCGTACAAGATTGAAAATGCCGGCACCTTGGCCCTCGTTGCAACAGAAATCCACATACAATAACCTTTGTTCTCGGTCATCCCCGAGCATCCTGTTCTGCCTTCATCCACCACAATGTCGCTTTCACTACGCGACAGATCCGAGTCCAACTGGTCCCTAAACCCACAACTCTCGTATGTGACCATTCGCGAGGTAGGCAGCTTATTGACGAGCCCTCCTACCAGCCTGCGAGTCGTCTTGGGACTCATGATCCCTGGGCTCGGGCTGACCGCAGCGTTACTGTCTCTCTACGGATACGCCGCATGGAAAGTGGCGTCGCGACGACACCTAGACAGGGTAAGTTTCCGCCTGCTCACGTACGCTCTGGTTGCAAAGTACGTGGAACATCCGCATTGCGTTCGAGTACAGACAACTTACCATGTTAGTTTCGTCTATGGTGTTTCATTTACCATGAACACCCTTGCGGGGTATCCTGGCTGGCGGTGCTCTCTCTCATCTTTTCTCGTCAATGTACGTTCTCGCTTTTGTATTTCGGTACTTCAAGTTTATCCGCCAACAGTCAAGCCTCATGTTCTCTGGGTGCATCTTCTTCTGCATAGCGCTCAACGTCCCGTGAGTTCATCAGCACTCAATAATTTCAATTCTGACACATCGCTAGACTGGTGGTTGTGCAGGGTATCAACGGGCAAGCGATGGAAAAATATTATGTTGCCGGGACCGTCCTCATTTGCCTTATCTGCAACGTCCCATTATACGCATCCGGCAATCTTGGGCATGTTCTACTTCCCTTCGAGGTATGAAAGCCTTAAAAACTCTCACTTCGCTTTCGTGCAGATGGGACGCGGTCAGCCAGACTTGTTGGTTCAATAACCCGGACAAGGAGGCCCGCTTTCGATGGATCATCGGCACACAGATCTCCTGGCTGTTCATCTTTGCGGTGGGGGAAGCCGGCGCATTCCTAATCATTCTCGGATATCTCGTTACGCATAAGGTGAGACTTTGATTACGCCTCCTGCATTCCATGCGTGCCGACCACAGAGCGATAGTTCTACCTGATACGCCGCCCTGCACACACTGAGACAACATACTCCTCGGAGGGGGCCGGCTCAACAATCCTAAAGTTCCGAAATATCATCCTGCGCATAGGTGAGTCAGCCAAAAGAACAAAAAGGAATTGAGAGGGAGAAAAAATGCGTGCACAGGCCTGTATCCCCTCGTCTCGTGCGTTCTTAACCTCACTGTTGGCGTGGTCGACTTGCGCCAATCTCGTAAGTACGCAATGGAGGCCCCAGAATGGACGAAATTCGTATGTCTGCCACTCTTTCAACACCACCATTTGAATAACCTCATCTCCCGTCGCGATGAGCAGGATGTGATCTTACTGCTCGTTAGTATGTGCGATTTTGAACCTGTGTAGCATTAAACATTGATCCATTTCAAATTTCGTGCAGCCGTCGTCACCTGCGCCGGACGCCCTCTCATATACGGCCTGCTTGCTGCCACAGATCCAGTGTGTCCCGTGTTCCGCTCTTCATATTGACAATACGCCGCTGACCCAATAATCATCCAGTCATTCATCCGGGCATTAAACGCCTTGCGGCACCCCGAAGCCGAGTCCACAACGCAGTTTGGCGGCCGTAGCTACTGTTTGTCGACCATCGTGGACATCCCCCCGGACGATACCCATTCCTCCGACAGCGAAACTCTGCATAACGACTGCGCGCAACAGGAGCGGATGCACGCGGCGCAGGAGAGCTCCACCGTACCCGAAAGAGACCTGGGGATGAGGAAGGAGTGGCGGTCCTACCTTGAACACGAAATGAGTATGGCGGCCACGAGGTTATCGATATCTAGACCCGCACCGACCCTGCCAACGACTGACGTAGATTTAGTGTGCCATATTTAATCTCACTTACTTATTATGTATTATTAGATTAAAACCGAGCTCATATAAACGTTGGCCGTATTACCTTTTTGCGTGTGATTTAATGAAAAAGAAATGGTGCGCGAATTGGGAGAAAACAACCAAGGTTCTACTGACACTCGAACTAGAACTGAATCCAGTAATACACGCGGAGCTGGCAAACGGCTGATCGGCAGTCGACGGCATTGCTGATCGCCGTGATCTATTGTCGCTTCAATGGCTTCCAGCGTTGCTCCTCTGCAGCCCCCGCCATCCTTCGACACCCCGCCGGTGCCGGCCCTTCCGACGCCCAACAGTTGGGACTCGCGCATTCTTGAAGCACTTCCAGCTCACTTGTTGGATGAATTTCCCGCATACTTGAGCCATCGCAGCGCAATGTCAAAATCTGTCTTTGAGTTGATGCGAACAGTTTTTCACTATGGAGTTGGCACCAAGCAGTTCTCCAATAGTCTTCAGGTGTTGCACCGATTACACTTTGATAAATTGCACACCCAATATTTGGACGGAGTTGTAGTATGGGCAAAATCACGTCAAGACCTGGTATTCACTGAGTTCAGCACTTTTGACGATTCCCATGGTTATGCTGGATTTGTTCCGAGTGGCTCCTGGCTTGGAATGTTGTACAATCAGCATATTGGTAGGCTCAAGAAAGCAATGGATCAACAGGTTTCTATGAAGACCTTGCGAGTTGGTGCAATGGATCATAGCTATAAGACCACCAAGCAGATTATGAAGGTCAACGGGGAATCAGTCTTTCAGGCAACACTTACCCTTACCAACGAATTTGGCGAGGCTCGTGTCATGGCTTTTGTTCCAACCAGCTCCCATTCTGAGTTTGAGTCTGCACTTCAGAAGGCCAAAGAGAACTTAGATCAGTATGGTTTGTCGCAGCCAGAGGTCATGTTTACAGACAATCCAGCAGCAGACAAACAGTTCCTGGAGCGTGTCTTTTCATCATTGACCAAAAATATGGTTCTGGTTGAGAAATATCCTGCCATGGAAATCTTCAAGCGGCCGAATGATGTTACTATCCGTGTCAGCCGTGATGCTGCAGCCATTGAAAATGAGATTGCAAAGATTACTGTGGATATCAATCTTCTGGATGATTCAGACAAATTGGTTGTTGGGTTCGATTCAGAGTGGAATGTAGATACAACCTCGAACATGGTCCAGCCAACGGCAATCATCCAAATTGCATATAAAACTTGGGTCAATGTCTTTCAGATAGGACATTTCAATGGAAAACTTCCACAGGCTCTGATCTCATTTTTATTCAATGGTCAAATCCTCAAGGCTGGACGGGGTGTTAAACAAGATCTTGATTGGCTGGCCAAAGAATGCAATTCAGTTCCTTTCCATGGTGGGGTCGAGCTAGCAAAATGGGCAAAGGATTATCGAGTGATTTCCGATGCACGAATAGGACTGGAAGATCTATGTGCCCGCATTCTGGCAAAGCGGTTGGAGAAGCCACAAGATATCCGTGTCAGTCAGAATTGGATTAACACCAGCTTGTCATCGGAGCAAACTGAATATGCTGCACTTGATGCCCTGGCTTCTCTGTATATATACACCCGACTTACAGCAGCCGAGATGCCTGGCAGAATAACCCCAAATGTGCTTCCTGGAACCCTGGTTTCTGTGTACAATCTCGATAAACGACTGATTGCTCATGGGAGTATTTCCGGTGATAATACACCTATCCCTGGTGCCCCATCTGTAACCTCGACTCGTGCTCGAATCACAATAAGCAAAGTTTTGATTCCTGCTGCCCTTATTCCATTGCACAATAAAAAGGCACTAGAAGCATTTGGACCCGTCCCATTTGATATTGTTTATGCACGGAATAAGGTTTTCACCCGAACAGTTGAGCCACTGGACAGCACACCTGAAGGTGGTTCTAATCCGGAAAATATGACAGCTGATGTTGGAACCTCTGAGGATCAGCAACTGCAGGAGCTTTTGGATTTTTTGCAAACCAGCCCTGATGACATCGGGGATATTGCTACCAACTGGATGCAAGAGATTGATGTACCTCTTTCTGAAAATGGTCCAATTCTGAACACCCCTTCTGATGACAATGTCGATGAATCTGCACTTCAACCAGGATTGGACATTCTGAATGATTCTACTTGGTCCCCAGAGATCCGAAGCCGAGTTGTTATGGATGTGTGGCATGCTATGGCTCGTGTGAAAGTTGTTTCTAAGGAGCATGGAATGCGAAGACTATTTGGCATTGCATTGCGTGATGCAATTTTCATCCCTGACAAAGAAGACAAAGCAAGAATCGAAACATATCTGAAGACTAAGAACTTGACATGGGAGGAGCAGCTACGATTAAATCCACGATGGATCTGGCGGCGCTGCAAGCGTGTGGTACCACCACCAGACAAGCTATATGATGCAGTGCGGGAGGTCTACATGTTGTATGGCCCTCAAAAAGATTCAAAGACAAAGATGCCTCTATTCAATGCTCAAGCTTGGCACGATGCCAAAAATGTTCTCAAAGCAATTAAAATTGGCCTGCTGTCTGATCCGCCTGGTGTCCAGCTTTACTATCAAATGGGGGTTGATAGTGCCAATCTCCCATTATACCGCTGTATCTGTGGAACAAACCATGCAGAGGGTGGTATACATCATTCACTTAGAGATCAGATGCCAAAATCCGGAACATCAATCAAACATGCAGCATGCCGTGTCACAGATTATGTTTTCATTCACAATCTTGTTGTCGGAACTCTCAATCGCACCGGAAAGATGTATAAAGGACATTGCAATGTTGAGGTCTTGAATCGGTTGCAAATGTCACTTGAAGCAGCCCGCCATTTGATTCCTAATGCACCAATACTCCGAAGCTGGGTCAATGGTGATCTTTATATTCAAGGTGGAGAGCGAATCTGGATCTTACCTCTTCCTGAGGCTACCAGAAACTCAGCCGGGATTCTAAGACATATTGTGTCAGTTGATTCTCAGTACAAACATGCATATCTTGCCAAACAGCAGGGAGCAAAATATGGCGTAATGGCTGTCCACTCGGTTGAGGAGAAAGTTTTTTTCACCAAATTGATGCAAACATCGGCTCCATTCAATATTCCCAACAGAACACCAGATTGGGTGCAAGGTGTACTGAGGTGGAATTCAGAGGCAGATGGCAAAACAATTTTTTACAAGGTATGTTTTAAATAGCTGTCAGAGAATTTGTCTCATTGATGTATCAGCTTGAGGAACACCTGAAGGCCTTTCACAAAAAGTGGCTTCGTTCGGCAAATGAAAAAAATACTATGTCCCAGATCCCAACTCAAGTTCAAGCACTGCAGAAAAGACTTCGCAGTGATTATCGCATTTTGAGCGCACATACTGTTCCAGCTATCCCAGTGCCCACCACACCTCTAGCTCTTCATGGACGGCTTGTGGACAGGCCACCGTCCGATCAAGCCGGACCTGAACATGATTTTCCTCAGGATGTGCCACAATCTGGATATGTCCCAAATGACTCTGAACAAAACAACAACCAGAATATGGCCCCAGCTGCGGGCTCGGACTGGTTTAGCACCCAGCCACCAGGTTTCCCAACGTCGTTGGAAATTGACACATTGCTTCAATTTGCGCACTCTTTTGAGGACAATCATTCCTCAGATATCAACTTTGCAGCAGAAAATGCACCCATAGGTGGACCTTCAGGAGAAGGTTCCTCAAGAAAATGCAGAGCTACTCTGGAAGGATTTGTTCCTTATGAAGCCCGAAGGCAACGGCGCAAGAAGACATGTCAAAAGTGCAGACAAGATGGATGTAAAGGGGGCAATAGACAAACCCTCTGTGAAAATCCCTGTGCAGATTGCAATAGAATATCATGTGAGGGTCGAAACAGTACTTTTCCAGATACAAAGTGTGGGCGGAATTGGTCAGCCACAGGTGATGATTAGTGTGCTTTTTCCAAGGTATGGATTTTAGCTTGATTGTGATACTGTTATTAAACTGGTCAAAGGAATAATTGTTGGGCTTGAGAAATGGATAATATATGTAATTCTTGATATGCAGCAATTTTATTTGAGTCAAAATGTGTAGTAGTGGAAGAGAACGACATAGATCCGGCAAAATGTACAAGACGGCAAGCGTGGGAATCGCTTTCCGTTTCTGGTTGAGCTCAACGAAGTCACTTGAATTATTGCCGTTTATGGTTGAGCTCCCATCCCCATCTGGTTGAGCCTTTTGGGGAAATTTTGATCCCACAAACACCAGAACCGTGCCTCCCCGATACCCCTATGGCAATTTCTTCTCGCTCAAGCTCGTTACATACCTGTCACCTCAAGTCTTCTGAATATTTTTGTATAAATTCCATCAGAACTATGGACGTAGTTTGAATACAACCATTCTGTGAGCAATGGCTCGCCAAAAATCACAGCTAGCAACGTACAGAAGTGCCAGCCACGACACTTGAAATCTAACTACTGTAGCCTCGAGTGTAACAATTGCGAGGCGGACTCTACACCAAAATAGACCGTACCTGCGCCGCCGTGAGGGCTATATCCAAGTCATGAAGGTATTTGCGACTGCAACACTGGGGCGAAGCACCGCCACAGGAAGACCTGACTCCGAATCTTGAGGTGCGCTGAGGTAAACACTACCAGTGGTCCACTCAAGCCACTGATATTCAGGCTCATTGGACTGACCTTTGCGGTTTTGTGGTGTTGGAAGAATTCTGCTGGGTGCCACAAGACAGCGCGTTCCCTCCAGTCCAAGGTGTCCGGGGGTGGGAACATTAGAAACTTCCCAGGTTGACAACCAATACGGTAAGATTTGGATAGAATATAGAGAGAAACTCACAACTTGGAAGCCATTACATCACGACATCTTCTACGAAGAATATTGTGTCCGGGTCGTTCCAATTGGTCCCCAGGTAGCACTCGAAATGAGACTACAATTTGCATTGTTGGCATTGATTTGGTTCGTCATTGCCCTCAGGAATGTTTGCACCGCAAGGTATACAGAACACAGTGCATGAAGTCCTCGAATTTATTTCTGCCAGGCGGGTACGTGTACCTGCATTTATGCGATTTTGTGAGCTGGCTACCATTTGGGATCAGGCTTTGCTCAGAAGTATAGAATCTCGCGGGCCACCATCATTCACCGCTTCACCACATCACCGCACCCGAAGCGGTATTGCTCAACCACAGACGACATGCCGTCGATGGATGCATGGGACAGGGATACAGACAAACTATCAGCACAGGACTTTCTCCGTGCGTTTCACAGAGAGCAGCGCACAACGACGAGCGCGGACAAAGCAAAGACGTTCAAGAACTACCTCGTGTCGGGGAGCGAGGTCGACATATGGTATAAAGGATTGGACGTAGGAATCAAAGCCGACATGGACCAGATAGAGGCCGTGCCGGAGGCGAAATACCCAGAGCAGGAGAGTGTTCAGCCAATGAAGGCTGAATACGAGGTTATGTTGACAAGAGAGAAGCTGAGGAGGAGGAACTGGAGAAGAGGGTGAAGGTGGCGGACAAGGAAGTGTGGGCCCACCATGCTTGGGCAACGAAGATGGCCCGACTGGCGAACAACGCGGGGGTAGCGGCAGGGAGCACGTACATGGAACAGGTGCGCCTCGACCTGCCGAGCCAGATACGCAGTAAGATCGGGAAGGGACACACCAACTGGGCAGTGTTCTTAAAAGCGGTACGAGACGTAGACCCATCGGATTTGGAGGTCGAAATGAAGGAATGGCACACGAAGAAGGACGAGATCGACATGTTGAAGAAGCACCAAGCAGCACTGCAGGCATCGCCGACGGCAGACATACGCGCACAGCTAGCCGGCACAGTGATTGGACCGCGAACATGGCAGCCACTGCCCCAGGCACCCGCGCAGGCCCCAGGCCCCGCCAACCCATTCCAAGGACGAGGAGGTGGACGTGGTAATTTGTTCGGACCCCCAAGACAGCCGGCGCGCCCACCGCAGCAGCAGCGGGAGGTGCAGCAACTGCTGGTGGGAGCTGACAGAGCGACGCTGGTGGCAGCGATGGCTAGAATTGTACACCACCCTGATACGCCAGCAGGCCACCAAGCCTACGTGGACCAGCAGCAAGCGTGGTACAACACGCACAGGAACGTCCCCGTCTCAGTCAACACGCCGTACCCACTGAAGCCAGGGAGGGCGCCTGCCAACTCGGGCGAATGCTTCCGTTGCGGGTACGGGGGGCACACCAGCTTCCAGCAGGGGTGCACAACAGCAGAGGATCGCTGCCTGAGCTGGAGAGAGCAAGCGTGGTGTAGGATTGCAACACAGGCTTTGAGAGAACCGATACCGGTGCGGCTGGTGGAGTACGGAGGTTGGACCAACGTGGACGATGCGGGGCGGCCGTTCGGAGGAGATGCAGGCCAATTTGAGGAAGCAGACGGACAGGGAAGTGCCTAGGGGCTGTCCAAAGAAAAGCTCGGACAGCCCCAGAAGAGCAAAAATCTGCGCCAGTCCTCGGGTGCATCGCGCCATCGCCCGAGGACGTATCACTTGGCCCCCAACTCCGTAGTAATATGTCGAGCTCCATGTACGCCTCAGCAAAATTCCACATTGTTGACATGTATGCGGTGGGGGTAAAGGAGACAACAGGAGGGGGAACGAGTGTGCAGTTCATCGGCGAGATCGAAGCGGAAGGACCAAGGGGGAGGTGGGTAAGATACGTGCATTGGTGGACGATGGAGCGTTGGTGTGTGCGATGTGCACGGAAATGTACAAAGCGTCAAGCACCGCATAGGAGGCCTACAGCGGTTGGGGAAGACACTGAAGATGGCGAATGGGGTGCTGGTGTCGTCGTGAGGGTATTGGGACGGATACGTGCGGTTTGGAGGAGTGCGCGTGCGGATGGTGTTCGAGGTGTTCCCCAGTGGAGGCTCGTGGTCATTCCTGTTTGGAAAGCCGCTGCTAGAGTGCTTTGCAGCGGTGCATGACTACGGCACAGACACCATCAGAATATCCGGGAAGGACGGGGAGGTGATGGAAGTGCAGAACGAGCTGCAGACACAGAAAGCTTGGGATCTAGCGCGGGGGGACATGCACACAGTGTTCCTGGACCCCAAGACACGCGCAACACCAACGGGGGACAACGTGCACCCCCTGTTAGGCAAGTACAATGTCAAGCTGCTATGGGGGAAAGCAAAAGCGTTAACGAAGTCGAGACCCAGATAATGGAGACGCACGAGGGCGAGATCGTCAAAGACGGAAGCGAGGCAGATGTCGTAAAGACCTGCAAAGTTGAAGAGGCACAAGAAAACTCAACGGGGGACTTGCCATCCCCCTCGAGGGAAGTCATGAGCGTGGACACAGAGGACGAGGAAGGGAAAGGAACGGTGCACACGGGGGAGCAAAGCGAAACGCGAGAGTACTTACCCGGGGATATATCGCGATCCCCACAGAGGGAAGTACTCAATGAAATGAGCCCGCACCAGCCGAGAGACAATGCTGATCACATTATTGCCAAGGGAATACCGAAGGCAAGCACATGGTGTAAGGCAGCACAGATGATTGGACGGGTGATCGCTGGGAGCATAATTGTTGCAGCGGCGCAGTACGGGGGCGTAAGGCTGGAAACGAACACACGCAGGACACCACACGGTGATCAACGATCCCCGTCGAGGGAAGTACCCGCTCCCAAAGGAATGATAGACGACGTGGCAATCACTGACACAGTCTTGCCAGAGAATGTGGTAGAGGCACCAAAGATATTCTTCAAATACGGTGCACGGCGATACTACACGAAGAGCGAGAACAGGTGGCGAGCAAAGTGAAGGCGGAAGTTGAGACAAGAGATGGTGACAGAGGAGGAGATAGAGGAAGACATCGGAGAAAGTTGTGGATGGGGCGCAGTGCCGGAGTGGATAAAGTACAATGTGAGAATCCACGGGAAGGTGGTTCAACCGCGGGAACGGAGCACATGAGAAGACTCAAAGGGGGACAATATGGAGTCCCCTGCGAGGGGAGTACCTGAACCAGTGCCTATTATGCCAGGAACGTTTGCTGACACGGAAACAGCAGAAATGGAAGCGTTAGAAGGACTGAGACAGGTGTCACCCATCGGAGTAGCGTGGTATAATGGGGTGATAGACGAAATGCTAGAGGCGGGAATCATCGAGCTGATAGACCCCAAGGACGCAAAGTGCGTGTCTCCGACAACGCTGGCGCAGAAAGCACATCAAAACGGCCAAACCCGCACAATACTGGAACTGCAACATCAAATAAACGACCAGTGCGTTGCAGCGGGCTTACCGGAAAGTTTCGCACTACCGCCGAGACCGCCGAAGACGGAGGAGAAGCACCGTCCCAAAGCACCGTCATGGAGAGTATGTCACGGCTACCGTGAGCTCAATAGCAAAACGAAAGTAGCAGCGCTACCACCAGGCGACATACGGCGGAAGCAAGGCTTACTATCGGGGCACCGGTGGGTATCGGTATTCGACTTTACCAAAGGATTCTACACGTGCGCGATAGCAGAGGACATACACCCATATTTGTGCTTCTACGTTGAGGGAAGAGGGTTGTTCACGTACTGCAAAATGCCAATGGGTCTTACGGGAGCGCCGTCCACATTCGGGAGAACAACGGGTGGAGCGCTTGGGGACCTAGTGGGCACGAAAATCCAGCTGTTCGTCGATGACAGGGGAATGGCGGGGGACAATTTTGAGCAGAAGATGGCCAACTTGCGAGTAGTGTTCCTCCGAATACGGGAGCACAAACTGTCGCTCTCTGCCCAGAAGATGAATTTCTTCATGACGGAAGCCACGTTCGCAGGGAACAGAGTGGGGCCGGAGGGCATCAAGCCAGACCTGACAAAGCTGACTGCGATTGTCGACTGGGACACACCACACGACTTAATAAATCTGAAATCGTTTCTGGGACTGTGTGGCCATTTCCGAAGCCTAATCAAGGACTATGCACGCATTGCGCAGCCATTGATGGATTTGGAAAGGTTGGCAAGGGTAGGAGGTGCAGGCTCGAAGGGGGAGTGGAGGCGAAGAATGAGGGCTGTGGAGCTGAGGAAGGAGTGGACACCGAGACACCAGAAAGCGTTCATGAAACTGAAAGCAGCGCTGACATCAGAACCAGTCTTGCAAGGACCCGTATTTGACGGACGGCCGTTCGTGGTGACAACAGATGGGTCGAAAGAAGGGTTCGGTGGAATGCTGTGCCAAAGATTCAAGACGGTATTGCCGGATGGGAAGGTCGTTTCACGCTTACACCCAATCGGTTTCGTATCCAAGCGAACATTGTTGGCAGAGGAGCGTTACAAGCCATACCTGCTCGAGTTCGCAGCACTCAAATACGCACTAGACAAATTCTGCGACACCACATACGGCTTCCCCATTGAAATTGAAACCGATTGCCAGGCGCTACAGGACACGGTCATGAGCACCAACCTATCGACAACTCACGCACGGTGACTAGAGGCGGTGATGGGACACGATATCCGGGAGATACGACATCTGCCAGGGGTGGTTAACTTTGTGGGTGATGCGTTGAGCAGGAAATACACTAACGTACCGCGCACAGACAATGACGGGAGCAGTTGGTCGGTGGACTGCGACTGGTTCGCGGGGAGTGGACTAGAGTTCGACCTGTACACCGTCACGGAGGCGGGGGACGTGGAGGGACTGAAGAGCCGGTTCGCAAAGGTGCCAGTGTTCCTGCAGGCAGTAGAGGCACTGGAGACAATAGCACGGGGGACGGAGGACGCAGCGACGAGACGGGCCAAACACAGGGCGAGGGAGTACATGATAGAGGGAGGACGCCTGTGGCACGTGGGCGGAGCAAAGTCACGGCGAGCACGGGCAAAAGTGGAATGCGTGACGCCAGAAGAAATGCGGAAGATAGCGGAGGAGGAGCACAAGAAAGGGGGGCACATGGGGCGAGATTTGATGAAGCTCAAACTCACCGACAAGTACAAAACACCCGCGATCGACAAAGTCATCATGGAGGCAATACAGAACTGCGGTGAGTGCCTGAACTTTGGGTCAGCGCACATACACACCCTACTGCAGCCGATAACGGGGTGCCACCCTTTCGAACTGCTGGTTGGCGATTACTTGGCGATGCCGAAAGGCAGGGGCGGATACAAGGAAATTGGGCTGTACCTGGACACAGCATCCCAGCGGGTATTTGGTTTCAAATATAAGACCCACGGTTCGGCGAAAACAACGACGAAGGCCTTGCGCACAATATTCCGGGGACACGCACCGTGGGAGGTGGTCATGTCCGACGGGGGAAGCCATTTCGACAACAAGGAAGTCCGGCAATTATGCGCGGAGTTCGGGGTAAAGACGGAGGTGGTCGCCAAATATTCGCCATGGGTGAACGGACTCGTGGAAGGGACGAACCGGATATTGTTGACGATCTTGAAGAGGATGTGTGCACCGGACCTGGGAGAGGAGGGTTGGAAGAAGATAGAGAAGTGGGAGGACCTACCGGCAAACTGGCCAGAGCATTTCGATAACACCATTTTCTTACTGAACAACCGCATACTCAGGGCGCTGGACCACACACCGAACAAGCTGTTCTTCGGCATGGTCATTAACACGACAACAACCAGAGTGGAAACCGCAGCGCACGACATCTCGCTCGACGACATCGAAATGCAGCAGGCGTACGCGCAGCAGCAGAGGTTTGACGGCTAATGCAGGAGAGGTGGTGTTCGAGGTCGGGGACCCGGTCCAGGTCCTAGATCCCAAATTCAAGAAGATGTTCCTCACCACGAAGAAAATATTGCCGGAGTGGTCGGGCGCCTTCCGGGTCAAGGAACATTTGCTCAATTCCTATATCATTGAAACTATCTATGGACAGGAGCTCGATGGGAAGTACAATGCGAGACGGTTGAGACCGTTGAAAGCACCGGCGGGGTCGTCCCTAGAGGCATACAAAATAGCGAGAAAGATAGAGGAGGCAGAGAGGTTGGATGGTCGAGCGGCAGACGAAACAGACGGGACCAAAGGGAGCGAACCGAATGAGGACGACGAAGATACGGACGAGGCCGAAGAAGACGACGAGGACGAGGACGGGAGGACGAAGAGACGGAGGGCAGCACAATTGGGGCACGGTTGCGCACGAGGAGAGCGGTGACCAGGGCAACGAGGACATTGCCGCAGGGAGGGGGGTAGATGCGGTAGTAGGAGAAGAGGCGGAAGGAGGGACAGGAGGCTGTTTGGCATTGTTTGGAGGTACATACAGGGGTTTGGGGCACGCATACACACACACATACACATCTGGCCGCATTCACGTAGGATTCCCTAGCGGTGTGCGACAGCGGATTCGGTCCATCCTACCACAGTACTCCCGAACGTACCCAGTGACCAGGAGAGCGCTGGATAGTTCGGAGACGGGGGTGGTCGGAATCCCGTACAGGTCTTGCAAACAGCTGGGATTTACAAAGCCGAAAGGATCAATTGTGTTGCACGATCCAGAGGGTGTTGCACGCCTTTCAATTCTAGAGACGCCACGCGTGGCAGGTGCGCGGCGAACAAGTCGAGTAGGAGGTACGGCGAATGCGGTAGTCAGATGCAGCACGTCAACGTGTCCAACGAGTTCGGACTGGAGCGACACGGAAAGTGTGCGCGTGATAGGTCCGTCGAGGGCTGGGTGCGTGAAAAGATCGAACTGCGCAGCGAAGAGCTTGTTTGCCTGGGAAACTGGGAGAGTAATCGACACCCAGTCTCCATTCGGCAGGTCACGGTGGACGTGAGGTTGTTCGCAGACGCGAACGCGTTGAAAGCCGAGAACGTTTCGGGGGAGGGCTGGACGAAAGCTTTGACCTGGAGAATCATCAGTTGTGATGTAAACCGAGACAGAGGTGCAGACCTCATCCATCGAAATCCACTGCCGAAAATCCGGACTTCCAGGAGTGGAGATAGATCTCAGCTTTTCCTCCAAACCGACAGCATTGTTCGAGGTCAACGCGACACGCAGGGCAACCGTATCGTTGGCAAGGGCGGCACCCTGGCGGATTAATCCGGCGGGAGCAGCAGCACGTCTCTCATGCAGGATCATAGATCCGGCGGACGCGCCAATAACCGACAGGATAGCGATGAATGTGCGCGAGGCCATGGCGGGCGACACTCAATGATAACGTCTGCTTGGCCTGAAGTCCTCAGGACCGCGGTGGGGGAGGAGACGAAAGAATAGGTACACTCGAGGCGAAACCACGTCGACCACCATTCCCCAAGGCATAATCTGGCATAATCAATGGCGAGATCATTCCTGAATCATCACGAGACGTCGACGAGCTCTGCCCACAGTAAAATTTGATGATGGAGGGGCAAGAGAAGACAAAAACGCGTCTTGAAATAGGGCTACCGATGAAAGGTGTACTTGGCCTTGAGTTTTCGAATTCGATGAGGTGGGAGAGGACAAAGGTAATTGTCGGATCACGATGTCCAACACCTCCCGAATATCTCCGTTTAGCCCGTGCTCCTTGCTTCCCTCCTGCATAGACTTTCCTCATTAAACCCCAAGATCCCCAGCAGTTTACCGCCATCTGTCTCTTCTCTCGCAAAGTCAGACTGAGACTTGTGTAAACTCGCCAGGACCGTGCCAGACCTGCATCGTCAGCAAGATTCTATTATATGATTCGACATAGAACGCGACATCAGCTCTTCGCAACACCCTCGTATTCCACCCCCGCAATCCAGACCCTCTGTATATTGCGCGTCGCCGAAATATTCGCAACAGGATCCCCAGAGATTAACAGCAAATCCGCACGCATACCCGGCGCAACGACGCCGCGGTCAAACAGTAAATTATGGTGAGCAGCCAACACCGTCGCGGAGCGCAGGACATCTACTGTCGACATCCCCGCCTCGACCAGTAGCTCGAGCTCCTCATGCAACGCCCTTCCGTAAGCTACTTCCAGCGTGGGGAGGTTGTTGGAGTCGGTCCCCGCGAGGATCGGCACAGACGCTTGGTAGAGCTGGGTGACGCTGGCATTCGCGACAGCGTACGAGCTAGGTGGAGCCACTCCGCCGAGGACGAATTGGCGGAAGATTGAAAGTGTGGGGACGGAAACAGTTTTCTGTGCGAGGAAGCGCGAGATGAGTGCCGGGTCTGCAGGTGTGTCCGAGGGTACGTGGTGGGCTTGGTCGACCTGCGCGGTCAGGGCCCGCTCCACCGCAGCGTAGTCGGCGGCATGGCACGCGACGCGGAGGTCGTTGGCATGAGCGGAGGTGACGAGCGCGTTCATGGTCGACTGGTCGAGCGTCGTGGCCGAGTCCGGGCGCTCTGCCACTATCTTGATGAATGTCGCGCCGACTTCGAGCTGGTTGGCAACGAACTGGGGCGCCTGTGATGCGGAGGTAAGGGTTTCGTTCGGCTTGAGACCGAGCATCAGGGCATGGGTGCTGTTGGGCGAGCTGGCGCTCATACCGGAGAAACGCACGTCGGTGAGGCCCGTGTGGTTCTTCAGCGAGTCGCAGACGGCGTTCGGGTAGCAGCTCGCCACGATGGTGGTTGTCACACCGTACGACGCTAACAGCTCCAGGTGATCCACAGAGACAGGATGCGTGTGGGCGTCGATGAGTCCGCTCAGAAGAGTACCCCCGTTTCCGTCAATAACTTCCGCTCCTTCGACGTAGGGGACGATCCTCTCTCCATTGATGAAGATAGTTCCGAGAGGTAGGAGTTTCTCGCCATCAAACACGCGAACGTTCTTTATGGCAGTCTTCTTGGGCTTTGGGATCTCTCGAATGGCTAGTTGCGTTGCGTCAATTGTTGCCAGCAAGGCTGCCATTCAAGAGGAGCTCACCTCGTCGAGCATTATTCATGCGCGCGACTTCCAACCCCTCCTCAAAACTCGACGCAGAATGTTCTCCGTGAGGGCAAGAGTACACGGGGTACGAGCCGAGCAACGCTACGAGGATCAGTGGCAGGATACTGCGCATGGTAAGCAAGTGTGATATAAAAACACAGCATGTTTATATATGGTTCTCGGAGACCAACCGAAATCAGATTGACTCTGGACAACCCGGAAGAGCTACCGAGGCAATCAGGCCGTAGCAACAAAATTGTAGAAAATGGCCTCTGGCTGGTGGACCCCGCCGGAAGCTCAGGTGAATAATACAAAGCCCGCGAGGGCCCAGGCGCGCAAGACTGGCAACGTCTTAATATTTCAAGTCATCCTTGTTACTGTACTCCCGCAAGTCCGATCACCCGCTCTGCGATCAAGTCTCATTCAGTCTTATGTCCGTAACGTGTTTATATTGCCGACTTCGGTGTTTCTCTTCCGCCCGCCCCCCTCGAGATTTCCAAATTCCAGCTCGATATCTATGCATGAATGAACACTTGCGAGACCTGGGACGACCTCTTGTTTTCAAATATGTTCAGTCCGGCACTGCAGATGGCCAGGGCTCCAACCCGTCGGTCAAACGGGACGGCCATTGGGCACCATGGGACGGGTCGACCCGTCCGTTTCTACCATGCGTGAGAGACCAAAACGGACAGGTCCAACCCGTCCCGGCCGTAATGGCCGTTTCAACGGGTGGCTCAAACTTTCACAGGACTTAAGTTAGGATCTTGGACCAAAGAACAACGGGTACTACATACCGCGTCGTTGCTACTAATCAATACAGATTACCCCGTCCGAGCGATCCGTAATCTCGCCTTCACAAACATAAAGGTTCGAATCGTATCGGCGTGCCAGTAAACTTGCGCGACAAAGGCTGATAGTATCTTGTCTTCGAAATGTTCCGAGTCCTATGGCTCCTACAAATAATGAGCGACGCTCAACCAGTAGAATCAAGCGGGATACCTCTGCCGTCTCTGCCTGCTTTTTAAACATGGCCTTGATGTTCCACGAGAGCTGATCAGACTTAGTCTTGTAGTGCAAAATCAGCGCGTCGTCCATCTCCTTCTTGCCGGAGGCGAGCCCAGTCTCTTCCTTGGTGGGCTCTCGATCACTGCGTTGATTCCGTTGTTGTCCTCTTCCTCGGCCTTGAGAGTATCAACGTACCGAGGAACACTGAGGAGCCCCGAAACTTTGGTTCGGTCGTAGACTTCTCGGTTGGCTCGCGCATGAGGCAGTCCTACTTCAATATTTTCTGTGCGGATATCCGCTCCAACCTGCCGGAAGGGTAAGCCATATTCGTAACAAAGTCTTCAAAGAAATACCTTCGACATCTTCTCCAATTTAGCAGTCTTGAGACGATTGCGGAGGCGAGTCTTTTTGATCTTCAAGTCAGAGAAACTCCTGTAGTTGGCGATGAGGTCAAGCAAAAGCTTCGCGAAATTGGCGAGATGGGACACCGATCCAAATGTCCTCATTTGAGTCCACACCAATTTTTGGTCGCCCGGCTGCCAGCCCATTCAATACAGGTCTTGGACTGTAATTAAAAACGTATTATACGTGTTGAGCTTCAAACATCTCCTTATTCTGGCGCCGTGACACAAAATCTCCAGTTCCCTGGAGATAGTGCATGAAGGCCAGAGAGACTGTGCGCTCGGTTTTGGCGTCTTCTTCTACAGTACGGGGAGGGTCGGATGGCCTGGAACGAATACGTCGAAAGAGCTGTCAGATGATCTCGTCAGATCTGCATCTCGCAAAAGAATCAATGCTCGTACCGCCATAAATTCTGTATTCAGTGTGAACACATTACGGATCCGATCATGTCCGACAATCCATTGAATTGCCTCATTTGCCTGCTCGGAAACATCGGAGGCTGCTTCATTGACAGCGAAATAATCGCCAAGCATGAGTTGACCCTTGAAGTGTAAGGACATGGACTCAATTCTCTTCTAAGTCGTATGGGCTCGATGGACGTACCTGATGTGCGCAGCATGGGACTATAAGCAACCACGGTCGCTTTATACCGAGATTTTTGTGTCCGCGCTGACTCCCGCCATCATTATCACAGCAAAATAGGACGATGATACAGCCGTATTTGCGCTCGGTGTTGTCGATCATTTTTTCGAAAGCAGCGCACATAGTCTCGCTATCTTTTTTGTGTCCATTCGACTGAATTAAGTCAACAAGATACGACTTTGCAGTAAATATTGAGAGACCATATCGACGGTCGATATGGCATGGACCAGTTGATAAAGTGATGGTAGGCAGGGTACATTGCTCGGCACAGGCTGCTCAGGAACGCCAGAAGATGCCGAGAAGGACCCGTCGAACCCGTCGAACGGGACGGGTACGGGTAAGTACCCGTCATCGGGCTGACCCGTCCCGGCAGAGGGAGGCTCCAAATTCCAAACGGACGGGTGCCGACCCGACCGTTCCCGTCCGTCGACCCGTCGACAACGGGCACGGGTTGGAGCCCTACAGGTGGCTAGAATCCGGATAGGCACCCAGTTGCAAGCTGCATCGAATTCGAACTTCTTGTGAGAGGGTGACAGCGCGATTGAAAAAGTGGTTGGAAGATTGTAGCACTATGAATTCATGGTAGACTAATATCTCTAACGACGTCGTGTAAGTTGAGGCACATCCAGCTGCAGGAGGGTCAAAGAGGTTCCCCATCGTGACGTTCCCCATTACACGCCCGACATATTCATCCCTCGACTCGCCCGTCCGAAGAATAATGTCGATATCGAAGTCGCGGAGAAAGCACGCCAGAAAACGATAACCATGGAAACGTCTTCCTCCATGTCCCTTGACAGGAAAAGAGGCGGAGCTGTGCATTTAGTCTGATTCAGGTCAGATGTAGAAGAATTGGGGCGAACGTATTACTCTCATTGCTTCATACAAACAGGCCTGAAGTCCCTGCACGTCTTCCATCTCCGCAAAATCCTTCTAGTGGTTAGTACGCACCCCAGACCACAATCCCTACGAAATTGCGAACTACATGTCCGCCCGCGTCTGTGGCAGCGAGAATCTCGGTGGCCTCAATTCCTTGCTCTTCGCGATATATAGCGAGATAACCTAGAGTTGCCGTGATTGCACTACTTGCCGTGATCTTTATCCGAGGAGATACTCTGAGCCCTGGGTTCAACCAAGAACGAAACGAACCATGTCCGGCAAACAATAAAGTACTAAAGATATCGGCGAACTGCTATGAACCTTGAACACAAGCATAGCGAAAGAATGACGACCAAGTTACCAGCTCATCTGGGTCAGCTCAAGTTTCCTAGACCCTTCGAAGGACGACATCTTCCCAATATATCGACGGTCTCCTGTTACGCCTTCGGGTCTTTCAATGACCGATACTGCTGCAAAGCCTTGATCTCGGATTCCACTTTTTGCCACGAGGTTCTGGCGATTTGCAGCCTGTACCTATCTCAAGAAGATGGGTCACGTCTTTACCAATGCGCGTACTTTCTGAAAGGAAGACGGAGCATCCAACGCGGCATGACTGCTAACAGAACGAAATTCTTGATGACGCTGACCAGCGCTTCGGGGAAATCGGGGTTCATGGGATTCGAAACCGATTCTTGATATTCCAATGGGATGCCGAAGGCATACCTCGAAATCATCATGAGCACGAACTGCAGATGAAGTATGTGAGTTCGGAGCGGACAGAACATACAAACTCAATATGCTTGCCTTGTGGACAATGAGATTAATCGATGGAATATCGACTTGACCTGTCGACCATCCTTCCGAACTGATCACTTCTTCATAGGCGACCGACCTCTCATCCCAAGCCAACGAATAACTAGGAGTCATTATGAATGTAAGTCAACGAGTTACGGAAAGAAACGTGCAGTTTGGCATTGAACGCTGGGGCTAAGATGCGTCGGTGTCTTTTCCAAGCCTTCCCGCTGGCGGATGCTACTAGTAGACTGTCGCCAATTGGACTGATAGCTCTCGTTAATCCGGGAACAGCAATTCATGTCACTGGGGACGCACAATTGCAGGGTAAGCTCGACGGGTTTTACAAAACGAAGTTTGGCCTCGTTTCGGAGCAGTTGCTACACAACATGACTCGAACAGACGAAAACGATAGGAGCACCAACAAAAAGAGGGTTCATAAGAACAACGTCATGTTGAAAGTTGAAGTAACCTGCGGCGACATTCAAGACGTGAAATTGAAAAGAAAAAGACACTGGCTGATTTCTGTCGAGCCACATCCAAAGAAAAGTAACATTCCAGGCCGACCGGGGAAGAAGAAGTCCGGGCAAGCTAAAGGGTGAAAACAAGGGGCTGGTTGACACCCCGTCGTGCGCCTGACTGAGTTGACGATCGCACCTGCGACAAAAAAGTAAAAGCCTTATCCTAGAAGTCGAAATATACTGGTAAGCCCTCGAAGAGAGAAAGACGCTCGACAGAGCAATTGCGATGCGAGAATAGGAAGGCGAAACGAGGAGGGAAGTCGCTAGTAGGTCCCAGAAATTCCGCAAAACGCAATGTAACACAGTCCATGAGACCGGACGACATTCTGGCGGTTGTGTTGATTCAGAGGAACCGTGTGGGCGCCAAGTGGGCGCACAAAAGCGGCGTCACGAATCAGAAAAGAATCCACTGATGTGCGGTGAGTTCTCCGTCAGGAAGCTAAATCATAGTCGTGGCTGAACGAGCATGGCCAGCCGTGGAGCGCGTCCAGGGGTGGATCCCTTACGATTTTGCGCCTTGGCGGGTGGGCTCGAGAGGCAGGTAGTGGGATGTCAAGCCCGATTATTGCCGATGCCCGCCAATCACCGATGTCCTTATATGCAAATCCGACCAAACATCCCTCTTTCGACCATGACCAGTGCTGACCAGTGCGAGACAAACAGCTAGAAGACTCGGAAGAAATACTACCAAGATTGGCTCTTGCGTCGAAAGATAGCGTCCTATTTATCCGCATAACCTCAGCGCTTCGGAAGCCGTCTTCTACTGAGACCGTTGTCACATGCCCGTGCTGCCCCCGCCCCTTGCGCTTCGATTGTGGCCGCGCCGGACTTTTTCGTCTTAAAATGTATCTTTCCCTCAGTCAGCAGATCTCCGGGAATTTTCCGCCTCTTATAAACACCGAGAAGGGGCGGCGAGCTGCAATAGCGCTGTCATGCTCTCCAAAAAGCTCTTCCTCCTCTGCCTCTGTGTCTCCGCGGTGGCTGCTATTTCATCTCCTGCCTCAGTAGGGTCGGATCTGTGGATTCTGTTCCAAAACGACCTTGACTGTAAGGAACGACAGTTATCCTGCCGCAGAATGAATCTTTACGCGTAATCCAGGGCATACAACGGCAGAACATGAAAGCTTGATCCTTCTGAGTGCACATACTCATAATGAGGCCCTCTCGGCCTGCGCTAGACTCAACGAGGGTCTGGCACCGACGAACGGCACCTTTTTCCATTCCGACATAGAAAGAACCCTAGCATATGTCTCTTTGGAGACTGGCGCTTCCTCACTCCAAAAATACTGGACCGGCGGCTCAAATTCAGCGCACAATCAATTGTGTCCCGCCGTTGCAAAGTCTGGTCTTTCCACCGCCCCATGTGCGGAGAAACTCCCTGTCCTCTGCGCCAACTCCGCGCCAAATAAAATATCGAATGAGACAGATCTCAGTCCGACGTGGCAGGTCGAGGTAAACTCTGGAAAGCTCTCCGTAACCGGGTGAGCCACGTCTGAGTTCAAATTGGTCTAATTGCCCTAAATCTCGTGCAGAACCCGCGACCACTTGTCCTTCCGCTTCCTCGGAATTCCATACACTGACGAACCTGCGCGGTGGACTTACTCTTCGCTGTACACTGGACCACCTGCCATTTCAGCACTCACCTTCGGGTCGCCTTGCGCCCAGGTCGATCTCCATGGACAGGAGGACTGTCTCTTTTTGAACATCTTCACGCCTTTCCTCCCCGGAGAATCGACTTCTTCCAACAAATTGAAGCCAGTGATGTTCTGGATCCATGGAGGCGCATTTACTAGCGGCGAGGGTTCTGATTCTATTTTCGACGGCGGGAATTTGGCGAGCAGAGGGGATGTCGTCGTCGTTTCAATCAACTATCGGTAAGTTGTTCCTTAGCCTCACTATTCTGTGGCTCGAATTGCGGCAGTCTCGGCGCACTTGGTTTTCTTGCTCTCGATGACGGAGTGACGAATGGGAATTATGGCCTTGCGGACCAGGTGCGCATATATTATTATCTCTCAACCCACGAATAACTTTGAATACCATCTAGATCACGGCGCTCAAGTGGGTACATACCCACATCGCTTCGTTTGGCGGAGATCCGTCCCGCGTAACGATATTCGGACAATCCGCAGGCGCGGGCTCCGTCCGTGCGCTGCTCGGGTCGCCGCCTGCATTCGGACTCTTTGCAGGTGCCATTGCACAGAGCAACCTCGCAGGCTTTGCCTTCGCAAGCACCTATTCGGAGTACTTTACGATCGAACAGGAGGTCGCAGTAGCAGCCGGAAAGTTTGTCGGCGAGGTGGGGTGTGGGAATGGAACCTCTGCCGAGGTGCTCGCGTGCCTGAGAGAGGTCCCCTGGCAAACGCTTCAGACCGCTGCGGACGCGCCGAAGTGCGAGCTGATTCATCTTGTCCATAGTTCGGGAATTAATTATTCCGCCCAGATACGTCGTTGTGGACGGTAAGTTCATTCAAAGGGACCGCCTCTCTGTGGACGGTAAAGGTCCTGTCGCGTCGAATGCACATGTCATCTTCGGCTGGATGGCGGGCGACGGTGCCGACTTCGCGGGGAGCTTTCCCCAAAGCAGTATGACACAGACCGCCTCGATCGAAGGGATTCCGTAGGTTATCCCTTTTTGTCCGGATATTCCCGCTCACCGACGCAGAGTTGCTGCAAACCTCACAAACGTTATCCTCGAATCGGGATTATTTCCCCGTCCAAGTTCTGGTAACGAGACATTGGATACGTTCAACGTGACGGCTCGCGTAGCGAACGACGGCGAATTTGTGTGGGCATAATAATTTTCGTCTGCCATTTTCGCTGTTCATCAAATTCGCCAGCTGCTTGGACCAAGCGACTGCGCACTCCGCCGTCCTACACAATGTTTTCAAGTCTATGTGGACGTACCAATTCGAGCGAAGCTATATGGGGTTCGAGCCCATCCCCGGGATTTGTGACCCGCCGGCGACGCCTACACACCCCTTCGGCGATCCGTCCCTCCCCTATTTCCAGTGAGTGTTCGAGAAACTTCGGTGCTTTTGCTTTGTATTCATACCCCTATCTCTCCACCCTAAGATGCCACTCGGGTGAACTATTCTACAACTTTGGAACTCTGGGCCAGTCGAGTATGCCGTTCCGCGACGAGCACGACTTGCCATTCGAGCAGGTGACGGTGGACGCTTGGACTGCGTTTGCGCGGACGCACAATCCGAACCCGGACGCTGCGTTACTCGCCGCGCGGGGGTACACGGCCACGGCGGCGGCGCTCCGCGAGTGGGGCCCGTGGGAGAGCGTGAAGAGCGAGGAACCGGTGCGTATTTTGGCGTGGCCCAGTCGTGGGAGCGGGTGGCTTGAGCAGGAGCAGTGTGAGCTTCTGGGGTTCCCGCTCGATTTTTATGAGCATTGAATTGATGAATTTTACGGCTCTGTCAAAAATGTGCTTCCGACCGATATGTACACCGTCTCGGCAATCGCAGCATGAAACCTGACAAAAATCTACGGGCTCGCAACGTCGTTCTGCAATGTACATTCGGTTTGCCCAGGTAGACATATTCTTCACCGTGTCCGTCCTCGAAATTTGGATGCTCTACGTTTCAATATCGATCTTCAATGCGGGATTGAATTATATTGTGACGTGACATAGACAACCACAGTCCTTGAGAAAGAGATTCATTGATGCTCCTGAATTGGATCTTGGCCCAATCTACACCCCTAGCATAAGCTGCCAATGTACTTGGGTGACTGAGTTTGTGTTTTACCCAGCCAGACCTGACGTTTCGAGATGAATGGTTGATTCCCTGAATATGATTGAATCCGCTACTATGGCGGCAACTTGACGGCAACGGCCGAGCGCGAAACCGAAGTTGCTAGCCCGTTGGGGTAGCTGACCGTCCCGAAAATGGCAAATGGGAGGCAAAAATAAGGGTCTGGGTGACGTACTTGTATAAGCGAGGCCCAAGGGATCCAGTAGTTGATGCCCGCCGGGGGACAGCAGCTGAGAAACTCAATTTTTGCGCTGGACAGGGCTGGAGGGAGGCATTATTTGGAGATAAACTTGATCAAGGGAGTAGTAAAGAAAAATCGCCAAACAAACATAGGCATCATCTGTGTGCTGGAGGAAAACAATTAGAAGGTTGAACGAACTGACGGCTACAATTACGGAATGACAGCAACATTCCGAAACCCCTGATGCCGGCACCTTCGGCCCTGGCCGTACCAAGCTCTTTAAATAGCTTTGGACTTCCTGTCTATGATCGGCCGATAGTCAGACACCGCGACTCCTCTGCCAAGCGTGCACGTGAAGCGTAAAGCTTCTCTCGCCACCATGTCGCTCACACTAGGCTCTAGGTCCTCGTCCCCGGGCCCAGACCCCCAAACCTAGTACGCTGCAATGGAACTCGCAAGAGAAACAGGAAACTGACAAGCCTCCCCCTACCAGCACGCGAGTAATCCTGGGCCTGATAATCCCTGAGCTCGGGTTAACCACAGTCCTTCTGGCTTTGTACGGTTACGCCGCATGGAATCCTGCTTCGCGGCGATACCTGGACAGGGTAAGTTTCCGCCTGCTCGTGTGTGCTCTGGTCGCCCAGTAAGTGCGCCATCTGCTCTACCAGAGACACAACTGATCAACCCAGCATCCTCTTTGGCGTTTTATTCACTATCGGCTCCCTCACGGCGTACCCAGGCTGGCGGTGTTCCCTCCTGGCGTTTGTAACCGACGTACGTCCCGCCACCATTTTGTATTTTGTTCCCCAGTTCATGCGGTACCAGTTAACTCTCATGTTCTCTGCGGGAATGTTCTTCTGCATAGCACTCAATCTCCCGTGAGCCCATTCAAGACATTGGTGCTTCAGCGCTGAAACGTCGTTAGGCTGGTCCTTGTGCACCACGTCAACGGCCAAAAGATGGAGAAATACTATGTTCTCGGGACCGCGCTCATCTGTCTCATTTGTAACCTTGCACCATATGCATCCGGCAATCTCGGGCACGTTCCTCTATTTGCCACCGAAGTTTCGTCAATTCTAATTTTCCTTCCGGGCAGATGGGCCGACGTAAATAGTACATGCTGGTATCGTACCAGCAGCACAAATCCGGCGGCCATGTTAGGCTGGCTCATCGGCACGCAGACCTTCTGGATCATGCTTTTCGCCCTGGGGGAAGTTGGGGCCTTTTTAATCATTGTCGGGTATCTTGTTGCGTACGGGGTGCGTGTCCTCTCGTTCTTCGTTTGGTCCACGCTGAGCGCGTGCCGGTAGCTTGACACGCAGGCAACTTACACGTCGGAGACCTCGCACCGGGCGGGTTCAACAATTTTGAGGTTAAGAAATATCGTCTTGCGCATTGGTAAGTCCACCAAGCAAGATCATCCACCCAGGTCAGTCGTAAATTTTTTTAACAGGCCTTTACCCTCTCGTTTCTTGCCTGCTCAATATTTCCGCCGCGGTGATCGACTTGTACGTGACTCGGAACTACGTCACAAAGCACCGGGACTCGGAAGAACTCGTATGTCTGCTTCGTATTCTGTTATTTCCACTGTAATCTCATAATTGCATGCGTAGAGTTGGCGAGTGAACATGGCAGGTACGCTTCAATGACTTGTGTGCGTATATATCGGCATCGACCCCGTTGTGCCCAGATCTCGCCATCTATTCGGGACGTCCACTCATTTACGGGCTGCTCGCCGCCACGGATCCGGTACGTTATTATTATTCTCCGCCCGCGCCCCTTCTTTTTCTTTACTATGTTGAAATCGTCTCCCGCTCACCTCGATATATAGTCGTTCATTCGTGCATTACGTGCACTGCGCCATCCCGAGAACGAGCCTGAAATACAGTCGCACGGCCAGGGCTCGAGCCCACCGTGGAGTTTACCTTCGGGCTGTCTGTCCACCGTTGTTGACTTACCGCAGGATACAACAACCTACGAGCCCCATAAGGACGATGCGTGGGGATACCCATCACGGACACACACGAATGTAGGCGAAACGTCTATAGCGGTAACCGATCTGGAAGCAGCGAAGGAGCAGAATTCGACCGAGGAGCGCAGTCAGAGTGAGATGATTCCGAATGTATTACCAGCAACTCAGTCGGCGTTGATAGACGTCGAATGCCATATTTAACTATTCACTAGTTATTCCAACACCGACCCACTGGGTTAACAAGCACAATGGTTAAGAAGGGCCGAAATCTACTTAGAACACATATAACCAATAGATGTAGATTGTAATATACAATGTTCAAACCCGCAAGTTGAACATGGGCCGGAGACGGGAGTTTTTGTGACCTCAGCTTTGTTCATACTTAGGCTGGAACGGACCACGCCGTTACTATGTACTCATTTGTATCGAAGCTCGCGCTCTGAAAAGTAGCATTGATCATTTCTTTTATAAAGCGTGCAGACTCTAGTCTCCCCATCGACACTGTCTGTTTTGATTCGATAGCGACGCTAGGCCGCTCGTTTCTTAATTTCAACACACACGCACATCTTACCATTTGAAAATTATCTTCCATCTGCGTTGCTTGTACGAACACAGCGTACAGGTCGGTCGTCGACCCCATGTGTTTTTCTGTTACCGGCATAAGCCGGCATTCGGCGACGTCGGCCAACAATCCCACGGTTGGAGTGGTGGTGCCCGGTTTTACCACGAGAAATTCAGTTGTTCACAGCACAGTCCCTCCTCAAAATCAAACGGCCAGTTTGCTGATATTTGAGCGAGCGTGCGAGGTTTCCGGTCGTGCTTTCTCGTTTGTTCTGCGCCGGAGTTGTTCGTTCAATGATGTCCGTTCCTTTGTTTCCAATAGACTATATATGGCGAGTAAATTCTGACACGGACCCGGTGTCAGCGAGTTCACTCTCTCCTCCCTCTGGCTTTGAACGAGTCTCCACAACTGTGCCAGAATTCTGAGAGAAATAGCCCATAGAGCTTGAGCTAGCAGACAGTGAAGAGTGGTTAGTCTGCAAGGGAATGGCAACATGCATACGAGTTGCGTCACCGCGGTCAAATGGTGTCTTTGATCTGGAATTGCGGAGCGCACGTATGGCACACAGGAAGGACTTCAAATGGTCAGAACTGGTATATCAGTAATAGAAAGGACGTACGGGATCTGTCGCGGCGAGAGTGGCGTACATGAGCGGCCGAAGATCATATACCAACAAGTCTAGAGATGTGTGGGCAACGTTTTTCGAGTATGCCAAGTCTGAACTCACCAACTATGCTCAATCTCCAATTCTATAGAGATCAACACGGGTAAAATGAAGACAACCGAGTATAGGCATACCACTTCAGTATAGGTCGAGTCCAGAACGGTATGGAGATCCAGCATAGCACCAGTGATGTTTAAAAAACAGGAAAAGAGTGGATACAGACCTATCACCGAGTCAGTGAACAGATTGTTGGGCAAACGTCGGGCCTTAGTACCGATTCGAATAATCATCGTACGATACAAAATGATAGGCGGAGTAAGGACCGGTGGCTCGGAGAAGGTTGACTCGACGGACATGGCTGACTGCACCCGATGACGGAAGATCTTCAGAGATGGTGAGTTTAGCGAGTTTGTGCGTGTTGGAAAAAAGGACCGACCATGAACCCCACAACTGTTAGGAACGATATTACCTCTCCGGCGGCCATGAGAAACATCCAGAATCCCTGCGTGCCGGAAAACCACCGCAACTGCACCGTAGGATCCGGACTGTTATACCAGCAAGTTTGGTTAAGTTCCCAAAAGCTGTCAAAAAGTCAGAGAGCTCGCCTGGCTGGAAGAAGGCACAAACCCAAGAGCTCCCGCGGCGTAGGGAGGTACATTACAGGCCAGAGCTAAAAAGATGGCTCCTGCAATATAATATCTTTCCATTCTCTGCCCATTCACTCCATAAACCAAGACCAATCTGCATGAATTCCAGATTAGATTGTCTCAACCAAAGAAATGGTCACATACTGGAGATTGAGTGCCATGCAGAAGAACATGACTCCTGCGAACATGAGACACGACTGTAAGATGAAAAGGGTACCAGTTCACAATGCCTATTCGCAGCAGATTGAGCTTACATTGGTGAAAAATGTACTCCCATTACACGCGGCGCCTGCTTTCAGGTGGAGACCACTGATCATGCCTGCTGAGTATGCCAGGCTGAAGGATATCAATCAGTGCAAAAGACAGAGGTGATGCACTACTTCGCGATCAGGGCATATACAAGAAGCCGAAAGCTGACGCGGTTAAGATACGGTCGGGAAACAGGATTCCATGCAGCCCATGCATACGCAGCCAATATCAGCACGATGAACGTGATCGACGGGACGGCAAGACCCATGATAAGATCCCTGAAGCATTAGAGTCAGAAACCAGGCCGAGTGTAGGAAAACGAGAGCCTTACGGTATGTGAGCATCGAAAGAGGTGGGGGTGTGAAGGCGACGGGACATTATGAACCAAAATGAAAACCTGACTGACCGAGACCAACATAACTATTTGTACTCCAGAGATGTATGCAGGGAATATCCAAAGGCGCGTTAAGCCCACTGGGTCGAGGAAAGTGAAGAGGGGCTCGCGTTACGTCGTCAGTCAGTCAACCAGAAGTCCCAGTCATCTGATGCCCCATTATTAGCCACTCACTTCCACTTGGGGATCTAACATTCTGACAATCATTGATGTCGCCGAAAAGTTCGCGGCGGATCCGGAGTTGGTGTGTTCAAGTAAGTCTCTCGTTATGACGATTCATGCTATGGTGCTAATCTCCATGGGCGTCTCATGTTATTGTGTTCAGGACGGCATGAATCAATTTATTCAACCTCAAATGTCAGTGCCCTCCCCGACCAGCTTATGGACCGGGACTGCTTTTTCGCGGCGCAGGAACCAGTTCAAGTTGGCAGCGGGATGAAGGTCAACCCAATACCGAGGGGTGAGCTCGATAAGACTTAGCAGGCCGTGGCGCGATGGATGAGTTTCACGTCGGAAGCAATGTATGTACTAAGCCTGACGCTATTATTATCTTTGGTTGACCTCTGCCGTGACGGAGTCAGTAGCTCAGGGTTGACTTTACAGCCACCTTTAGGCGATTCGATACCACCCTGGCCACGAATTTGTCGGTTCATGATGTATCCGTGATTTGTGCCCTGTTGGTACTCTTACAAAACATAGGGTAGAGAGTCACCAGCAGAGCCCATGAATCAGGTTGAACATTCAGGCACAAGCCAAGTAGAGTACCCTGAGATCAGGTAGCACCAACCTATATTGAGACGTGGACCCTGATCGAAAGATATTTACGGAAGGAAGACCTGAAACAGTACGAAAGAGACAGTTAGAATAAAGTTCCTGGCCTCGACCTCATAAATGGGGCTGATCGCGGTGGGGTGTCTTTGGCAATTAGACCAAGAGATCCTGTCTACTCGCTGACGTTTTTTGTGTTCAGAGATTCTCCACAGGAATCGGACAAACCCTGGAATTTCGTACGTACAAGATTGGCCATGCCGTCACCTTGACCCCGTTCCAACGGAAAGCAACATGCTGTAACCTTTGGTCCCAGTGTATAACCAACCAAGAAATGCCGTCGTGCAGCTTCCTGATCCATCTTCATCCCAAAATGTCGCTCTCAGCGAAAACCTAGTATGTGGCCTTTCGCGCTCGAGGTGGACAGCTTGAGGAACTCTCCTATCAGCGCGCGAGTCACCTTAGGACTAGTAATTCCTGGACTTGGGCTGACCATGGCCTTACTGGCTCTCTACGGATACGCCGCATGGAATCTGGTGTCGCGAAGATACCTAGACCGGGTGAGTTTCCGCCTGCTAACATACGCTCTGGTCGCAAAGTACGTGGACTTTCTGCGTAGTAATCAAGTATACACAACTTACCATGTTAGTCTCGTCTTTGGTGTTTCATTTACCATGTCAACCGTTGGGGGATATCCTGGCTGGCGGTGCTCTCTCTCAACTTTTATCGCCAACGTACGTCTTCTCTCTTTTGCACATTTCATTACTTCAAGCTCATCCGCCAACAGTCAAGCCTTATGTTCTCCTCGTGCATCTTTTTCTGCATAGCACTCAACGTCCCGTGAGCCCATTGGCACTCAATAATTTTAGCTCTGAAACGTCGCTAGACTGGTGGTTGTGCAGAATATCAATGGCCAAGCGATGGAAAAATACTACGTTGCCGGGACCACCCTCATTTGCCTCATCTGTAACGTCATACCATATGCATCCGGGAATCTCGGGCATGTTCTGATCCCAACCGAAGTATGCTAGCCATAAAAATTCTTACTTTGCTTTCGTACAGATGGGACGCAGCCAGCCGGACCTGTTGGTACAACAGCGCGGACACGGCGATCCGCTTTCGCTGGCTCATTGGCACACAGACCTCCTGGATCATTATCACTGTCGTAGGAGAAGTTGGTGCCTTCCTAATCATTCTCGGGTACCTCGTTACTCATGAGGTGAGACTCTCATTACGCCTCCCGCATCCTATGTGTGCCGACTGCAGAGTAACAGATCCACCCGCTAAGCCGTCCTGCACACACTGAGGCAACGTACTCCTCAGAGGGGGCCGGTTCAACAATCCTAAAGTTCCGAAATATCATCCTGCGCATCGGTGAGTCAGTCAAAAGAACAAAAAGAAATTGACAGGGAGAAGAAATGCGTGCACAGGCCTGTACCCCCTTGCCTCGTGCGTGCTCAACCTCACTGTCGCCGTGATCGACTTGCACGAAATACATAAGTTCGAAACGGGGGCCCCCGAACCGACGAAACTCGTATGTGTGCCACTCCGTTCAACGCCACCATTTAAATAACCTCATTCCCTCATTCACCGTCGCGATGGGCAGGACATGATATTGATGTTTGCTAGTATGTGAGATTTCGAAACCTGTGCAGCATTAAACATTGACCCACTTCGAATTTGTCGCAGACGTCGCCGGCTGTGCTGGACGCCCGCTCATCTACGGCCTTCTTGCGGCCACCGATCCAGTGCGTCCCCTTCCCAGCTCCTCCTTCTTCCTTCTCCCATTTTCACATTCAATTCTATTTCCTTCGCCTGTTTCGTCTCTACTTGCACGCCGGTTTACTGACACCACTTCCGTGACTTTTCAGTCATTCATCCGCGCGTTACACGCCTTGCTGAGCCCAGAAGTCGAGGCCGAAACGCAATTTTACGGCCGCAGCGGCTGTCTGTCCACCATAGTTGATATACCACTGCATGAGATCTCGTCCTGCGATAGCGAAGCTCTCGATAATTGCGTGCGGTCCACCATACCCGGAACGAGCCTGGAAGTGGGGAAGGAGTGGTGGTCCTACCTTGAACACGATACGAGTGGGGCGACTACGAATTTATCAATATCCAGACGGGCACCGACTCTGCCGACGATTGACGTCGTGTGCCATATTTAATTTACTTATTATGTATTCCTAACCGATTCATAAACTTCGGCCGTTTCGCTGTTCCCCTTGGGATTAAATGAAAAGGAAAAGGTGCGCGAAAGGGAGAAACAACCAAAGTTCTGGATTGTGTTGAATAGGATCGGACCGGACCGGACCGCTGGTTGAACACGTGAATATGCCACCCCGATCGACTTGAACTCCATTTATTTACTGCAATGGAAGATTCAAGCTTCAACCAAAATGGTGGGGCGCTTTACACCCTACCGCGCTCTTGTTTCTCCTAGTCGTATAGTACCTGACATCTCATTCAGCTGGTTCGAACAGTTTCCGGTTCATCTCATCTCTTGGATCATCGCTTGCCTTTCAGCATAGTCTCTCATAGCCAGACACCACAAACGGTTGAGCCTCGTGCCTCGGTAGTTTTTACTTTCAGCAGGCTGGCCATGAAGGTGCATCATGACAGTCCATGACTCAGGGGAAGGCCGATGCTACGCATGGCAACACTCATACTTCACTTGATTAAATCTTATATTCGCAAAGCCCCATAATTTATCGTAATCAGGTCTCGTTCTTCAAATTCCACACCATTCCTTACATTAGTAGTCATCCTCAACAATCTCATGCGATATCATGTCTACCAATTCCAATTGAACACATTGTCTCTGACGAACTGGGTGTGTTCTCTTCAATATTGGGTTTCCTGGATGTAGTGTAGTTGCTGAGGGCTGGTATATTCTGGTATATTGAATCTAAATTGCGTCGATCCTCTAACATTACAGCACTTTGCGGAACATAAGGCGCGCACTGTTTTTTCTGCCTTTTTGGGCGTTTTTTGATCCCCGCGACTAGGACAGTCGCGGCAGCCTCAATACTTCTCTGTTTGCCCTGCCCATAGGCTCATTCGCTGCGCATTTCAAATACGCAGAGGATGGTATCCTCAGAATCTTTTATACGGGGTTTAACATCGTTATATAAGCGCCCTAGCGAGAATTTCATGTTTTTTGTGCCGCTTTTTTAATAGGACACTTGTTCTGGGCTCAGTTCTTCACCTTTCCGCATGCTTATAGGCTTATTTTCTCCGCGTTTTAAATACAAAGGGAATGGACTCCTCAAAACTTCAATGTGGGCCTGCAGGGGGGTATCTGAGCGCATAATATTCATTGTACATCGTCATGTTTGATGGGTGGTCAATAGAACACTTGCTGCAAACTCAAATGTTATTCAATGGTTCTACTTATGTGCGCATCGTCTTCTACTGATAAATAGGCACAGGATAAGCCACTTGCGCTGTTCATCACTTCCCCACTGGTCATTCCTAAGATATGTCTTGTTTTTTAACCATAATTTGGGTGAACCAGGTCTGGGAGCCCTCTGGGATGCCCACAAGTCAATGTTTGTGTCAATACTGAACGCATACCCATCCACATGAATCAAATGCATACTTATATCTGTCTGATTGGCTCTATTGCATCTTTCCCATATATTTCCACTTTTAATGAGTGACAAAAGGGAGACATTATCAAATGTGAGAACAAAGGTTCTGAGAAGACAGTTCCCTGCGTATCAAAAGTGCGAATCGATTGAGCATAGAAATGAGGAAAACGGTCCAGATCTGACTATACAGTGAGTGTTCTATTGAATGCTCATCGAAGATGATGATGTATGGTCAATATTGTGCGCTCAGATACCCCCCTGCGGGCCCACACTGAATTTTTGAGGAGACCGTTCCCTTTGTATTTAAAACGCGGAGAAAATAAGCCTATAAGCATGCGGAAAGGTGAAGAACTAAGCCCAGAATAAATGTCCTATTAAAAAAGCGGCACAAAAAACATGAAATATATAACGATGTTAAACCCCGTATAAAAGATTCTGAGGGTACCATCCTCTGCGCATTTGAAATGCGCAGCGAATGAGCCTATGGGCAGGGCAAACAGAGAAGTATTGAGGCTGCCACGACTGTCCTAGTCGCAGGGATCAAAAAACGCCCAAAAGGCAGAAAAAACAGTGCGTGCCTTATGTTCCGCAAAGTGCTGTAACCATGTTGAAAACAATCATTGATGTCACCGAAAAGTTCGAGGCGAAGTCTGGCGGAGTCAGTGTGTTCAAGTAAGTCGATTGTTACAACGATTCGAGCTAGTTTGGTGCTAGTACCTCTCATCCCCTCATGCAGTGTTCAGATGACAACATGAAACAACTTTTCAATGCCCTCCCCCGGCTTTCTGCTTTTTTTTTTTTTGCAGCGCAGCAACTGGTTCAAGTTGGCAGCGGGATGAAAGGTTTGCCCAATACCAAGGGGCGAACTGGATAAGACTTGGCAGGCCTTGACGCGATAGATGAGTTTCATACGAGTCGGAAGCGATGTATGTACCGAGCCTGACGCTCTTACTAATTATCTGACATTGATGTCCAGACATTACTCGAAAACTAAGGTATCAAATTAGTATTGCATTGCACTTAATTCCAATCCGATTCTAAAGATTAAACCTGTGACATCAGCTCCCACTGAAATCAAAGCTGATTTTACTAGTTTTGGTTTTTAGATTTCGGGTGACCTGAAATGCCGATTGAGACTTGGCCTGTTGACATCAATGTCAGACAGTCCAATATTTGGCAATATCTCCCAGGTCCCTCTGTCCAGAGGCAGATGGCTGCCTGGCGACTGCACATACCCAAGATTCCCAACTATATGTCTATCTGACGTTGATAAATAAATTCCGCCTCCCTCCCCCCCCTCTGCCACTCAAAATATCGAATTGGTATTCAGTTGGACTGATATCAAAGCAGAATCCACTGCTTTCAGCTCAGATTTTGTGCAACCTACATGAAAGATGATTCCAGTAATATCAGGCTTTGGTTTCAGTTAACTTGAAGTCCAGCTTGATATTCAGACTTTCGAATTGAATTCCAACATCAACATTGGGACGCCATATATTCGGCAACTGCCAGTGTGCCTCTATCACAGGGGGAACGGAATCAAGGCACCCATTTGGTGTATTGTAAGATTCAAACAGCGCTTCATGCATACCTTGGACCGACTGACAGCACAACCAATTCCCATACTTTCAGTAAGATCCAAGTTGTACGTAATCGGGAGTGCTATGCGGGATTCTTGAGCAAAGAGAGATCAAATGCAATGGATTACAAGTTGTCAAATCCGACTTCTTGGTCTGCCGTCCACATATCACACAAGGAGCCGGAATCCATGCAAGTGGGTTCATTTCTGCCTGCCACTGCTTTGCTATCCCGTGGCAATGGGACAGGTCAGTGATAAATGGGAAATGATCCCTAGCCGCCTCAATCGCTTTACTGACGGCTTCTTTGAGGGGACCCTTGCGGATGTTGTATCTCTGGGGATCCTTGTGTTTATTAAGAACAAATTATGTGTGACAGTGGGCCTCCGCATCCTTAACAGTGTCAACGGTCTTGGGTTCAAACAACCTTCAATCAGGTGTTCTTAGTCCGCTCAAAAATGAACACCAAAGAGTGGCCTGCACATAATGTTGCCGTGACTTCAGACTTGGGCCAACAAAGTCGACTTGAGCTGAGTTGAGTCAAGTCACTCAACTTGACTCAACTCAAAGTCACTCAAGTCGACTTTGAGTCGGTTCTCAGGTAGGTTGCGTAGTTCTGAAAACGCGATTGGGAGCATGATCAAAATTTGTGACATAGGTGTCACCGTCACATGTGTGTGATATCCTGTGACATTGCTGTGACAGCCGAAAAAATATTTTTGCCTTTCGTGTTTTTATGACCTCTGGAGGCCCTAGGATCAGGTCCAAAAATTTGTCGACTTGGCGACTCAAGTCCACTCGAGTTGACTTGGCCGAGTTGACTTCCAAATCAAGTTGACTTGACAAGTTGCAACTCGACTTGCTGAGTCACAGCAACACTACCCACACATGACAGATTATACAAATGCTTCAGGAGGGTCTCCAGTAGGAGAGGCTTCCTTTCAGGTGGAAAAAGGCAATGAGCCCGGCACAACAAGGTGAGCTGTTTCTTCATCAAATGGGCATACATGGAAACGAATAATGATATGCTGTCAGCATGAGCAGCAATGAATTTTATTCTGAAATCGACTGCCTTGTGCGTTCATAATGTGGTGGGGCTGAGGATCTCAACGAAATTGAAAGATGCATTGAGCAGGTACATGCTGACATGGTCTCGGCTGTCGCCTTCATCGACCTGCATGTGATTGTCCATCAAAATGGGAAGCACTTCCAAGTCCGACATTGATACAGAGGGACTGCCCTCAGCTTGCATTTCCTCGGAAACAGAATGCAGACTAAACTGACCCTCCCTTGGGTAAAGCTGCCTTATAAATACAAGGTGGTTGGCGCCGCAGGTGTCAGAGCATACATGACACATTTGAGATTGAATAAGGGCAGGTTTGTTGGTATCAAAGTTAACAGGTTGCACAGTGTGCACTCGTGCAATGCTGTTGAGTTGTCTGATATTCAGGTGGACAAAATGGCTGACAAAGTCAGCCAATCTTGACGTCCTGCAAATGGAGTGGCCAGTGGAATTGCCATACATCAGTTCTATAGTTGGACCATCACCGATGGTTACAAATTCGAAATGGCGGTTCAAATTATACGTTGAGACAATGCCAGGACCGTCGTCCCAAGGGCTGTTGTCAAACACCACCTCAAAGAAATGCGAGCTCAACCCTAAGTTGTGTTTGACCGTCCAGGGCCATTTCAACCAGTGGAAGACAAAAATGGCATTGTAACCAGGGCAAGTGGGGGCACACTGGTGCTCGGCAAGGATAGAAGCCAGAGACAATATCCTGATAGATGTCTGTAGGCGATGGCGGGCTATAACATCAGACAAGGTGGGAACCGTAAAATAGAGATACAGTTGGATGAGTTTTGGGATATCGATGCATGTCAATGCAACGGAGTTGACTGGAACTTGTACTGTTTATTCAAGGTGTAGGCAGTCACAAACTTTATTCCCTCGCTGGGCTCTGTGGCAGGAACATCTTGCAGCTTCAGTTGCATGGGCGCCACAGGTACTTGGGATATGATTGCCCGACAACCTGGAAGGTAGGTGAGGGCAGAGTCGCTACCAATTGTGTGGGCGCTATGGGGCTGATGAACATTGGCCGTAGGTTCCAAAACATGTGCTGCATTGAACATTGAGCTATTTACAGATGGGCTGTACAAGATGTGACCGTTGTACTCAGGCAGCACCCCAGTATCAGGGTGATTCTGCACATCTAATCCAGTGAACAAGTAGTAAGTGGCAAGTATGGATGACAACAAGAACAACTCACTGCTGGATGTAGAGGCCTGGCTGGGAAAGAATGGGACTAGAAGGTCACAGTCAGCTCAGGAACGTGAGACGTGGAACAATGTACATTGTACAGCACAAGAAAATTGTGTACCAGCCCAGGCCTGGGGATCTATTGCATACTCCTGTACACACCTTTTGTCGAGGGCGGTGGCAGAAGGTGCTGTCGCTAGGAAAACATCAGCAACAGTCAGATGGGGATGGTGCAGGCTGACATAGGTTGGTGGGCAGGTGCGCTTGGGACAGATGCGCAACAAATTCAATGGGCGGCACTTAGGGTTGGACATGGGTCAACCCGCGGGTACTAAACACCCAACCTGTACCCGCACCCGGCATTTCCGTACCCGGCGCGGGTCAGGTCCAAAACCCGTACGGGTTTACCCGCGGGTGGTGACCTACCCGTGGGTTTTCAAACCCGTACGGGTTACTCGTCGTTAACTTGTGAAAAGCGATTCAAATTCAGAAAGATATAACATTGAACACAAAAATCAGAACAAGTTTAAGCTAGCCGATGACTCTACAAGTACGGTCAAAAGCCAGAGACATACATACCGTGACAGGTATCCAATTTTCTTATTCCCAGATTAATGAGAAGACCAAAGCTGATAAGAATGTGACTTGACTGGGGGTGCTGCCCAGGAAAGCCAGCTCCTCATCACCATCTTGATAGTAGCCTGGGCCTTAGAAGTCCGACTTTTCTTGCATTGACACTCAAAGGCCTTTTCGATAGCGGTGGCAACTTTTTTGGCAGCTTTCTTGACTTTGCCGAGGGCCTTGGATGCATGAGAAGAAGCAGAACCCGAAATTTGGCTTGCGCCACTGCCAGGATCGCAGCGAGGAGGCATGGTCAATGGGGGGTGGTTGCAAAATTGCACCAAATTTATAGGACTGATGTTTGAGAGATCTTTACTCATCACATTCATGAAGAATGGGATAGGACAGTTGATATTCAGTGCGGTGGGGTGGGGTTGACTCAATAAATCTGACAGAAATGTGGATAATACAGCCTTTGGCCCAGGCAGGGAGTTTGCCTGGGCTGCACGCAGACGGCAGAAAAATGGTTCACAAACCCATAGAAACCCGCAGGTATACGGGTCGGGTACATGGAAATGGCGCGGGTTGGGAAATACCAACCTGTACCGGTACCCGTGAGTACCCATGAACCAAACCCGCGGGTAGACCCGGTACCTGTGTCCAATCCTAGCGGCACTTGACCAGAGTCAGCGTAGCACTGAGCGGGACAACAGACCCTCACCTGGGATTCTGCCAGAAACCGGAGCATTGTCTGAGACGAAGGACTGTGGAGCCAAATGTTCAGGGGCCACCATGGATGGTAAGACACCTTGATCCTCTCTGTGAGCATCAGAGACAACGACAGCAAGAGGTATGGCAATTTGGTCGGTATTCACCAGTGGTGTCCCTCAGGTGACAGGAGGCAACACATTGTTCTGGGACAAGGTTAATATGCATGACAGCCTAAGGCCAACAAGTGCGAAAGTAAAAGGAGTTGGACAGACTAAGAGTAGTCTCTCGCAGCCAGACTTCAATATGCCCTGATCTCGTACCTCGTAGACTAGGAGGGGGGGATGGCCCGGATGGGTCGGCCACGGGCCCATGTAAACAGCCAGAGGGTGTTTGACTTTGGGCCAGTCCGCATACTTAAAAGTGGGGGGTAGGCCGGGTTCATCAGAATCCTGCAGTATAAGTATGGCTGGAAAACTGGAGTGGAGGAGCACTGCGGGGTTCATCGACTTCGTCCAGTTCTGCGATGCTGGGACAAAACAAAATTAGTGGAGGGAGCGCAGCAGAGGAGGAAGTGGGAAGTGCAGGCGGCGCAGGAGAAACAGGGGCAGTCATCACCTGGGAGTAGCCGGTTCGTGAAACTGCCGCCGGAAGCCGAGCCGAGACAGTCGTAAGGGAGCGACGGCAACATTGCCGACACATCCCCGGCTTGTAACAGAGATGGGTCGGCATCTACTGCATTGGTAAATGTGTTTTAATGGTTTTGGAGGGAGTTGGCGTCCGGCATATGCCGTATTGGTAATCCACGATCGGGAAATGCGTTTTAGAGAGGTCGGGGCCGGCATCTGCCATATTGGTAATCCATGATCGGGAAACACGCTTTAATGGCTTGGGGAGAGCGGGACGCGGAAGTTACAGGGGTCAGGTGAGTTCGTCCATGTAAGTAAATAAATGTATGCGTTATTTTTTACAGAGACCTGGAACCTAAACCGGTCCCAGGAATATTTATGGAAGGAAGACCTGAAACAGAAGGGAAGAGACAGGTGGAATAAAGTTCGGCTTCAGCCTTGAGAAGAGGGCCGACCGGGGCGGGCATCGTTGGCAATTCGACCAAGATCCTGTCTAGTCGCTGAAGTTTGCCAAGAACCGGAGAAACCCTGAACATGCCGGCACTCTGGCCCTTATTGCAACAGAAATCCACATACCGTAACCTTTGTTCCCGGTGTATAACCAGCAAAGGAATGCCATCCCCGAGCATTCTGGTTTGCTTTCATCCACCACAATGTCGCTCTCATTACGTGACAGGTTCGAGTCCGACTGGTCCCTAGACCCGCAATTCTAGTATATGGCCATCCGCGAGGTAGAAAACTATTGACAAACCCTCCTACTAGCCCGTGAGTCATCTTGAGACTCATAATCCCTGGACTCGGGCTGACCACAGCCTTACTGGCCCTCTACGAATACACTGCATGGAAAGTGGTGTCACGAAGATACCTGGACCGGGTGAGTTTCCGCCTGCTCACATACACTCTGATTGCGCAGTACGTGGAACTTCCGCATGTGTTCAAGTATCCCAATTCACCATGTTAGTCTCGTGTTTGGTTTTTCATTTACCATGTCCACCCGTGCGGGGTAATCCTGGCTGGCGGTGGTCTCTCTCATCTTTTCTCGACAATGTACGTCTTCTCGCTTTTTTATTTCGGTACTTCAAGTTCATCCGCCGACAGTTAAGCATCATGTTCTCTGGGTGCCTCTTCTTCTGCATAGTGCTCAACGTTCCATGAGCCCATCAGCACTCAATAATTTTAGCTCTGACACATCTCTAGACTAGTGGTTGTGCAGAATATCAACGGGCAAGCGGTGGAAAATACTACGTTGCCGGGGCCACCTTCATTTGGGTCATCTGCAATGTCCCACCATACGCATCCGGGAATCTCGGGCATGTTCTACTCCCCGCTGAAGTATGTAAATTCTCACTTCACTTTCCTCCAGATGGGACGCAGCAAGCCAGACCTGTTGGTATAATAACGCGGACCAGGAGGCCCGCTTTCGATGGCTCATGGGCATACAGACCTCCTGGATCATCACTTTTGCCATGGGGGAAGTCAGCGCTTTCTTAATCATTCTCGGGTACCTTGTTACACATGAGGTGAGACTTTAATTATGCCTCCCGCATCCTATGTGTGCCAACTGCAGAGCAACAGATCCACCTGCTACGCTGCCCTGCACACACTGAGGCAATGTACTCAGAGGGGGCCGGCTCAACGATCCTAAAGTTCCGAAATATCATCCTGCGCATCGGTGAGTCAGTCAAAAGAATAAAAGGAATTGAAAGGGAGAAGAAATGTGTGCACAGGCCTGTATCCCCTCGTCTTGTGCATGTTTAACCTCACTGGTGCCGTGATCAACTTGTACGAGTCACGTAAGTACAAAATGGAGGCCCCCGAATCGACGAAATCTGTCTGTCTACCACTCCGTTCAACACCACCATTTGAATAACCTCATTCATCGTGGCTATGGGCAGGACATGAGATTGATGCTTGCTAGTATGTGCAATTTCGGAACATGTGGAGCATTAATCATTGACCACTTCAAATTTCACCCAGACCTTGGTGTCTGCGCCAGACGCCCGCTCATCTATGGCCTGCTTGCTGCTACAGATCTAGGGTGTCCCGTGTTCCACTCTTCTTTGTATTAATAATATGTTGCTGAACCAATAATGATCCAGTCATTCATCCTGGCCTTAAGTGTCAATGCCTTGCGGCACCCCGAAGCCGAGTCTTCAACGTAGTTTGGCGGCCACAGCTACCGTCTGTCGACCATCGTGGACATCCCGCCGCACGAGACCTGTCCATACAACAGCGGCGCTCTCCATAACGATTGCGCGCAACAAGAGCAGATGCGTGCGGCGCACGAGAGCTCCACTGCGCCCGAAAGAGACCTGGGGATGGGCAAGCGATGGCGGCCCTACCTTGGACATGATACAAGTGTGTCGGCCACGAGATTATCGATATCTAGACCTGCACCGACCCTACCAGCGGTTGACGTAGACTTGGTGTGCCATATTTAATCTTACTTATTATGTATTTATTGAATAAAACCGAGCCCATAAACTTCAGTTGTGTTATCTTTTTCCGTGGGGTTTAATAAAAATAAAATGGTGCGCGGGTTGGGAGAAAGCACCCGAGGTTCGCATTCGACTGCAGGTTTGCCGCGAACATGACGGTCGGCTTGAACCTGAACTTGCATAGGGTGCCGATGGAGGTCGACGGGCCGTGAGCACAACCTACTGGTGTGGTGATCACAATATATTTACTATCACCAAATTTCAGACCGCTCTTGTGGGTATTTTCCTCTCCAACTCGAAACACGTTTTGCCGACGACTGGATTACTCTCTTGCGAGCTGCCGCGTGAGCAACTCGAGCTGATTTCTCACAATATTCCCGACTGCGTTTCCGTAGATTAGGCTCATGGCTCATACCTGATATGGATTTTACCTCAGTTTCATGGCTGATTCTCCATTCCTCAAAATCGCGTCAGATGCAAAAGAGAGGGTTGTCAACCTCTGGCTGAAAGTCGGATCATTCCCCAAGAGGGATCACAGTGCGTTTCAACTTGAAATTCAACTTTCAATCCTCGTTTGACTGTGTGAGTAATATTGGTCCAGTGCTACATTTTTACACCTTAACTAATACTGTAATATTTATTGCTTTCATATCCTATCTATATAATTGTACGTCCCCATCTCTTCCATACCCGCTTCTTCACAGCTAGAAGCATCTGACAGGCCCGCAAACCCTGTAAGCTTACGCCTACGCCTATCGGAATGCGAATTCGGCTATGGCAATGTCGGAAAAAACCTAAACTGCCCACCAGCCCTGGTCACCGCTGGTAGTTGGTTATAAACCTCGTCAGCAGGTACCCCCCTTATGTCCGGAGCTTTAAAGCAGTTAATCAGTTATAAGCTAGCCTGAAGTCAGTCGTAAGCGTTGTTCAGCGGTCATAGGCAGTGTGTACGTCACTCTGCTTGAAATGGCAATTCAAGTCAGAAGATCTTTTATATCATATGATTGCGAAGGTATCTGAAGTTAGTAAGTAGTTAGAACTAAGTCAGCAAAGTCAACATCAGTAAATGGCGCATGTAGACATCTCAAGTCATGTTGGGCAGGTACACATACATGCATAAATAAATTTCGGAATGACATCACTTGAGTTATGTACCTTGCTCGGGCCACAGATTGGAGGCTTCACACGAGCTCCACAGCTTTGGAAACCCAGAAAATGGAGTTGTTGAAAGCCAGTCAAGTCAAAAGTAGACACGGTGGGACTGTTCAATGTTGATTCTCTGTCAAATACAGGATTGAAAAATAGCTCTGCCTACACGCGATGATACTCGCTTATGACCCACCCACTTTGAATATCCTTGCTTATAACTGATGATCTCCTCAATTGAGCTGCTTATCAGCACTAGCAAACCCCATCAGCATCGGTCATCAGCTATAGGCAAAACCCAGGTTTTGGGACAAAGGCTATGGCTATGCATATTATTAATTATTATGTTCGAGATGTGGAATTTCGGAGACCGTGACGAAGCCGAGGCCTATCATTCCGTACTGTAGCAATCACACATCCTGTCCGTTATCACTCCCCAAGCTTCAAGTACGCGGATATTCATGCTGCCCTGAGCTCCCGGGTAACTAATTGCAACCAACCATGCTGACCTCGCTCGCAATACCAAGCTTGTATCATGCATGCGGCAGCAATGACAAAAGGAAATCAAGGCTCGGCTTGGGCAGACATTCACCGGGTGAGCATTCGCTCTACTTTCCGACGTCCGTAATGTAAACAAGTAGGCATTCACCACTGACGCCCAACCATTCCTGCAAACAAGTAATTACAATAGATATTCTCATCTCTGCGCTATTAGTACTCCGCACTGCCCAGGTACATTCCCTACGGCTGCCCACGGTGGCCATTTTAAATCCAACTCTATCACATAAATCAAATCGTCACCCCAATCACCACTAACCCTTCCCCCCACCCTGCTGCAACCTCGCCCACTCGAGCAGCACGAGCGCAAAATAACAGTCGTTCTGCGCATCCGTGATCACGCGCTCGACGACCTCCTTCCCGGCCTGCGCGATCCGCCGCGCCTCGTCGTCGTGCGTGCGCGCCCACTCGAGTCGTGCGGGGAGGTCCGTGAGGTCGGGCCGCACGGGGATGTAGTGTTCAAAGGGGCGTAGCCAGTGCGAGAAGTACTCCGTGAAGAGCGTCGACTACATACGTGCTCCGTCAGCATTCTTGCCTGGCGCCAACTTCGCTCGAATGGCGGAGGAACAGCGCAACGCAACGCACCTTGAACACCAACGACCCCGACGTCAACAAGGCGAGGAACCGCCCCGACCACCCGTGCCCGTCGATGTCCATCGCGTACTTGTGCTTGTACACGTCCTCCTGCGGCGCCCAGTTGCTCTCGAACCCGTACTCGCGCTCGATTGCGCCGAAATCGCACTCGCCGTCACACCAGGTGTTCCACCCCGTGAGCGCGACGTTCATCATGCCCGGGTGCGCACGCGCGAGGTCGATGAGGCGGAAGCGCGGGAAGGAGCGGTAGTTCTCTCCGTAGACCATCCCGCCCGCGACGCGGCCGCGCCAGTCTGGTAATCACGTATTATTTAGCTCGAGTGAGCATGTTCAACATAGACCGAAGTGACACGCACAAAGCATAGGTTCCTTGTCCGCCCAGGCTACGTTATCCGGGTACGAGTATTTGGGCGACGATTGCGAGCGCCTGTAAAAGTACTAGCAGAAAATAAAATAAAAATTAACATTGACATAACCGCCGTAGTGAAAGGACGCACAGTACTGGGGAACGCGATATCGGAGAAACAGGGGGATATCTTGCCCTGGCTGAGGATGGGGTACAGATCCGTGCTGAACTCCTGGCTGGTGCTGTACAAGAGAACTGCAACGTAAATATCAGTCAACGCGTTGGACGTTATAAGGAAAGTAACGCAACAGGCGGTGTAGTTGTTCGCATAATCGACGAACCCGCGGTCCGAGTTCGGATACAGGCAGTGTCCTTCCTCGGCGTAATACGTGTACGTGGGGTGGGGTCGGTTCGTAAAGGGCAGCGGGTCTTTGGCAACGAGCATGTCCTGCGCAGTGCGCCCGTCGTGCACATTCACCTGCACGCGACACTCGTCTCGCATGCTGATGGGGAGATCCATGTCGGGGAGCCATGCGCTGAACTGTATCTCCACGTTAGCCACGACGAGCAGGGGAGGGGACGAGGGAGGCATACGCACGTTGCGGATGGTCACCATCCAGTCCGCGACGTAGCCCGGGTCCTCCGGCCATGGATCCGTCTGGTCAAACTGGTGGTTGCGCATCTTGAACGTGCGGATGCCGAGATACTCGGGGCCCGTTCCCTAAGATAAAATATACACATTAGAACAGAACATCGCCTGGGATTATCGAATTTGGAATTGGACGACTGCTGCACGTACGATCTTGATCCCCCGCTCAACCATGCGCTTGAAGTACCCCTGGTCGAGCCGCGCGAGCTGGTGGAACGGCGCAAAATCGTCGTAGAGCTGGTCGTAGTCGTCGATGAGGCATTGCCCCGCCTGGGCGAACTGGAACCAACGGTCGTAGCCGGGCGGCGGGGGCCGCCCATTGCGAAGGGTGTAGCGCGCGATGGCCTCGTCGAGGGTGGCGGATTGGCGCTGGAAGAGCTCGTCGACGGCAGTGAGGTTGCCCCGGGGCGCGGGGACGGATGGAGATGGAAAGCTGGTCTCTGGGGCAGCGTCCGGGACAGATGGAGAGAGCGTGCTCCGGTATATTAAGGAAGCATAAATGAGGGTGCCCACAGCCAGAGACCCCAGGAGACCAACGATGTACGTCCGTCGTGAAAACATTATTAGGACAGGTGTGAGAAAGCACGTGATTCATTGCTGCCGCAGATTGCCGATAAACTACAACCCTTCCTCGAAAATACATCTATGAATCCCGGATTCAGATTCAGCGAGAATATCAGGCGTCGGGAAAAAAGCAGAGGAATGGAACCGTCGTCTGTTCTTCATTATACATAGCAGGCCTCTTGGATCCCGCCCGAGTTCAAACCGAGTACGTAGTCCAGATTGCGGGAAGTAATGCGATTGCGCACTCAGGCAAAGGAGGACCCAAACCGCCCCAAGTGTTTTAAATCATTGGCGCATACATGACATAATATTACGAGCGAGTTCGGCATGGGTGGTTGGAATTGGTTACACCTGGGAGCTCAGGGCAATATAAATATCATCGACCGAAGCCTGTACCCATTGAATGGTGGAATCAGAAAGACATACTTTGGTAGCGCGGTGTAATAATGGCGCAGATTTTTACTGCAATTGCTTCTCCGCAACGATGGGCGTTAGTGGTGAATGCCTAGTAGGATCCCGCATGAAGTCGAAGTTCGCACGGAGTACGCCCTTGTTTACATTGCGGAAAGTAGCGCGATTGCGCACTCGCCCAGAGTCGGACCAAAACTGAAAATGATTGGCACTGCTGGCACATAGATAATACAATATTGCGAGTGAGATCAGCATGGTTGGTTGCAATTAGCTACATCTCAGGGCAGTATGAATATCATCGACCGACGCGTGTATCGATTGAAAGGTGGATGGGATGAACCAGACATACATTATTCACAGAACAGCCCACAGTACTGGCTATGCAAGAACATCTAGCCCGAGATCGCCGAGGGGCTCAACCTGATTTACGGGAGTGTCAAGACATGCATGATCATGGCCCACATAATTGCTCAGTACATAGTATGAGATGATCGGCCTCAGCTTCGTCGCGGTCTCCAAAATTTCCCATCTCGAACATGGCCATGGCCAATTCGCATCCGCATTCGCGTTCATGGGCGTAGGTTCACGGGGCTTTCGGGCCTTCCGGATGTTTTTAGTTGTCGAGCACTGGTGCTCGACCCTGGATCTCTTATTGAATGCGCACTGGAACAATATTACTCACAGGGTACTCTCGTAGACAGACACTACAGACAATTTGAATCTCGTTCCTCAGTAGTTTGTATCGACAGGGTCGAACAAGGACACCGGTGGCCAGTAGCGGCCATCGGCAGATGCTGATTGGCGATGTTTCCTGTATGAGGGACAATCATGAATTACCGACGGCCGAAAGACCAGTGAATTCGGGTGGAATTCACCGAGAATGATTGGATTCTGTATGTAAAAAATGAAAGTAAGACTATTATATTGATCGCATGAGGATTGAGTGCAAAACTGGGCGGATTAGGGGAGTGTCTAGCGGAAACCGATGTGATCCAGTGGATCCCAATCCATCGGAAGCCATTGGAAGCCAGCGTGGAACTCCCGGACCTCGCTGGAAGCCATTGAAGCGACAATGGATCACGGCGATCGGCAATGCCGTCGACTGCCGATCAGCCGTTTGTTAGCTCCGCGTGTATGTATTCCTGGATTCAGTTTGAGTTTGAGTGCAAAACGCGTCGTGACTTGAGGGAGAGGAAAATACCCATAAGGAAGGTCTGAAATTCAGTAAAATTGTACGATATATTGTGATAACCACACCGATAGGTCGAGCTCACGGCTCGTGCACCTCCACAGGCAAGGTTAGGGGTTCAAGCCGATCGGCATGTTCAACTTGCGGTCGAATGTGAACCTTCGTTGCTTTCTCCTCATCCGCTTTCATTCTTTATTAAATAACACGCAAAAAAACCAACACGGCTGACGTTTATATGGGCTCGGTTGTAATCTAATAAATAATACATAATAAGTGAGATTAAATATGGCACACCAAGTCTACGTCAATCGTTGACAGGGTCGGTGCGGGTCTAGATATCGATAACCTCGTGGCCGCCGCATTCATTTCGTGTTCAAGGTAGGACCGCCACTCCTTCCTCATCCCCAGGTCTCTTTCGGGTACGGTGGAGCTCTCCTGCGCCGCGCGCATCCGCTCCTGTTGCGCGCGGTCGTTATGCAGAGTTTCGCCGTCGTGGGAATAGGTATCGTCCAGCGGGATGTCCACGATGGTCGACAGACAGTAGCTGCGGCCGTTAAACTGCGTTGGGGACTCGGCTTCGGGGTGCCGCAAGGCGTTCAATGCCCGGATGAATGACTGGATGATTATTAGGTCAGCGGCGTATTGTCAATATGAAGAAGAGCGGAATATGGGACACACTGGATCCGTGGCAGCAAGCAGACCGTAGATGAGCGGGCGTCCGGCGCAGGTGGCGGCGTCTGCGCAAATTTGAAATGGATCAATGTTTAATGCTACACAGCTTCGAAATAGCACATACTAACAAGCAGTAATATCATATCCTGCTCATCGCGACGATGAATGAGGTTATCAAATAGTGGCATTGAACAGAGTGGCAGACATACGAGTTTCGTCGATTTGCGGGCCCCCATTTCGTGCTTACGGAACTCGTGCAAGTCGATCACGGCGGCAGTGAGGTTAAGCACAAACGAGGCAAGGGGGTACAGGCCTGTGCACGTATTTCTTCTCGCTCTCAATTCCTTTTTGTTCTTTTGGCTTACTTACCGATGCGCAGGATAATATTTCGGAACTTGAGGATTGTTGAGCCGGCCCCCCCTGAGGAGTACGTTGCCTCAGTGTGTAAAGGGCAGCGTAGCAGGTAGATCTAGGATACGGGAGGCGTAATGAGAGTCTCACCTCATGAGTAACGAGGTACCCGAGAATGATTAGGAAAGCGCCGACTTCTCCTACCACGGTGATGATCATCCAGGAGGTCTGTGTGCCAATAAACCAGCGAAAGCGGATCGCCGTGTTCGCGCTGTTGTACCAACAAGTCTGGCTGGCTGTGTCCCATCTGTACGAAAGCGAAGTAAGAATTTTCAAGGCTAGCATACTTCGGCTGGGATTAGAACATGCCCGAGATTTCCGGATGCGTATGGTAGGACGTTGCAGATGAGGCAAATGAGGGTGGTCCCGGCAACGTAGTATTTTTCCATCGCCTGGCCATTGATATTCTGTACAACCACCAGTCTAGCGATGTTTCAGAGCTAAAATATTGAGTGCCGATGGGCTCACGGGATGTTGAGTGCTATGCAGAAAAAGATGCACGAGGAGAACATAAGGCTTGACTGTTGGCAGACGAACTTGAAGTAACAAAATGTGCGAAAGAGAGAAGACGTACGTTAGTGATAAAAGATGAGAGAGAGCACCGCCAGCCATGATACCCCCCAAGGGTTGACATGGTAAATGAAACACCAAAGACGAGACTAACATGGTGAGTTGCGTATAGTTGATTACGACGCAGAAAGTCTATGCCGTTCCAAATGCACTTTTATTATTCCCCACCTATTTTGGTGTTTTCCCCAACTTTTATCGGGAATTCAGCGACTTTCCCCACAACTTTTGACACTTTTGAAGCTCAAAATAAGGTGGGGATTTCTCTTGGTTTTCCCCTACTTTTATTGCCCAAGTTGCATTTCACCAACTTTTGTTTCAAACTTCACCAACTTTTTTGGTTCAAAAATTTCCCCACAACTTTTAGGCTTAATTTTTTTCTATTGCTCCAATCGACGTCTAAAGCCATAAAGGTACCAGATATCCATCCCCCACAGGCCCAGCCATGCTACTTACGCCGCAAGAGTGAGAATACGGTTCCACAACACGATCACGTGTTGCCCAGGCCGGCAAGCGTGATCACTTTACCTATGAAACCAACACGCTGTTGGGCGCAGTTTCTACCCCTATGGTAGGCAAGAGCCATGCGGTTCTACCAGGATCACAATTTGACTGTGCTTGCTAGCCTTTTCTGGTGTGTATTAGACCAACAGCACTTTGCACTGATTCCATGGGGTTCTTGTTCAGGTAAGTATGTACCCTTCCTTCCCTGTGGCTCATCAGATGAGCAGATTAAGAAGGGCTCTGACACGGTGTGCGCATTGTGTACAGTGCCCTTTGTGCTGCCAGAGCAGGATATCATCTTTTAACATGAATGGGGTGATGTACCTTGAGGTGACTTCTTTTGATGTTTCACGCAGAGGAAGAGCATTGGATCTGACCTCGATACTCAACATGAGAGTCGATTGAATTGAGGGCATAGAATTACACTGTTATATGTGTACAGGTGACTCCGGGCTTGACCGGGCCAGTGACAGCAGTGTTCTTACTTTGTGCTGTCCAGCCCAGCCGAACAGCGGTCCCGGTCTCAACTGAAACCACGTGGCTCTTGCTTACCATAGGCATTGAAACTGCACCCAACAGCGCGTTGGTTTCACAGGTAAAGTGATCGCGCTTGCCGGCCTGGGCAACACGTGATCGTGTTGTGGAACCATATTCACACTCTTGCGGCGTAAGTAGCATGGCTGGGCCTGTGGGGGATGGATATCTGGTACCTTTATGGCTTTAGACGTCGATTGGAGCAATAAAAAAAAATTGAGCCTAAAAGTTGTGGGGAAATATTCAAACCAAAAAAGTTGGTGAAGTTTGAAACAAAAGTTGGTGAAATGCAACTTGGGCAATAAAAGTAGGGGAAAACCAAGAGAAATCCCCACCTTATTTTGAGCTTCAAAAGTGTTAAAAATTGTGGGGAAAGTCGCTGAATTCCCGATAAAAGTTGGGGAAAACACCAAAATAGGTGGGGAATAATAAAAGTGCATTTGGAACGGCATAAAAGTCCACGTACTTTGCGACCAGAGAGTATGCGAGCAGGCGGAAACTCACCCGGTCTAGGTATCGTCGCGACACCAGATTCCATGCGGCGTATCCGTAGAGAGCCAGTAAGGCCGTGATCAGCACAAGTCCAGGGATTATTAGTCCCAAGACGACTCGCGTACTGATAGGAGGGTTCGTCAATAAGTTGTCTACCTCGCAGATGGTCACATACGAGATTTGTGACCAGTCGGACTCGGACCTGGTGTGCAGTGAGAATGACATTGTGGTGGATGGATGAAGGCAATCAGGATGCTCGGAGATGGCATTCCTTCGCTCGTTATACACCGGGAACACAGGTTACGGTATGTGGATTTCTGCTGCAACGAGGGCCAAGATGCCGGCATGTTCTATATTGTACGAAATTCTAGGGTTTCTCCGGTTCCTGACACACGTCAGCGAATTGCTGACGATGCCCTACTCCGATCAGTCCCACTCTTGAGGTCGGGGCCGATATGTCTCTTCCCTGCTGTTTCAGCTATCTTACAATCAGGGGTCCACGTCTGAATAGAGGTTGATGCCCCCTCATTTCAGGGTAGTACTCTACTTGGAGTATTTCTTTGGATGGAAGAGTACCAACAGGGCACAAATCAACTCACGGATACATGATTCAGAACCGATAAGTTTGTGGCCAGGGTTGCATCGAATTATAATCGCCGAAGGGTGACTGTAAAGTTGACCTGAGCCACTGTGTAAAATGATCTGCTCCGTCATGGCAGAGGTCAACCAGAGATGACAGATAATAATAGCGTTGGGTTTGGCACATATATTGCTTCCGGTGTGAAACTCATCGCGCTACGGCCTGCCAAGCCGACCTTCAAGTCATTCCGCTGCCAACTTGAACTGGTTACTGCGCCGCAGAAAAAGTCCTAAGTGTGTAGTGAGTTGGTACATCTCCGATCATCACGGAGTCCATATGGGTCCACTCTGGCGGCTTGCGGCGCACACCAAAAAGCGACTCAGTGCTTCTTGGCGGGTTTTGAACAAAGTGAGTTTGGGTGAACATACACTGCATCATCAGGGTATTCATGTTATGTTGACCATTTCGGAGGTTTGGATTTTCAGCTTGTCGCAAAAGCTTCTGTATTAGGGAATGTTTTTTGGTTGCGCTCGGGAAGGCGCGACGCAGGAAGCCCAATTTGAATGTCAAATTATTGTCTCTGACTCATGAAATGTGTAGACCGAGAGTCTTACTGCTCCAAAAAATTCAAGCGAACTTTTGTTGCCGGTGTTCATTTTTGGCGGTAAGCCCGTGCGTGGTCATGCATTTCATTCTTCGAGTTTGCGTGGTATCAACCAGTTAGTATGGAGTGCAGGTTAGCGACCGGACCTCTTCTTTCATCTAGAAGCTGTCCTACGCGCGGGATGTATCCTTCATTCTGGTTTGGTTTTTCGCCCTACTTTTACTTCCTAATTTTCTTTTGTATGGGATCCTCTAATGGTTCAGGCTCCATAGGCATCTTTGTGTGATAATGTGAACCAGAGGTTATTGAACAGGAATTACCATCACAAAGCCGAAGTCTGGCTTTTATATGTTTTCTTCGTACTTTCCTTCATAATTTCAACATTTCCTGCCTCCAACCACACACAACTCAATTTTCTCCCGCAAATATTCGCTGCAAACAGTTTTCTATTTGAGGCTTGGCTGAGGCGCGTCGAAACCGAATAAGTACGCCACATGGAAGCGAGATTTGATCGGTAGGTAGGTAGGTAGGTAGCATCGGAGTTGTATCAATCGACTCGACACTGAGACGCTTCGGTGTGTTTTGAACTCATATCTCGTTACATTGAATTCATCTCGTCCCCTGAACACTGCATGAGAGCATGAGAAGTACTAGGACCAAACTAGCACGTCGTTGTAACGACAAACTTAATCGGTGTTCGATGGTTTTGGGTGAACCACGGAACTGTAGGAAGCGGAGAAAATGAAATGTACAAAACAGTCCAAATATTGGCCAACTTGATTCTGGAAACGTCCTCAAAACAATAGCTTGCTTGCGACGGAAGACAGAGCACTGGTCCAGAAGCTTCTGATAGCGGCACCGAGAGTAGGAACAGACATTGCTTGTAGAGACTGAACATTGCATGAAGCAAATTTCGGGAGCCACCCAGGATGGAATCGATCAAGAGACAGCGAGAGAGGTCAGAACGAATTTTTTGATGCTGATGCTGGTCTTTTATATCTGAGAGTGCCGTAGTTGGACCTTCCCCGGTGTTTTATTCTTCCCAGCGATTCACAGGGCGTAAACAACGATATGTCGGTGCCAAGAATGAGTTCAACTTCACATTTTTCAACAATTACATTCACTGGCCTCTCGAGAGGGACACTTGGCGCCTTAATCTCACGATGGAGATGTTTTCGAGGGACAGAAAGTTTTGTGAAGCAATTGCTTGTATTCCGTTGACTACAGCTCAGGTATGTCGACATACTTAGTGGTCGTTTATAAGCTGACTTCTATTATCCAACCATGATCGGAAGTCTTCGCTTGTCAGGGAACTGGGACCCAGAGCTCGAGCCCGCTCAGAATCATCCACTCGTGGCAGTTTTCAATTTGATGGGACTGCCTTCGGCAGCTTGTATCTATTCTCTCGACGTTCTCCGAGGATCACCCCGTCATCTCGCAGTATCAATTGTTCTGCGAAGAGCATAATCCAGACGACCACGATTTCGCCCACCACACAAGTTGGTGGATCCAGTCGCTCTCCAATGAACCAACACCGGAGGTTGGCTCATTCGTTAACGAGACAATAGAGAAGATGGACCGCATGCAGCCTCGAAATATCGGCCCGATGCCATGGCAAGACCGCGTGGGTGCCATTGGTCGAGTAATGCTCTATCTCCTCGCAATTCAACACGAGTTGGGAGAGGTATTCGACTTGAACAGCTAGACTCTCCTGGATATTCTTGACGGGTCCATCTTACCTCTGAATCAAGACTGGCGCAACGTGTTCTTTTTCATGTATCTCGCCACCGATCCCGAAGAACTGCGGCACAAGGACGCATTTGATGTGGACCGTTTCAAGGACAACCGAGACACATTTTACAGCGACCATGTCATTTACGATCCCACCCTTCACCTGCCTAAATTCGAGCGCCGGCGTCCACACGCAACACCGATATGTCGAGGCTGCGGATCCCGAGTTCCTCGGGAAGAGGAAAGGCAACAAGCATGGAGAGAGTCTGCGACCAGCGAAACGTAAACGCAAGGTAGAGAATGGAGGAAGTAACGACAAAGACGAGAGGCAAAAAAAAGAGTTGCGAAATCCGGTGCCAAAGCTCATTCGAAAGGGAGAACGGAGAAGCCGCCGTCTAGCCCAGATGTCATGATGCTCAATACTTACTTAGTTTGCGCTGTTCATAGATAGCTACCAAATCAAGCGTAGTAAGCAACAGACTTTCACCGCCGACCCGGAAAGAGTAGAGTCTGAGCAGGAACCCCGAAGTACATGAATTGAATATGGTTGCGGTGAATACCACAAAGTGAAGTAGTCTCACTTGTAGTCAGACTCCACAAGATTTATGGTAGTCGATAAATCTTTTATATGGAGTCTGATTTCGTTGGCAGATCCGATCATGGACCTCGGTTTTTGGCTGACACGTGATTACTTCCCCACGCCCAAATTCGGACAATCTCGCCTCACCGGAACTTTGGGAGCCTAAATTATTTTTGAATGCATTCGGGCAGGATAAGTAATCGATTTTGGTCTTTCACCTAAGTAAATTGGATCCGAAATGCATTCGAGAGGCGTTGTTCATGTATTTGAGTTGAAATAGCAATAGTACACCTAGAAGGACCTCAAAACTTTCGGAGAATTTTCTGGTACCTGATAATAGCTTTAAATAAACATTCCATTCCGTCGAAATGGCTGCTGGGCCGTTGCAAGTAGCCAAATCCCGAATATCGACCCGATTTGGACGTGAGAACTGGTCACGTTCTCCATCAATAACCCAGGTCCATGATCAGACCTGTCAACAGATTTAGACTAAAAGTGAAACGGTGTGACAGAATTTGCCGTGGCATGGATGCGGTACTTGAGATCTCGGGTGCGTAGTCTGTGTTTTGTGTGCTGGATTGTTCTGGTCGGACTGGGCTTGCTCGTCCCGTCTGTGTTTGTGTTAATAGCTCCTGCGGTGGTGTGAATGTCGGTAGCTCTTCCGACGATGATCTCGTTAATGAAGATTCTGTGCTTGGCGACGGCGGGGTGTTTAACGCGGATCTTGTTGGTGTTTGCACGTCAAAAACTCTGTGGAAGTTCTCGCGTGCTTCGCTGAGTGTTCTGCTGCGAAACCTGCCGTTTTCGTCTCGGCGTCGTCGGTGTTGTGCCAGTGTGCGGTGAGGATCGTGTGTGATGACCCGAAAAACGCGCTACGACTTGGGTTTGAATACCGCTCCAATCACCAGATGTGGTAGGATGGACCGAATCCGCTGTCGCACACCGCTAGGGAATCCTACGTGAATGCGGCCAGATGTGTATGTGTGTGTGTATGCGTGCCCCAAACCTCTGTATGTACCTCCAAACAATGCCAAACAGCCTCCTGTCCCTCCTTCCGCCTCTTCTCCTACTACCGCAGTACCCAAAATACACGGATCTCGCGGTTTGTAATTTATCTTATTCGCATGGAAACTACTGACGCCATCACATCGCAGCAATTCCTTACGCTTTTTCGGCCGGACATGTCACAGAATACGACGTTCGAGCTGTTGAGCGTAGACGGTGGAACAAACCCGCAGGGCCCGTTACAAGCTGGGGACGAGGCAAATCTGGATATACAATACGCTACGGGTTCGTGTTCACGCATTTTATGCCGGCGGTGCTATCTATCTAATTCAAACCAGGCCTGGCCACCGGCGTTCCCATCCAATTTTTGTCTGTCGGCGTACCCGTGACGGGATTGGACTGGCCCATGTCCCTGCTCGACAGCATCGCGTTCATCGATGGGCTCACTGACCGCCTACGGTCATGACCACGTCCTACGGCGACACTGAATCTAATTATGGTGCAAGCACGGCGACGTCCGTGTGCCACTTCCAACTGGGGGAGCGCATCACTGATTTCTTTTCTCTTTTTGTTTTTGCAGGAAGCTTTGCAATAGATATATGGCCCTTGGTGCACGGGGGATATCGGCGATATTTTCCTCCGAAGATGTGTGTTGACGAGCGCTGATGTTGCCCGTTCTCCTGCCCGACCTTTGTTAGGGTGGCGTATGCGGAAACCACGACGAAGCAAACGACTGCGCCGACAACGTCTTTCAGCCTTCCCCGCGTCGTGTCCGTTTATAACCTCCGTGGGTGGCACGCAGGGCTTCGCTCCCGAAGTCGCGCTCAACTTCAGCGGCGGGGAGTTCTCCAACTACTTTTCTGCGCCGGCCTACCAGACCGCCGCCGTCGCGAGCTTCCTCGCGGGCCTCCCGGGCAACTTCGTCGGGACCTTCAATCGGAGCGGGCGCGGATACCCGGACGTCGCGGTGCAGGGGCTGAATTTCGAGATGGTCTGGGAGGCGGACACGTGGCTCGACAGCGGGACAAGCGCATCTGCACCGACGTTCGCGGCGGTGGTTGCGCTGATCAATGATCGGCTCGTGGCAGTGGGGAAGCCTATCCTGAGGTTCCTCAATCCGTTCCTCTATTCTGAGGCGTCGGCAGCGTTCACGGACATTACCGTCGGGCACAACTCGGGCTTGAACCGCCCTGCTAACGCAGTGAGTGGTCGTCAACAATCGTGGCTCGTTTTCTGGATGAGCAAGCAATGCTGATTGATCTCTGCTGCAGTCGGGTTTCGACGCAGCGGTGGGTTGGGATCCCCTCAGTAAGTCTCTTCAGTTGTCCTCTGGCTGGGTCTGTCTGATCTGAGGCGCAATCATAGCTGGTTTTGGGTCGCCCAGGTTTGCTGACTTTCTCGCCGCTGCGTTGGCCTGATATACCGTATACGTGGAGCCAATTATTCGATAAACCCAGTCATATATACCCAATTAATTTCATTTTTCGGACTCCTGGGAATCTGTTGATTCATCCGGGCGTCTTTCTGAAGCCAAGGAGTGCGACAAAGTACACATTGAACAAACATTGAAGCTCGATCTAAGTCGAAAATACAAAGCAATAATCGTCTCGGAAAGTCATGCAGAAAGAAAAGCGGGCATACAAAGCACCCTTTTCTGCGCGTTCTTCTCCCATTCGTAATCCCAGAGTGTCCACTTAGTGACTTACGATGCCCCACACTGACCCAACCAAATGCAAATAGATTCAAAGTTGTCATCGGGCCGAATATCCGGTTAGCACAGCATTTGCTGCTGGCACTTCTCATTTGTCCCATGCGGATTCCTACCAGCTTGGGAGACAAGAGTTTGTTGGAGGATGAGCCTTTTCTGTCCGCGTTCTCTGCTCGTCGTGCTAGGACCGAAAGCGAACACAACCCTGTGGCATTTCTAGGCAAAGTCACTCGTCTGCTTCAAAAAGAGCCAGAAAATGTGAGTTTGCCCATTCTAAAAGTCATGACGCGTGAATAGATGTGGATGCAGTATAGAGCTGTGGAGGAATGGCTTAAACTGGGATTCTGCCCCCAAGACACCGTCATTTTTCGACTGAGACACAAGACTGCGAACGAACCCGCCTGCATAATCGTCGAAAGCTTCGTCAAATTCTATTGGTATCTGTTTTGTGGTCTGGTATGTCTGAAAAGTTGATAGCATCTTAACTGCTGCTACTGGGAATGACCGGAATGCACAGGATTCGATGGGATTTCTCCGTCAGCTCAGCCTTCCAGGGTATCAGAATCTGAGTCGCCTCGGATTCGATGATCTTGGTATCAAAATGGAATCGATTGAAGACACCTGCCTTATCAAACGAGAGCCAAATGACGACCCCATGAGCCCTCTGACTGTACTTTCGGACGATTCACCTCTCACCTCCCGACGGCCTTCGATAACGGATATTTCCACCATTCCTGCAATCGAAAATCTTACGTCGTCGACAGGAGCCATCGTTTCGTCCCGACTTACGTCTCCACAAGTGCTAGACGCAACGGATGCCCGCCCTCCCGAGAACGAATCCCCTTCTGTCCCGGACGATCCCGGACCACTGCCTCTGGCCATCCACACTACGCCGAACGAATCGGTTCTAGAGACCGAATCCGATTCTCTTGTTGACTACAGGACTCCTCTCAAGGGTTGCGGAGTTCTCGAACTACGGCCACCTGGTCGCCGGCGTAGATCTTCTCCGCCGCCCACTGATAACGGGAAGGCATCGACACCACCTTCGGTCGAGCCACTGGCGTTATCCGGTTCTTACAGCGGTACTCAAATCAAACCCGATCCTTCAGCAGAGGAGACAATTTCTTTGGACCTTATGAAAGCCGCAGACGATCTAGACAACTGGCTCGTCCTGTCGCCGATCGAAACGAAACCCGACAACGCGGCTCCAGAATCAAATACACAAAACAGTCTGCCAAAGCTGCCGTTGAAACGACTCCCGCCGATTTGGGCGCAAGTACGAATATCCGCTACTCTACAGAACCTGCGTCTTGATTTTCTTGCAGTCGCGACAAGAAGTATGCGAATCGTTCGAATGGTTCCGCAGCTACCAAGGAGGCGTGTATCGGAACCATGGTACCGTCAAGGGCTACTTTTTGAGCGCTTTTTCTGCACAGCGCGTTGCATTCCTTTTGTTTTTTACCCTGGCTCAACTATTTTACAGGCGTGATTGTTTCGCGTGCGATGGTAAAATAATCATCTCCCATGGGTATGTATGCTTTGAATCGCACCTTGCGATAGTACACTCACGACTGGCAGAGGTGGGAAAGCCGAGAGCGCGCGCGTAGATCGTGGGAAGGTTATCACCAAGAACGCTGAGGACCAACGAGCAGACGATTCGTCGGTCAGTTCCCTCCTCGAAAATTACCAGCGTGGACAGCCTCTCGTCCTCTTGATTGACGACAAGTATGGACTGTTTCCTTTCGATCTTACGAGCCGTGGCGTCTATATGGCGGTTCTAGGTCGGGACATATTTTATTCCGACTCAGTTACTTACCATTCATTCGCAGGATTTTATCGGATTATACATGCGTGGGGTGAGACTTCTTATACGGTTGAGGTCTGTCGGAGAATCACACCATTTCCAGCCGAATACCAGCCGTCGAGTAGCAACGCCAAAGGTCAGGTTGTGCGGTACAAGTTCGCCTTTCAGTGGTGCGAGGGGCAGGTTTGTATGGGCTTCGTATTTTCCAACCAAATCTAATTACGTCCCTAGGACGAGCCCTGGTGGTTGGAACAATACATGAACGGTACGTCTCAGGCTCCACTTGTTCTGTGGTTTACTTCGGAGGCTAACGAAGCTAGCCGGAGATTCCCTCACGCTCAATGACGCAATTGAAACACTGGCCAAAGGTAATAGGTTTCTTGCATCGCGATTTGTCTGTGTGCTGACGACGCTATCTGAAGACTCCTTCAAGCCTGAACAAACAATCATAGGTGAATCTCATAATTTCTCGGTGAAATCCTGGTCTTGAATAGCTTCAACCAGCTCCAGTCCCAATCTCGACCAGGTCAGGATTCTAATGCGACCTTCTTGCACTCGCTGACGGTTTCCCAAGTCCATTAAAGCCCGAAAATCTATACTTCCCGTGCAGCGCGTGCGGTAAGCCGTCTCCTCACGTCTATCAGCAAGCAATGGCATGTCTCCACCCGGCCTGTCATTTGTTTTGGATGATTCCGTCGACGAGCGACTTTCTTCCTTCTGAACTAGATTACAACCCCGATTTTCTAACCGTTATCGACCCTCGCCCAATACCGCCCTCGTTCCGAGGCGAGCTTCTTCCGAGGCTGCTGGATCCTGCTCCCGCGAACGGGGTCACGACATCGTACGCCTACAGCAGGGGCTGGCACTGTCGTAAATGCGGCCGGCTCTCGTGCAGGTAAGCACCGATTGCTTCCGTTAAATCTCCACGCTCATGGGATCAGATCCACCTGGGAGCATTATCAATGCCCGCATTGCAATGTACGTTGCACGGTGTGTAATATTTCCAAACTAACAGCCTCAACCTTAGGACACCCGGAAAATCGTCGGAAACATACGACCCGCTATAAATCTGATGTCTATTGATGTATCCGCGTCCCGCAAAGACAAAGCCAAAGAAATCCAGATCGATGACCCTGGTGAGTGCTTTTCTGTGCCGGAATTGGATAGCTAGCTGACTTTTATGTGTAGCCATTAAACGGGTGGAGCCGAGAATGTTCAATCTCTTCGATTGCCCTGGAAAGGTCGGACATTGCCACACGTTCGAATTGCCTGACGGGAAGCACGTCGCGTCGTCCTTCCAGAAGGGTATTGAGGATAACTGACACTTCTTCTCAGGGGTAAGATACATCGAATAACCACCAACAGAGGGCCAACTGTTGAGGTGGATCGGATTTTCGAGGCATATCAGCAGCAAGCCTCTGACGGGACATTGCTCTTTCGTCGCTGGCCGCTCAGAAGTGTGCGCATTTTCCCTTTTTCCGCCCTTTGTGTAAGCTCATTCCTCTGTCCGTTCGGCAGCACAAACGTAAACCTCTTTGCATATTCGAGTCGCGCGCTAAATGATTATCTCGACAGTACGCGGCACCCTACTGACGAACTACTTTTCCCAAAATTGTACGTGGCTTTACTTGTGTCTTGTCCAAAACACCATTGACCTGTCCTATTGAAGCGGGGGAAACCTATCAGGTAAGTCATCTAGCTGCTACTCTACTTTCACTTTTATTCAAACGATCTTTTGCAGTACGTCGGTGGGACCGACAACACCGTCCCATTCGATCGGGCACCTCCGGCCGTGATTCAAGCGCGTAATCTCATCGAAAAACGGATCGAAGAGGCCCTGGGGTTCCCACACAAGTTCAATGAAGTCCTCAGGTCGGTGGTGCTCATCGAGCGACTCTGGAACGATCAATGCTAACTAACTGCTGTCAGCGCCGCGTACATGGAGCAGCAGAAAATGGCGGTCAGTTCCCACCTCATGTTCAGCGTCAATTTGTCAATTTGTCCTCACCGTCTTCCAGTTTCACAGTGATAGCGAGAAGGGATTGGGCCCAGTTGTTGCTGGATTATCTATGGGTCTGTCTATCATCGCGATCTTTCCGGGTCGTTGAACCCCTGCTGCAGGATCGCCCGCCTTGATGCACTTTCGGCGGCGGCTGAAATATGTACCTGACGACGAGCAGAGGACCAACGTTTTGACCGTAGTTCTTCGACACGTAAGTTAGGCTCCTCTAAGAGCTACTCGAATGCGAGCGATACTGAACACGAAACGCGTTTAGGGCGACGTTCTTGTGATGGAGGGCTCAGGGGTACAAGATTTTTACGAGTACGTTGCTAACCTACCCATTTTTCGTTTCCGTTCAACACTAACGGGTACCGGTCAGACATACTGTGGTAGGTGGCATACCCCGAGCTGGACAGAAGATGTCACCGACAAGTGGATGCAGGTTCCGTCCAATTTCCGGATTGCCGCCACTGCTCGATGGATTGCGCCTGGGCACGCATAGACGGAAGGCTAACACGGACTGCATGTCTTGGCGTGGTGAAAGCGAAAAAGAAGTGGGTGGTTGTTTTCATGTAGAGTACAATTTCTTGCGAATTGGGCTGGAAAATACAGATGCGCGAAAAAAAATGGCGGAGGTGAGGATGAAATAAGGGTTCGGAGACCGAGTATTTCTCTCGGCCACTGTCGGCCAGGCATCATGGATTCAACTCGATTACGTGTGGAGGAGATATGTAGGGCGTTGAACCTCCCAAGCACCGCCACAGGAGCAAAGCTTGGCATCAAATATTGCACATGTTTAACATGCCGACCTCCCGCGTACAACAACCATCTACAAACCATCTAACTTACTATTATGCACCGCCCGGGAAGCAGTGGTTTACTGGTAGCTCCCGATCGTTGCAAGCTACCTGTATTAGCTCTATTCAAGGCCTCCCCCAAATCTCGCAATTGGCAGCTTCATCTTCAACCGTGGTGTTCTCGGACTTGCTTGACCTCTGACGGTTGCATATGCGGGATTTCGATTAGCATGTGCAACTATGTGCGATATCAGTCGTTGCTCGTTGATGCAAGTGTTTGTGCAGACTCAGCCAAGTATTTTCTTCACACTGGTCCTGCTTATCCATCATCTTAGCAGCATGCTCAAGATGATGAAGATGTGCAGAGCGGTTGCGTTTCTTGTCGTCATGCAGAGCACCTCAGCGTTCGGACACATAAAAGGATGAGGGCAATGGGTTTGGTCCCCAGGTTCTCTACGTTTTCACTAGCGTCCTGCGGCAGATCCACATCCCCCCAAGTCTCGTTCATCATGGTTGCCTTCAACAAGTTCTTCACCTCGGTCTTCCTAGCTATTGTCTACGCCTCGTCGTCGCGCGCTGCTCCTTCACTCATCGACTCGAAGCACACGACCCACCGGACCCGCGAGATTGCTGGTGGCGTTACACTGGAGACTTTCCACCCGGTCAGCAACTACGAGGTCGGTCATTTGGGATCTAAGTTTTAGCTCAAAGCATTAATTCTCCCCTTCAGACGTTCGGCGAAGGAGTTGACCACCCGCTTCGCAAACGCGCGGGCGTGAGCTTCAAGGAATCCTCCGTCGCCTTCCTTCAGTCCAAGCTTGGTCTCAAGGCGGAGAACGTCGCCTTCCACAGCGGTTATGCTGGGGATGTCGTTACCCACGCCTACCTCAAACAGACTCACGTATGGCATACTTGCTCGACTGATTCTTCCCCAATCATTGATGTTCGTTGCAGGGGAACATTGTCTTCGCGAACGCCGTTGCCAACGTCGCCATCAACAAGGATGACAAGGTTGTAGCTTTGGGTCACTCCTTCGTCACCCCCTGTAAGCCCCGATTATTCCTCATTTCCGTGCCCAGGTTTCATATCTCATACAGCTTCCATCGCTCCGTCCACGGCCTCCGTTTCGTTTGAAGATGCCGTCTCAACTGCAGAGGATGCGCTCGATGGTACCTACAACGGCCACCCGGCGGACATCAAGTACTTTGTCAAGGAGGACAACTCCGCTGTTCTCGTCCACGCCTTCCAGGTTCAGAACGAGGCGACCGGCACCTGGTACCTCGCCTACGTCGACGCGCACGCGAATAAGCTCGTCTCCGTTACCGACTTTGTCGCCAAGGCTTCCGTGAGCCCTTTCTTTATCGGATAATTTACAGGGGGGCTAAACAGATAATTAGTACCGCGTCCTGCCCATCACCAAGGAGCTCCTGACCCAGGGCTTTGAGACCGTTGTGGATCCCGCGGACCTGGAGGCTTCTCCCAAGGGGTGGCACTGGACCGGAACCAAGGACTCGACCACCACAACGTAAGTTGCTCACACGTGGGTTCGATATGTTCAATTTCGAATCTTACTCTCTCTGCAGTGGCAACAACGTTATCACCTACAAGGGCTCGCAGACTACTGGCGTCACCACTGAGTCGGGCTCAGACCTGGTTTTCAACTTCGTGCAGGATGCCACCAAGGCGCCCACGACGGCTGTGAACCTCAATGCTGCTCGCGTGAGTATCCGTTGTTCAATAAATTTGCGGAGATCCCTGACAGCGAGCGCAGGTGAACAACTTCTACCTTTTAAATTCTCTGCATGACATCGCGTACCGCGTCTGTTTTTACTTTCTTCTCTTCCCCCCCCTTTCCTGACTTCTTTCCAGTACGGCTTCACGGAGGCGGCATTCAAGTACGATTTCGTCTCCCTTTCGCGTCTATTTTATCTGACCCAATTTTCTCCAGCTTCCAGAAGGACAACTTCGGCAACGGCGGTGAAGAGGGCGACCGTGTCACCGCGTCGATCCAGGACTCCGCCGGGACCAACAACGCCGACTTTTCGACGCCGCCCGATGGCCAGAGCGGACACATGCGCATGTACCTGTTCACCTCCACCTCTCCTCAACGCGACGGCACTCTGGAGAACGATATCCCGAGCCACGAATACACCCACGGTGGGTCTCGTTTCACGGTTTAATTCCGTGGGCTCAATGCAATGCAGGCATATCGAACCGTCTTACCGGCGGCGGAACTGGCGAGTGCTTGCAGAGCACTGAGGCTGGGGGCATGGGCGAGGGCTGGTCTGACGCGTTCGCCGAGTATGTTCACGGTTTCCCTCGTTTTCGTGGTACCTTTTGTTTATTGGCTTCCGCAGATGGACCGAACAGACTTCTGCGACGATCAAGGACTATGTTATGGGCCAGTATGTTACCAATGACTCCGCCGGCATCCGGACGCACCCGTATTCGACCTCGAAGACCACGAACCCCCTCACGTACGCCAGCGCCGGCACGCTGAACGAGGTCCACAGTGCGTTTAACCCCGCGGTGTATTTGAACCTCCGCCAACTTAAATTATTTGCCTTTCAGACATCGGCGAAGTCTGGGCGAACATGCTGCACAACGTGTACGCCGCGCTTGTGGGCGTGCACGGTTTCTCCACGACCGCGCACACCGACCCGACGGGCACGGAGGGCAACGTCGTGTTCCTGCACCTCTTCATCGATTCGCTCGCGATCCAGCCGTGCACCCCGACCTTCCTTACCGCGCGCGACGCGTGGATCCAAGCCGACGCGACCCGCTACGACGGCGCCAACAAGTGCACGCTGTGGAAGGCGTTTGCGAGCCGTGGGCTCGGCGTCAATGCGAAGAATCACAAGGACGACGCGACGGTCCCGTCTGGGTGCTAGTTCGGAGACTCGGGGAAGAAAAATACCCCGGAGCACGGAGTTTCTGGAATGTATCGTATTTAATAGACACCACGCATGTTACGACATACCCACACAATGCATTGTTTCTTTCTACTCAGCTCATGGCGTTCAACCAGTGCGCAAATGGGAACTTATGGTGTGATATTTCATGCACGCATTGATACTAAATATTTAAATTTGTACCTGCGTGCATGATGTGTACCTGAGAGCCGGGGTTGAAATGTGGTTGAATATCAACGTATTTGAATACAGAGTAGTCAATTGTCAGCTCCCACGACTCCTCGGCTCAATGAGAAGGGATGGGTTGGATGAAACCAAATTCATTATGGTATTCAAACACAGCTTCAACCGGGATGGCCGCCGGACTGTTTCAATGCAGTTTAGGTATAGCACGAAATCCTGGGCGAAGAATGTCCATCTAATATATGCCCATGTCACAGCTGTCTGTGTAAATTAGTTTACGCAGCGATCCAGTACTGTCGAATAAATCAACCGAAGCCCGTCGACCATCCGCCTAGGTCGTCTTTAAGAACGTGAGCCAGCATTGAACGAAAAGGACCGATACAGTACCCTGCGTGGAATCCACCGTTAAATCCACCGCGCAGAAGAGTTCCCAATACGCAGCTCCATGCCCGCGTCCGCCAGCTCCTGCCACCGCCGTTGGATTCCCAGGCTAGGCGCCCGAGCATCGCCGTCCATCGACAGAGTGAACGAATCCACTCGCGCCGGACCGCCCGACGCCGGCTCCGCGTCTGAATTTCGCATTTGGAGCGCATCCGTGACAACATCGAACATAAGCGCGTGGTTGTCGTCGTGCATGCAGTGCACCGAGATGGACGCAACCCGGGGAAGCATGACACTGCTGTGTCCGGATTCAATGAATTCCTGGAAAATGGCGGTGCCCGTGTCCGCCTCGGCGAGAATCAGGCCGAGCGCAGTCAGCGAGGGCAGGAGGTACAGGAGGTGGATGGTTTGCGCCGCGGAGGTGCCCCGGACGTAGAGTTTCAGGGTGCGGAGCCGGCATGCCGAGCGCGTGACGAATTGGGCGACCTGTGTGACGTTCCTGGGGTCTAGCGGACATCTTGAGAGATCCAGCGCTTGGAGGGCGGGCATGGCGATGTAGCGGAGGAGGCCCCAGGCGGCCGGGCCGGAGAAGGTGAATGCGCGGAGAGACAGGAGAGGGGATCCGCGCGCTACGAGGTGTGAATCGTACTGGACGTCCAACACGCAACTGGCGATGTTGGGAGCCAGCTCGAGGAGCTCGAGACAGTCGTCGGCGCTGGCGCCGTAGAGTTCAACGCTGGTTAGCTGTTCCCAAGGTAGAAATACATCCGACGGATGCATTCCCGCCTCGAAGCAGACGTGGCGCAAGATCGGAGCGTGGCGAAACGCTGAGATGGGGTTGATTATATCGGGAGAGCCATGGGCAGAGAGGGTGAGACGCTCAAGTAGAGGCAAGGAGGCGTGCTCCTCGAAGCGAGAGAAGTGATTGAAGGGGAGTCTAAAAGTTATATTGCGCCACCGCCGGGATTGACGGTCGAGAACACCTAAGAGGGCCTCGTCCGGCTCCGTATAACTCCAGTTGCTGAGAGTCAGGGAGAGAGGTTGAGGCTGCGATCTCTGGAGCCAGAGATCCAAAAGCGCGACCCATTTCGAGTCGATATGTCCCGGTCGGTCGTCCGAGTCCAATTCGATGCGCACATGGTTCCAGAGCGTCGACGTGGATATCGCGACAGTCCGCCAGTCTCGGCAGACACGAGTAAAGACAAGAGGAGCCTCGTCCAGAGATGGGTAAGGGCGGATGGGATCCTCGAGTCTCTTTGGGAGACAGTGGAGAAAGATTTGGGATGTGATCTCGAATGGGAGCGATAGGACTGGATAAATGAGGGAGTGGAGCTCATCTAGAACGCCTGTTCTTGCCTCTCGAAGCGACTGCAGAGAGTTTTCAAGCTGACAGATCTCAGCATCGATGTGCTGAAGTCGAGTCCTCAACCCGCTGGCGGTGGTAAGCATGAGAGGAGGAATGGGAGGAGGAGCAGGCTGGAGGACGGCCCGATAGGTCTCGGCCGAAACTCGCCTGTCCGGCATTTGCCGCATGGATCGAAACTCCGACATGTACGTGCTCGTTTTACACCACCGTGCGGAGCTGAAGTCAGAATGATATCAGTCTGGAACTTCATAAGACTTCAGCCCCAGACTTCGGTTGAGTGTAATTTGGATATTAGAACCTAATCCATTCAGCTAATCATTTCCAAGTCTAACTGACATACAGATCTCAGAATGATGTCTTTGGGTCAACATCGAATTGAACTGGTTCACCATTCATCCCACCATTGCTTTGACTGGAATTCAAACTTCATTCAACTAGATTTTCTCGGCCACAGAACATGGAAATGTTTGATAGAAAATCCAAATTGTAATATTCCCATGCACAATATATATTGTTTGTTGTGAAATGCCCATCCTGAGGTCCATGCCCGCTGCGAACACTTTTGTGCGGGACTTCCGTGCGGAAGCAGCTCCAAGACTGGTGCTTCTTGTACGAGGCGGCTAGAGAGCAAGGTACGTTCGCATAGGTTAGGGTGGGTGGCATGTGAAGGGAAGGAGGGACATACACTCGTCTGAGTGGGCGGCCTGGCTTTCCACGTCATCCTCGAGTTCCTCGTTTAACTATTGCCGGCCGTCGTTGATGCCGGTGAACTTGAAATGTACCTAAAGAGCATCACATAAAGGCCGAACGGAGTACGCCCACGGGATCGAAAGGATAAGCATCGCCGAGGCCGGGGCCGAGACTGAGACCGAGACATGGCATACTTGACAGCAGATATGAGGAACAGGATACTTGAGGGCAAGAGAGTTTTGAGAGTGGATTGAGGACAGAAGTAGGAGTTGAGTCCCATTGAAGCCTTAACGTGTCCCACAGGCTTGACGCGTCTTGCACAGGCTTGGCTTGTCTTGTACGGGCTTGTATGTAGGGCTTGAAGGCAGGGTGAAGGTGGGGTGGGCGGCGTCCAGCGTGGATTTGGAGATGATAGGGCCGATGGCAGGAAAATTGTGAGTGATGGTGGGGGAGAGAGAGAGAAAGGTGTGGGATGTCAACCAACAATCACGTTACCCAACCATCAAATCACGCCGTTTGATGCACGGAGTTTGAATGACTTTTTGTTGATTTCGGCGAACGGTTCAACTCCTGCCTTAGGTTGCTTCAAGGTTGAGTTGTCCTGTGCTGCAATGTCGGTTATCAATTGATTCACAACCAAAGAAGTTGAATTTGACACCCGGATTGTGAATCTGACATGATCGACGTCAAATCGGCATGCCCGGTCATCTCGGGCATTCTGCGGTGGTAAGGTTGTCTTCAAATGTTTGGATGTGACCTATGGTCCAGAACAGAAAAATACTGACAAGGACTTCAAACCATAAAAGAGATTCAAGCACCAAAGGACCACCCAGATGTGAACAGCAGTCCGACATCAGGGCAAGACTTCGAAACAAGCCCAGAAAGTACTTGAAAACTATATCTCTGAGATGTCGCTCAGACATCAGGCAAGATATATCCGACCAACCAGCATCTCATATCATTGTGAAGTATCTAGAACAGATCGGACTGATCTCAAGTTCACACATCAAACTGATTTTGCCCTGGCGTGTTGGTGTACCAGCACAATAAAATACATCAACTGAAGACTTCCCGCAGGCAGGAATCACGCAGATCATATGTTTGTTTAGACTTCTATCCAGTTACTTGGTAGAATTAAATATTGAGTGCTTCCCGAATGCTGTGTGGTTGTGGTTGAAAAATACAGTCAACTAATATACCGATCAGGCCGCCCAGTCAGCCATCCTGTCACGATTCGAGCGCTTTTTTCCATTTCCACGTGACTTCACGTGAATGTGCCCTCATGTGACAACACCATCATGCCTGCCTCCCGACAACTGACAACCCTGAGTTAGGGTCAGGATATTAATATATAAACGATCAAATGGTATGATCAAAGGAACACATGCTATACGCATGAACATTTATATTTATACATGAACACGCTACATACATACAACACTTACTAATAGCCTTGCGGACTACGGCATGTTCTTGGTAAGAACACATGCTCCACAGCAGGAAGCAATGCACAGACAGTCCTTCTTCTAGTCATATATATCCGAACAACATACTTACGAACATTTACCACGCCGAAGCCTTATGCTCGGATCATAGCATAGTCTCACAATTACTTATTAGGAAGGTATAGCTCATGGTTGAACTTAACAATAGTTACAATGATTAGATACAACGAACAGTATATAGTTGTAGCATACTCGTAGATAGTTTGTACCTCTCCTAGTGTTTTATTCAACTTCATTGACGATACAGTTAATACCTTGCACTACCCAATCCCTGATCATCATACCGATCTGTGGACGCTCGGGCGTGTTGTCATTGTAACACATCCAATCTGCAGTATGAGTTGTCCGTGTCCGGATATTCTGTCCACTGCCGGCCAGGGATTTTGGGTGCGGTGCCGGGTATTTTGCACCTGGAGATCATACATTTCACGGACTCTATCTTCCGAACTACAAGCTACAATTGTCGGAAAAACCTTGTTTTGCATACAAGGGATCGACTGGGATTAGGGCATCGTAAGGGATTAAGGTGGATTACGAGCCGCGCAGGCGTACCTTGTAATCCCCGTGGCTTGAGGGGTCGGAAATTTCACTAGTATGAGGGCAAATAACTCAGGTAATGTGCCCAATATCTTCGCTGCTGCCTTCATGTCGAAGTCTTTTACTGGGTGCGGTTGGAACCTGTCTTGCATTGTGTGCACCTCCCGTGTCTCCTGTTCTTCTTCCGAAATGTTCAAGGGGGCTTGGGTCTGGTGTGATTCTCACCCGGTGTGCCGCGGTCCTTGATACCTCCCTCTCGTCAGGTGAGGCCAATATTTGTCTCACCCGTGCTTTCCATTTGGGCTAGGCAACTTGTGTGCTCTTCGCGAGATCGACCATGTCCTCAATCTTCAGGCTTTGCTTTGGATGGTAATGATTCACCCTCTTTATTAAAAAAAAGTAGCTGTCTGCAAGCGCAATTAGACTCTGATCTCCGCTCGCATATGTTATTGAAGGTCCGCTGTGCCGATTTACCGGCTTCACGGCATTACTTTGCGTTGACTTTGCTTCGACTTTATGCTCAACCATGGGTTGAGTATACGTACTTTTTCTCCGCAACGAAGTACTATAAGTGGATGTGGTGTGATAAATGGACTAGATGTGATAAATCCACTCGCTTGAGCTCATTTCTCCTTCAATTTCCTTCGGAGGTGGATCAAAACAGAGCTATAGCTGTATAGTATTAGAATATATATAAAAATTGAAGGAAAACGGCCAATACCTGAGCGAGAACGTGCCCCGAGCGGGAAAGTCCCCTGATGTCAGTGAGAAATTCGATACCCTGCTTCATTAAACCAACCAATCTTCATCAAACCCGGTAGGAGAACTAAACTCTGCTATAGAATGCTTATTCTTTTTTTTTCAGGAGAAAGTCGTGGAGGGACGCGAGTTGCAAGAGATTCTGAGGAGTTGTCACACAGTGTCACGGATATCACGCTGACCTAGAGATGCACATACTGCGGCCGTTCCGCCTCGAATTTTGCCCCCAAAAAAAAGTTGAATCGTCGTTCTATGGTCCATTTAAATGCCCCCACCGAATCCCATGAAGATCGGTTGGTCGGATAAACCAAGGGATTGAATCTTTCACTTGCACCAGGAGTCGGAGCACGTTCTCGCTCAATTTTCACTCGTTTTCCTCCAAGTTTTTTTTATATCTTAGGAGAATACACCTATAGCTTTCATTTAAGCCACTTCCGAAGACGATTGGGAAATAAATGAACTCAAGCGAGTGGATTTATCACATCTAGTCCATTTATCACACCACATCCACTTGTAGTAGTCGGTTGGATCGAGGATTGGGATATACGTAGAGCAGAGTGAGCACGTGCGTTGCGAGCGGCGGAGGCGGGGTTGAGCTATTATGTACAAATGAAAATGAAGCCCACCGATATCAGAACAACAATGGTGGTATTTCAAGGCTTGACGTTAGGACACGCGGAGGAAAGGGTTCGATGGGACAGACAGCCTGGAGATCGGACGAGTATCATTCATTGCGCAGCTCCCAGCGGCAAAGGGCACAGGATTCCCCGCTAGCGTCTGCGACGTCGACGTGCGGCGCACGGAGATGTGTACCGTGTGCGTTCCGTCCCGTCGCGGGAGCCTGAGGCTGAGGGATCCATATGTCTGCTGTCCAGCGAGGAGCCTGCCAAGTAATTTAAGACTAGCGCCCAGGTCTCGTGTTCTGTTCGGTGTTCGGTGTTCGGCGTCGAAGCAGCTGTTTGGAAGCCCGGGTGGCCGGACTATCGCACTGGCGCCACCTGCTCATGAGCTTGTCCCCCGACGTCGAGAAGGGATCGCAGTTCCCAATCGACATTGTCATGGCCAGCGACGACGCGGTAGGCAGACGAAGGGTGTCGCCCCCCGCGACAAACAGGCGCAAAGTGAGCGGACACGAGGAATCTTCTGGCGGAGAAGGAGACGAGATAACTGCTGGCTGGCTGCAAGACAAGGGGGACTCTGCAAAGGACAACTCCACTGCGGACAACAAATCCTATCTGGGCAACTCTGCGGACAAGAAATATCATCGAGAGATAACTGGCAACTCTGCTGCGATGCACCGCCAGCGTCTCTCCCCGCGCGCCGCATACGGCTGGCTCCACGCCCAAAGCGGCCACATCTTCCTCGTCGTCGTCTTCCTCGCCTTCCTCCGCGCAGGCCTCCACGCCGCCGCCCCGCCCCCCTCCGCCGCCATAGCCCCACCACCCCCCGACTCCTTCACAGCCCGCGCAAAGTCCTGGCTCCCCGGCCTGGCCGCCGCGCCCGCCCTCCCGCACCCCATCCCCGGCCTCATGGACGCCGCCGACGCGCGCTTCCGCGCCAAGCTCGCGCGCCAGTCCCCCGACCTCCCCGCCGCCGTCGCAGAGTACACCCGCCGCTACGCGCGCGCGCCCCCGCGCGGATTCGACAAGTGGTACGACTATGCGCGCGCGCACGGCTTTGTCATGGTCGACGAGTTCGACGTCATTGCGGAGGACCTCGCGCCGTTTTGGGAGATGGGCGGGCGCGAGTTGCGGGAGCGGGCACGCGTGGTGGGTGGCTTGCCGAGTGTGGATTTGGTGCGGGTGAGAGGGGGGGAGGCGGAGACGGTCAAAGGCGGGGACGGGAGGTTCGTGGACTCGGAGGTTAGCGCGAGGGCGGCGGGGTTCAAGGCGATGTTGACCAAGTTTGTCAAGGAGGTGAGTTGCGGGTTTGCTGTTTCTGTCTATCCCTCACTAACCCCCACCTCCCTCTTCTGCAGCTCCCAGACATGGACTTCCCCATCAACGCAAAAGCAGAGGGCCGCGTCGTCGTCCCCTGGGAGCACAAGAACTACCCCAATACCACAAAGGACGGTGCGTGCTTCCTTTGTCCTTTTCGATATCTATCTCTTCCTTTTTCTGCGCGTGTTTTTCTTCGTGGCTTTTTTTTCTGGGAACTTTTTTGTGTGCAAGGACTGTTTTCTGGACGAGGACCCTTCGTTTAGATTTGGCTTGGGGTTTTCGATGGGTGTTCCCCGTTTGCATTTTCTTTTCGGCTTTGATTTCGCGTCTTTTTTCTGTCGGTGCGCTGGGGCGGAGGAGGGGTGCCTCTCCCTCTTCGGGCGGTGGAGGAGCCCATGCATTTTGCGTCTTCCTCTTCCTTCGCTTCTCTTTGCCCGTTTTCTGTCTCGTTCCCCCCCCCCCCCCGTTTGCAGCGCCGGGGCGTGGCCGCGACAGGCATGGCTCGGGCGCGGCGCGGGTCAGCGACGCTGCTTGCAATCGTGCGCTCTCTTCGCCGGCTTGCACTTGCCTTTTCCTGCGCTTCCTTTCTTGTTTTGTTTCGGAGGGGCCAGTGAATGGGATGCCTACCTGCGCCGTTTTACGAGCTCCCCGCGGTCGCGGCGATTCGTTCTCTGAGTGGACATGTGTCTCGCGCTGGCGGCACCCAGCGAAGGAAGGGCAGGACGCAGGAGGAGAGGTACGCGCGATGCGATGCGGCCCGCTCCAGCTGCATGCTGGGTTGTCTGTGCTGGCGAGAGAGGCAGGGCTGTCCGCGTTTTCACCCGGGGGGGGCGGGGGGGTCACCGTTTTGGATCGCGGGCGTCCTCGTCTCGAGGAGAGAATGGCCGGCCGTCTCGCGCTGGCGGCGTTGTTTTGCTTTGCTTCCTTATATGTACTAGTGCTCCCTCGAAGGAAGGGCAGGGCAAGAGGTGATGACGATACGATGCAGCCCGTGCTGGACGCGAGCGGGCGAAGGGCGACAGGACGAAAGGACCAGAGAGGAGAGAGACGCCTTGTCCCTTGCCCTTTTTATTCTCGTTTTGGGAGCCGTCGTCGCCGTTTTTCATTGGCGGGGAATGGCCGTTTTCGTCTCGTTCTTCTCTTCTCTTTCGGGCTCCTGCTCCAGTGGGGGGAATGGGAAGGCGAATGGGGAGAGCGACAAGCAGGGACGGTCTTTTCCCCTACCTTGCTGGCTGGTGTGGGGCGGGGGAGGCTTTGGAGGCAGGAGACGAGGATGTCTGTGCTCCTCGCCTGTTTCCTTTGAGTTCCTTGTCGTGTCTGGCCGGAGTCGTGGTCGGGTCGACCTCCACCTTCCTCCTCATCGCCCCGCGCCTTCCCTCTGCATTGCCTATCCCTCTCTCCTCCTCCTTGGTCCGGCCTATTCTTTCTTTTCGTGTGCCTTCGTTTTCCCGGTTCTTCTCCATCTTTCAATTTTTCTCGTTCTTCGAACCTCTCACTCCACCCCCTCTCTCCCTTTGTCCTCCCCCTCCCTCCGCCTCCCCACTCATCCTTCCTCCCCTTTCTTACTCTTACTCATCCGTCCTTCTCCCACAGCACCCCAATTGGACCCAGCGACCTTCCGCCCCGACTGGGCCGGCAACGGCTCCGTCTGGGACGCCTGGCGCCGCACCTGCGCGCCCGCCGCGCCCGCGCGGCGGCTGTACAACTCCATCTCGGCGAACGCCGCGGGCGGGGGCGGCGCGCGCGACTGGCTCGCGGAGGCGTGGCGCGCGCGCGTGGGCGGGGTGCTGCACCAATTCGGCACCAGGAACACCGCGGGGGCGAATCCGCCTGGGGGGAAGCAGACTGGGGCGAAGGGGAAGAGCGAGGCAGGTGCAGGGGGGGAATCGCACGCGGGCATCGGGACGGGGGGGGAGTTTGCGTTCACGAGGGAGACGGGCGCGGGGGAGGTGGATTTCTGCCAGGCGCCGTCGGCACATTATGAGCAGGGTGCGTGTCCGCTCGTGGTTCCCTCGATCCTGGATCTACATGCTGACTTGCGCCGCGCGACAGGCCACTTCTTCTCGGACTGGCGCGTGCTCCCGACGCTCGTGCCGGTGTTCTCGCCCGCGCGCGCGAGGGGCTTTGGGGATATTCGGATACCGAGCCATTATTATTATGGGGGGACACGGAGGTGCGTTTGTGTGCTTTTCTGCTTTTTCTGCGTGGGCGGCGTGTTTCCGTTCTTGCGCCTCCGTGCCTTCGTACTTCACCTTTCCCCTTGACCGCCCTAAACCTTTTTTCGTCCCTTCCTTTTTACGTGAAGCTTTTGTCACGTCCCCTCCCTTCCCTCTTTCCCTCACTCCCCACTTCATTCTCTCCCCCGCTTCCGCAACCAGCCTTTCCTCCCCCGCACCTATGTCCCCCACCTTTCCTTCCTTCCTTCCTTCCTGCTCACCAACTCACCTCGCGCACCCCGCAGATACACCTACGGCTGGGACCCGATCAACCTCGAGCAGCGCCCGGTGGACGCGATGGAGGTGCCGTGGGAGGCGAAGAGGGATGTCGTTTGGTAAGCCCGCTCCTTTGCTTCCTTGCTCGTCCTGTGCTCGGCTTGCGAGGATCCCCGACGCTGTGCTGCGTCTCGAGGACGGAGCAAGAGGACGGAGATCGCCTCCTCCTCGCTCCCCTGCTCTCCGTAACCTGGTTCTGATTCTGACGCTGACATACGTGGCTTGCAGGTGGCGCGGCGCGAGTACGGGCGGGGGGAGCAGTCCGCCGGGGTTCGGGCGGGGGTATCAGCGGCATCGGTGAGTGCGCGTGTTCATTCGTTGTTGGCGGCGTGTGGGGTGTGGGAGTGTGTGCGGCAAGGCGTGTGGTGTGCGGCTGCATGCCTGTTTTGGGTGGCAGACTCTGGGGAGTCGGTCTTGATATTACTCAGAACATCGCCCACCGACACACCCTTAATACCTACGCCGTCGTCTTATTTCATTCTCGAAAACTGACTAACCTCCTTCTCCCCACCCAGATTCCTCCGCATGTCCTCCCTAGGCATTGTCCCCGGCACGCTGGCAGACGCGCAGCGCACGACGGCCGTCACGTTTGCGGTGCCGCCGCAGGTGGAGACGGTGCTCACGCAGTCGCGCGCGCAAGGTGAGCGTCTCAGTCCCCCTCCTCCCTCTTCCTCCTCCCCCTCCTCCACCCCTCCCCCTTCTTATTTCCCGTCCTCTTTTCCTCTTCGGTACCTCTCCAACCCTCATGCGGCGTCTCGCTCACCCCCACCCACAGAGCCCTACACGTACAGCTCCTCCTCCACATCCACGGGCGGCTACACATACACAAACACATACACGACTGTCCCCGTCCCGCTCGGCGCACTCAACGCGGACGTGATGGACACGGCGTTCACCAAGGCGGTCGTGCCCATCGGGGCGGAGCATCGGTTTGGGGACAGCACGGAGCTGGGCGTCGCGTGGGGGTATAAGTGAGTCTGCGTCTGCTTCGGTGTTAATTGAAAGAAGGAAGAAGGAAGAAGCGGTGTGCTGACGTGTGGTGTGCAGGTACCTCCTGGATCTCGACGGGATGGGCTACAGCGGGCGGTTCATGGCGTTCCTCGCGAGCGACAGCGTGCCAGTAAAGGCGACGGTGTACGACGAGTTCTTCAGTGGTTGGATCGAGCCGTGGTGCGTAATGCGTTTCCGTTCCCCATTCCCACCGCAACAACGAACTCACTCGCATCGCACAGGGTGCACTACATCCCCCTCTCCGCGACGTACTCCGAGATATACAACATCGTCGCGTACTTCTCCGGCCCCCCGCCGTCCGCGCTGCGCGCCGCGCAGCTCGCAGACCCGAACACGGCAAGTGCGTTCCGCGGCTCGACGTACCGCGCGCCGGGGCTGGCCGACGCGCCGGACATCGAGACGGGCGCAGGGCTCGGCGCGGCGGACGGCGGTCTCGACCTGCACCAGACGGGGCAGGGCGGCCCGCGGCTGGGGTCGCCCGCGGGGGAGGTGGAGCGGCCGGAGGAGCAGGTGGAGCGGCGCGGGGTGGTGGAGGGGAAGGGGAGGGGGAAGCGCGATGTGCCACTGAACAATCGGGAGCAGCAGCAGCCGGTACGGAGCACGGCGCAAGAGGAGGGCGACCGGCGGCTGCGGCGCATTGCGCGCGCGGGGAAGCAATGGAAGCAGACGATAGGGCGGACGGTGGATATGGAGAGTATGTCGTGCGTTCCCTTCTTCGCTGCTTTGTGTGCTGACTACGCGCGTGTTTTTGTTCATTGCAGTCTATGTGTACCGTCTGGCGCTGGAATATGCGCGCTTGTGGGCCGACGACCGCGAGGCGATGTCATACACGCCGTGATCCCTGCCCGCTGTCGCTCGTGTCGCTTTTCTCTCTGGTCCGGTGCCAAGTCCGCGCCGATGTATTCTCTCCCAATCGCAAGGAGCCCTCAAAATACGCGTGCATACAATAGATCCCTTTTTATGATGAAAGGCTAGATCCCTTATAGACTATCTTACTGGCCTCGTTCTTCGTAATAGCTTTCGTTCGTTCCCGCTTCGCCCTTTCTTTCGTCCACTACCGGTTTTCCTTTTTTTTTTTTTCGTTGACCGGTTACATACAAGAGCTTCCAGGGCTTCCAGTGGTGTACCTTTTTTTTTTTCTTGCACCGTGTACGTTTACGTAGAACGAAACGAAGAATTTGAAGAGAATGGCTTCCAGTAGGGTTGCCTTTTATGGGAATTTGATAAATTTTCCTCCACAAACCACCAAGTCGCACTCCTCAGTGCGAACCTCCTACTGGAGTCTGGTGCACTGCGTTCAAGCCAGGCTGTATCCCCCTGCGGAACCACAACTCGGGTTCATTATACTCAAGGAATATCGTCTGACATTCCCTCACTTTGCCTCCGGGAAACCAGATAAGACGTACGTGCTACGCCAACCAACGCATTAGAAACTCAGTATATAGCATTTTAGAATCCCAATGCGCGCTGCAGAATCCAAACCTGATAGCAGCGCAGGAATAAAATGGTTCCCAGCTGAATTGTTGGTCGAAATATTCGCCCTTTGCTGGCGTTCGTTTACGCCTCGTTTCGATGATATCGAACCCCCTACAACTCCGTTTGATCTGGAGGTCGCCCGTTTAGCGGGAAGTCCTCCGGCCGACGTGTCCCCAGCCCCTGTGACATCTCAGACGGCCCAGTTCAAAACAGAGATCGCACGTCTCGTGCATGCCCCGCTCCTCGTCGTGGCCCAAGTATGCACGAGCTGGCGTGCCATTGCTTTGGGTACGCCCTTCTTATGGTGCGATATTGAGCTCGACAGCGTGCTCTGGAACACCCAAATCCACATCGACAAGACCACAGCTCTGCTCCAGTCCACGCTGGCCCGCAGCGGTACCGTACTGCTGAATGTGGCACTCACCGATGTGGTCGAACACCCATTCCCTCCCCCCATCCTTCACATGCTCGCTGCGCACTCACAGCGATGGCGGACATTCATCTGCCCCTACTACTTGGTCGGCGAACTTTCTGCTATTCAGGGAAAGCTGCCACTCCTCCAGCGTCTGGATATTGATGACTCGTACGATGAGCCAGACTCATTGGACATGTTGAGCTCTCTGCCCAGTTTAACCTACCTGGGTTTTCCTGGACCGTTCTTGGCGGACAATATTGACAAATTGCCGCTTGCTCGTTTGAAGATATTCAAATGCGAGACCACAACCTTGTACGAGGCCCCTGAAGCTCTGACTTTGATGTCACGTCTCCCCAAGGCAGCCCAATTCCAGATTCATCTCGCGTTGTGGAGTGACATCGACCATTGGCGTGAAATGGATTATCGGCCCCAGACATCCGGTATCTCCAGCTTCTATATCCAAGTCCTGGGAGAATTTGAGCCTTCTCATTCCGAGGAGGCGCTGGGCACTCTCTTTGCAAACCTCACACTCCCGTTTCTCACCCACCTCGAGCTTGAATACCAGAATTACCCCAGCTTCCCCCTAATTTGGCCCCATACCGATTTTCTCGCGCTCTCCACGCGCTCCGATTTCGATTCCCACCTCCAGTCGCTCCAAATATTCGAGGTGCACATCACAGATACGCAGCTCCTGGAATGTCTATCGGGCCTGCATTCCCTGGAGCGGCTCGAAATCTCGGACCATCAGAGCGTCAATAACCGCGGAGTAGACGAACTACTCATCACGGATTCTCTCCTGGCGAAACTCACCCGCACGCCCGATTCGCCGTGCTTCGTTCCCCGGCTCTCTCACCTCGGCTGTCAAACATTACTGCAGTTCGACGACGCCGCGTTGCTCGCGCTCGCCGTTTCCCGGCTTGACGCCGACTTAGATGGGCCAACCACGGGCTGCTTCGGGCTCGAGCTGAACTGGCTGCCGGGCCGTGAACGTAAACTCGACGATGCGGTGTCCGCAAGCTTTGCTGCGTTGAAAATTAGCACGAGAAGGCGATTCACCTTTCGGATGTCGGCGGCCCAGGACGAGTGGGTGGGATGAAATGGTATGGGTGCTGGTGAATATTAAACGTTATCCATAATTCTACATTATCAAAGTTGAAGATCTACGAAAATCTAATCTCGAGTGCTCGGCGTTACTAGAAAACTGTCCTCAGATTTGTGTTCCGAGTTTCAAAAACACATGGTCAACTCCTCAAATGGATTTCCGGCGACCACCCTGAGTCTATGGACCCCGCAGCGGAATACAACTGCCATCTATAACAAGGTGACGCAATTTTGGAAGGAGAGCCTCACTGGACCGTCCAATGAGAACCTCGGAAACCTGTTCGCGAATCGATGTCCTGTTGAATCCGGTTACGACAGTAAAGCTCTCCAGATTCGGAGCGTGCTCGAATATATCCACCAATTCCGTAGCGTTGACAGCACAGTTTCGGAGGGCGAGGTGCCTGAGGAGGCACCCCGAACGGTGCAGGAAAGCGGCGATCTTGGACGCTGACGGAATCGTGATGTCCAGAGACTCCAGAGCCGGCGTCGTAAAATAGTCGAAAATGTCCGGCTCTGCGCATTGCCCGCTCCGAAACTCGACCCGCCAAAAAATCAGGTTCGGAAGGATGGCGTGGGGCATAGACCAGAGGCTTGTGTCCATCTTTGCAACGATTTTGCACGTCAGTGAGCGCATATTGGGAAAGTGGGACAGGGTCGCAGGGGTGATGTAGAAGCCCATGTGCAATGAGGTGATTTGGGATGCGGAGATGTGATGGAGCGGCTGGCTGCCTGGAAGGATGAGCGTGTGCAGACGGGGGGCGATTTTGAATTGGTGCGATAGGTGGGTGGTGAACAAGAAGGGGAGTTGGAGAATTTCCAGGCGCGGGAGCTGTGCGTAGAATCCAGTAAGGCGGATGGAAGTCCAGTGATCTCCGTTCAGGCGGAGGCTATAGAGCCTCTGTGAATGCGCTGATATGAGCTCCAACGCGCTTGTCAGCAGTCCGGAGTGGCGAGGACTCTTTGTTCCGTCCAGTTCAACCGTCAACGAAGCTGCTTTGGATCTTTCCAAACATATCTGCAACCAGCGAAGAGCCGAGGGGCTTTCCTCGGAAAGCGCCCACGAGAAGGACGCCCATGCGGGTGGGTAATTGCAGACAGAGACCCTCCATTCTTCGCACACCTGCGATAGAAGAGGAATAATGCCTTTCCCCACAGGCTGAACCTTCTCTAGGGCTTGCAGCCGTGCCGTAAAATTACGGAGACACGGGCCGTAAATACGGTTACGGACCCGTACCGTCAAGCGCTGGGAGAGTATTTTATACGGGACGGGGACGGTACGGGTTCGGCCGTATACGGTGAGCCGTAACCGTCCGTTTACGGCTTTACGGCTTTGTCGCATTGGTACCTCAGAAATGGGAGGAAGTTCCTCTGGATCAGGCTGGCAAGGCTGCCGATGGCATCCTGCATGGATTATGTTCCTGATCATTTACCCAAGGAGCAAGATTCGGCACACCCAGGAGGCATCGGCTCATGAAGAGTCCATCACGGAATGTTCCGAGATATTCAACTTCCATGATGGATGTGGTTGCCCTCATTTAATCGAGATGTATATCTGCAAGCTGACCCCCAGAGCATTGCATGTCATTACCATGCAATGGATGTATTTTGGATGAAGAAATGAACTATTTTCGAACGTGTTGAAATGCAATGACAGGTGGGGCCGTAATTACGCCGTAACGGGCGGCACGGGCGGGACCCGTGCCGTTCGAGCGTCTGCGCGATGCTCTTACGGACGGCTAAACCGTACCGTAAGGAAATTACGCCGTAATTTTTACGGCCGTGGCCGTAACACGGGCGGGTGCAAGCCCTAACCTTCTCTCCTTTCGCAGCCATGAATATCTCGGTCAGAATCTCATCCGGAACCCGTCGGGTTGGGGCGCTGCGGAATGCGCCTAGGGTGATTGGCATGCAGAGGGCAGCTCGGTCGCGCACGAGAGCGTTTCGTCGATCTTCCAAGACCTGCCGTTCCTCGACTGTGGTACGGAGCTTGCGCTGGACGACAAAATATTCCACCCGAACATCCCGCAATTGAGCGGCACTAATCGGCTCTGTGGCTTGGACGAGTTCGTTTTCGCGTGCTTCCAGCGAGGCAAGTCTCCATTCGAGGTCATATCCTGCCTGCAGAGCTCTTTCCAACTGTTTCTCCATGTCCCGAAGGCTCTTCTCGATCTCCGCCAGAAGAGTTCGGGTTTTGGCCTCATGGTCATGGAACAGCTCTTCGTCCGTTTTATTAGGCATGGCGGCCGAGATCTAGCAAATATCAGAGACACGTAGTTCTATGTGAAATATGAACTCACGAAGGGAGAGCGATATTTGTTTTCTTATCGGTGGGGGTACTGGGGAGTGAGACGAGGGGACCGAGGCCACAGGAGCCTATATTACCGCCTAAATGAGGAGCATGTCTCAATCGGCATTCTGTGGGTGGAGAATTATGATCCAAGACAGGTCGGGCAGTGGCCCCTAGCTTAAAGGCATCTGGCCACGGTCTCCGCAGGGGTGAAACGATCATGCGAGTGAATGACCAAGACTCGCGACGGGCGCGGGAACGACTCGTTGGTTAATTATCCTTTCGCTCGCCACCTGCAAGCCAAGCTGGGTCATTGGTCAAGCTGCGTGACGAGGGTGACCCAAAATGCATTCGTTTGGAGGTCTTCTATGTTAATTGATTCCTTCCGGGGATTAAGCTATGCTTCCGGTGAACACGTCCGCGAACTAGGCAATGAAAGTTGGGAGCAAGCGAGACCGCCGATTTGGTAGCCGCGGCGGAGCGAAAGGCGGAGTCCCAACAAGATTGATCCATCTCACTTTTTTCAACTAGGCTGTACGGCGTTCCTGTCGATTGGCTTACCGAAAACATCAGTAGAAAGAACAAGGAAGTCCGACCTACCGAGAACTGTAGTACCACCGACGTCGATCTCGAACAATGCCTCTTCGTTTACATTCCGACGTGAAAATTAAGGCTTTTACATACTTCGCACTATGCGTGCACAACTCTGTCTCCTCCCGCTACATATCCCACAACAGCGCGGAAATGAGAAGCTTGAAATCTTGAAACCCTTGAGTGGATAGGACGCCCCCTTTCTCTCCCTTTACGCGGTCAGCGAGTTGAAGGTGCTTCTCATTGCACAGTGGAAATGCAGCGATAACCCTATCCATCCGTGACCGTGACCAATGTGCTCGCAACACTCTGTATTAGACACAATAAGCATTAGTACGTTCCATTTTTTTTGTTCCCTGCCAATGCGCACCTCATGGCAAGAAGCTCTTTGTTCGTGCCCATCCCCACCATCGTCTCCTCGATCCGTTTAGCGTCGCGTATCGCTTGAGGATCCGTTTCAGGGTGCCGGGGATCCTCGTCGCAGCCTGCGACAATGAACAATAGTGCACTGCGATAGTCCCCCAAGCTGCGAAATGCACCCCCAGTCTAAATCAGCTTGCCAACGATCATGCCAGGAAAGACCACGGACAATGAACTGCGGATGACTTGTGACATAGCCTTGTTGTGTTTCTCTCGATACGTGCGGCATACTTGAATGAGATGTTCGCGTGTCCTGCCGGTAAAGATCTCAGTGAACGCCTTCTCCTTTTCCTGCTCGGATGTAGTTAATTAATTTTAGAATCAAGGCAAAGTCGAAAGAACAACCTTTGACGTATATTCCTGCATCTTGTGCAATGCCTGAACATCGTCCATTAGGAGCCGTGCGTCGTAGTTTTGGGCTTGGGTGGGAAGGACTCTTCTTTGAGGATGCATGACGGCCTTGTACACTTGACAAGGTCGGTTTAAATCTAATGTACTGTAGTAGCTCACATCGCCAATTCTCGTCGGAGACATCGTGCTTGTGCCAGTGGGCCAGCATCTGTGTTTTATGCATTTGTTGGTAGACATATGCAAGCAGGCTTAATTCTTGAGGTGTAAGCTCAAGGAATATCTCGTGTAGAATTTTTTCCTTTATTCTGCGCCGAGTCAATAAGCTGATATCGGGAATCCAAAAAACAAAACAAAGCCTACGGTAGGCTTTTGATGGCATAGTGGACCCTGCTCGCGTCGTATTTCAGCGGCCCGCGTATAAGACCAAACAAGGCACCTCTGCGCAGAGAACTTATCGATTAAGAGGGGTGTAAAAGGCTGCTATGACCTACTGAACGTCGCCGGTTGTCTCATCCTCTATGAACTGACGCAAAATGCTACCTTTCTGGTTGTTGGGGTGGGTGTGGAACTCTTGGACAACGACTTCCATCTTCAAGGGGCCCAATTGCGTGAGCGTCTTGATTACTGCTCGAAACATCAGGGTCCTGCCAGTATCATCCACGTACAAAAAGCGCAAAGACAACCACGTACAAGCAGCGATTCTCGAGTCGGCGCCTTTTGGTCTGGACTTTGAGTTGGATTTGGAGCACGCCAGGATGGCGTCGATATCCGCATCGATAGCTGTATATCGCTGAAGCTGCCCGCCGGAGAACTTTGGGTTGTGGATCATCGTGTTGCGATACAGGACGATGGCTGGTTCAACGGCTTCTCCATAGGACGGCGGTAGGACCAAGCTAGGAGGTGGAACGTAATTGTCGGTGGAGTACCCTCGAGGCTCAGCATAATCTGCGGGAGGTGTATAGCTTGCGAGTTGGTAGCCAGGCGGCGGCGGAGGGTAGGGGTTTAGAGGCGGGGCCTATTGAAGCGTTAATACAGTCACTCAAGCAGAGAAACTTGGGGGGGGGGGGCACAAACATAGTTTCCAGAATCGTGAGTGGGCTGAGGGAATGGTAGTTGCGACATGTACATGAAATGCGGATGCGTGAGTTGCTTCTAAATAGCGATCGATACGCGGTGATGGAGCTGCAGTGCTAATCGCGAAAGCTGTGCGTAACGCCTTGGGGCAATCACGGACTGGCCAGAACATAAGAAAGATTACCAGAGGTTGAAGCAACAATCATCAGTCAACCCGACCAAGCGGCATCCATCGAAATAATCGGGAAGGCGATATCCGTGGAGGACAGAAGTTGAATGCTCCTACTGGAATTCATGCTCCCTCAGTCTGACCGTCGATTCTAACGCGGAACTTGTGTAATAGCGAGTTGGAATCCCAAAAAGGAAATTGATGGCTCCTGCGAGAACACATGCACAGACCAGGTCTGCCAAACGGCGACAGGTAAAATAGCATTCATGCGCAACAACACGCTCAGAAGTAACCCCCACAGCCCATTTTACAGACCGGCCCCGATAGATGGGGTGCTCGCGGCGGCGACAGCTCCTGCGACAGCACCCCAAGCAGGAGTAAGACTACAGTAAGCCACCACGCGCGGGTGAGTACGACCCAGCCCTCCTCGGCGACGATCTTCCGCGCGCAGTCGAGTAGACCCGTGTACGGCTCCTTCCCACCGTCGAAGTCAGCACTCTCGCCCGTGCCGCGGAACTCCATCACCGGTTCCTCAGAGTATACAGGCGGGGGCGGGACCGCGGCGGCGTCGACTTCGGCGACAGACGCGCCGTCGCGGCGCTGCAGCGAGAGGCGGGCAACGAGGACCTCGAGCGGTGTGAGGATCGCGGTGGTAAGTAAGAGGACGGGGATGGCACCGCCGAGTGCGAAGCCGCCCGGGAGCCAGCTTGTGGCGGCACGGAGGATCATGAGAGCCGGGGAGACCAGCGACTTGAGGAGGATTGCAAAGGCAACTCCTGGGGCGAGGTAGAGGCGCAATGGCTGAGCGCGCTCTGCCGGGGAGAGGAGAACGCGCAGCGCGGTGCGTGCGTCGAAGGCGGCGAGCCTGTGGGGCGTGGTGATTGCACTGTGTTTGCGACGGTAGATTAACGAGTGAATGAAGGGACGGAGAGAAGGAAACGCGCCGGTTAGTGATGATCTGCAAGGGAACAAAGAGCAGCGCGGGGATCAGAGACATCCCGAGATATACGACTGCCGAATGGATAAGGCGTCTAACCGAAAGTGAGCAGAATAATCTTACTCGATCGAACAATGCTCGATTGGTCTGGTATAATGATTACGCGGCCATGCCTGTATTGCAATACAGCGAGAAGGGTGAAAGGAACCACGACGACGAGGGCGATTAGGCTGGCGACAATAGTCGGCACTAGCGACACGTTGGCGTGAGGTACCACTACTTCGATGGCCGGCACTCACTGGTTCCCTTGTACAGGCCAGCCCATCCCTCGAGACGGTGGACGCGCTTCATCATCCCGAAATACCCAATGGATGGATCGGTGCGGGGCGCAATACCCGGGCCAGCTTCGTCATCAAGGCGGACCGTACCAGTTTTGGGTGTGTAGTTCGCTCGGTAGCGAATCAGCACACCCGCGAAGGGCATGGTGATCGCCAGCATGAGCGCCATGGATCTTCAGGAAATGAGAGCCGGCGGTCGTCAGAGGGGGGTTCAATCTGGACTCACATAACTGCAGACACCAAGCCTACGACGAGGGAAATGAGGACCACCAAGGCATTGTGCATGGTGGATTGAAGGATACGTGTGAAGGCTGCTGCGCGCTGCGATCCTTTATAATATAATAAGTATAGCCGCCGCCGGCGCCTGTTGGGCGACGCACATTGTGACAAACGCGGGAGCATCCGCTCGGCTATAGCTCAGGTGCCTGATGACTAGTCGCTGACTAGTCACCGACTGTCAAAAATGACTAGTCGCTTTGGGTCGCCGACTGTCCAACACTACCACATATAAAAGCCGAGATAACTGTCGGCAGCGTCGCCATGCACGAAGATTTTGCGACCATATCATGGCGGATGGGCAAGGATCCCAAGGCTAAATGTCGGCGAATACGAACCGCAAGGGCCGCTGAAAAGCCTAGAATTGATAAACATCTGTCTAGAATGATCAGCATCTCCCGATCAGATTCAAGGCTGTTGAATACAGAAGCCGGAAGTTGCTGCGAGTTTGCGGTCAAAACTTCAAAGAGATGGTGGAACGAGATAAGTATGTGGCCATTACCGATATTGAATATTGAATGTCCACTTGTTGCGTGGAAGAAATAGGGCAAACATTAAAACAGATAAGCCACGCGCGGCTTCGTTGGCAGATGCCATTGAATGCCAGGTTCGATTTGTGTTCGGTGAATCCGGCACATCGGATCTCGCAGGACGATAAATATGGTGCGTCGATTCTCACTCCCCCGTCGTCCCCCCCTCGTCCATCGAAATGTCTTCGGACGACATCGAGAAGAAAGCCACCAGCTCCGGTGAGATCGCCGCCGAAAATGTTGTCCACAACAAGGACAATGGCCATATGCATCGCTCCCTCAAGGGAAGGCAAATTTCCATGATTGCCATCGCTGGTACCATTGGGACGGGATGTAAGCAGCTTTATTCACCTCTTTAATTTGGATAGGTTTTAATTTTTGGCAGTGTTTTTGGGTGTAAGTTCTTTGGTCGGCGTTCAGCAGGGATCTCCCTCTTATCATCCATTGCTAAAGTCTGGGAAAGCGCTGGCCAACGGTGGTCCGGTTGGTGCCCTTCTGGGCTACCTCATCGTTGGCATGCTCGTCGGTTTGATGATGTACCCATAACCTTGCAGTGGGTTCCATCGATGTCTGCTGATTGCTCCTTACAGGTACTCTCTTGGAGAAATGATGGTCTGGGATCCTTCCGCCGGAGGCTTCATTGAGTTCTCCACTCGGTATATTGATCCCGCGATGGGCTTCGCCATGGGATGGCAATTCTGGTTCCAGACTGTCATAACCGCACCTGTCGAGATCACTGCCGCAGTACGTTGCGTTCTCGTGTCTGGATCTCGAAATTCTCACAATTTTTCAGTCAATTGTCATCTCCTACTGGGACAAGAACGAGAACCACAGGGCCATCTACATCACCGTCATGTTAATAGGTATCATCCTCGTCAATCTTGCGGGTGTCAAATACTTTGGTGAATTCGAGTTCGGTACGTCCAATCCCTTTTTTTTGTGCACACCCGTTGTTTATCGGCCATTCTAGTTTTCGCTTTCATCAAAATCCTCACCGTCATCGGCTTGGTTATCGTGTTGCTTGTCGTTGACCTCGGTGGTGCACCCGACCATGACCGCCGTGGCTTCCGCTACTGGCGGGATCAGCCATTCAACAACGCGTTCTTCGACGTCGTCCCCGAGTCGAAAGCTCGCTTCCTCGGTTTCTGGGCTGTGCTTACTCAGGCTGCATTTTCTTGTATGTTTCTTCTCATTGAGCCGCCCGCCCAATCTGATCATGTTTCAAGACGGAGGAATGGAGGGTCTCGCCATGATCTGTCTCGAGGCTTCCAACCCCCGTGTCACCATGAGGACCGCTGTCCGCGCCATCTTCTACCGCATTGTCCTTCTTTGTATGTCGCATTTTCGACCGATTCGATCTTCATTCTAACCTCATCCGTAGACGTCTTTTCCATCCTGCTCATCGGCATGTGCGTCAGCCGCGATAACGAACATCTCCTCCAAGCCGTTGCCCAAGGGGCTAGTACCGCCGCTCAGTCGCCGTTCGTCATTATCATCCAGTCCTCTGGCATCAAGGTGCTCGACCACATCATCAGTGAGTAGTACCTCTTCATCTCTATGGTACTTTACTCAAGTCCTTGAAGACGCTGTCGTTCTCACCTCTGCGTTCTCCTCCGGCAACGAATTCCTGTACTCCACCTCGCGTTCGCTCTTCATGCTCGCACAGGAAGGCAAGGCCCCTCGCATCTTCTCCCGGGTGATGTCGAACGGTGTTCCCGTCTACTCCCTTGCTGTCTGCTCCTTGTTCGCCTGCCTGGGATACCTCGCTTGCGGCAAGGAGGGCGCTAACGACGCCTTCAACTGGCTTGCCAACATCACAACTCTCGGATCCATGATCACATGGATGGGTATTGCTCTGGCGCACATCCGGTGGTGTGCGTGCCCTTGAATCCCGACCGCTTCGTTTGGAAGCTCATGCCCCCACAGATAAGGCCATGAAGCTCCAGGGACTTAGCCGCGACGAGCTGCCTTTCAAGTCATGGACCCAGCCCTTCGGTGCATGGGTCGTGCTTGTTTCGTTCCTCGTCATCATCTTCTTCAATGGTACGTCGCTTTATCCCTACTCACCCGCCCGGCTGCTCATGTTTCCTGCAGGTTACACAACCTTCATGACCAAGCCCTTCGACTTCAAGTCGTTCATCTCCGACTACATCAACATCCCCTTCACCGTCATCCTCTACTTCGGCTACAAGATCGGTTAGTCGCTGTGTTCGAGGTTGGCCTTGTTGTTCAAATCTGACTTTTCAAACAGTCAAGAGGACGAGCATCGTCCCGCTCGCCGAGATGGACTGCTCCACGCATTACGTCGAGGACAGTGTTGTGGTATGTCCAACTCTCTCATCACCTGTCCTTGACGCTGACCCGCATCTCCACAGTACTCCAAATACTGATGATGTAGCACCCATATCTGTGTGCAGATACTAATATTCACTCATGATCATCGCGTGTCGGAGGGTCCCCAAGATGCAGTCTAAGCTGATGAGGAACAGCGCCAGGGACAGCAAGGTCAGAAAGCTCTTGGGAAGGGAAGGATCTGGCAATTAAATATCGTTGATACTGAATTTCTGTTTGTTCTTCTTGGATATGTTTACAAGCCGTATTTACAAGTGATACAACTACATGAATTTTTGCAAGAACCAAGTACACGAGGAACAGTGAACATACGTGTTTTTGTACTTGCTCTTGCTCCACTGGGGAAACTGAAGAGAAACGAGTTGAGGTACAGCAAAAATGATTGGAGTGGGATTCGAACCCACGCCCTTTCGGACTAGTATGTGTGTGAGCACATGGTTTACATCTGAAGCGATGCTAATCCTGAAACTAGCGCCTTAGACCACTCGGCCATCCAACCGTTGAACCTGGGATAAGAACCACCGCTATGTCGTTGGTAAATGTCTACCTGAACAAGTTCAAATTAGCCGAAAAAAGATTTATCGACTGTCATAAATCTCGTGGAGTCTGATTATAAGTGAGACTAGAACTTCGCAGAAGTTTTCAGTACCTCTGCACCATCGGTGCAAAGTGGAACAAAAAGCATTCGTCTATACTTTGGTCCGGATCTTGAAAACGAAGTGAATGGAGGCCTTCCTTCAGTGGAGCCGGCTAAAGTCTAGGCGGGTGGAGTTTCTCTGAGTCCCTTAAATCCTCTGTTCGGGCTACCTAGTTATTCGTACAAAATTTTCGTAAAGTCGGTTCCACGTCCTTGAAGATAGTTTACAGCTAATGTCGGAACCGAAGGCGCGAGCGAAATTTCTTTGTTTTGGTAAGTTTTCGAAGAATTGTTTGTAACTCAATTAGTTCTGCACCGATTCAGATGAAATCTAGGTAGATTTGACGACCTAATTCATATGCAATTAGTGATAGAAAGCGATTTATGAAAATATTATTTATTAGGTAATCTGTGTGTTTGGACCACTTTTGTGCCGAATGTGGTCTAGCATGTCCAAAACATGTTCCAGTAACCTAATATTTTGGGAGGGACAACATATATACCTGATTAAACATGTGATAGAGCCAGAATTCTATGAAATCACGAGATAAATGTAATCCTTACAATATTTCTGAATGCCAAACCTGCCAAATGTATCCAACAGAGCTACAAAGAATGTAACCAAATTATCCGTCTTTTTGGCTCTATCACATGTTTAAACAAGTATATATGTTGTCCCTCCCAAGATATTAGGTTACTGGGACATGTTTTGGACATGCTAGACCACATGCGGCACAAAAATGGTCCAAACACACAGATTACCTAATAAATAATATTTTCATAAATCGCTTTCTATCACTAATTGCATATGAATTAGGTCGTCAAATCTACCTAGATTTCATCTGAATCGGTGCAGAACTAATTGAGTTACAAACAATTCTTCGAAAACTTACCAAAACAAGGAAATTTCACTCGTGCCTTCAGTTCCGACATTAGCTGTAAGCCATATTTCACCAAGTACGTTCTAGCGAAGTGAAAAGAGAGCAACGTGAGTAGACTCTTGTAGCGGATTCAAACGTGGCAGATTTTTTACCTGTCGAATGGCTCTGGTTCCACATATTTTACGCGGCAGCTGAAGCGATGTCCGACGCCGGATGCATTAGTTTTTACCCGCCTTGTGGTAGTGCACCTTCGTTAACTCGTGGAATGACTCGGGTTCAGTCATACTGACTGTGCTGCCTGCACGCGGCGCGACATGCAAGAAAAAAAAAGCAGATGCGTACTCATCCTAGATCTTTACTTCCGTGAATTGAGGCCACCCGAAACTTTGGCAACGGCCCAAATTAGAGTTCAGGGTTGTACCGAGCGAAGCGGATATTGCCTCGCGGAAATAACTGAATATCGGCAAGCAAGAACAACGGTAAATACATTTATTATAGATTTCCTCCGTATCCAGTTCGGACAAACGTGGGGTGGGGTCTTCCCGTTTTCGGACAGCGCAGGAGCGGGGAGGTCGGATGGGGCCATATGCGTAGGTTTTTCAGCCCTAAAAACGCCATTCTTCCCGCCGCTAGCTGCGGACGCAACTCGAAAGGCCAGGCCTTGTAGAATGTATCTTCCGGTCGGGATTATGGAACGTAAAACGCAGTCGGTGGGCCCACTTGCGCCAGCCAGCCCTGCCAGAGCTGCACAACATCATGCGGGGCGTGTGGTATGCTCTACACGCACATAAGCAACATATCGGAGATCGTCTGAGGGAAACGTACTTTCAACCACCCAAGCACGGCTCGTACCTCGGACGGCACGCGAGAGTACATGAATCGCGGCTCGCGCAAATCGTCGAGCAGCTCGGGCGAAGGAATCGCCTGCGCAAGGTGGCGGGTCCATTTGCGCCGTATATATTGGTATAACCTGCTAGCTGTGAGTTAGGCCGCACATAAAATGGCCGTAGCACGGAAATCGACGCACAGATCGAGATGTTCTGTGTTGTCCATGAATTCTGCAATGTAGTGTATGCATCCACGCACGATCTCCGCATGATATTTCCCTGGCTCGATCCAGAACGGCAGCGAGCGGTGGATATCCACGAGAAATTCCCTGGTAGAGGGCTGAGAAATGCGCACCCTCTGCAATGGGGAGGATGTCCGGGGGTCGGGGACATCGACCAGAGAGTGCATGTCGCGCAGGGTCGCGCTCACCTCTCCAGGTTCGACACCGATGAGCATCTCCAGTTCCCTTTGCGGAAGCGGCGCAAACAGCACGACGAGGGGTCCCAGGATTCTCAGGAGAGCCGCGGGATTGGGACTCGTGGAGAGTACGTGGTGGCAGAGCTGGTCGGTCGGCGATAGGGTCACCTCAGAGGCTGAGACGGCAGCGACAACGACCTCCGTCAGGCGCTCGGCCGGCCGCCCAGAGTTGTCATCCACATATTTGAGGACGGTCGCGGGATACAGGAACTGACCGCCGGACTTTTGTACGATGAGCTCGATGACGTCCTCGGATGGCCACGGGTCTGGGATTCCAACCATCGCATGCTGGTGGTATTGTCGGATGGTGGCAAATTCGCTCCGCAAAAAAGTCCTGATGTCCGTGTCGGATATGAACACGTCCAGCGGGATGCGAGTGGAGAGTTTGCGGTAGACTGGCGTGTCAAACGTGACCTGAAGATGTGGTTGTAATCGACTCGTGATGAGGAAACACAGGGGAAGTCGATGGACGACGATGAGCTGTGCAATGAGGGTCAAGATACGGTGTTGCATCTCGGCGCTCTCACAAGCATCAAGACCGTCAATGACCACGAGCGTTGGAATCGGAGGGTGGCAAATCATGTTGAATGGCTCAACGATGAGCTTTTGGACTTGCACCTCGAGCGAGTGCGTAAGAATTGAGGGATTGACCTGGATTGCCCGAGATAATGATGCACGCAAGCCTGGGATCGCGCCGGCAAGTTTATATGCAATGGTGGGGAAGAGGAGTCTTCCATCGCTGAGATCTCCTTTCCCATGCGAAAAGAAAAAGGTCGCCCCAAGCTGCCCGCTTTGAGCACAGTATTCAGCAACCGTCTGTGAGATAGCAGACTTTCCGGAGCCTGCTTCCCCGTGGACCCACAAGACGCGCGGACCGTGCAGCGCGTTCTTAGTCCAGGAAAGAATTATCTCGAAGACCACTTTGCGTGTTTGTGGGTGGGCACGCGGGGGCGGGTACCGCTCAATGGAATCATAACTTGAGGACAAGTTAGAAGATTTCGTGACAGCAAATAAGGCACACTAACGACGCCCCGATGGCAATCGCACTGTGGAGTAAATAGAGGCCTAGGATCGGTTAGTATCAATGCGTGTCGAAGCAACTGACACTCACCGTCTTCACCAGTATACTGATCAGGGTGGTTTGGGAAGCTGAGTTCTCGAGGGCTTGGTGTGAGAGGAGGCGGTGAATGCTGAAAACTAGGCGGGGATTTCTGGAAGGTCATTGGAACTGGCATGAAGGATCGACGGCCAAGATGAGCTATATGACGAGGTATTAGTATTATACGGCACGGCGGAGGATGATTTCAACCGGTTGTCGCGGCTGTGCATGAATTTCTCAAGCGTCGAACATTTTTGAGTGACTAATTTGGACATGGCGTTGATATCATTCAGTGACGAAATGGTGGGACAAGATATAGATAGAGGCTGATAGAGGGCAGTGCCTGGTCGGCGGGCAAAAACTCGGAGCAATTCAAAGTTCCTTGGCCAATTGATCAGATGCATTCCCCAGGATAGAAAGCAGATGATAACAGTCCTGAGATAATATTAAGCTTGCGAGCGGCGAGCAGTGACTCAAAAACAGTCGGCATCATCGGATTCGTGGGACGTTGCAAGCTGCCACGTGCCCACATCATAGCCGCGGTGATGTCCGGATCATTACCAATACTTAGTTCTCGTCTTTTTACGTTTCCTTAAAATCGTGTTCGGTTCGCTGTTCGCTGACTTTTATGGCAGGCAATGCATAACGAACACTGAATTGACGCCAAGACCCATGCTGGACGCAGTCTGGAGACAGATATCGGCTCCATTACCCGAAGCCCTCCACGGCTTGACGATCCGGAACTCTCTATTCAGCTTGAACGACTGACACCTGTGTATTCAACCACCCGGATGAACCGTTCTTGACGCACGAATCTCTCTCTCACCAACTTATTCATCGCCAACTTGACATTTAATGTTGATTAACGTTCTAGCAAGCCGACCCTGGGTGGTACCGCATGATCCTTGAGAGCTCTCCAGATTTAAATTTACGGGGCCCAGCTGCCAGCAAAAGGACCTAACTCCTCATGTGGTCGTATTCCTCCGTTCTTAGCGAATTTTGAGCCTCCGCATCCGGTAGTCGATCCTCGGATGGGCAAGTCAGTCGAATGAATCAACATCACATCAAGCCATTGACCTCCATCGCGGTCACCGTCACTCTGGCCTGCTTTTTTTGTCGTCGGACCTGAAGATCCCGCCCACCGACCTCCTTGATATTTCCATTTTCATCTCGCATTACAGCTTCTTATGTCTTCGAATCATCGGACGAGACCTTACCCGAGTCGATGCTTATGCATTCTCAGGCTGGCTACCCATACTTTATCGGACCGCCTCATGCATGGTGCAGTGGCTCAACTCTCAACATCATGATCACCCTTCAACGTCACTGTCCTCTGTCGTTGCTCCTTGCCGACCTACTTCTGAATCCGCAGTGGCATCATTGGGCACTGCGGGGCTGGCCCGCATTTATCATCAATTAATCAACGGCGGCTCGTGCAGGTGGGCACAACATCAACAGAACATGCTATCCAAGCGAGCACTAGCTAATAAGCAACGGCCCCCGAACAACATGTCAGATCATTATCAAGCCCATTCGGACGTCCCTGAAGTATGGCCTACATAGGCCTACATAAAGACCCGAGGTCAAAGGGGGCTTATGTACTTGGGCCTTGGCTCTGCTCAATCATGACGATGGTCTAACTGCATAATCCAGAATTTGATTCCCCCGTCCCGGATCAAATCTCGACCTCCTCCACCAATATTCCTCGGGCAAGTCCTGTGGAAGCCGACAGATTACCCTGGAAAAAGACGATTGCAGACTTCAAGAAAATCAATACAAAGGACTCTTCTGGAATAATAACAGAGCAAGCCCTGGACATGCGGCACACCATGATTCGTGCGAGAACGCACAGCAAAGTGCAGACTCTGCTTTCAAGTTGGTCACTCTCCCAATTCAATGATTTTAGAGGTGTATAACGCAGAATCCTGAAAACCCGGTGAGGTGTACGTTCCAGTCTTTGCAGTCCGCGTTGTTCATACATATCTGTCGCTGTCGATGCCAAGACTCGGAACAATGCGGAACCTCACCCGAGAATCAACGCTTGGTTTGCTTCCAACTTATAATCTGCTTAACCGCCCCCATCGGTCGAGGTGGCCTGGAGATAATTGTCATTCTGTGTCATGGGCGAGTAGATATCAATCTGCCCAGGCTTTACGCAAAGTGGCGCCTAGATTCTTACTTTACTCGTCCTTTTATTATACATTTATTTTAAATTGTCTTCTATCGAGCGCCTACAACCACTGCTAGGGACTTTCCCACCCGTTTTTCCTTACCAGGTTCGTCGGCCGAGATCCTCCAGCCATTTGGACTTTGCACTTCCAGATCAGAATGACTATATTTTGCAGCCCGAAGATTAGGTATTCGTTGACGATTTCATCTTCAACCATTTAGAACGCGGCAATTGATCAAAAAGACGTCTGATCATATTATTCGACACGACCGATCCCAAAAAGCCTTATACATACAGCACCAACCCAAAGAAATACAGACATCGATAAATACCAAGGCTCGAGAAACATTAGTTCCTTTTTGTGGATCCGTATAAGCCGTATAGATATTGAATTTTGAATTTCGGGACCCAGGCGATGCTCATGCGATAGCGATGTCTCCCCCAAGGAAATTGAGGGAAATCATGTAGTCAAGCACGAGCCCACCCCAGACAATCCAGCCCAATTGGCCGTTCCGATTAAAATTTGCTGTGCGTTCCGGTCAGCCCAGGAATTGCGCGAAAGAATGGCAACATACTCCAACAGCTCTTTGGCACGTCGAGGTCGACGGTCCGGGATTGCCATACGAGGTGCAGGACCGTGCCGCCGACGGAGACGACAAAGTAGGGCGTCCCTTGATTATTGAGTATGCCGGCGACTGCGAGCATAGACACAAAGGTGACACCGCATACAATGAGCAGGGGCCGAATCCAGGTTCCCCAGAGGATTGCGGTAGAGCGCACATTCATCTTGACGTCGTCCCGGATGTCTTGGCAAGCATAAATTGTGTCTGTTATATGCATCAAGAAAAGTGTGATTGTGAGACGACGCCGCCGACGTACCATATAGCATGGTCCAGCTATTCGAGAAATTTTGAAATTAGTATGGCAGTCGAAAGAGAACAAATTTTGCGCTCACCACCAACAGCTCGCCATTGCCACCAAAAAGACTGGATAGTTAACTGCCTTGGAGATTGAAATCCACGCGGTGACGAAGCCAAAATTCATAGCAAAGCCGAGCCATGCTTGGGGCCAGTGGGTAATGCGTTTGAGAAGAGGGTATATCGCGAATCTAGATTACATCGGGATTAGAAGGGTACATGCACTCGAGAACGGCCGGAACTCACAATGGCAAGAGCTGGGAAAGCGCTACCCATAATCTACGCATCATTGTCAGCTGGCCCGAGCAGAGACCAATTAAATTTGCGCACGCTAAGCCACTCTCCGTAAAATATAAAAAGGTCACTCCGAGAGCGTACTGCATGATTAGGTATGTAGTGGCCGCCAGCACGGACACACGCCCGCTAGCGAGTGGGCGGTGCTTAGTCCTCTCTGTGGGACATATTCGGTCAGGTGTACGAGGGCCGGCCGAAGAACAGGACTAACCAACACCAGCATCCATTTTGCGGTCGAAGATGTCATTTATGGTGCAAGCCGAGCTACGTAGGATGAATGCATGAAGCAAAGCTTTGGCCAGACTGATCAAATAAGTGCCAAAAGGAAGGCCCGTCGTATATGCAGCCATAGTCAACCCCCACGCTGAAAACGGGGATCAGTCTATGAAATTATGAAAGTGGTCGAGGAGTATACCGAATGGCCAAAACATTAGTATGGTACCCGTGGGCTGGGCAGAAAAGTCAGCTTTGCCATTCGTAAGTTGTGGTTGTAAATACCTTTTCGATTCGGATTAATTCCAAGTACGGCCGATATGCCTCGGAAACGAGACCAAGGGGAAATCTGGGAGCAGGTTTAGTGTACTCGTGGTGAGTGATCAAAAGGGTCGTTTCTTTGGGGGCGGTCGTGTGATCCATTGGAGAAGACAGCGAGTGAGGCGGGAGGAGGTGAGACGATGGGAATGCCTACAATTTCTGCCCTGTATTTAAAGCTTTTTCTAGCCCGAAACAACAGGCCTCTGCTGAGACACATTATCTTGAGCCGGATAATGGTGATCAGAATTTAGCAGTCGTCTCGAGACATCCCAATGCCGAAACAGTCAACATTCGCAAAGCATTAAGATGGATCTCCGCTATATTTGCCGGACTTGGCTAGATGAGATCGCAGTACGGACACCAAACAACCGAAAACGATGATATCAAGGGTGGGCCGCGTTCTAATGCAATAGCAGAGGACGTGCAGCTGACCAAAATCATCAAATGGCGGCGGCGGAACACTAAACGACAGGTAGCCGTAATCCTGCGCGTCCTAGATCGCTGAGCGCGCGAGGGCACCGGGATATGAAGTTAAGGTTGACATAGATAGTCCTCGCTTGGGCACTTCTGGCCTATATCGGGATCATGCGCGCACCAGGATGACCGCAACATCCTGAGAACACGGAGCGTGTGCTGCACTGGGGATCCCGATGGCTGAGTAGATTAAGCTGCCGCCGGTTTCTCCTCGGTGTACCAGGTCCCAAGTACGAGTGCGGGGCTACCGTGCGAAACGGTGCCGAACAATATTGCACTGCTGTGCTCGAACCCAGAAGATATTAGGGATTAGCCAGGAGTGAAACACACCGACAAGTCTGAAACGACTCACTAACGCCGGTGCACAGAAAATTGACCGGTTACTCTTGCGTCTCGGAGGCGAACATAATGCCTGCCTGATTTTGCCTGCAAACACTTCCCAGTGATGAAGCTACGCGAAATACTCGGGGTATTCCTCCCGATTCTCCCGAATCGGACGCCGCTGAAATTTGTGTCAAATCCGAGACAGCTCTAGGGCGGCGATGGAACGCTTGGGCTTTAAAAGTCAATGATGACACGCTGAAGTGCGGAACGGCGGATAGAGTTCACGCCACGCTGCGGTAGTCGTTAACCATTCCAGAGAAAATCTCGAAGCACGAGGAAAGTCCGAGATACCCGGATGATCCGACGGGCCACCACCTAAATTGCGGAACCGGGATGTAACCAAAGGTCTGGCGGTGCGAAAAATGGCGCATCCCGCTGCGCTCGGGGCCTTGTGGCCCTGGTTCTGCGACAAGGCCACGGGTGACAGACGGTGGCCGAGCTGCGAGGGTGAGGATCGACGATCGTAATTTCCGCACTGTTGAAGGATCGAGGATACACAGCGAACGGAAGCGAACCAAGACCCCGATAGTCTGCATAATGGGTCCTCATCGAGCCTTTCTGCTATAAATCGACGCAGAATTGTATCGGGAAGGCTATTGCAAGTGTACATACGTGAGAAGTTAACCAACTACAATATCATCTTTGGCCTCCCCGCCGCCGAAATACTCTTCGACGAGCGCCTTCTTCCGCAGAGCCAGTAATATGGCCTCCATTTCGTCGTGGGTAGGCAGTTTCGGTGGAAGTAAGATCTCGGGAGTAAGAAATGGGATGTAGGATGCCGCCGCTCGGACATGGATCAGGGTTTGTTCGGCTTCCGAGGGCGAGTCCCCTTTGACCCGCTTGACATCTTCAGGCGGGGGCATGTCCGAGTCATCATCCCCGTCACCAGCTTTGCGTTTCGTACCACCGTGCGAGGAGTCGGACGACGTCAATGCTGAGGTACCTTGTCTAGGAAGAACGGGTAGGGGGCTGTCAGCGGGGAGGCTCAACGCGTTCCGCAGATTCGAGCAGGCTTCCTCCCAATCTGACCCTGACGTCAATGAGTATTCAACAATCAGAACAATATAGGCACCTTCATTCTCTGCTTCGCTTTCAAATTGCAGCAGAGAGCCGTCATTTTCCTGAAGATCGCCATAATAGGCGGGCCCTTGTCCCATGAACTTTTTGTAGAAGGCGAGTGCTTGATTCTCCTCATCCTCTTCTTTTTTCCGACTTTGGAATAATTCCCGAACACCAGGGAGCTCCTTGGCTCGGCCAAAATACCTGGTGGCAGGGACTCAGAAATGCGGAACGTTCGAAAAGCTTGCCACATACTTGTATCCCTTTGTACCTGGCACTTCTTTCCCGTCGTCGTCCAGCATCGCAACATTTCTGCGGTAGTTCGCTGGAAATAACGTGAGTCTGGGGGACGATTGAGTATTTAAGACAACTCACCGCCGCCAAGCGCAACGATCTGATTCTCCCAATGCCGCTTGTCTCGCATGAGTTTATTGATCTCGTCGTTGATATCGCGGATTTCATAGTCGCTCAAACCAGCTAACCAAAGGTCAGCGTAACGACCATGGATGGGCCTGGAAGCTCACCGTCTTGGATTTTGGCCACTTTTCGGCTGATTTCCCGCAGTAACTCGCCTCTCCATCGCTCACATTCGCGTAAACTTTTGCACGCGCTGGCCATCCTGGGGCGACGATCTGAGCGAGTCCCGAGCCCAAGCTCGGCCGCTTGGGCCTCCCGGAACCGGTAGAGCATGGACTGGGCCTTTTCTTGATTACGAGCCTGCATACATCACATGGGTTAGCTGGGACAGACAGCATGGCTGGACGCGCGGGCTTGCCATGTTGTGCAAGTCAAGAGCAAGTTGATGTGACAGTCACGTCACGTCACGGGGGCCAACCAAGCATGAGCATACACCTCTCACCGCAGCTACCAGTTGGCATGCCGCATTCACACGATCGCGACCAGTCTGAAGCCGAGGAAGGTACTATACGGTGAATAGCCCTTGAAACCACTCAATCTCCAGTCAGAACAAGTCCACTTTTCGAATGTCATCACGACTTTCAGAAATTATGCTCAGTATTCGGTACGTTGATCAAGGCAATCGAGTATTGCAGGCCTGACAGTTATCAGCTCTCCGCAAACAATCGGCGCAGGAAAGATTTTTTCACCTTGCCTAAACCCGATCAGGAACTATTGGCGGCACTGGGTTACAAAGCAAAGCTCGACCAAGTAGATGTGGCCATCTTGGCCAACGCAGACTTTTTGTCCGAGGTGGTTTCTGATCCAGAGATATTCGGTCACGATCTTGGATCTGTAGATGAATCAGACCCTCCTATGGAGTCTGACTCGCCAGTGAATGGCGCGGTGGGTCATTCTCACGAAAACTTAATCCCAGGTGGGCTGGTTGACTTGGGAGTGCAGCTGTCCTCACCCCAAACAGGTCATTCGCACTCCCATGGCCATACTCATTCTCATTCACATGATGGCCCTCGGAACCGACGACGCTACAAGCCCACGGACTTTGATATGGACAAGCTGCGAAGTACGCTCAAACAGTTTGTGCGTGATTGGAGTGCAGAGGTGAGCGGTGTTCTCATTTCCGTGGTACGCGTTGACGTTCTCCTGAATCTGCCAGGGGCGAGACGAGAGGGAGGCATGTTACAAGCCAATGAAAGATGCCCTTCTGCTCCACTTTTCCGACGTTCCCGCCCCCGAGAGGTACGTCGCCTGCGTGGCTTTCATCATTCTGTTGGCCCATCAAATGCAGAGGTCGCGTTCGCGTGCTCGTTCCTGGCACTGGGCTCGGGAGACTGGCGCACGATGTTGCTGGATTGGGTGAGCCTACACCTAAATTCAATTGCCATCCATCAGAGTAAATTCGTGGTAGGCTTCACCTGCCAGGGAAATGAATTCTCGCACTATATGCTTCTTTCTTCGCATTTCATCCTCAACCGGTAAGACTAATCATCTACTCCTGTGATTCAATATTCATTCTGCAAAATCAGAACGACCGAGATCAACGCGTACACAATCTATCCATATGTCCACTCTTTCTCCAATGTCGCCTCACACGAGGCCCTGATGCGTCCAATAACCATACCAGACGTTCTTCCATCCGATCTGCCTGACGGTGTCAATTTCTCCCTGGTAGCTGGTCAGTTACTCGCGATCAGCTCCTTCCTCCCACTTGAACACCACGTTAGGCGACTTTGAGGAAATCTACGGCACGCAGAACGACGCAAGTGAACCCCAATCTGGGCAATGGGACGCAGTGCTGACGTGTTTCTTCATCGACACGGTACTTCTTTTCTGTCCTACCTCTTTTCCTTTCGAAATACTCACCCCCGGCTCACTCAGGCGAAGAACATCGCCAATTATCTCCGCATCATCCACAGCATCCTTGCGCCAGGCGGGGTGTGGATCAACATGGGTACGTCCCGCCGTCCCGCGGTATGAGGCTATTATCTGCAACACGCCCGGGCAGGCCCGCTTCTGTGGCACTGGGAAAACAACACCACGAACGACCCGTCGATCGAACTCAGCCTCGAGGAGGTGAAGGCCCTTGCACGTGCGATTGGGTTCCGTATATCGGTCTGTGGCTTGGTTAGTGGAGACCTCGGCACCTCATAACAAATCTTGGTAGAATGAACACACAATCGACACGACGTACACGAGCAATGCCCAGGGCATGCTGGGGTATGTTTATCATGCTGCGTTTTGGACGGCGACGAAGGTGTAGATCTCTCGGCATCAAATAAAATTCCAGTCAGTGTTGAGCGTATGGATTTTCTTTCCCCAACAATATTTCTCACCACAAGAGACCGTCTCGCCGTTCCTCCCGCCGCGCTCGGGGGATGATCCTCCATTGGTTGCTCAAGCTCTTTCGGTATTTCCCGCTCTTTTTCACGCTTCATCGGAGTCGGCTTCTGCAGGCCGGGCAAAGGCTGACATGGCCGGAAATCCGAGGTCGATCTGGTATCCTTCGAAAATGACATTGCCGAACAATCGGCCGACCCCCTGCCGTGGAAAGTGTATCCAATGTGCCCTGCCGTTCTCGAGCCTTCAAGGTACTTAGCGTCAGCTCGGTGGACTAATCGGCCGCTCCGTTTATCCATGAAGTTAATTCTCAACCCCCAAGCAGTAATCACTCTGAACCTCACGCCGGTCAGTAGACGCTGCAAATCGACTTTTCCTGGCACAACCGCATCGTCCTTATCCCGCAATATTGAGTCAATACGGAGTCCTCTGTGCTTTTCATATTTCATGAGTTTAGACCATTGTAAGAATATGTCACTGGAAGTTGAATACTGAGGACCTCAGGTTGGTCCATTACGCGGGATCTTCTTTGTTCACCGGTGGGATCCTTTTCGCTCAGGCTTGTCAGCTCTGGTTATCTGCGAAACGGAAGTACAGAAACTCATGCGGTTTCTCGCTTGCGCCGGGGCCGCCACGGGTTGCACACGGCGGACTACCCGTAACCGGAACGCCGTTCTCCGTTATACCCCCACATCAGCCTACTTCAATATAAAAACACTGCATCAGCGCCGTGTGGGATTCCCTCTAATTCCCTCCCACCGCAATGGAAGTCGACTCATATGCAATCGCTACCTCCTGGCTGAAGTCCTTCGGAGAGGCCCTCGAAGCTGGGGACCTGGCTGGCGCGATATCTTGCTTTGCTCCAGACGGCTATCTACGAGACGTCCTCACCTTTACTTGGAAGAACCGCACACTGGCCGGCCGCGCGCACATTGCGGCATACATGAAGGATACGCTCAAGCCGGCGTCGATAGCTCAAGTCAAGCTTGACACCAGGGCGAATCTGACGCCCGAATTCGGCCACATAACGCATGCTGCATCAGGCGTGTCCTCCGGATTCACCTTTGAGACTGCAGTCGGCCCTGGTCAGGGCTACTTCTCATTGGTGAAGAATGAGGCCGGTGAATGGAAGGCGCTCATGGTGTTTGTCACGCTCGCAGACATCCGCGGCCATGAAGAATCTGGACCCGAGAAGGGAGTGTATGGCGGACATACGCTTGCATGGCACGATGTACATCGCGAGCGTCGGGAAGCAATCGAGACCAATCCGCATGTCCTCATCAGTGCGCGTTTATCTATCGTGCACTTCTAGCGACTGAATTAAGGCAAAGTTGGTGGCGGACAAACCGGTTTGAACGTAGGAGCCAGATTTCGACAAATGAATATCCCCAGTCTTATCATCGAGACTAATACCCGTATTGGAGATAATTGGAGGCAACGGTATCCAATGTTGACTCTGCATACGATCAAGACTCAACACACAAGTAACCTTCGATTCTCTATCTATCAGCTCTTAATTGATCTTTTTCCCTTTCAGTGTTGTATCAATCCTATCCCGATAACTGGCCAACGTACACACCGCGGAATAAACTGGCGGATTGGCTCGAACAGTACGCCGTCTCTCAAGATCTAGTTATATGGACAAACTCTCGCGCACTTCCCACACCAACTTATGATTCTGCCTCCAAGCGATGGACCGTAATCATTGACCGCGCGGGCGAGAGTATTACACTCCATCCAACTCATATCGTCCTCGCTTCGGGTACGGTGGGCACTCCGCGGGTCCCATCCATCCAAGATGCCCACGTCTTCAAGGGAACGAAGATCCATTCTGCGGCGTACAGTGGCGGACGGGAATTCATGGGCAAGCGCACGCTCGTCGTTGGTGCCGGCAATAGTTCCGCGGATATCTGTCAGGATCTCGCCTTTCACGGTGTCCCGGTTACCATGTTACAGCGTTCTTCGACATGTGTGGTGTCGGCTGACAATGTCGCGCGAAAGTTGGAGCGACTCTGGCCGGCGGACGTCCCAACGGACGTGGCGGATTTTAAGGTGCAGGTCATGCCATATGTTTTGCTTCGGGAGATCGGCAAGGCCACCACGGAGTATGCGTGGGCGGAGGAGAAAGAGACACACAAGGGATTGCGGGAAGCTGGGCTGAGTCTTACGATGGGGAAGGATGGGAGCGGCCAATACCCTATGATCTTTGAACGTTTCGGAGGTGGGTGCTTTCTTGATAAGTAACTCGCGGACATGTACTGAAATCTGAATTTAGGTTACTGTGAGGACTATCACAGCTCGAAACCACAAACTCTGATTTTTTTTTTTTTTTTGGTAGGGCTCGACGTCGGAGTCGCAGAATTCATTCGTACAGGCAAAGTTAAAATCAAGCAAGGCGTCGAGATTGCCCGGTTTACCGAAACCTCTGCTGTGTTTATTGACGGTTCATCACTTGAGATCGACGCCGTAATATTTGCGTATGTCCTCTGGTTTACTTTGTACTAGGCCAAGAACATAACTTCCCGCCCAGGACATCCTACGAGAGCATTCGTGAAACCATGCGTGGATTATTCGGGGATGCTGTGATTGACCAGACGAGCATTGTTTGGGGAGTTGACGAGGAGGGGGAGCTCAACGGATGTTACTGCGCATCGGGACATCCTGGGGTGAGCGACAATAGTTCCATTTCTAAACACCCTCCGTCGCTGAAATACATCTTACAGCTCTGGTACGCCGCCGGTGATTTTGGAATCTCACGCTTCTACTCGAAGCAGTTGGTGAGGTTTACGTCTGCATCCAATTCTTTTCAGCGCTCAACTATCTCCGTAGGCACTCCAAATCAAGGCCATTGAATTGGGCCTCCTGACATTGTGACTTGACACATTTCAAGATTCTTGCACTGAAGCGTGGTGGATGTTCATGAATGACAAAGTGCCTGATACATACTCGTGTACCGAAGAATGAGCTGAATTGTGTTCGGCTTTGGAATATCCGTATTGAGAATCCCCACAAACCTGTCGACCGTCCTGGATTCCGGTACAGGCCAGGGCTCACCATCCTTTTACCGCAGAAAAGAGAGACTTCATTGCGGATCAGTGCCGATGAAAATAACAGGTCCATTGCTGTTTTTATACTGATCATGCATTTTTGGTGCGTTGGACTTCAAGAACTTTGTATGAGATGCAAGATAAGACGCAAATAATATAAACTTGAACTCAACTTCGACCAAGTTTTACTCGAAACTCCTTGAACTTAAAGAATTTGTACAAAAAAGAGCAGTGAGCAAGGAGTTGGCCGAAGTGTCATGACCCTTCCCTCGCTTTTTAGGGTTCAATTGCAGTGCAAGTTTAAAAGGTCTTGCTGGCACCATCCTGGTTCGAACCTGCCTGCCAGTTTGGACCTGGTAAGCGAGCCTAAAAAGAAAGGACCTCAGCCTGTTCCTAACCGCCATGGCAATTTTAGGTGCTCACCTTGGTGTTCAACACGATGCACCGTGCTCTGGCCAACACAAAACCCAATTTCAAGCATTTCCCGGTGCCGTGTTCCGGCGCCACTGGCTCTTTTTCGACCGTTCCGTTGGACTTGCCCTCAAAAACAAAAACGAGTGCCTTCGAGTCTCGCGCGGGACGCTGAATCGCCATGCTCATTGCTCTCATTTTTTTTCGGCTTGAACTTTTCTGCCCGTCATGATTCATCTTTAGTTTGTCTCTTCTCTGTCGGTCATCTTGTTCACGATCGCTCGAGCCCTCCTCACTCTGGTGCTTTCATCTTGCCGCCCATCCCTATCGCACAAATATGCATACTTACCATCTGCTTCGCCTTTCCGTTGCTGAATTTCTTGCTCGATAAATGCTGCATAGTTGCCTTTCTTTCTTTTATCGTTCCAGCCAAAATCATACTCACCAAATTCCACATACCCCTACGCGCCGGCAACTATCCTCAACTCCAAGCCCGAGAGAAATGATGCGGCGATGACCAATGAACATTTCGCACACAGCGTTTCGATTTCGGTCTGATGGGATTTCATTATTCCCAAGGACAAAGTGGGTACACGGATCTCTGGTAAGTTTCAATTGAGGCCTGGGCGGTGTTTTCCTGACGAGTTCTAATGCTGTGGCACAGCTATCCAAGCTGTCCCAGTGCGGGCCAGGCCCCCGGCAGTTTTCAGTTCCCCGAATATTGCAGCTCGACGATCTTGACGGTGGGTCATCGTCGCATCGCAACATCCCAATTAGCTGATTTGCAGTGACTGCGATGTTTCCTCAGCTCGTTGCCTGGAAACAAGATTTAAAAGACTTCGGTGGTGTTGCCACTGTTGTGGCACACTGAATATGCGGCCGGGCATTCTTACCTGCCAGATGTTAACCGAGACTGAAACCTCTTCATCCACTCTGCGCCACTGACCTTTCGGACCATCCGTCCCGACACGATTTTGCATTGTATCGCACTGCCTCACCATACATCACGCCAGAATGGTGTTTTGGCTTGAGATCCGACCAGGCTTTTACATGCCTAACAGATGGTCTCCGCAGAGTAAGCTGTTATTCTGCCGGACTGACAGAGTCCGATGATATGTTTCTGTCGCACCCGGTCGATAAGCCAACAAACACTTTCATTCGATTCACACGTTTTGGATAGAATCAGTTTCGCAAACGCCCGAGTATAAAGCGACATTGCTCGCCGTGGTCAACATTCACCGTATGTTTTCCTCACTTGCACCACCCACCGTGTCCGATGCACCGGCTCAATCTTCTTCCCGTCCGCGTCGGGAATTGAAGAAGGCATTACTAATCGGGATCAATGGCCTCTCGTCACCCACCGTGGACTATCGTTTGTTGGATGGCCCACATCGAGATGTGGCTGAAATGAAATGTTTACTCACGGGAACTTACGGATACCAAGAAGAGGATATTCAAGTGCTTGTGGATGACGGTATCGCAGGACATATGCAACCCAACAGGCGAAACATAGTGAGCTGATTCGCCTTTTCGTCGTCCATACTGTCTGGATTAATTGGTGCGTTGAAGATGTCCGCTATTGATAATCTTGTACATGACACGCAAAGGGGAGACAAGTTATTTTTCCACTGTAAGCCTTTACCATTGTTTGGCCTTGGACTGGGCTCACTAGGACGAAGATTCTGGGCATACGGTGCAGGTGCCGAGCAGCAATAATACGGAGGAGGACGGCATGGATGAATGTAGGTACCGACTGGACCGTGCAAGCATATCATGACTCATCCTCACATTTCAGGTCTTGTTCCTTTAGACGGAGAGGATCGCATGATCAAGGATAACGTTAGTTCGAGCCTTTTGCACATGATAATGGGAGTTCACCTGGTTTGTTACATTAGGAATTGCGTGCCCATCTGGTAGACCCATTACCCGTCGGCGCCTCCCTGGTTGCTATCTTCGACTCCTGCCATTCCGCGTCGCTGCTTGGTTAGTATTTGACTCTGTGGATTCGAATAATGATTGACGGCCCGTGGCCTTCCAGATCTCGAACATCTGCGGTGTAACCGAGTCTTTGTTCCATGGCTATCCAAAGGGAAACGAAAGACCGACGATCTTCGCAACAGAATGGGTGTGTTCATGTTTGGTTGTATACGTTGCGTTTTTTCGACTAATCTCTGACCGATCTCACCAGTACGACGGTTGGAAATTCCGGTTGAGACACCACCGTGGTCCCCGACCTCGCGTACCGTCTATCAATCAGCGAGGACATCTCCGACTCGCATACGTTCTCGTCGCACCTCGATTGACACCTTGTACAGCCCCGTGCTTTCGCCCCGGCAAAGCCTCCGCGGCCCCGGGCCATCAACTCCCCTCTCACCGCTTCGACCTGTATTCTCAAACTTACCGGTGACGGATCTGAAGAAAAACGAGGTGGGGACACCGTGCGGCAGGAAGAGCTTCGCGACACGCATCTCTCGTTCCCATACCTCTTCACGGACATCGTACATTCCGGCGCCATTGAAGCTGTGGGAGCCCAATAAGGAAAACCTTGGGAGAGAGCCTCTGACTCTTGCCACTGGCAACTTATATTCATCAAGCTTCATGTCCCCCACGCTTCAGTCCGCCCTCCCAAGTGCCGTGACGCTGTGCGAAAGCCCAGTCGCTGGGTATTGTCAGGGCTGGTGTCGGGGATCAGGTGGCGACATGCCGCTGTCTGGACGCAAAGATGCGGAAGCGCAACACGCCGATGTCCTATCCTTGGGATCCTGCAAAGACTCGGAATTGAGTTGGGAGAACGAGGAAGGAATCGGGATGACACAGGTTTTATCCATCCTGTTTGGTTTGGCGATCCCAAGCTCATAGTTGTTATCCAGGCACTTGTTCAGGTCCTGAAGAAGGACCCCCACCCAACATTGAGAGATCTGATCACAAAAATAAGGTATTTAATTGGTCACATTCGAATTTCTCTCCTAAAATAATGATGCTCCGCAGTCATACGCTTCACGGACTGGCGCGTGAGCGCCATCTACGCGCCAAGGCATGGAAAAAGTACCGGGATGCTCATGCAATCAAGTCGTCTGACTTCGGGTCATTCGATACGGAGACTTTTCAACACCCGCAGATCGCCAGCCATAAGCCTCTGGATATGGATACAACTTGGGACCTTTGATTCATGAATTTACAGTAGAAGGACGATACTCACATACTTCCTATCATAATCCATACTTCCACAACTCGCCGTTATTATACTAGCCACTTCCTCTGTCCACGCAATGACGTACCTCGAGCTCGCCTCTACAACCACTGTGGCTCAGTACGCCAATAGATCGTCAGGACTTTAGATCCAATTTCGTTTGAATCCGCGACTTCGTTTGAGGCTCCAATCATTTAGTTTTCGTGTACTCGTGGCGGAAAATTAAACGGAAACGGTTTCTAAACCGTTTAAAACCGTTTAAAACTGTTTATAAACGGTATTTTTGGCGGCAAGTTATCATCAAAGCCACGGCACCTATATATTGTCTCAGTTGGTTCCATATCTTCTCAAGTTTTGTTCGTGTGAGCTGGAAAGTCCGAACATAGCACCTACATGCAAAATATGTATGGTCAACAAGCAATTCAAAGGTCCAGCTTGATCAATGACCAAAAATTTAAACTCCACAGCGTACGGACTCTCCGAGGTGGTAAGGGTTCGAATATTTGAAATTGAGTTTGGATGGGACATGTAGTCCGGGTACTCGGCGATATGGGCAAGGGAAAGAATGTCTGGTTGAATTTGAGGTCGCCGACTGCCGGCTTTGACGGCGCATCAATCCCGAACCATCAATCAGTTGAACAATTACCATATTTAGAGTAGACTCCGGCCGTTGGGTGCCAACATCGTCAATACAGGTCAATACTTGCATATGTGTACATTGGAAGAACTCACAAAGTGGTGGAAGGACATTGAGTCCAATATTTCCTCGGATTTGCACTGGCATTCCTCTGTGAGCGCTGAGCATTTTCTCAACCATTTAACCAGAAAGTGGAAGCGATGGGGCGGTCGGGTCGGGTCGTGTCGACTGAACCCGACCCGACCAAGAGGCTGTGCTAACCCGTGACCTGTCCGAGATCGCCGGCAGCGCTAATTGCGTTTGAATTGCCCTATATATTGGCTTTCCACCTGCCTTTGTTTTATTTCTGGCATGTAACACCTTCTCAGTCTACTCCCAGTGATCTTATTCACTTTCCCAGTCACCAACACAATGCTATAAGTAAAAAATGCGGTTTGCAAGTTCACAATTTGCAACGGTGCATGAGACCATATATGGGTATGTAGTCTAGGATTCACACCTTACATAAATGTACATCTGAGGGTACATTTATACACTTACTTCCATTGTACTTGGCTGCCTGCAGACAATTTAACCACAGTACTCTATCGTTGAGAGGTAAATATATTGAGTGTCCCATTGAGTGTCCCATTAACTCCTGTTTGAAATTGAGGAATACACTGTCACCATACCGTTGACAGGATCCAGGAAATCAAGGCGAAGTAGACATCCTCAATCGGGGTAGTACCGCTAAGCACCAAAAAAGGAAATTCTCCATCTTCACTCGCATCAAGGAAAGAAGAGTATTCCTTTTGGCACCCAATTCCACTTCTCCTTAAAATTTGTCTCTGAATCTATTGCTCTCAATTCCCATTCACAAGCTTACTGGGACACTGTCCCACAACGGTGCAACCTGTCTTGGTGTGCGTGCTTGGAAAAAAATTCTTCAGCACGGGAAGAGTCATTAGACCACACTGGAAACTCACATTGAATATTTGAGACCACCGCCGTGGGTAGGAAGCAAGTAAACTCAAAGATGGTGGCACACGGATGCAAGCGGCCCGCGCTTGACGGTCAGGTGACTGTACAGCCTCTGGGTCGAGTCGGGTCGGGTCGGGTTGACCGGACCCGACCCTCCCATGCCTCAGATGTTCTCCATTTAACCATTTAAAAAATTGTTTCCAAACTGTTTGAGCCCAGAGCCAAATTAAACGGAAATGAAAACGGTTAAAACCTTGTATAAACATTTATAAATGGAAATGGTTGGAGTCTTAGTCTTCGTTGCTAGCTCTACTACTGGTTTACAGCTGTGATGTATGCACTGTCTGCGGATGTTTTATTCAAAATGCTTCGTAGTAGTCTCTGTGACAGTGTCAGGGGAACCCCCGCTCTTTCGGCCTTTCCGGCTATATCTCCGGCTATCCTTCCGGTTTCCGCTCCGGTTTCCGCTCCGGCTTCCGCACCGGCTATTCCTCCGGCTAATGCCTCCGGCTTTCTGCCCGCCCGTTCCCGTTGGCACGTGCTATGCGACCAGGCCCGTGATCATTGTAGATACCTCCGGACACGTGCTACTGGGTAGTTACTGATTCGTATATAAGGTTTCACCTAGCGTGGGAATCCTCATCCTTTCTTCTCTTCGGATTCCCCCGCTAGGTGCGTAGTATTCCCGCTCCTGTATTATAGTACCTATATTTATTCTTCGGATTCCCCTGCTAGTTTCCACGCTTTGCGCCGAGCTTAAGGTTGCCCTTACAGACAGATACTCTATATTGACGAAGTATAAGAATACAATTTTATTGGTCAGCTCCGTCTCAATGAGACTCTAGTAAACAAGACTAATCTAGATATACCACGCTAACTTGTCGTAAGTAAAATAAAGCAAGATAACAATTCAGTGGATTGTTGCAAGGGGTGCCATGAATGGTAGCAAGACAGTCCTCACTTGCTTCACCGTGTCCAGAAACTGTTCATCTGCGGACTGTAGTTGTTTCACTGTGTCTGCAATGCCATAGTACCTTTCCCCAAATTCTGCCGGCAAGGCGGATAGACACCATGTCCCAAATACTCGTGACAGCCAAGGTGACCCTCTGAACATCCGAGGAGGTTTTATCGGGGATGTGGATAGTGGGGAGTGGAGGGATAAGGTTGAGATGGTCTTGAGAGAATATCTGCGGCCAGAAAGATGCATCATTGCAGAAGAGACAATTGGTGAGATGTGCAAATTGTAGGACCGTCTTCAAGGGAATGTCAGTGTCGTTCAGGTGGCAGGATGTGTCACGAAAAACTGCGGCAGTTGCCTCGGCTCTGAGAGGAGTGAAGGCTGGGCAGTTCACAAATATGTGGTGCTCTGTCTCTGCAGCCGGACAGCCTCTTTGACAGGACGAGTCTGGAAGCATGCTGCGCTTGTGGAGAGTCATGGCTGCGAGTAGCTGAGCCAAGTGGACGTAAAGCTGGGTGAGTGCAGAGAATGTAGACAACACATTGAAATAAGGGTGTTCAGGAGGGGTGTGGGGGCAGTATAGGGAGAGCAGCTGCAGTTGTGGTGGGATGAATGCAGTAGTTGTTGGCAGGAGCATGTGTCGGAGGTACAGGGGCAACACAGAGTTGACATAGCAGTCGGCAGGGGAATAGAGCACAAACGGGTCCATGGTGAAGGTTGGAACTGGCACAGGAGGTGGGCGAAGGGGGCCGAAATGCGAGGAAGAGGCCAATCTATCTACGAGACTGTTGAGTAAAGGAGGTAAATCTTTGTTTTTTGTGTGGGATTTAATGTGTGATAAAGAGGGATGATATGGGAGAGACTCGCACCGCTGGTTCCTCAATTTAACAGTCATTTAAGTTGGTTACACTTTTTAAAGTATCTTAATGCACATAAATTAGTCAGAAACTGAATTTTATATATTTGATTTAGGACTTAACAGAATCTAATCTATCAAAATCCAAATAAATGTCCATGAAACTTCGAGTATTGCCCCACCTTTCGCTGGTGATGAAGTGCAATATAAAAAATAGAGAATAAATGGTCTTGAAGTGAGTGCCAAAACTATAGGTATCAGGGCAGTCAATAAGCCTTTTGATACTTTAGATTTAGAATTAAGTTTAGAGGAAAATGAAATAAGAAGTATGGATTCTCGTTTAAGGGGGTTTTAAACTGAATGAAAAACTTCAGGTTTCAGACACAACTAAACTCATCTGCAGACCATCTGCAGACCATCTGCGGACCATCTGCAGATCATCATCATTGAAATGTAAGGCAAATACACATCATGACGATGATCTGCAGATGATCTGCTGACTGTCTGCAGACCATCTGCAGATGAGTTTAATGGTGTCCGAAGTCCGAAGTTTTGTATTCACTTTAAAACCCCTATAAATGAGAATCCGTACTTCTTATTTCATTTTCCTCTAAACTTAATTCTAAATCTAAAGTATCAACAGGCATATTGACCAGCCTGATACCTATAGTTTTGGCATTCACTTCAAGACCATTTATTCCCTATTTTTTATATTGCACTTCATCGCCAGCAAAAGGCAGGGCAATACTCAAAGTTTCATAGACATTTCTTTGGACTTTGATAGGTGTATTAAGATACTTTTAAAAGTGTAGCTAACTTAAATGCCTGTTAAATTGAAGAACCGGCGGTGTGACTATTAGGCCAGCAGTACAAGGAACAGTTTGGAAGAGTCTCAGTAATGAGGAAGGAAGGGGTGTGAAGAGAGGATTGGAGTAACTGAATAGAGTTAAGATGGTCAGTGAAAATAATGTTGGTGGGAGTGGAAGGAGAGGGGGGAGCAGATGAAGGGGGCGGAGGAGTATGGGGATTGCGAGAGAGAAGTAAGGTCACAGCGATGAGGCTGTAGATCTTGCCTGCACCTATATTCGTGAGAGACCCCATCAGGTCGAGGGAACCCTGGATGGTGCCATATGGTGACACTGTCGCAAATGTTACAGACCGGGGGTTCCTGAACATTGCAGCTGCTGGAATCTGTGAGCCATCAGAAGCCGCAAAGTGAGGGTGTGTGGGCCAGCAACACCAGGATGGGTCGGATTAGGGTGGGAGAGCGCTAGGACGATGTCCTCTGCACAAGACTGTCAGATGGATTGTGGTATAACCAGGGTCCATAGGTCAGCAAGCAGAGAGGGGTCACATGCCATGCCCTGTGACACGCGAGGTTTGCCGGCGACGTCAACACTGGGATAAGGACCACGGTGTTGGTATTGAAAAGTATGTGATTTGAATTCAACTGTGTTCATCCTCTAGAGGGGAAAGTATAGTCAAATGATAGGGGGGAAGGTCGGTGTGTGAATTGGCTTTGTGTGAGCGGTCTGTATGTGTGTATGTGTGAATGGTGATTTGTGGAGACCGTTCGTCTCCTAGGTGTGGATGAGTGTGGTGGACCTGTTGTCAGTGAAAACGATGTAGAAGATGTGAATTACTAAATCTGATTCCTTGTACAAGTGTACTGGAACCCTAAATGCATTGCCCTGTCTGCTTTCCTTGGTGCACTCTTCCTTTTAGAACCAGCACTGGAGATGCAATGAGTGTTGCATAGATGATGACGTTGACATTTTCTGGTCAACGACGAGACAATTGGTCTCATTGGCTATGGACGGTGATTTGAATGTGATGGCTTCTCTCTGGGCCTGTCATCTACAGAGTGGTGTTCACAAGAACTGTGATCCTAATCAAGGAAGCCTGGAAATGTGGCACTGGGTCCGGTGAGCAGGGACCCTGCTGATGAAGGTGTGGGAGGTGAGACACCGATGAACAAGCAAATGTAAGAGATGTGGCCTGTCTCCGGCTGTGGGGCGACAAGGCGGGTGCACAAGAGGTATGAGGTCAGGGAAGGCTGGGAGTACCCCTTTAGATTGAGTGAGAGTGGTACAGTAAGTGGGGGAAATGCCCCGGGAGCTATTTCTGCAGGCTGAAAGGCACTGACTACTCCTACTAAATGCACTCCCTTTTATACCTCCTCAACAACTTCCTATGTTTCCAGAGGTGCCATGCGGTTACAGGTGTTTCCAGGGGGGCAGGGAACGTCATGAGGTGTTTCGGGGTGCATATACAGCAGAAGACTGGGTGCCTCTGTTGAGGAGACCAATTGTCTTTGGGTGCACGTGAGGCACAGCGAGGCCAAACAACCTCAGAGTATGTTTGGAGCTTCAGGCATGGCCTGGTGGTCGCACTGGTATGTGCTCGAGTGTTCAGGAAGGAGGAGAGATGGACGGTCTCCCTCAGCTAGTTGATGTATTATATGAAGTGGGGGATGGGCAGTGTCAGGAGATCACATTTTGCAAAAGTTTGTGGTAGTGAGCGTACAGCCATTGGACCAGATACTTTATTAGCTCATCTTAAGTTCCAGGCGGTCCAGACCACCAGGGAACTTAAGTGATAGAGAACTTGAGTGATTGCAACAAGGATCATATCAAACACAAAAACAAAATCCACTGAAGAGATTTGAACTGCTGACCTTGTGACTTCCAGGAGACGAAAATCAGAGGAGTTAACCACTACACCAGGAAGACTATACCTGCAGTTCTCAAGTGGACTGTTATTAGAATTCTTCCATGCCCTCTCTCTACCATGTTAAGTACTGCAAATGTATTGACTTACTTGTTATTTCTAGTCATCTTTCATCATGTTTCTTATGTAGATTAATGTATTGAAACAGATCAATCTCTGAATCATCTATGGATAATGATTTGCCAACAGGACCTGAAGAGGTAAAATAAAACAAGTGGAGAAGGTTTAGGCCATTATGAGGCTAATATTCTATCTGTGTGTATTGGCAGAGTATATCCTCCCTGGTGTAGTGGTTAACACTTTCACCTTCACCTTCTCCTGGTATGAAGTTGGGAAGTCTGGTGTTCGAATCCCCTTGGTGGATTTGTTTTTGGTGTTTGGACAGGACTTAAGTATTTGGACAGAACTTAAGTGCTTGGGGACTTAAGTGTTGCGGGACTTAAGTAGAATGGGACTTAAGTTCCAGGGGGTTTGGTCCTATGTACAGGCCAACTGCATGCAAGGCAGAACTTAAGTTTGGTGGGACTTGAGTCCTGCTGTGGTTCAGACTGGCATTAACTTAAGTTGAGCTCCTTCAATTTCATATTGGACATCGATATACGAGTACCTTCCAGGCCAGATACCAGGCTTTATTATCTCCGACCATGTTGGACATCCCAAAATGGTCTGATAGGGTCCAATATATTGGCCAGGCTTTGGGGCACTGCCGTTTTTGGAAGCGGGCCAAGAAATATATATTACCGCCATCAAATAACAAAAAGTAAATTGAATAGCTATTTGACGTGGGCACACTTGGACGTAGAGTTCCCCAGAGCATCCAAAGCTGCCTGCTTATATATGAAGGCTCAATGTTTCTCGGTGAGCACCCAAACAACATCTTCCACCAATTGTCTCCAGCTTGGCGCACCTTCTGAAACCCCGGTGACATGGTACCACCACGTGAGGCATGCAAGAATGCTCATCAGCCCATTCAACCCTGAGGGGAGGGTTTCAAGGTCACCCCCACCGCACTGTATCAGCCCACGCGCTGATAGGGCATGTACCAAAACATGCATGAAAACACCAGTTTTTATTTCATTTTGAACCTATTAGCAGGCAGAAGTGAGGCATTAGATTATGAGTGTACACCCTCCCTGGGGTGGTAGGCTACACTATTGATGGCCAAAAGTCAGTGTAACAAACCAACTATGAAGGATTGAGTAGACTTGACAAGGCAGCCCAAAAGGCTGTTACATCCTGACTATGATATTCTACACTGAGCTATAGATGGTGGCGGTAAGCCATGGTCTTATGCGCTGGAGGTGAAACATCAGGGGACTACTCAGAATTATTGACTTGCCATCTCAACGGCCTCTGAATAGTCTGATGACTATTAAAGCAAGATATACGAAGTCAGGATTGGTACAACCACATTAGGGCTGGCAGGGATATAGCGCCGCGCCATTTTGTGTATATGGCCAAATGATTAGATTAGGATGAAGACTTGTTACCGAGTTAATCATCACTGTGGTTACTCGGGCAGATCTGACCGTTAGAAAGATGCGGGCCTCGCATCAAGGATTTACTGATATGATTGATGAGGATTGATGTTATAGAATAGCGCCGGAGGATCGACACCATAGAATAGCGCTGTGCTATATTTTACTAGTCACTATACTGGTGTGCCAGTATAGCACCACACTATCTTGTCAATCTGCTTGATATTTACTATGAGTTCCACTGAGCTTGTGAAGTGTGGACTGATAGAGAAATTGAATAGAACTTGACTAAGAGTGGCTTGACTAGTCAGCAATGACAGACTTGCTCAGTCAGAAAGATGGAAACCCAGACAACTAAGCATGTCTTATGGCGTGCTAGAGAAATACATGTGGTTTAGCCCCGGTAGCCGGTCATAATACCCATGGTTGAGAATGTCTTCTACACCATTGGCCATTCACTACTCGGGCTCTCACCCTTTATTGTTCCTATTCATTCCGTCTATCTCCTTTACTTCTCTCTGAAATGTATAAAATCCAGTTGTGTACTCTGTATTAGCCAGTAAACTATCCCCCAGATATACGGGCAATATAGTAGACTCTAGATTTGTGAAAGAAATCAAATAAGACTTGCAGACGAACCGAAAAGACTAAGAGATACGAGACATCGAAAAGACTACCAATTGCATTGATATAAGAGCCCCACTCAACCTGCACCAACCCGTCTCCTGTAACAGCGCTTTAGGCCTCTAGGATTAAGACTTGTTGTGTAAATCAACACTCTCTTGTCTCCTGTAGCAGCACTTTAGGCCTCCAGGACTAAAGACTAGTTTGTGCCAGTAGAAGTGAAACTGCCGCCTTCAGTGTAACTGTCTGCACCTTAGCCCAGCATCCACCTTCTGTGTAACCGCCCCTGTTTTGTTGATACCGCTGCCATTCGTGCAGTGTTGGTTGATATTGAAGTAGCATCTGTCTGTTGATAGTCTGCCCTACCTTCTGCTTCTTGGCTAGCTGCCAGTAGTGTTAGGTTCTGCCGCTCACAAAGAAACTGAGGACTTGAACAGTCTAAGGTTTAACTTGAGTCTTGATATCCTGTTGGCGTGAAGTCCCTGCTACCCTAGCATAACTGTACTTAAACTGCATAGTTGCTATTGAAACAAAGCCTTATTTCAACCTTGCACACCCTCTTGACAGGTGATACGTACCCTACCTCCTCGAACACACACACACACAAGTATTAGGATTAGGATTAGTGAATTATTTTGGTTTTGGTTGGTTTGAGTAGAGTGACTAGTTCGCTTTTCTCACTAGTCAATCCATTAGATTTCACGGCTGCACCCTAGTGCACCGTTTCAGTGCTTCAAATCTCTCTGTGTTCTTGATGCCCTCCTTCCTCCACACCTGATTCACACTCAGCCACCATGAAACCACAGCTGCGTAGAAATCCTCACACTCGTCTTCGCTGCCGAGGCTGGTGGGGATTCAGGTAGTGCCATGTTCACATTGCACCCATCCGGAAACTGCTGCTGGACGGCCGCCGATAGGTAGAGCTTTCCCCAAGACTTGGAAGCCAGTGGTGTATTCCAGCATCAGCCAGGCGTCCACCACTGCTTTCCAGGTCCCTCTCTTCACCTCTGTATTGAAAAGCTCTAACACCACCGCATATTTGTCAGCAACAGCCTCCGGGTCGGCTAAACGGCGAGCAACCCAGCGAGAACCCCAACCAGGATAAACCTGATAGATGCCAGTAGCTCGTGTGTTCCCCAAGCAGTAGAACCAGTTGTATGGCATCCTCCCTAGGAGGCCGTATGTTGTAGGTCGGGATGCAAGGCAAAACTCCGAACAAGTCAAAGAAGGTGTGATATCCACTCAGGTATATAACCCGGGGTGTGGATGCAACCTGTAGTACAATGTGGAGGAAGCGGGGCAGGGTGGAGATAATGCCTATGTCAAGCCAAGGTAGAAGCCTGAGATTAGACGAGGTAGAATCTACTGTACATGGAGATTCTACTGTGCTTATATAGGCTTCTAATAAATTAAAGTGATCGCGGTCAATTGCGATCAGTTCCTGTACCACAGCATTAAGGGGCGTTAACATTGATGATCCTAGACTCCTTTGTGTTGGTTTCCATGGCGTCGGAGGACTTAGGAGACCCAACGTTTGGGTTTCCTAGTCCTGGGTGTCATCGTATCCAGTGGTTCAAACCCCGATCGGTTTGCAACCACTCATGTACTTCGTGTACATTTCTGTGTCAGCCGTTGGTGCATCCGGGGACTAGGATCCGTTCGTACAGGTTCCTAGTCCCTAACGTCTTCTGTATCCTGTGGTGCAGACTCCTTGAGTCTGTGGCTTTTAGAATCCGAGGCCAGGTTTCAACTGTGAGAAGGTCATGTGGTGGCGCCATAAGAGTCCCGTGCCGCTAAGACGTGTCTGTATCCGTACGGACACGTTGCGTGAAAAAGTAGAACCTGGGCGATTCATGACAATATTTTGTCGGGTAAGAGGCATGCAGCAGGGAAGGAGAGGGAGGGAGGATGGGAGGCGGGGTACAAATGGTGTTACCGGTGGGTGGCATCCCTTTCCCTTGCCCTTGCCCTTGCCCTTGTGCTCGCTCCTTGTGACGGTATACGGACTATGGACACGGTGCGGTTCCACTACGAAATACAATTCGGTATAATGTACATACATATATTTGTTAGTTACAATAGGTAGATGATCTGCGATCATTACTTACCTAATCTTATCTTACTTTGCAACAACTCATATGTTGTGAAGCCCGAGATCCACCAAGGCAAACCACCTTCTACGTTAGACCCCCTGCCTGGCTGAGCAACCGTACAACTGCTCCGCGGCCCCCACATTACAGGGGTCTATCACGGTCTACACGACCCAGGAGCATCTATCGCAGGAGCGCTCCATAGCGCTCACTGCTCGTATGGCAGTGCCGGACTCGACGTCCGTGCACGCTTCACCTCCAGCGTGGCAAAGCCTCAGCGACCCGCATCACAATGGAGCCCACCGCGAGGGGCTTCACCACGGCTGGAGAAGCGACGGCAGACATGAGCGCTCAGCTCCTGGGGAGCAAGCAGCTATTGCCTGCGTCGAGGTGCATGGGAGCGCTGGACAACCCCCACCCTCCCCATCACTACTAGCGAGATGGAGGAAGGCGGAGAGTACTCCCCATGCATGGGAGTGAAGTGCTCGGGAGCGCTCAACCTTGCGGTGAGAGCTGAGCTACCCACTCCCTCCCTCCTATCGTGGCTTCTACTCTCTACACCGGTGGTATTGTAGCTGTAGAGGAAATAGGAGTCGCGCCACTCAAGGAGGGCAGACTTGTACTTTTGAGTTCTATTCTCCGATCGGCCTAGAAGGTCTGATCATGTGCTGGTCACGTGCTGGGCACACATCAAGTCTTCCTTTTTCTGTGGCAGGAGTCGCAGAGGGCGGGGTCTGGGACGCTGCACCGTGCTAGACACAAGCACGTGTGTGGGAACGATCCGGGGCCATACTAATGGGGTGACTGGGTGCCAGGGAGACCTAGCCGACATCACAGGGACGGGAGGATTGAGCGCATATATTGCTGCTCGTCTTCCCTTCCCTCTTCTCCACACTCGCCACTTACATGTCCCAAAAACCCAAGACTTCCAGAGGACCCTACAACCCCGTATTCGATCACCAGAACCCAAATCCCATTATTGAACAAGCTGCTTCGACCCGACAAGCCACCAGGATGGAAACAGCGGCGTCCTCGAGCGGACCTTTGGGCCCCGCCTTGAGCTCCAGCTCCTCCCCTTGTCGTGGGTCTTCAGGACATCCGCGAAACCTCAAGACAAATAATTCCAAGTCAACGAAGACACCCATGCCTACTCGCTCTTCGGTTCTAGCACCTCTAGCTGCTCGTCTGGGTCTGCACACTCCTACCGCTGCCTCTATTTCCAAGGGAGCGGCTGCCCCTGCTCCAAAACTCGCTCCTTTCGGTGACGCGAATCCACGCGTGCCTTCCCACATGTTCGAAGAGGGAAGGCGAGGACTATTACCCTGCCGTGACTCCATGTGGGGAACGGAGGGAAACCGCCTCGAGAGCGCTACTTCTGTAGCTGCACTGGGTACAGATCTCCCTTACCCAGTGGAAGATACTGCTGCTCTTCCTGGAATGAGTGCGTCTCCTCCGCTGGTGCCGCTCCCTGAGAACCCACAACAATCCTCTACGGAACCCTCTGAGGAGTCTGATCTCGGTCCCTTCAGTACAGGGTACGAGATGGAACTGGGGGGCGTCGGAATTAACGAGAGTATCACGGCGGCGCTCAAATTCGCAGAGCACTCCGAGACCAGAATCTTCAACGGATTGGAGCATTCCTTGGAGGTGTTCTGTGAGCCTCTGATGACTTCAGTAGCGTATTACTACGAAGCTTGCTTCTCAGAGGATCCCAACGGGGAAGACCCACTGGCTGAGTTTGGCGCTATAGGTGGGGAAATACCGAACTTTGACCCCGCCAGAGCTGCCGCGTTGCAGGATGCTCTAATCCGCTACGATAAACCTCATCGCCAGTTCGAATGGGAACACCTTGGACAGCTCCTCAAGGAAGTATCGAAGATCGAGGCGAAGACGGTTCCGTGCTTCCCTTTCACCAATCCCACTATCTCGAGGCAGTTTATCTGTCTCTCCCTGAAACCTTTGAGTCGCATAGCGTATGCGGTAGTAGCGGTTCAGCAGATATTAGAAGCGTTGACGATCTTCCTGGGCAAGGACCTGAAGACCAGCTTCACGCTAGACCTGGATTACAGATTATTCGGGTTACTGGAGCGCAGCGCGTACAAGATTGAGCTGCAATTTACGCTTTCCTGCCTTCAACGGCGCCTGGCCAACGGGAACAAGCACATCCTCACCTATTTCCAAAGCATTCGTTGCACTCTCGTCGATGAAGACTGGAGCGAGGTAGTCAGCTCTGCGGACTCGACCTTGCCCGAAATACGTTGGGAATTCGGAACAGTGCATCCGACACAGGAAATGTACCGCCTGCTACTGAGACCTGACTATTCGCTGTGAGTAGCGATGATCAATGACTCAGCACAGGTGGGTATGATGTGCCAGTTGAATGAGCCCCGAGAACATTACTATCGCCCCTGCAGGAGTATCACCACTATCAAGGAGGCCTCTGTGAAGAGTTTGGATCGCGGAGTGAGTGCTCCTGAGGCTGCTCCTCCAGTAGAATCTGAACTTAAGGACATTTGCTTTCCGGTGCCCGCCTCACTTTCGACAGTTCATCGATTACCGGGGCAAGGCTTCATTCCGAATACTCGTGCAGCAGCTCCTATCATTGGGGGGCCATCTGTGATGCGAGTCATAGACATTCCGAACCCAGGGTCGACAAATTGGACAAGCTACCAGTTCCAGCACACCACCGCACCGGGTGGAACTGTTGAAGGCAAGCGAGGCTCAGTGAACGGGCCCCCTCCTGGGAATGTACCCCATGGATGGAGGAGTAATCCGAACAGGGATTAAATCAGCGGAGGGAATGGACCAGATAACACCGGACCGGGGGGATGTGGAAACCCTGGGGGCAGAGGAAGTGGAGGGGGTGGAGAAGGCAGAGGCGGTGGAGGTGGTGGAGGCAGACAACCAGCTGCTCCAGGAATTGACCCCGTGAGCACTGCGCAGTGGCAACTGAACAGCAAACTCAATATATTGGTTGTGCCGTCGTGGAACGGGAAAGGGGAGACCATTATTCCTTACGTTATCACGGTGTCGTCCTTGGCGATGCTCAGCCCCTTGCTGGAGAAGCAGTTAGGGCAGATGGCTCCTTCCCGCTTTACTGAGCGAGCATTGAAGTGGTGGACTTCCCTTCCGGAGCCGTCTTGCTGAGAATTCAGCCAGGATTGGCCGCATCTGCTGGATAACCTGCGTCGTACATACCTCACTGATCAGTGGCTTCGTGACTGCAACAAGGAATTCGAGGAGATGAAGTTTAGACAAAAGGGTCACGACCTGGAGGATCCGGTCGACTTCTTCCAATGGCGTGCTCAATATCACAGCTTCATCTTCTTGGACGATGTCGATGGGCCTACTGCTGTCTCCCGCCTCATATGTACCCAACCAGCGGACTGGAACAAGGAAATCAACGAACGCGTCTGCCCGACCATTGATTCCCTGATGGCGGTGGCACAGCAGAGTCAAGCAGCCTTGATGTCAATTTGGCTGCTGACAACTAAAGTGGATCGACTGCTGGCAGGATTGAGCGCGTCTTCCGCTGCCCCCGTCCGCGACTCCGCTCGTGAGCACATTTAGCCGAAGTTGAGGACGAGACGAAGGAGACGCAGGAGGAAGGGGAGAACAATGAGGCAAAGGAGGCTATGGCCATGGATTGATGACGAGGCGCTACCACTGGGAATTCCCATGAAGCTGGCCTGTCTCGTCTGGACTGGCCCGGAGGGAAGACCATCAACAGTTACTCCTTTGCTTGAGATGATTCACAGATCAGCTTGTGTCCTCTGAACGGAGAATGTTACATCTGCACCAGCCCCAAGCATGTAGCGCGGGACTGCTCGCACTATGGCAGGTGGCAGACTCTGAGGCAAGTGATGCTGATACATGTTGAGTTGGATCTGGCGGAGGAGGAAGCTGAGCGCCGGGAATACGTAGCTATGCTTGTGGAATCCAAGATTTCATCTTCCTCTTATTCCGATGGTGACATTGAGCCTGCCCCCATAAGTAGACATGTACTCGTCGTTGACACACTAGACCATCAATTACTGAGGCTTCAACAGGAATTGTAGACGACATGATGCTTTCACGAAGGAGAAGTCGAGCAAGGATAAAGGGAAAGCAGCGAAAAGTGATGACCCCGCTTCCTTGCCTCAGCGGATCCTCTGCAAGGCTGCCCATGTTGTTGAACTTCCATCGAGCAAGGATGGGGATGGCCTCACAATCTACGAGGCCCGCAAGGCTCGTCAACTCCCTGATGGACTAGGATCCTTGGGTGCACGAGCTCTCCACGTGAAGGTCCGCGTAGGATCCTTGGCGAACGAGGAAGTCAGAAGCCGCCTCGACTCTGGTGCAGACATTTCCCTGATGTTTGAGGAGTTCTGGATTGCACTCGGGTTACCGAAACCAAGGGAGGGAATACGGATGTCTTTCTACCACCTCACAGGGCAAGCCAAGGTTCTAGGCTACGTCAAATGCCCGATCTTCATGGTCACCACCGAAGGGGAGGTAGTTCGCTTCGAGCTCGAGGTGTACGTAGCACGGAATATGAAAGTTTCTCTCCTCTTAGGGGAGGACTTCCAGTCCGCTTACGAGCTGGGAGTGAAAGACTCTTCCACCAGCCATTGCGAGGTGCAAGCAGGATCTTCCCGACACATTATCGCTGCCTCCTCCACGCACTCTGTAGACCTAGGCTTCGAAATTTGGCAAGCAAGCATGGCAAAGTCCATGAAGCGCCTGTTGCCTGGGGTCTGGAGGAAGACTTACCAACGATCAAAAGCTCGTAAACACCGCGAAGGGAAGCTTGAAGCGCCTCCAGTCCTGGCTGCAAAGGATACTCTTATCGCGGCGGCGTCAGTCCATAATGTCCCTATCACCGGGCCATTTGAAGGGAAGGAGGAGTGGCTGGTGGAGAAAGTCGTTATAGCGACAGAAGACGAAAGCGTGATGGCTGCGCCGTCCACCCTTATTAACTCGGACTCTCCTTTCCTTCCCATTGCGAATCCGAGCACTCGCCCCTGGCACATACGTGCTGGTGACATCATAGGACAGCTCCATGACCCAGCAGACTATGCAGACACGCCCTGCAACAAGGAGGAAAGGGAGAAGTTCGTAGCTTCCGCAGAGGCGTTAGCACGCATAACCAAGGAAACGCAGTGCGTGCAGGATCTGGAGAGCTTACCGAGGGAACGGGAAGGCATGGGGGACAAGCTCGAGGAGGATGAGAATTGGGGTCCGAAGATGACAGCACTGCCCAGGGAATTCGAAGGAGCGCGGAGTACGGAGGATGTGGCTCAACTAGTTAACCTGGGCCCAGACGTGCCAGAACATATACGTCCTCGCCTTGATGAAGTTTTGCGCCTTAATTCGGCTGCATTCGGAGTCGGGGGACATCTAGGGCAGGTTGCAGAGAGGGTGCCCATACCTCTGAAGCCTGACACTCAACCCATCTCAGAACCTATGTACGCCACCTCCCCCCTGAAGCGTGAAGTCATCGACAAGCAGATGGACTTGTGGTTTGAGCGCAATGTGATCGAGCTGTCGGTTAGCCCGTGGGGCGCCCCATGCGTTGTGGTATTCCGTAATGGAAAAACTCGACTCACGGTCGATTACCACAAGCTCAACGCCAAGACCGTAGCCGACGAATTCCCCATTCCTCGACAATCAGACATCATTCAAGCGCTATCAGGAGCGCAAGTCCTGTCGTCCTTTGACGCTCTGGCTGGCTTCAATCAAGTGGAGATGGAAGAAGAGGTGTGAGAGAAGACTGTTCAGATCACACAGGGGTCTGTGCCAGTTCAAACACATGCCCTTTGGGCTACGGAACAGGCCCTCCATCTTTCAGAGGATCATGCAAGGTGTGCTGGCACCGTTCCTTTGGATATTCACGCTGGTGTACATCGACAATATAGTTGTATTCTCTAAGAGCTGGGAAGACCATCTGATTCATCTCGACAAAGTCCTGAGCGCTATCGCAGCAGCTGGGATTACGTTGGAGCCGAAGAAGTGTTTCGTGGGCTACTCCTCGATCTTACTCCTGGGTCAGAAGGTCTCTAGGCTAGGGCTGTCCACACACAAGGAGAAGATCGCAGCCATCCAAGAGCTATCGAGACCCTTGTTGATCCTAGAGCTGCAAAATTCTTGGGGATGGTCAACTACTTCTCGGCGTACATCCCATACTACGCCTTTGTCGTCAAGCCTCTCTTCGCTCTGCTGACCAAGGGAGCCAAGTGGGAATGGAGGGCGGAGCACGAGATAGCCTTCCTGCAGGCCAAGGACACCTTGTCAGCCGCCCTGGTTCTAGGACATCCGATACAAGGGATGCCATATAGGTTGTACACAGACACTTCGGATTATGCGATCGGGTCTAGTCTGCAGCAGGTACAACCGATACAAGTGGCGGATCTGAAGGGAACAGCGGCCTACAACAAACTCCAAGCCACTTGGGAGGCAGGAGTTGAAGTACCGAAACTGGTGGTGATGTTGGTGAAAGACAGGGAGGAAGGAGGAAAGGAGGACTGATAGGGGGTGACACTGGACGAGACGATAGTGCATGTCGAGCGTGTGATAGCTTACTGGAGCCGGAGCCTGAAATCTGCAGAGCGGAATTACAGTGCTATGGAACGGGAGGCGTTGGGCACGAAGGAAGCGCTGGTGCGCTTTCAACCCTTCATAGAAGGGGAGCAGGTCATTCTGGTGACTGACCATGCGGCCTTGCAGTGGGCAAGGGTGTACGAGAACGTGAACAGGAGACTCGCAGCGTGGGGGGCAGTGTTCACGGCGTACCCCGGACTGAGGATCATTCACAGGCCAGGAAGAATACACTCGAAAGTTGATCTTCTGTTGAGGTTACCGTGGGCGCCGCCGCATGGGTCCCCCGTTCTTGAAGATTGCGGGACAATCATTCCAGACGAAGAAAGGCAGAAGGAGGCGCAAAGGTTTGAGGACCGGGGAACATTTGCGCCAGCCAAGAAGGCAGCATTTGCGATCTGGTGGTGGTGGGAGGACATAGTGGACAAGTACGCGCTTCCAGTCTGGACGAGGAGGCAGAGGGTGGAGGAGGAAGGAGACGGACACAAAGTCGATATGGAGCGCGACGGGATTGCTGCACCGGATCAGGAAGGGATGATGAAAGCACGAGAGGAAGTCTAGAAGCGCGATGATGACACAGCTATGGACAATCCACTCCCCTGATCAAGGTGGACCATCAGCAGAAAATGGGCGGATTAAGACCTGCTCATATACCCCCTCGCCCTTTCGCTACGGTATCCCTGGACCTGATCACTGGACTTCCCCCTTCCGGGAAGGAGAAGTTCACGGCTATACTAGTTATCGTGGATAAGCTGACTAGGTTCTCCGTCATGATCCCGACGCATACCAACCTGATGCAGGAAGGATTCACCGCCTTCTTTGTAGAGAGAATAGTGAACCTCTTCGGCATGCCGGAGCGTATCATTTCCGATCGCAACAAACGTTGGGCTACGGCCTTCTGGCGTTCGGTCACTCTGCAATATGGAAGCGTGCTAGCGCTGTCTTCCGCTCATCACCCGCAGACGAACAGGCAGACTGAAATCCTCAACGCTACGATTGAACAGATGTTGCGCGCCTATGTCGCTGCAGATTGTTCTTCGTGGGCCAAGTGGCTGGGAGAGCTTACATTCGCATACAACTTGAACGTACATGGGTCTACTGGATATAGTCCCAACTTCCTCTTATTCGGCTATCACCCTAGAGGAGCCGCTAGAATACTCAACCCTGGAGGAGACCCAGTAGTTCGCCCATTCTTGCCTAGTCAGAAGGGTGAGGACTTCATAGAGGCGCTGGAGAGCCATAAAAGAGCGGCGAGGGATGCAGTCATGCTGGCACAGGAAAGACAGGCTCGCGCTTATAATAAAAGCAGGCGTCCTGTGGAGAGTATCAAGGAAGGTGATTATGTCCTGGTCAACCCTCACTCGCTGGAGTTGGTGGACGTGCAGGGCACAGGCCGCAAGTTGGTGCAGTGCACTATTGGTCCGTTCGAAGTCATGAAAAAGATAAACCCGGTTGTATACTGCTTGCAGCTACCGGACAGTTATCCCATGCACCCAGTCTTCAACTTGGAACATTTATGCAAGTACCATATGTCCAAGGAGGAGCTGGGAGAGCGGACTAAGCTCCCGGACACTCGGGAGTACTCGAAGGCTTCGGAGGAGTATGCGGTGGAGGCCATTCTAGGGCATGTGGTGCGCCTGAGGAAGAACGGTAACCAGAGGATGTTTCGGGTCCGCCGGGAAGGATACGGACCAGCTGATGATACTTGGGTCTCCGAGAGAGATCTGAAGAACGCGCCGGCGCTAAAACAAGAGTATCTCCAACTCCATAAGTTGACTTAGAAGTTGTGAGCTGGTCGGCCGACAGGCTCCGATCGGGCGGGACCCAAATGCATGTGAACTGGGGTTTGTGCGTAATGGACCATGCGTGCAAAAAGGACACATGGGCGGTGACTCGACAATTCTCTTTCTCTCTTTTCTTCCATCTGCCTAGAATTAACTACCACTGCTCCTCCATTGTGAGCGCGTTGATAAGCCAGTAATTGGGCCATAGTTAGATACACATAATTTTGCGTGTTTCTGATCTTGCTCATTGCTGAAACTGTTGTGGAGAGAAACAGGTGGGCGTTCTAAGTAATTAGAAATGCCCATTGGCAAGTCTCACCCTGAAAACCGTAAGGGAAACGTGCAGCCGAATAATAAAGTCAAGGAACTCCTTTTGACTTGTTTCCAACATTCACTTAAGCAACGGAAACGGGTCGAGGGAACGGGAGTTGGCAATGTGTTGTGTTGTGTTGAGACGCTAGGGGAGGCGTGCTTGGTCATGAGTGTTTCAGTTGCCAGAGTTGCCGGTTTTCATCGAATGCGGATACACCGAAACAGGTGGTCGGCTATTCTGAGGGACTGGATCACAACTCTAAAGGTGTTCTAAGGTTCTTTCTCAAGAACCCTTTCTGGGAAACCCTAGAGAAACGGGTATCTACCGAGACCTACAAAGGAGTATTATCAAGTTCTGTGCTTGGAACCAAGGGGAAACTTGAGTTGAAGCAGAAACAGGTCAAACAAGATGCAGTGCCGATCTATCAGTGATCGACACACCCTCTGAATAATACAGGGGTATTGCTGACGGGTTCCTGCCTCGTAATTGGCAAGGGAACATGGTGTGCTCGCAGTGGGGAACCAATGGGAGGCGACGCTCGGAAGAACAACCAACGGAAACACTGTTAAAGAGATGGATAAACAGACTTTTGACTCATTGGGATTGTGTTTTGGGCTTTGTAATTGTGTCTTGGCAGTTGTATAAGTATTTGAGGGTGTTTCTATGGTGGACACAGCATCATCCCCCGAACTAGTAGGCTATACGCTTGCGCATTGGGTTGATCTGGGATCCTCAGCGAACGCACTCTTATAGAGTAGCATTATTAGTCGAAATCTTATTTGTTTCTGAATCATATATTATTCTGGAAACGCACTTGGGCTCTGCCTGGAAACTCTTAAGAACTCTGTGAATCGGTTTGAACTGGGACTCGGTTGAAAGAAACATTATTGTTGTTGCTTGCGGAGCGGGTTTCAGAAAGTACTGTCAAGGGAAAACTTTGGAAACGTGACTGCTGTGCGCTGCTCAGAAAGTACCTTTTAGGGAAAGCTCTGTGAACGCTCTTGGCCTATAAACTAGAGGCCTTACTTGAGTCTACGGGACTACTTTAATTCTCTGTTGCTTGGGCACACACACACACGCTGCGAAGCTATAAATCTATCTTGCTTGGAAACTACGTCACTGTGTCTAGAAACACGTTCTACTCAGCTTGCTCATCGTCTCCTTGAGATACGAAACCTCTCCCTACAACCTTTACAAGGCCCTGTATTAGGGGCTGTAACTCATCGGGATCTCTGGAAACGTGCAGATATTGCTGTTTGATTTGTTTGTTGGTTGTTGGAACAGTCTCTGGACTGTTTCTGTGCCGATCACAAGTCAAGTGGGGTTATTTGTGTGTTTCTTATATAGGTTCTGCGCACATCAATCAGCGTAACTACATTCGGGGAACCTATCTATTAGTACTATTAGAGCAATGGCACCTCCCAGCAACCCCTCTTACAGCCACTCCCGGTTGTCGTGCACTGCGGGGTACTACGACTTTCCAAACGTCAACTCCGCTATGACTTTTGATCTGAAGCAGTTCCCTTGCTTGACCACGAGGATCGTGAAGATTGGTAATCGGACCTTCGAGGTATGGTCGCCAAACTCAAGGCAGCTCCCCTTCCTACCGGGTGAGCACCTTCCGAAGCCAGCGACTCTAGCTCCCTTGGACGTTTTGCAGAGGAGATATGATGGGCATTGCAGCAAACACAATTGTATCTACTGTCCCCAATACTTCTTGGAAGCCACTTCGCACTGGCTGTTTATCCGGCGTGTCAGGTCGGTTCCCATCTCTGATCCAGCGTACCCGGCCTTCAAGCCGTTGACGGAGGGTTGGATTCGCTCACCTCGTAACGCTTCAGAGGGCGTCTGGGATACGAACTTGATACAAGGGCTTCAAGGGGTTCAGGCTCTTCAGGAAATCCGTCTTCGCCGCCTCCAGTCTGGCTTCTGTGCAGGGTCTACTACCTGGGCATCCCAGCCTGCCTACTGCTCTGAAGTGCGTTTACGATCGCTGCTAGGAGTACGAAAGTGGGACGACGCGGTGGACGAGGGCGTGGCCTACCAAAGAGGTCTTCGGGAGATGGAAGCCTGGATCATGATGGTGGAATTACAAAGAAGATTCCCTCCCGTAGACATCTAATATCTCCGGCGTCTCACCCCCCCGGTCGCGAATGACGATCAAATAGGCCTCTGGGTCAACGGTATGCGCGAACAAGAAGTCTTGCTCCTCATGCAACAGGGGGTCCCGTGCTTCATCGTGCACAAGTTTCCTCTTGGATCCTCGGAGCCTCGTTCAGCAGCCTCGCAAGCTCCGACCTTCTACGATTTCGCAGCGGGTACCAATGTTGTCTACCTCATCCACCACAACGAGTATCAGCTGCTTGCCGAAGCGCAAGGGAGGCTAGACGCGGTGTTCTGAGCTGGTGACGGTAGAGGTGAATATGTACCGGCCCAACCTCAGGATGAAGCTCGTTCTGCTTCCCTCCATATGGTCTCGCTGGCTCCTTGGACTCCTCCCGCTCGTCAGACGCAAATTCCTATCGCTCCGAGAGGTGGTGGCCCTTCTATGATACCTGGTGCTCATATGACAACTATCGCGCGCGCTCCTGTAGCTGCGCCGGAGTTCTCTGACGAGGATGAGGAATCGGGGGAGGAGGACGAGGAAGGAGACCTGTGGATGGAAGGAGTGCGTTTCGACACAGGAGCAGCTGGTATGGTAAGTACTTTGCAAAGTACCAGCTAAGTACCGTAGAGGTCTTTTGCAAAGTTGCCCACTAACTCTCATATAGACCCAAAAGGGTGTTTTATGGCTGATGTGCCCGTTTTTCATAGGTTCTCACCGTTGCGGCCAGCGTCCGGGCTTCCTAAAAGGGTATTATTTGTTTGGCACACCTGCCCCCACCTGATCGGGCCATTTTGAGCCATTTTGAGCCATAAAACTACTTTGATGGCTTCCATTTTTGGATAGATGAAAAACAGCTTCGATTCAGGCAACAAATTACGATAAAAAACAGCAGGACTCTACCCCATGCGGGCACGCTTGGACGAGGGTGTTTCTGAGGAGAAGCAGGCAGCACGCTTGCCCATGAGCGCTCTGACTTTCTCTCCAAGGACCCAAGCAACGTCTTCCGCCATTGTCCTCCAGGCAGGCGCGCCCTCAGCAACCCTGGCCAGCCTGTACCACCACCAAAGGCAGGCAACGATGCTGGTGAGCCCGTTCAGCCCAGGCGGCAGGCTGCCAAGATCCCCTCCAGCCTCTTGCTTCGACCCCTGTACCGCGAAGTCTGGCGCACTCGTGTTTGCAAGCCCCTCCTTCCTCCACGCTGGATTAACCTCCAACCACCACTTCATCACTCCCTCATAAAAATCCTCCTTCTCGTCGTCGCTGCTGAGATTCGCTGGTATTCTGCCGTCTTTGCGACCGCGCTGCACCCACCAGCCGATAGCCGGAGGGCGGTCGTGCGTAGACAGCACAACGGGCATCTTCTCAAAGACTGCTTTCTCGAGAGCGCCCCATGCATTCACCACAGCTGTCCATTCCGGCATGTCCACCGAACGGAAGAGCGCCAGCACAACATCGTGCTTTTCAGACCACAAAGCAGCTGCGAGAGAAGCGGCGGCGGGCGTGACGCTACCTATGGCTGTCTCTGGCGCCGGGGAGGTCGTTGTGGTGCTGCTGTTGGCGGGGGGCGCCTGTGCAGCTGCAGGCGCGGGTGGGGATGCCGTCGACTCCGGCTCGAGTGCCATGCTGCCGTCGGTGAGAGGCGCCTGCGTAGCTGAATGCGTGACGGCGGATGTGGTTTCCTCAGGCTCAGGGGGAGTCATGGCGGCGTTGGCGTCGCGCTCGGGGGGGAGGCACCTGCGTGCCGTTGGCAACAGCCCCCTCAGGCGATGTTGGCCTCGCAGGCGACGTGCCTGTAGGCTCTGGGGGGAGGGCGTTCTCGGGCTTGGGCCCAGCGGTGTACGTGGGTCCGGCTAACCCCATCGCCGCGGCAGTACCACCCTGGGGAATAAGCGCGTGCAAAAGCTCTCGGTTTTTGGCGATGTTCTTCTCCCGGTCGAATTCATAATCGCTGAGGGTGTTCCAGTCGCGGATGGTGTAGTCGTGAGCAGCACGCATCATGGTGTCGAGTGCCCTCCGCATGGGAGAGTTCGGGGGGCGTCGCAGCTCCACGCAAGGCTCCTCATCGCACTCACCTTTGTTCCCCTCGCGGTGCGAAGTCATGCGGGTGCTGCTCTCTAGCTCATCTTCCTGGTCCTCTGTATCCTCGCCCGAAGCCCGCCAACCGTCTTCTTCCTCCTCTGTGCCTGAATCCGCCGCCTCTTCCTCCTCCTCCTGGTCTTTTCTCTTTCTTTTCCCCGTGCTCTTTCTCCCCCCCGTGCTCTTTTCTTTCGCCACGCGCTTTTTCTTCCCCGCCGTCTTTCTGGCCTTCGAAGCGACGCTGGAAGTGTCCGGAGGGGGCTGCGAGTCGAGCCGTGTCAGCCCACCCAGGCACTGCGAGCAGAGGGCAGGGGCGGTGGAGGCGGCGGTAGCTGGAGGCCCTGGATTAAGCAGGCTGCTGAGAAGACCTGCGCCCTGTCCGTCAGCGCGCCATTTTCTGTGTACGAATCATGCACGCACCCTTTTCGTCCTTCTTGCTTGCGACCAAGAAGCCTGCAAAAGTCTGGAGCATGGACTTTGAGCGCAGGGGGGCCACTTCGCGAAGTGGATGCCGGGGTGCTTGGTGAGAGAACCTGACGTGACCCTGAGGGAGTTGAGCACTCAGATGGGAAGCCAGCAAAGCGAGCATACATGGAGAGGAACACTTCGTCGTCATCACCTTCCACAATCTCCCCGAGTATCAGCAGGCCCTTGCACTTCATCTGCGCGCAGAGAGTCTTGAGGGTTCTCTGCGAGATCACCTCCGTGTGGTGGCGGCGCCTAAAGGGGAAGATTAGAAGCTAAGCAAAAGAGAGCGGGGCATACTCACTCTGCTAATTCGTCAGGGCTACACTCCATCTCGCCCTTCAGGGACTTGCGGAACACCTCCCGCCGCTCCTCGAAGTCGCGCTCTCGCTGGTCGCGAAGCTGTTCCTTCTCCTCATCTGTAAGCTTCTCAAAATAAGCCTGGGCGAGGCGAAATTTCCGGTGCAACAGTTGGCCCGGATGAGAGTCGTCGCCATCGCCATCGCCATCGCCATCGCCATCGCCATCGCCGTCCTTCTCAAACGGATCCACCTCATTTCTCTCATCGGCCGCCTCATCATCAGCGTCCTTGCTGTAGAGCTTCTGATAGCGGATGCGGAGAGCTTCGCCATGCTCAGAATGCTGCCACAAGACCCAGGACATCTGGAGGCGGCAAGGAGGCCCATGGAGAGCTGTGAGGTGGGACAGTCACGAGCGGAAGGGTTCCACTTTCCGAGTTTTGTCCTTCGTTTTGGCGTTCGAAAACCAGCTCTTCAATTTCTGTGGGGCGATTTCAGGCTTTGAGATGCTCGCGCTAAGGTAAAAGAAAAAAAAATACCACTTCATCAGCCGCTTGGGCGTGGAGCTGGTTGAGCCTCTCGCTTGTTTGGGGATGAGGGCGGAACACGCCCTTCCGACGCCCCTTTGTCTTCCTCTCCCGCTCATTCGCCGCCTTGACTTCTTCTTTCTCCTCTTTGTAGCTCTCCTCAAGATCTTCCAGTTCTTGAAGTTCGTCGCTGCCCTCAGCCAGGCGAGGGAATGCCTCGTCCCATACCGGATTGAATTTAGTCCAGAATATATCTTTCTTGTGTTTTTCCACAGCGAGATAGTCCGGTAGATGTTCCAAGAGAAGCTCCAGGGGGGCACCGTGGAAGTACCCTTGTTGCCACGCGTGGGTGGTGGCTCGGGTGGCATGAGCTCAGTGAAGACAGCGAAATTGATCGGCGAAAACGTGACAATGCATCAAGTCACTTAGCACCTGACGCGACTGGTTTGTTTGCTTCCTTCATCTCACTAACAGATGCACGCTCTTGGAGGTTCGTCCGTCTTCCTCAAAACCAACTCCCCTCTTTCTGTACTTCATCCTTTCATGCTTGCCACCCCCAATCTCACCATGGAGCAGGGTGGCAATTTTCGGGGCTGCCTACATTCCCACCATAGAACAGGGCGGCCCTGCTTTGTTAACTTGTTTTTCTAATTTAAGGGCCGCCTACATTCCCACCATAGAACAGGGCGGCCCTGCTTTGTTAACTTGTTTTTCTAATTTAAGGGCTGCCTACATTCCCACCATAGAACAGGGCGGCCCTCCTTTGTTAACCTGTTTTTCTAACTTTGCTTCTGGCTCGGCGCTCATTCCGTACCTTCATCATTCTCACATATTTGACAGACCTGGACCTCGGCGAGCCCATCGTTTGCGCCGAGTACGATCTTGAAGAGGTGCTCAAGCACGAGAATGCTGCGTGCCTAGCTCGCGAAGACAGCGGATCTGCCTATGACGACGATGAGAATATTGAGCTCGAAGACGCTGCTGCGGAGACCACGCGTTTCTCAAGTGCTCGTGCTACGACAGCTATGGCTCCCGCCCTTACGCACAACGCCAAGAAGAATCAGAAGCAGAGGCTCTGCCAACGCGAGCGCCATAGGGCTGCGACCGTTCAAGCTCTAAACAGCACGACACCACCTGTCCCCACCGCCCGAGTTCTCAAGAAGGCGGCGCAATCTGCCCCCGTTCATGCCTCGTTCTCTGCTAGTGATTTTCGAGCCACAAAACAGCGCTGGACCGGGATTCCCCAGCCTCTCGACCACCCTTTGCTCGCCCATGCGCACGAGCCGGAAGTCTTGAAGCAGCACATGTGGTACATCGATTGGCAGGGGGAGTAAGCCGGCTTCTCTCCTCACCCTGTTTTTTTCTTCTCAACTGACAGCTGGCTCTTTTTCGCAGAAAATGTCACGTCATCGTCGACCGTAAAGGGCACATCATCGGTGTTTTGATCAACCCTCCCGTCCCCGGTCAACAATGGGCTGAGGTCGTCGAGGCAGCCACCGCCGCCATGCGCGCCGCTCGGGAGAAGATGACGTTCCCCACAGACGCATACCATCATCGCTGGGCTACGGGGGACGGGTTTCCTGCTGCCGCCCGCGGGTTTGCATTCGGGGGCGGCAGGCAGGAGGTTGGCAACATCAAAGCCTCTTCCCAGACCAACGCCGCAGCGATGGACGAGCTGATGGAAGACCCCAGCATCGGCCGCATGGCTACGTACCCGATCCGTAAGCAGCTGTTTGGCGAAGCAGGCCGTTTCGCTTATTTTGCGGCTGTTAGCTTTGTTCCAAGCCCTGTGCTATCCGATCTTCAGTGACTATCACAAAGCAAAGCAGGTGCTGCTCCGGAAGAACCCTCGCTTACACCGCACCTGGGCACGCAGCCCCTTCGCCGCCGTGACCTTCAACCTTGGCCCTGTCTCTGTCTCTCCTCCCCACGTCGACGGCGGAAATAAGGCAGACGGGATGTGCCTCATCGGCGCGCTTGGTGATTTCAATCCCGACCACGGCGGGCATCTCGTCTGCTGGGACTACGACCTCATTATCCGCTTCCCCCCCGGGTGTAGCATTCTTATCCCATCCGCCGTGGTCACCCATTTGAACACCCCCATTCAGGACGGCGAGGAGCGCTTTTCGCTCATCCAATATTCCGCCGGAGGGCTGTTCCGCTGGATCACCAACGGCTTCTGCTCTGATCTCGATTGGCAGGCCTCTGCTGCCTCTGAAAAAATCTTGTGCACAGGGAGGAAGAGCACCAAACGCGCTGTGCGACGGCTTTGACGAAGTTTACGCGGTGGAAAGATGCCAAAGTGAAGAACTTCAGCGGGAGGGGGCGGGTGGAGGTCTGGGACGAGGGTGACGTCGCAGACTTCAGCGATTTGACGGAGGACGAAAGTGGGAACGACGACGGCCCGCCCGAGAAAAAGGCGCACAGAGGCTAGGCTGTTATCTTACGTGGACTATAAATTTCTGTCTATCCAATCTTGTACTTATATACCTGTAAATTGAGCCCTCTTTTCTTGACCTCACCCTTTGGCATTGGACCGTTGACACGAAGCATTGGTGCGCTTTTCTAGACCAGCGCCTAAGTTTTGAAAAGCAAGTGCCCGTACTAAGAGGCCAAAAGCACAAGTCGCAAAATTCAACCCATTCCAAATGCTCCAAAAATGCACGATTATTCAATTGTGTATCTACCTAGGCTCATTACCCAAACGACACACTCCTAACTACATTGACTGGGCTCGTAATATGCGATTCAACTTGAAAGCACCGTTTGGTAAATGCAAAATTCAACCCATTCCAAATGTTCCACAGTCCTAATTACGTTGACGGGCTCGTAATATGCGATTCAACTTGAAAGCACCGTTTGGTAAATGCAAAATTCAACCCATTCCAAATGTTCCAAGAATACACGATTAGTTGACTGGCTCATAATATGCGATTCAACTTGAAAGCACCGTTTGGTAAACGCAAAATTCAACCCATTCCAAACGTTCCAAGAATGCACAATTATTCAATTGTGTACCTACCTAGTCCCATTATCCAAACGACGCAGTCCTAACTACGTTGACTGGATCGTAATATGCAGTTCAACTTGAAAGCACTGTTTGGTAAATGCACTTACTGGACATGGAGTATGCAATTTTTTTGTTCTTTATGATTCACTGATGTTACTTGCACCTTGGGAAGCTCAACTATGGCTTTTATGTCTTCATATCTGGCACGAAAGCTCCGAGCCAGTGACGGGAACCAATTGAGAAAAATCTTTGTGGAAAAAATCGGTATTGGGCAGATTGCATGCTCAATGAAGATCATATTAAATATATAATGATAAATGGAGACTTACTCCGCCCCCGGAGTGAGTACATGTCCATTCCAAGATTTCGAACTTAGTGTTCGCCTGCCCTTTCCTAATCTGGTCACATTGTGCAATCAGATGGCTGTCCCTCCGCTCTCTTCTGACCTTCATCACCCTCTGCATTATGGTCGACACCAGCTTTGATACTGTGTTTGCACACCTCAATCTCGTCGAGGAGCCAAGCTTCTATCCACAGAAGGGTTTCGAAGATACCCAGGGCTCCGAAACCTACAATTTCTATGTTGTTACTTCTGGTCGCGTCCCCGGCATTTACACGCACTGGTGAGCAATTTTTCTGTCACAATTGGCAGTTTCCAAGGATAATTCAGGGAGGACGCATGTCTTCAGGTTAACAAGTTCCCCAGCGCCTCCCATAAGAAGTACTCGGGGTGGTCAGCAGCTACAAGTGCATTGGATGCCACTCATCGACCAAGCATGCCTGCCGCTGTTTCTCCATCCACACCCGCAACTTCCACTCCCGCTCTGAAAAAAAGCAGCGTGGCAACGATGAAAGCGTCTGCATCCGTCTCAGCGCCATCCACACCGAGCGGTAGAAAGAAGAAGATGCTTCTACGTCTACTCCCGCGGCACTGGAACCACCATCTACGCGAACCAGTAAGTCGCACATCTGGTCAAGTTTTTTTTTTCAATCTTCGTCTTTCTCAGACAGCATGCTTCATCAGCCGCACGTTATGGTCTCGCTGATGGGTCGTTCCGCAAGGTCGACGTCACCACCAGCACGGGTGACACTTTTGATATCACGTCAGAGTCCACGCTGGAGGTGTACAATATCTCCGATATTGAGTCTGACGCAGAAGGCGCTTGATCTGAAGAGCGGGGGACGGGCGGATCAACATGCGCGGGTGCGGGCTATCATCGGCAGAAAGTAAAGTAGCTGTCCAATCCTTGGTACCATTTTATTTTCGGTGCGGCATAGGCAAAACAGGATACGGATGTTGAATGTGACCGCTATTGATTTGAATGTGATAGAATTCCGAGATTCCATCTTTGATAGGGCCATCTCATGCTACCGGTTCGGGTTGTCGCCAAAAAAAAGTAAGGTAGCTGCAAGATCCTTGGTATAATTTATTTTAGGCGACTTGGACGAAATCCTCAAACTTGAATTATAAGAAATTCGGGTGTCTCATAGGAAATCTATACAGAACTGATGTCTTTGGACATGAGCCAAGATATTGGCCGTCTCTTCCTTCCATACACCGCTCTACCACCACGTGATCTTACTATCCCTTTGCGACTTCGAGCTCAGCGGCTCTCAAAGGCGTCTTCTTTCTTTCTTTCTCTTTGTCTCTAATGAAGAAAACTTCCGGCCCCTCAAGGAAGCGGACAAAGAATGTCTATTCGCTGCGATATTTTGGCCACTCGCTCCAGGAAGCGCCTCAATCCACTCCGGTTGCTCGAGCTGGGAATTTATCGGCTGACAGGCGCCGTGCCGACATCCAACACATTCCCCTTGAGAGCCAAAGTCGCCCGTCGAGCTCAGCAACACCACCCGTCGATTACGATGACAATTGGCTTGACATGCCCTCCAAAGTCAATAATATGGAGCCGATGAGCAGAGCGCGCAAGCGGAAATGGTACATGACTATGGTGAGTTTTCTCTGTCCTTCTTAGTGATTTTCCTGCCTTGCCACCATAGCTGATGTCTTGGCTCTTCTAGGACGACGCCCTTCGTCATTGGGTTGCCAATTTCTGAGATGTGTACCTGCGAGTCCTTGTCACTCGGGAGGGCCGCATGGGGCAAGACAGTGCATGCTCGTGCGGGGAGCATGCGAAGTATCGATGCACAGAATGCTTTGGCGGGCGGATGTACTGCCAAGGCTGCATCGTGGAAGCGCATCAGCTACGTCCTTTATGTCACATTGAGGTGCGCGTGCCAGAGGCCATCTTTCTAACCTGCACGCTAACCTGGCTTTGGGGGGTGAAATGGCGCCTTTTTCGATAGAAAGGAGCTGAGGTCGCTCGGGCTCAGAGTTCAGCTCGGCACCTCATAGGCTCAGGATAACCAGTTAACTCATGGAGTCTCCCCAAGGGCTCAATGCGTTATCTCTGGGGGCATATATAGGGGAGCCCGGGCAATGTCGGGCAATACCGGGTATCCCTTGTGCCTTCCCCTTGCCGGCCACAATCATCCCGGCACCTCTCGGCATCTCCATGCGCCTTCCACCAATGCCCCTGCTGGTTTCTATGGTCCTGCTAAGCCCTGCCGATGTTGCGCGTACATAAATACCTTATTAAATACTTCATATTCCACAATTAGCTCAGTTAAAATCACAAACGGTGGCAGGCACGTGCCATAAATTAGTGCCCAGCCAGCGCCTACAGCGAATCCATAAAAATGCGGAAAAAAAAGCCCCTCCTACCTAAATGTCGTCTACCTCCCCACCCATTACAAGCTCCTCATCACTCTCCACAATTCTACCCTCGTCTGCATCACCGTTATCCTCCTCCCTGACCCCCCCATTTTCCTCTTCGTCCTTGCTGCCGTCGTCCACGCCACCTGTTGTGTGCGCCCCCATTGCCTCCACCAGAGGATCGATATTTGCCGGTCTCGGGCGCTTCTTCCCCCTGGCGATCTTGGGCGCTTTCTCCGCGTCCTTCACCCGGGCAGCAAGACCTCAGAACAACGACTCCTGCTTGATCGCGTACGCGATCATCCCCTGCGCGTATGCCTCATGCAGGGCATCTGTCCCCACCGGAACCACCCGCGCCCGCTCAAGCCACCGATCCGCCTCGCATTCCAATGATATCGGTACTCGCCGAAACTCCTCAGTCAACAGCCGGACCTCCTCGTTCCATCTACGAGCCCGCGCATAAGCCTTGGCCCACTCAATCCGCAAAGCTGCCGGCCTTGGTCAGCTAAATCTCCCACTTGAAGACACCACTTACCGTCCTCCAGCTCCGCGTCTGTTCCCGTCATCCCCGCCCCCGTCCAAATCCACGAGACCTGTCTTCGACTCTCCCCTACTCGCCCTTCCTCGTCCCCATCCAAATCCTCGTCCTCGGCATTCTTGAGCCAGGCTGGCGCATCCACCGCGTGAGCCACTAGCTCATCCAGCTTCCTCTTCCGTCTCTCCCTCGCCTTCTTCCGCTTCGCCTCCTTCACCGCCAAGTCGTTTGCATCTTCCATGCAACGTACATCCTCCTTCCGCAGCTTCTGTCATCCCACCCGCCCCTCGTCCTGACCCGCGTACGCGAACAGCACATTCCATGCGCATTGGTACTTTTCTGAGTGTAGGCGGATCTTCATCTCGTTCCGATTGACTATTCCGCGCGCTCGGGTGGTCGCGCCTTGATGCCGCGCATGCAGCGCCTTGTAATTGAGAAAGTGCCCCTTGATGACCAGCTGGTTTCGGAGCTTCACGAGTGAGGCACGGCATTGAGCGTCGCGCAAGAGCAGCTCCATCTCGAGCAGGCCCTTGGTACATCCCCCGTTCTCCCTCTCTGCCTCTGACAGCGCCGAAGGCAGAAAGAGCGGCTCACTCTCGGGCTGCTCGTTCTCGGGGGTCTCGCGGGTGTCCAGCGCGACGATCGCGGCAGGGCAGTACGTTCCCTGCAGCTTCCGAAGGCGGTCCAGACGCCGGATGAGCTTTGTGCGTAGTGCGCCGAGGTCGATTTGCTGATTCGTCGTTTGCGCCTTCTTCAGTGCGGCCTGCACCCGAACCTCGCGCCTAGTCCCCGTTAGAAAGAATCAATCAAGATAATACAAGAAACGCACTGCTCCTCCTCCACGTTCAAGCACTCCGTGATGAACTCGCTCAAGCTGACTTTGTGCTTGGCTGGGATCCCCCTTTTCGCCGCCTCCTCCTCATCCTTCTGAAACTGGAGCCGGACTTGGGCCTCTGTCAAACCTGCCAATTGCTCAATAACAACCCCGTCTCAGTCTCTTCAAATCACGTACCTACAAAGACGACTTCGTATGGGTTCTTTTTTGATCGGTCGTCCTCGTAGTCATGTACCATCTTCTTCCATGATTCAACGCGCTCTTGTTGCTGCTGCGAGAAGGAATCGAGGGCCTCGGTGTGAACGATTTCTTGCTCGCGTGCATTGTCCAGCCTACGACGAAGAGTGTCGCCTGTCAAAAACGTCAGCAGATAACAAACAGACCGGCATTAACTCGCATACCTAGTGATACCAACTTCTGCCAATTCCAATGACCCCAGTGGTCGTCGATGGTGTCATGGCGCGCTCCCGGCCCCATGATCCGGGTACTGCTGGCAATCCCTCCGATATTTGCCCACGGGCGCTCGATCCCCTCACCGTCGGTCTGCCCACTCCCAGGAATCAGGCTCAGTGAGTAGAGAATCCCGCATTCGGGGATGTGGCCTTTGATCTGCATTTTGGGAATGACAAATGCAATCAGGGGCATGATGAGCAAGCAGCGCACAAGAGGCGGCAGCTCTATCATCCGTTCCATGAGGAGCTTCCACCACTGGCACGCGATGTCGTACGACACCATCTTGAAAAGGCGCTCGTCGTAGTACCGCAAGATCGAGCCGAATATATAGTCGATGTTCGCGTATCTATGCATTGGTCAGTATCTTCGGGAAATATGTGAGCTGTATTCATACCTCTCGCCCTTCTGTAGGTCGCCCACACCATTCGGCTGAACAAACTCATGGCGGGCACAAACTCCTATGCCGACACCAGTGCTACTATAGCCCCGTGAGAATTTGGTGTTGGCGTAGTCCAGAGCGGCGAGTCCGCTGCACGTACTCATCTAGCCACCATCAGCGTCATACTCTCCTGTGTCCTTGACAACATACCTCTTTCTGATCCGTTACGGTTAACAGATACTCGCGGTACGACATGTTTTCCAGCATGTACGCCCACCCCGTCCCGAGGCCGGGGTCCTTGAGTTCGCTCGAAACCATCCCACGTTTGAGCCGAAAACAAGTGTCCAAGGCAAAGTACATAAAATAAATAAACCTGAAGCAGGACGTGAATAAATTATAAGTGAAAATCAGATAATACACACACCGATCCTCCTTTGAAGCGCGGTCCCAGCCCTCTGGCAGATTAATACCAGGGCGCGGACAGGTGGGACAGCGGACGGCCAGTTCTCCGGACGCCGTCGCCTCTGCTCCTCCTGGGTCATGTCCCCGACCTCCACGCTTCAACATCATCAGATGTCGATACTGCCGGCAAATCCGTATAAAGACTTGATACCGGTCGGGCGGTTTGACGCCGTCGTTGCGCGTCAGCTTCTCCAAGCATTGGTAGTAGTCGTACATGGTCATTTTTGCCTGCAGGCTGGACAGGTGAAACTGCTCCAACGCGACCAGCGTCATGCAGGTTTGGGGCTGCTCTTCAGACGCTGGGTACCACCCCCCGCGGAGGAGCTGCGTGTCAGGAGCTCCCGCCTGCCCCCGGTGCTCGCAGCCACAGAAGTCCACCGCCACCTCATGAACGCCGTTGTGATGCAGCACTACGAAGCCCTTCCGACCTGGCTCGGGGGCAGCACAGTACTCTCCGGGACGATGCCCGAATTGCACTCTCAGGCCCATGGCCTGCAGTGAAGTGCGTTCGAAGCAGGAGCCATTCCATGCCTAAAACGCAGTGGTGAGTTTTCGTAGAGTTGCCTGGATATCAAATCTGACCTCCACCACATGCAGCAGATTATCCACATGTTGCTTCACAAAGCACTCGCGACAGAATAACATCCCACTCCTGCACTCCCGACACCGATATGCCGGAGGGTGAGCACTATCCTTGCATCCGGGGCACACGCTCTCGCTGGCATCTCCACAACCATCATGTCGCAGAAACTCCCGAAGGTATCGATCACGTGAGTCTGCTTTCCACTTGTAAAGAGTCGGATCCTGTTCCCAGATCAGCTAAAGTAGCACAAAAAATTTTGAATGAATGAATTTTTACCGAAAATAGCGCGGCACGCGTTCGTGGTGGACGCGGTGGAGGCGGCAGGGGTGGATCCTCAAACTCGTCGTCGCCAAACATCACATAGCATTCGTTGGGCGGGTGTGGAAGGGCTGGATCCCAGGACGGCACGACGTTCTCCACCATTGTGTCGGCCAGACGCGCCCTCTTGACGGGGGACGGTGGCGCAATGGGTAAAACACTGCGGTGCATCCGCCGCAAGTCCCCCGAGGTCTCATCCACGAAAGCGTTGATTGGGCGGTCGACTCGCGCGTTGGGGAGGAAGTCGCTGGCCGAGAACAAGTGACTCGACACAGAGGATGTACCGGACGCGGATACTGAGGAGGAGGATGCAGAGGGGTCCCCCGAGAGAATCTCGACGTGCTTGCCACGGAAGCGTCGCAAACGACGGCTGCTCATGAGGATTTTGTTGATGTCTTGCACTGTTGCATGACACCTGTTAACGCGTTAAGTCTGATAGGCGCCCGTGCGCGCTTTCCCAGAAAGGAATGCCACTCACTGACATAAAAGCGCATAAAGCCACTGCCACAATGGCAGGTAAGCAATTCTTCGTGTTCTTTATTCACGCTACACATTCCTTTCTTTCTTCATCAAATCACCTTCACCGCATGGTCTGTGTGCCCGTCCTTGGGACTGCAGTACTACGCGTGATTGTGACTTGTTTTGGTTGTTTTTGCCCTTCTGGTTGCCATCGTGCAGTACGCGTGCCCGTCTTTGGGACTGCGGAACTGCATTGGCGTCCAATTTTCTCTGTGCTTCGTGCTATCGCAACGCGTTGAGCGCGTTTTTCTTTTGCTTTATTCACGCTACACATTCCTTTCTTTCCTCACCAAATCACCTTCACCGCATGGTCTGCGGGCCCGTCCTTGGGACTGCAGTACTACGCGTGATCGTGACTTGTTTTGGTTGTTTGTGCCCTTCTGGTTGCCATCGTGCAGTACGCGTGCCCGTCTTTGGGACTGCAGAACTGCATCGGCGTCCAATTTTCTCTGCGCTTCGTGCTATCGCAACGCGTTGAGCGCATTTTTCTTTTGCTGTGACGCGTTGGGCACGTCTTTCTCGCGTTTTCTGGCATTAGAACTGATCGTTTGGGCAGGTCGTTCACTTCGAAATGAAAAAAAAATACGCTGAATTGGTGAACGACGCGCTTGCGGATTTCATGTGCATGACATGTTTGCTCGGCACGCTTCCGGCCCTCAAGAAGACAGCGACCCCGAAGACGATGGCGATTTCGAGCGCGACAACGACGACGATGACTTCAATGAGATCGACACCCCTTCACCTGCCCTATGCCCCACACTGCGCTCTCCTCCGAAGGCCAGACCCAAACCCATCATTCTTTCCCTAGCATGCGAGCGATGGCATCCTGCCCCGACACTGCCCACCAGCCCTGTTCTCTCTCAAAGCAAGCCCAACCGCGAGAAAAAGAAAAAATCCACCCGGCGCAAGGCACGAGAAATTAAGCGCAAGGCTGCCAGCCTAAGGCAATAGCGCAACGACGCACCCTTCAAAGCTCCCCCATCAGGGTGAGCTTCGACTTCGCCTCCCATCCTGGCGTCACGTTGAGCGGTTGGATGGGGCACGCGCGCGCCTCCTGCAGACTCCTCTGACTATGAGCCTGAGTCGCGCGAGTATTCGTTCGAAGAAGCTCAGCAAATCCTGGGGATGACAGTACTGGACTGGCAGGGGTACGTCGCCGTGGCTTCTTTTAGATCTGGGCACTGGCTTGTTCTCGCAGAAACCCGGGCCGCTGGTCGATGAAGATCATTATGTCTTCGGTGTCTTCGGTGTCTTCGGCGGTCAGCCTCGCAATCCCAAGTGGGCCACAGATGTCGCGCATAAAGCTGCGCTGCTGATGGAGGAGGCTGCAGAGCACATGTATGGCTGCGTCTTGTCGGGGGGATTTCGGAGGCTGAGAAAGCAGCATGACTGGAGGCGCGTAAGACGCGCTGGGTGGAGGGACTCAAGATGTATCGCAAGTGGGACGTATGAGCGGCGGGTGTTTGAATTGGGACTGTTCTGTACAATGTAGCTACCGATACCGATACCTTTCGAATTCATCCGTTCACTGTAAAGAAATTGTCTGAACTTGAGATCGGGGAAGGCTTTGAATTGAGACGAGATGCCAGCCGTGCATGTATCACGAACTTAGTATGGTCATATCACGAACTTATTATGCGTGCTCGAGTTGCAATTCACATTGCCTGTAGACCTCAGGTAAAAATCTGAAGCGGCAGATCTGATTATTGAAAGCTCTGGAACACTATATTTTTTTTTCTGAATTTTGGTGACAAAGGGGGGAAAGCGTATTGTGAGTGCACTCATACGCCCAAATTAGCTTCTGATTACCGTAGCGATTCTAACCTCGACCACCACCATGCCGACTCGCACTCAAACTTCCACCGCCAAATCGGGCCAAAACCCTCTGTGAGTCTCTGCCAGCCGCCCTTGCCTTCATTCAAGCTTAAATTATCCTGGATGGCTCACGAACGGCGCATACAACACAGGCAGCCAACACAGCGCTCTCCTGCTACCATGGCCGCGCGTCAACAAGCTTCCGCCCGCTACCGCCAAAAGTGGGTTGGTCCTTCTCACTCAAGTCGACGCATTCACATTGGCGTTCCAGAAATCTCGACGAGGAGCGGGAGAAAGCACGGGAGCGGATGGCAAGGTATGCCTCTCTGGCGATGTATTCACTGCTCTGCTCTCACAATCACAGGCTTCGCGAGAAAGTACTTAGGCAGGAAGGCAGGGGCGCTGCTTTTTTCGAGCGAGCACGCGAAGCGAGTCGCAAACACAGGGAAAAGTGAGTATTGTCTCCCTCTGTGTTGCTCCAACTCAAATGTTTCTAATTCACAGGAATGCGGCTGCCTTGGCCCACCGTCAGCGCATTCTTCGTCTCAAGTGTGTCCCCCCTCTCCCTCTGACGACAGTCGCTCACAACGTGCAGGGCATACGATCGCAAGCACGGGCATCATGCCTGGCTCGAACGCCACAATTTGCGTGAAGAGCGCCGCGCTGCCGCTCAGGAAGCGCCCCTCTCAAACGATGACCCGCAGGAGGATATGGTGGAAACTGGGTGGTATCCTAAAATCTGAGTAGTACATCACACTTTTCGCCCGCAACTTGTAGAAATGGCATCGCTGGCTTTCCCCAATGATCTCAGAGGAAAAAATGTTTCAGGCCTGAAATTACAAAACTGACTGCTCAAAGCCAAAAACTGAGTGGTCAGAAGTCGACCGGTCGGAGGCTGAGGAATCGACAAGGGCAAAAAACGAAAAGTTTTAAAAAGAGCACCCACCAGGATTCGAACATGGAGCAACCAAAACAGCAGACGCGGGCTTAACCACTACACAAAGCAGCAACGGAAAGCAGCTCGAGATAAGTGGTTTTAGTGGACCGCTGTCGCCAAATCATTTCCCTTTGTTTCCTTTGTGCCGCTCGATTCTGATCATTCTCCCTGCTTCCATGCCTCCACCAGGAGCTCCCAACTGCGAACCTCACTACTGGGCAGAACCTGGCCACGAAGATCCCATCGCCTTTTGCGCCAAAGGGAAAAACATCTATGTGGTGACGAGCGGGACTGTTTGCGGAATTTATTCTAGCGAGTAAGTGCAGCGGCCTCTAGTAGATTCGTGCGACTAAGTAAGAATTGGTAGGGCTCGGGCGCGTAGGCAGATCAGTGGCGTGTCGAATGGTCGTTGGCGAGCGGCAAAAAACTGGCCCATGGCCCTTGAGCTCTGGAACGAGAGCTGCAACGTATACCACGAGACAGAGTGTCCTCCTTCCCAGTCCCACCCTGCCCCACCTTCACCACCCGCATCCCCATCGGCGTCACATCCGCGCATGGCACGCGCGCCAGGCGCGGTGTCTGGGCCACACTTACAGACGGCACCGCCATCGCTCTCTGCATCGCGACTACGTGTCGCGCCACCGCCATCGCCCTCTACGTCGCGACTATGCGTCGTGCCATCGTCATCGCCCTCTGCGTCGGTACTACGCCCAGCGCCGCTGCCATCGTCGACATCTGTCTTCCAACTGTGCACCGGGCCGTTGCCATCGCCGATTGCTTCGCATACAACATCAGTGCAATCGTCAACCACTGCCCGTGCCCCACAGACGGGCCCGCGCTCCCCAGTAGCTGCATCTACCTCACGGGCCCCAGCAAGTCCTCTGGCGATGATGGATGCTGTGGACGCATTCGCGAGGATGGGTGGCACCGACTCGGCACTCACGACGCGTCCTCCTAGGCAGTGGGTGGTGCGCGGGGTGGATATATTTTTCGCAGAGCGGCAAGTTTCTGTTCGTGAGCGTGAGCACAAAGACGAATTGACGGCTTTTTTTAGGATAGATGCTCTCAATCACATCGAGGCTCTGAACCTCAAGCAGGTGTCAATCTTGGGCTCGCGCAATGTGCCCAAGTTGCGCGCGTTTATAAAAGGGTCGTTGTACGTGCCTCGGGTCGGGCAGATTGATTCGGACCACGAATAATGTTTTTAATTTGCGGTAGCTTACTTGGACTTGTGGTAGCTTTCTTGGATGTTCGCAACAACAGAAATGAATGTACATTTGTGTGATTGATAAATAGGCATATAAGTGTTGAGTTATAGGAGGTAAAGACGTCGGATAGGCAAGATGGGTGAAATGTCTCCAGCATTGTCCTTCAACCAGAAACCCGGATCCTGCCAGGTGGGGTCGGTGGTCCCCCATTCGCCTTGGCCCCATTCTCCGTTGGCGGTCGTTTCCATGGTCCATGGTATTTTTTCAGGTTCAGGAGCGCCACGGCGGCGAGCGTATTCAGGGAGGCGGCTGATGTAGCGGCAGCGATCGGCGAGATGTTGCTTGGCACGCCGGATTTTGGGAAGTCGTTCACGACCGTACTCAAGAAAGGCTGAGGACGTATGAGGATTAGCGGGTATGAGAATGAAAGGAAGGAGCAAGTAACACCGTCGCGAGCGCGCGCTCTGTCCCATTCCCAATCGACGAGAGTGTTGCCCATCCGTTCACGTTCGGCTGTGGCCTCGCGAATATAGGCCAATGTGCATTCCATAGCGACCAGACGCGCAGCGAGAAAGTCGGGGTCTTCTGAATCGGGGGAGGCCATGGAATAACCGTAGTTCTTGGGTTGTTTGGGTGTGTATCATGCAATCACGGGTTTTCATTTTTCGCGCAATGGCCACCAGCAATCCCCCCAAAAAAAGGGGGACGCCGAGCAAGTTTCAAGGCGAGCGTGGCAGTTTTCTTGAACAGTGGTCTGAAGAGTACATCAAGTGCTCTCGCAAGAAGACTACTCCAAAGTTGTGGCCCCGGCTCTTCTGTCAATATTGGATGAATTTCCCTTGGCGCGTGCCTTTGAGCCAGGATACGGGGACACTGATTGTCGTAGACACGGACGAAGATTGGGTGGCGCCAGCTGTCGCGTCGGAGGTGCTGACACCCGAGGAGGAGGCGCAGAAGTCAGAGGTGATGAAGGCCACTCAAACGGTATGTCAATATTTTACTGACGCGTTTCTGCGGGCCCTGACCAGTTATCAGCAAATCAAAAGCTGGTTCAACCATCGCCGCCATGCAATTGGGCTCAAAGCTAACCCCTGGATCGCGTTCTTGAAGGAGCTCCGTCGTCCTTCGGAGGTTACCGCCCCAAAACGTATATCCGACCACCAGTATTATATGCAGCACCCGTCCTTCAGCAACAAGGTCCAAGCCGTGTATCAGGCGATGCACGAGAAGACCCCTATTCCCAAGAATGAACGCCTCAACGTGCAGTGCCAACTTGCGACAGACTTGCTGAAGCTTGAGACCGAAGAAGTTCAGGCTCACATTCATGCAGAAGCCACCCGGGAGCACCGCACGCTGCTGGAAGCGTACAACGAGGTAGAAGAGGGGCTTCCATCGGCAGACGAGTCGGATCGCGCGCTGTAAGTATGGTGAATGCGAATGATATTCTGTGGAACTGAACATATGTTTTGAATCTGTAGCGCACGGGACCGGTTCTCTTCCGTCGTCACACCGCTGCTAGTGGCCCTGTCAGAGTACACAGGTTACAAGCTGACTTTGCTGGCCGGAAGGGTGGCAGCAGAGCAGGATAACGATATCCAAGTCGTGGGGTACGTGAATGCCGTTATGGACCGACTCACAGTGGCTGATCTATAACAGATTAAACGCCGGCAGGACCGCTGGAGAGGCGGGGAAGACGTTTGCAGGATGGGACTCCAAAATCTATTCAGCAACTCTTCAGGGGTTTTCACGCTTCGTGTGGGCGACTCGTAAGTGCCTAATTCACATGTGATGGGAATACGGCCTGATTGACACAGATGATGCGAGCGAGATCGAGAACGCGACAAACCCAGAAACCCCCGGCCCCGAGGGCAACATCACCAACGCATCCCGGCCTCGCGGGGATATGGGCCTGACGCCGCCTCCAGCTATGCTTCCGTCTCCGCCGCGTGAGCAAGTTGCGCTGCCTCCAGCCGGGGACACCGATGACGAGGACCCTTCTGTCCCCATGGACGAGGACGGCCCGAGACCCAAGCGCGACATCTTTGAAGGCCTTTTGGTCTTATCGCCGCTTCGGCGCAAGACACTGGCGATGCCTGACCCCCAACACAAAGTGTGGCGATACGGACGCATGCATCCAGAGATGCTAGTCCGAGAGAATAACATTGCAAAGCACACAGAGACGTTGAAGAGCTTGGGGCTCGACAAGTCGTTCGAGGAGGCAATGGGGCTGCCGCCTAAGAGAAAATCAGCGGGGAAGGGGTCAAGCGGCCGAAAGACCAAGCGTGCAAGGGCTGAGATTGAGGGGGACAGCGACCGCAAAGACGGGGAGGATGGGGAGGACGACAAAGACGACAACGACAATGACGAGCCGCCTCCGCCGCGCACGCCCCGCCCACAACGCGCGAAAGTCGACGTGCCACGCCCGGCGCCGAAAGAATGGACTCGCAAGGCAAAGGATGCCCTGGAGGTAGCAGAGTTTGGGGTTGCGTGGGCAGGATTGGTGAAGCAGTGGTACCTGCACGAAGAAGGAAAAGGTTTTGTGGCCCCGGTAAGTTTCTAATCTCCTGCATTCCTTCCAGTACGCACATTACTTACAATACCACAGACCAAAGGACACCCCGCTAAGCTCCGCCCTGCGCAAGTAGGCGCTTGGGTTCAGAGGGCCAGAACCGGTGTGCCGGTCATTCCGGATGTTGTGCGGTTCGCGGAGCAATGGGGAAAGTGGTGGCAGGAGATCAACCCCACATGGCGCAAGATTATAACACCGATGCCGCGGAAGGACGGCGATTGGACATCGCTGGACTTGCCGGGGCCTAACGGATTTCTGAATGTGCTGATCTGCCTGAAATGGTGGAGGGAGAGATTGGAGGGCGAGACGAAGGAATGGAGGGACGCAGTGGAGGATGTGAAGTGGGTATTGGAGCGAATGGATGGGTAAATGAATTCTTTGACTGTTATGCTGGTATACTGACAAAAATCTAGGGTCCCAGTCTGCGAGGCAGGCGCGCAAGGCGCCAGCAGCAGCGACCCCGGCCCATCCAGCACCGTCACGCCCAGCACCCCGACGGCTGCTAGCACCGCTAACGACGTCGACGTGCCCATGCCCAATGCGCCCAACGCCGAGCCCACCCCCCGCGCACCGATACCCGCTGCCGAGCCCGCTCCCTGCACATCAATCCCTGACCCCGCTGATGCCTCAAACGACGTGGCCATGCCCGACGCACGCAACGCCGAGCCCGTGCCCCGCATGGCAATCCCCGACCCCACTGTGGCGGCGATCCCCGAGCCTACCCCCTATCCCGCTGTCGCTGCGGTCCCCGAGCCTGCCGAATCGTAGATCTCCAAGGCCTCGAATGATACCACCATGGAAGATGCTGCTACCGCTGCGAAGATAGCCCGGAGGCGTGCTGAGCTGGAGCAGGAGGGGCTGAGTGCGGAGGAAATGGAGGATCTTTTGGCAGAAATGATGGCTGATCCCGATGCCGGCAACGACAATGGCGACGAGGGTGATGCATAACAGGCAGGGGGGAACACAGAGGTGGGTAAAGGTGTCTTTTGCGGCCGCTGTTGGGGCCGCAAAACGGCCCAAAAAGGGTATATATAATCAATTTTTCGCCCCCGTCTTATTCTTGAATGCACACGTGACCGCGCACACTTTATAATATTATAATATATGAACTACCCATTTAAATAATGGTTTAAGATGGCGGCCCAGCATGCCAAAGCCCATCAATGCTGTCCAAAGGCCCCGCGAGAATGTGATGTGGCTATGTGGCAAGACCCCAGAGATAACGCATTGAACCCTTGGGGAGACTCCATGAGTTAACTGGTTATCCTGACCATATGAGCTGAGCTCGGCCACACCAACAACCAGCGCTGTCCGCATGTGCATCCAGGCCGCGATAAATTCGTTGTCGTTGCACCGAATGGATTACACCACGTTGCAGTCGACTTCTGTCAGTGTCGACTGAGCAGTTCCGCCCACCGCTGGGAGCAACTGCTTTCTTATGGGTGGTATCCCGCGACCCCCGACAATCCCCAAAGCGTGGTGACGATCTCCACACTGCGGCTGTTTCACGCGGTCAGCCTTCAAGGCAAAACCACGGTTCATCACTTCTTCAACGCGCTGGCGAAAATTACCGATAACACGGGAAGCCGCGCGTTCAAGGTTAGCGTCTTACTGTTCAATGTATGTGCTGCGCTAACGTCGTCTTGGCAACGCTGCTATCAGCTGGTGCTTCGCGTAGTGCGCCAGTGGCGCAACCTCCGTGCTCTGAAACGCGGCGGCATGGGAAACGATCCAGACAGAACTACAGCAGAAACTCGTGAGGGGGAGCTTGCCGTAGAATGTATCACATGCCCCAAGCCAAGAGTAAATCTCCCGGAGGGATGGGAGAAGGCGCCGCCAGAGATGCAGTAAGTGAACGTCGCCGCCGTGCTTCCAAGCTGGGACTGAGCTTTCGCAGATACTTGTACACCATTTTTTTTGGCTATCGACGCCTGCTTTCGCCTCAAGAGGAAAAAAGTGTCCAGTTGGTCCACCGACCCCAGTATTCAATACGGGTGGGCCTATTTCGTCCGCCACCTTGAGTACAGCGAGTTCGTGAAGCTGCTGGGAGAGCAGAAAGAGGTCAGAGCCCATCTCATCTCATGCAGAAAACCTCTGACAAACTGCACGCAGATGAGCACTTGCACCAGTCTTGCCGCCCTAGATCATGCCAATACAAAATACTCGCAGGGCTATGCGGCCACGGGCTGCGGTATGATCACTTGTGGATGCCATGAGATAGTGCCCAAGAACGGCGTAGCGGATTTGCAAGCTGGTGAAAAGTACGTCCTTGTTTCCTTCGCACCAGGGTGTGCTGATTCTCTTCTTAGGTATGGCAACATGGATTATGTCATCGCAAGCGCCTGGCGACACCTGCGCACCCTTCGATTTTTCCTTCTCTCCTACGACATCATGTGCCAGTGGGTCAAGAACCTCAAGGAGCGCCTCCTCAAGATGCCGCCGGCCCTGCGCGATGCCGCCGGCCCTGCGCGATGCCACCGGCCCTGTGCGTCCGCCTGGCAGACTATGTCCTCAAATTTGTCATCCCCAAACTGCACATTCTTGGTCATTTGAAGCTGTGCCAGGAGCTTTTCTCCTTGCTGTACACGCTTGGCGCTGCGCAGGCCGACATGGAGGGTATTGAGCGCATCTGGTCATCTAGCGGCCTCATGGGCGCGAGTACGCAGGAGATGGGGCTGGGGTTGCGCCAAGATACGCTGGACGACTTCTGGCACTATTGGAACTGGAACAAAGTGGTTGGCATGGGTGAGCAGATTATCTGTTCATTTGCTTGGTATTCTTTTGCTGACCGACCTTTTAGGGCTTACTCTTTGTACCTGTTTCCTCAAAGCAACGAAAGAACTTGCACGACAGAAGGCCGCACTTGAGGAGTTCTCAGAGCACTAGCAGGAGGAAGTACCGATTTGGAGGAAAGCTGTCAACGACTTTGAAACGGGGGCATCGCCCGTTAACCCCTACCAGCTCCCACCGTCTGGTAAGTGGCTTTTTTTACTCCAGGTGTCGAGCTGGGCTGACGGTGCTTTCTTCTAGGCCCGACGCTTCGGGAAGTCGAGTTGGAGCTTGCGCGAGAGGAACAGGCGAAGGAGCGCAATTCCGCCACCGTCCCAGGTGACGTGGAGGAAACAATGACACAGTTCCTCATGCTCGGGCTGGAGATCGAGGTCCAACAGTGCGCTTGTTTATTTATTTAATTTAATGCTATGTGTGTGCTTACTCGCCAGCAGACGTCAGCTTGCCGCTGACATGCTGCAGAACCGGTCTCCCACCGCCAAAGAGTTCACCGAGTTTGTCACACGCCGCACTCGTATGACGCGCCAGATCAAGAAGCTGCGATTGTTGCAGCGCAAGTACTCCCCGGGTGCTCTGCAGCACCTCGCGACCGCTACCGGCGCTGCTGACACCGCCGACGCTGCGGAGGTGGAGCACACGCCCCTTCTCCTCCCTTCTGCATTGACCCCATCAGAAACCCATCCTCCGCTCTCTGTCCCCGGTCTCGCCACCACGGAGGCACGGCTTCGTGATGGGCAGTGCAGTGAAAGCCTGGACCTCATCCGCCATGGCCTCACGGTCAAAAAGCGCCTCCAGACCTACAAGAAATTGAATGTGCGCCGCCAACATCAGAACACTCGCTCAAGAGGCCTCGTCGATAATCAACAGCGCAAAATTGACCTTGCGGCTGGCACCTACCGGCAGGCGCACAGCGCGCGCTTGGCGCTGGCTCATGCGGCGGGGCCTTCGGACTGGCGCCTGTTGGACAAAGGGGACCTTCAAATGCTGGAGGATGAGGAAGAGGCAAGGAAGAGAAAGCAGCGGGTGATGAAAGGGAAGCGGAAGGAGGCAGCGCAGCTCGACAAAAACGGGGAGGTGCAGGGCGTTCCAGGGATGGGCGAGAAGACTTGTCTCATCTCCTGGATCTGGTTCAGCGCGGGGCAGTCTGGGGGGATCATGCAGGAGAATATGCATGAGGGGGTGAGGGTCGAGTGGTGTAAAGCATATGCGTGGGTGAAGCGGTGGAAGGAGGAGGTTCTCCTGCTCCAGGAGGAAATGGTGCGGTGTCTCTGCACCCTCGAGTGGCAGGCGACGGTGTGGGATGAGAGGGCAAAGGTGGAGCACTACCGTGGGAAGATCATGTACGGTGTTATCCACCTGGAGGGCGCTATAGCTCTCGCAGGGAGGCAAGCTGCCCTACGGCGGAAGCTCTCTCATCGCTTCTGCCAGCTCTGGTCGAGCCTCACAAGCGCCATCGAGGGCTCAAGCGCCGCGGCGTCAGACGAATCCTCGGGAGTCAACGAGCCTGACAGTGCGCATGGAAACAGCTCAGATGTGGATTCGGGGGAGGAGGACGAAGAGCCAGCTGCCCGCCGTGACCAGACGCCTGGAGGACAGGCAGATGCGGGGGGGAGCAACGCGGAAGGGGCTGGAGAGGACAAGGAGGAGGGCAGCGCGGATACAGACGGGGAGGAGATAGCTACAAGGGTGGCCCAGATGAACGAGCTGCTTGCCATTCAATCCGCTTCAACCCGGGAGTACGAGGACAACTTTTAGGCAGGTGATTACCCCCTATTTGTGAAATGCTCCGGGGCTAATTCCAGGTTTTCTTTCAAGCCCACCCGTCCCATATCCCTAGGAGCCCACCTATCCCACAACCGCTACCTCCCTGCTTCCCCGCCACCGCCAACAGCTTTTTTTCTGCTGTTTCTGCATCTTTTCGGGTGTTTACAGAGCATTTACGGAGCATTCCTAATCGGTACACACATTGTATTAAATATTGGCAACGCGGACATTGCTTTTGATTGAAACACTCGAGACAACCCCAATGGGCACACCCGTTCCGCCCATGATGGGGTGGCTGCCGGCGAAATACAGCAGAAGCGGCAGGCATATCAGCCGTAAAACACCCTTTTGGGCTAGGTGGGAGTTAGTGGGCAACTTTGCAAAAGACCCGTATGGTACTTAGCTGGTGTTTTGCAAAATACCTACTGGGTCTAGTGACAGGAGCGCCCGACCCTGAGGCAGCACCTGTGCCGTCGCGAAGCGAGAGCTCATCGGCTGTCTTCCGTGCTTCACCCCCTCCCGCATATGTTCGGCTGCCTCCCGTGGCGACTGATGACAACCTTGCTGCGCGTCCCGTGGAGAAACGAATTATAGCCATTGACCGCGTACCCTGGATAGTCCCCCCGATGATCCCTAGCAACTGGAACGGGAAATGGGACAAGTGGGAGCTGTCGGAAGTCAATGACAAGCGCGCATGGGTGTACAGGGGAAAGAAGGCGAGTGTGGAGACCAACTGCTGGTACGATCGAGCCATGGGCCAACACCTGTTCTTCGGGCAGTTCGTGCCCCCTCCGGGGGTAGTGGACTGGGAAAGGTTTGGGTCCCCGGTCCCCCCGTACCCCTTCTTCGTGGAAAGCGGCAATCCTTGGATACCCAAGAAACCCTCGTACTGGATGTACCCCACAGAGAAGGGAGAAACCCGGGACCGCGGAAAACGTACTAAAGCACCCAGTTCCGTACGGCTGCCTCGCACAGAAGTGCTGATCGCGATCCCGGAATTTGGAGGTCCTGATGACGGCTCAGGGAACGATGAGGATGGGATGGAAATATCCAACCTCAAGGTGGAGAATCCCGCATCAAACGTGGTCACCATCGCCAACGTCAATGATGATATATCGGCGCAAACCTTCCAAGTTCTTACATGCAACACCTTCTCCAGCAGTAACGCATGGCCGCTGTCTATCATTCGCGTGCAAGGGTTGATTTGGGTACGGTTCTTGGATGTCAGCGCTGGCCGACGAGGGTTCGGCGCACTGGGAGTGGTGTGGAAGAAGATGAGGATTGCTTTCCAGTTAGATGGCGAGTTCGACGAAGCCCTCCTCTACACCATGGACGTATGGCTGAGGGACGAGGACGCCAACCATGATGTCACCATGGGCGATTCGGAAGCACTGGGCTCTGGCTCTGGCTCTAGGGAAGAGACTTTGACACGACCCTTGTCTTCTCCCCCTCGGGAATCCGTGAGCGCAAGTCTTGCCGCTCCGGAAATGGGGACGCAACCCCTTCCACAGCCCTTGTCTCCTCCCCCTCGAGAACTCGTGAGCACAGAGAGTGCTGCTCCGGGATGGGGAACCCAGCCCAAACTTGACTGGGGGGCAAGTACAACTTCAACGTCCAATGATTCTGTCCCTCCTTCCGAGGAAACCTCAACAGCAAGACCACCGCCACGCGTTGAGGCGTGTTCACTGCCTATGGAACCAAGATCTATGTGGGACAAGGGAAAGGGAATCACATCGCGCCCCAGCACAAAATGCAAGGGGAAGGGGAAAGCGAAGAATATACCTTCCTTGGGAGACCGCCTGTCAGAACCCTCATCATCCTCGGTGCTGACGGCGAGAGTCCCGCTGATCCCTCGCTCCCACTCGCTGACTGCCTCCAGACCCTGCGGCCACCTATTCTAGTTGAACGACTCCAAGGAAGCAGCCCCATGTCACTAGCTAGTCAGCTAGTTCCCCCAGCCCCTACGTCCAGGCCACCTACGTCGGTACAGCAGCTTACTGGATCTCCACGTCAAGAAGATGCTGGACCGTTGTCTCTAGCGGACTGGCTGGCTACTCAGCCCAATCCGGACACTCTTCCACGCTGCTTTGCGGTCCTGCTTCATCGTGATCCACCAGCGCACGACGGTCGCACTTACCGCTCCCCCATCAATCCAGAGGACCCTACGGCGCCTCAAAGAGTGAGATGAGGGAACCGAGCGGGACATCTACCGCGAGAGCTTGCAGCTATGCAAGCGGAGGAGGAAGCCAGGAAAGCGGCCATTGCTGAGGGAAGCGGGACCACCGTTACGTCAACAAGTTGTAGGTCGCTGACACCAAGCGAGATGGAAGGGGTGGAGCTTCAGAACCTGTTCTCGAGTGCGCTTTCTACAGCTGCATTGAGCCGAGTCTTGCACTTGGTGGGGCAGCAAGATGCCCCATCCACACCTACCAAATGCAGGACTTCGATGAGGAGATGGATGACCCTCTGCAAAGCTGGACCCCGGACGAGGACGACAAATGGGGCATGGGGCCCCCCATCTAGGGGCTGACACCGTGGAAGGTTGAAACCGCGTGGCTAGGGTCTCGCTTCCTACGGGAATGTAAAGAAATCAAGAGCGACGTAGAATCTACAAGACGCACAGCAGACGCTACCCGTGTGGGGGGCTCTGTGATGGTATACAGACTATGGACACGGTGCAGTTCCACTACGAAATACAATTTGGTATAATGTACATACATATATTTGTTAGTTACAATAGGTAGATGATCTGCGATCGTTACTTACCTAATCTTATCTTACTTTGCAACAACTCATATGTTGTGAAGCCTGAGATCCACCAAGGCAAACCACCTTCTGCGTTAGACCCCCTGCCTGGCTGAGCAACCGTACAACTGCTCCGCGGCCCCCACATTACAGGGGTCTATCACGGTCTACACGACCTGGGAGCATCTATCACAGGAGCGCTCCATAGCGCTCACTGCTCGTATAGCAGCGCCGGACTCGACATCCGTGCACGCTTCACCTCCAGCGTGGCAAAGCCTCAGTGACCCGCATCACACTCCTCCTCCCCATCCTCCTCATTGCCGCCCTGTGCTCCCTCCTCCTCCTCCTTGGTGTTGATATTGTACTTCTCCCGGTAAAGGGCCCGTAGCACTTTGCCGTGCTTCTCGTGCTGCCACAACACCCATAGCATTTGCGTGCACCGAGGAGCCCCATGGTGGTTTGCAAGATGTGCAAGCCACGTGCAAAATGGCTTGGCACTCGAGTGTTACAACATTTCTGATTTTTCTGACGAGGAGTAGGGCAGGGCTGGAGCAGGACGTGTTTTTTTCTGGAAATCATATGGCTTAATTCTACTTGAGGCTCTCTTGTTTACAAAAACTTGTATGCTGCCATTTGAATTAATTCTCAACTGTCAAATGATTCAAGAATTATTTGCGACAAAATGAAAATGGCATGGTGGCCACATGCCCAACATGCCTACGTGAACCTCATTTTGTCTCCCCACTGGCACAATGAAACACTCGAACAATGGCACCCAGAGCAAGAAGAAGCGCACCAAAAACACATTTTCTCTCTCATCGCTTGGACCGAAGGAAGGCCAGTGGATATTCGGGTTGTTCCCATTCAGCGCAAACACGCCCCGGTCCCTCTGCCTCCTGCCCTCGAGGATGAATGGGTTGATATGCAAGTGGATGATGAGCCTCCTGCAGATAGCAGGCCCCCAGGAAAGCAAAAATGGTACGCAACTACGGTACGGGTTTCTTTGATCCCTCTACATTTCTGCCTCTGATTTTTCTCATGCTAGGACAACAGTCTTCAACATTGGGTGGCAAACTATTGTGACAAGTACCTGCACGTGCTTGTTACTCATGAGGGGCTCTTGGGTGAAGAATCATCCTGCTCCTGCATTCAGCCGGCGAGCTACTGGTGCAGCAACTGCTTTGGCACTGAGATGTTCTTCTGTAAATGCCTGCTCAAGGGACATTGACTTTGTCCCCTTTGTTGCATTGAGGTGAGCTTCACATCATCTTGTTTCATACGTAGGTGCTGATTTTCTTTTTCTTTTGTCATTTCTGCAGGCCTGGAATGGCACCTTCTTCGACCGCCGGGACCTACGCCAGCTCGGCCTGCAGGTGTAGCTTGGTCACTCTGATAACCAATGATGCCCTCATGCTCACCTGGGGTGGGAGAAATTTGTGATCATTGCACCAAACAGTTTCCACTCCGTTGTGATCAAATTTTGTCAATGTTGATGCAGTGGCTCCCAGTTGCACTGGGAGCAACTTCTCTCCCACAGCTGGACCCTGCGACACCCGATAACCCCCAGAGCACCATCACTATTGCTGCCCTCAAGCTCTTCCATGCTGTCAGCCTTCAAGGGAAAACAACTGCTTACCATTTCTTCAATGCGCTCGCAAAAATTACCGACAATACGGGCAGCAACACATTCAAGTATGTGCTTGTTCTTTTTCTTTACCACCTTGCTCATGCACTCGTTAGTCTCGGTACCAGCTGGCGCTTCGGGTTGTACGCCAATGGCGTAACCTTTGTGCTCTCAAGCATGGGGGCATGGGCAACAATCCCAACTGCCATATGGCAGAAATGCGCGATGGGGAGCTTGCCATCGACTGCCTGTCATTCTCTAAGGCTAGGGTGAATCTTCCCGAAGGGTGAGAGAAAGCACCAGTGGAATTGAGGTGAGCATACCTTCGGTTTTGCTGGAATTAATTGAGCCTGATACTGACCTTGGGGTAGATTTCTGTATTGCATCTTCTTTGTGATCGACGTGTGTTTTCGCCTCAAGAGGAAGAAAATTTCCAGCTGGTTGGCAGACCCCAACATTCAAGATGGGTGGCCATATTTCACCCGCTCTGGCCCCTACATGGAGTTTGTGGAGACGCTTGGAGAGCAGAAAGAGGTGAGTTTGGGCCTGTTTCCTGACATAGTGGCTGACCAGGGTATAGATAAGCACCTGCACTGACCTCGCTGCTCTTGACCATGCCAACACAAAATATACGCAAGGGTACGCTGCCACCAGCTGCGGTATGATTACCTGTGGCCGCCATGAGGTTGTTTGCAAGAATGGCATTGGGGATCTTCAAGCCGGGGAGAAGTACAACCGCCTCATCTGCTGGTTAGCCTTTACTAATCTGGTTTGGTCCCTCAGATATGGAAACATGGGTTATATTGTTGCCAGCACCTGGCGCCATCTCTGCGACTTTATTTTCTTGCTCTCGTATGATATCATGTGCCAATGGTCAAAGAACCTCTGTGAGCACCTCCTAAAGCTCCCACCTGCCTTGTGATTCCAGCTTGCCTATTACTTCATCAAATTTGTCATCCCCAAGCTACATATCCTGGACCACCTCAAGTTCTGCCAAGATTTCTTTTCGTTGCTCTACACCCTGGGTTCTGCATAAGCCAACATGGAAGGGATCAAGAGGATTGGGTCCTCCAGCAGGTTGATGGGGGCAAGCATGTGCGAAATGGGGCCAGGATCATGCCAGGACACCCTGGATGATTTCTGGCACTATTGGAATTGGAACAAGTTCGTGGGCATGGGTAAGTCTGTCATGTCTTGTTTGCTGTGCTGCTTGCTCATTTTTTCTTGCTTTAAGGCAAGATGCTTCAGACACACTTGCTCAAAGCCAGGAAGGAGCTCGCACGGCAAGAGGAGGGGCTCAAGGAGCTCACTGGGGTGCAGGAAGCTGAGGCCCCTGTATGGAAGCAAATGGTCGATGACTTCGAGACTGGGGTGTCAAAGGCTAACCTGTACCTGTTGCCTCACACAGGTATCTGGGGCTTTGTCAGAGCGTGTTCCTTGCTAACACTCTGTTTTCTTCCCTGCAAGGCCCCACATTGCGAGATGTCGAGCTCGAGCTGATGTGTGAGGAGCAAGAATGCGAGCGTAGCACTCCTGTGGTGCTCAACACTGCCAACAACACGGCTACTGAGTACTGGATACTCGGGCTGGAAATTGAAGGGCAGCAGTGCATGTTTATTCACATTTTCACTTCTATAGCTCGTTGCTTAGCCTTTGCGCTAGACACCAGCTTGCTGCCGACCTGCTCACCAAAAGACACCCTACCTCGAAGGAACTGACAGATTTCGTTGCATGCCACATGTGAGTCTTGCGCCAGATCAAAAAGCTGTGGCTGATGCAACGTATATACTCTCCTGGAGTGCTGCAACACCTCGCCACTGCCACAGATCCAGTGGAACCCGTGGAATCTGAGTGTGCCTTGCTCTTTCTTCCTTCCGGCCTATCACCAGCCCAAGTGGCACTGCCACTCTTCGTTTCCAGCCTCGCACTTGCCGAGGTGCGACTTTGTGACAGGCAATGTAGCGAAAGCTTGGAAGCTATCTGCCACAGCCTCACCATCAAAAAATGTCTGCAGACATATAAAACCCTCAACTCCCACCGCCAGCACCAGAACACATGTTCAAGAATGCTTGTCGACAGTCAGCAGCAGAAGATCAACCTCGCTGCCAATACTTATCGGCAGGCATGCATGGCACGCCTGGCGCTCAATTAGCTAATCAGTCTTTAGGTTGATCAATAGATTGAAGTATTGGCCATGTGAAACACTTAATTCTTGTAGGAAGATATCACCCAATTCATTCCATGAGCCTCCACAAATATTCTTAGATATGTTCGTGTTGTATTCATTGTGGTACCAAGTAAAGAACACCTATGGGCACAGCCACCAGATTGTGTAATCAGTTGGTCACCCAACAATCGGACCGTGATTGCTACAAGACTAGCTTCAAGGGGTTGGCACATGAGAAATTGATGGTATCATGCTGATCGGTCGGTCCCCCCAAGAGACCCTTAAAAAAAAAATTTGGAAGAAAGCTTGAAGGGCTTCCTAGGACTTCAAGAAGTCTCCAGAATCACTTGCAAGTTTTGACCTCGCGCGGCCCCCGTTGAGAGTATAGTCCCGAAAAGGAAATGATTGACAGGTGGCAGTGCTCAGCTCGGCAGGCAAACCAACCATTTGAACCAAAAATCTGGTGTGTTTGGCAATGAGTTGAGTACAGTAAGCTATAGACTGTAGACTGAGACTACATGTAATGAATACACATTCATAAAAGATTCTGTGTGGGATTTCAAGCTCGTAATGCTAACATCTTCTCTAGTTATCTACACCAAACATCCCGCAAACAATGTCTGATGTGTCCAAGCTGTCCCATTAGTCTGAGAAACATTATGGTGGCTCAAAGCTCATATGTTTGGACTCAAGCTAAATAAATCACACAAAAACAATGGAATTTGTGCCCCGTACGCTAATTGAACCGCATGAGAAATAGCCTTACGGGGAATGATGCCATCACCAGGTGATTGCCGTGGTCGGTCGCCCCCTGGCCAAGGCTTAAATACAAAATTCGGCATGATATGCTTAATTATTTTTTTGCCAACCCCTTGACTAGCTTCGTAGAATCGTTAAACGATCTGGATTGAAGAAACATTGCTTCCCCGACAGAAAAGACTCATCCCATTGCTCCACGATGCGCGAAACGTCGTCGACGTGGTACCATAGAGGACGAGGACGACGAGCAGAGCCAAACCTGCGACCCCCGCAGCCATGCCCGAGCCACGATAGTTGGTGACCAAGAGTAGGTAATTCACCAAAAGAATGAGGTACCCCCAGAGGAGGAGCGCTTTCGGGAGGGAGAACGCGAAGGCAGTGCACTGAAAGTTGAAGATGGAGGATTGGATGCTTTCCAGGTAATTCATCTATCGAGGGTTCAATTTCAATATGAGACTTCAACTTGGAGACGTACGGCATCAGTGGCACTCAGACTTTCCATGGGTTCGTATGCATGGTCCAGAAGAATGGATGAACCCAATGTGGAGCTCAATAATGCGCTCGAAACAATCAACAACGGTGGCCATGGAGAATTCAACACCAAGAAGGGTATGTGAAGCCTGGAACCGGAGTGAGCACAACTTTACCTTGATATTAGTCGATAATACGCACGCTAGTCCTGCGAATGCCTGTGCTATGGTGAGTATTGTTCCAGGTTCAAGTAGGGGAAACCATACCCCAGATTTCGATGCCTTCCACTGCTTTAAGCAATCACTTACAAGCTGTGCCCACCGGTCCACATACACCATATGGTCCACGAATACATCGTCCAAGCGTGCTCGATGCCTTTCCGACGTATTGAATGTCGAGTAAGCCATGATCATTGAGACCCAGCGATGCTTTTGCTCAGGGTCCCAGAGAACATATTGGTTTCTCGACAGCCGTGAGTGCTCTTGGCCGTAAAAAGTCAAACACTTGTTGTGATCTGATCAAGACCGTTAAAAGGGGTAAATATTTGGACTCGGTGCATACCGATGATACTCCATAATCGGGCTGCATAGAGGAATTAGACCGCCATGGCAGAAATGGTCACAAAGTTCGCACCAATGATCCAGGTGGTGTGTCCGTTGTTCATACTGTCTGGAATTCCTACCTCAGGACTCGAACCAATCGTTCGTGGAAGGAACCTCAAACCTCGGCAGCCCCGGAGGAGGTCCAAAAACACTTTGCAGTCTGATGCACTATAATTGAAGGTCGACACCCGAGATGTCATCTGATCTGCGAATACAACGGTGAAAATCTCATTCCCACTCTGAGTTTGAACAACTCACCACATAAACCGTGGGAGAAAATCATAATAATTTCTTCGAGTTTTTGAATCGGGAGAGCATGCAAGTGCATAGGAAAATGTTCGACGTGGACCCAGTACAACTCTTCTATCACAATTTCTGAGAGAAAGTGGACGTCAACAAAGCCATTCAATTGGATCGCAGATTGAACACCCACTGAGTTGGGATGTTGATGCAACATACGGAAGGTCCAGCTTCTCCGTGTCAGATTTCTCAAGCCAAAATTGTGCAGAAGTTGCATGATCCACGAAATAATAGGCACAATCTTGTCCTTTAAACTCGACGAAGAGCTCGATGTCTTCAGAAATGAGAATTTTCATATCCGCAAGAAGATGTTCAATACGCGCAATCCAACCGCAAACGGTTTCGAAGGTCTCGACGTGATACAGATAGGCCTCGGTGACGACACGCAGTGGGCCCTCACGGAAGAAGTACAGCTGGCCTTCTGGATGAACGTGTGCAGACCAGAGTGGAGCGAGATATTCAGGCCTGGACGAGAATGAGCGAGTCAAGTCACAAAAAAACTGCCCGCGACACACTCAGGCTCTTGAGACGTTGTAAATAACCCAGGAGAAATCTCCATGGCAAATGTCTCCACGCTGAAGCGACTATTCAACATTGATAATCGGGATTGAGACTAGGTAGACTGACAGAGTCCTATTTTCATATCGTTTGGTCGAATGTGAGGTAATGGGGCGAAGGGACCCTTCATTCATAACATCTTCTGTCTCGTTTTTGGGGATGGGGATGTCCAATGTTTGAGTGTCCATTTGGTTGGGTTGTGTGCATTAACGATTCAGCGAAATCGTCCAGTTTATATAGAGAAACGAGATTCGCTCTGGAACTTCCAATCAGAACCAGACGTCCATTGCTAGACGCATAGGTCAGACTGAAACTGATACATGGCGTTTCTGGGAGCGTTCTAGATAGATCTCGCATGACCTGGGGTGTCTTTGACGGGCGAGATCGATTAGGTGTAAAAACAGCTTTTGTTACGATGTTATGATTGTGAACACCGCCTATGTCAAATACATGACTATTTTGGCGCTTCCTAATTCGCTCGGCGAGTGACAAGAATTCTCATCAACTCTTTATCGACCGTTGACGGAAGGATCCAAGGCGGAGTTTTGGGAACGTGTGGCGGAGATCCGAAAGACAGTATTCGCATCCAACAGCTCCTCGGTACTCCGGTTCTTTTCCTCGATCTTGAACTTAAATATTTACTCGATGCTGGCAACTTCAACTGCAATATATTGAGTTTCGCTGAGTCGGATTGCCTTTCTTCAGGCTTCATGCAAGCTCTGCCTCGACTTCTGGGTCTTCTAAGTGCTAAAAGAAATTAAGGAACCATTCACCTCGAACTTCAAGCGGTGGGCGATGCTAGGAGGCGCTGCCTACAGCCCGATAGAATGAACAGCTAGCGCTTGTTTACGGTACTGACCTGGCATTCAAAGCTGTGGTTGTGCAAAAAATTCCAGGTTCAGAGCAACGTAATCTGAAGCCTCATGGACCGCGGGTTCAGTAGTAATTTTTTTGGAGCCGACAACAGAAGGAAAACTGCGATGTGCCTTACTCAGGACTCTCCTCTTAAACCAACGCGGCCTCCTACCGCCCGCCCGCCCAGATACAGTGCGCTCTTACAGCTTGTTACAGCGCGCCACAGCGCACCACAGCGCAGGGCGGACAACGGGGTATATAATCAGGCTGAAATGCAACCAAACCCCTCACCAAGTCGCCCCTAGTTCCCGTACCACACACACGCATAATGCTAAACCTTTCTGTAGCCGATCTATATCGGTGAGCGCTCACGTCGGCCCCACGCTGCTGTCCACTGACCGATTTATCCAGCAAGCTGTTTTCTGGTGGAAGACTGAATCTTGGCGGGAATTCGACACAAGAATCAGATCGCGTGGTGTAGGCTTCGAATTAAGAGCCCCATGAACGTTCGAGCTCATTCAGATCACCTCTAGGTTTACACCCCGCGGCCCCACAGATAAAGATTTATCGGGAAAAAACAAGGGAAATACCAAGAAAGGAGGGTCTCAGACCAAGCAGCCAGCGATTACCAAGGTCACCCAAGAGATCAGGGCGAAATCTGCTGCAAAGACGCAGACCGCTCCGGTCAAGGGAATGAATTCGACAGGTGGAAGATGATAGACAGATCTCTGGACTTTGTCGTCGTAGAAATTTCGGACATGACAGAACGTTGGCGCACTTGAACCCCTGACTCACAACCACCTTGAGAGAACGATTCCAGGATTGAATATATCAACCTCATTATTGGGTGCCTACTCGCGATTCTCCCGCTGGCGCTGTTGATAAGCCAATGCTGCTGAAACGAGGCTTGTTTTCAAGTTCCGCTTCATTTCCTAGCAGTTGGCGCCCATAGACAATTGAGACCGTACCTCAGAACAGAAGGTGGATGGTAGTATGATATCTGTTGCCGAAAGGCGCGCGCCGTCAAGTATGAGTTTCCATATTAATCGCCTCAAGGCTCAGGGAAGTAATTTCTACCCGACCCTCAAGCGCTGTGCGGACGCCGAGTTTGGGATAGACGCGCAGATATCGATGAAGCGCCATAATGCAAATGTTACATTGGCGCTCATAATCACCATAAGCGTGCGATGGAATGTTGTATCACCATGCTCTACATCAGCGAAATCTCGAGATTGTTACCAGTAATCCGCTGATTTTATGTCAAGCCCCTACGGGGGAAATAAATAATCAGAATTCGTGGTGTGCGGGTCAGAATCACGGCGAGAAAACGGTGGCGTGCTGGATGGCATCCAGTCTGATTGCGTGTATAAACTGTACATTGAGTAGCCAACAGCACAAGGCCCAAAGGGAGAAATCATAACACTAAACGGCGATAGCAGTAGAAGGATAAAAGGTACAGTGAGCTTCGCTTGGGCAACAAGCGCACGAATAAGCGCCAGGTTACATAACCGACCGCAGGTCACACTCCAGTCTTTCGCCCCCAAGTGGAGACGGGGAGGGCAGGGGAGCCACCGAGCCAGGAATTGAGAGCGGGAAGCGTAACAGCAGACCCAAGCATCATCCACAAGTCATGCTCCCAGTTGTGCGGCACTATCCAGCCAAACTATACCCCGCTCTCGCCGTCCTCGACGCAGCTCGCGAGCAAAAACGGTAGGGGCTCATATTGCGCGCGCTGGGCGAGACAGACGATGTCCCGCGGGAGGTATCGCGTGCGCTCCAGAAGGGCGTCTACCAGGGCAGCGTCGTCAGAGGCCTCGTTAGGGTCGTATTCGAGGCCAGGTGGTAACGATGTCTCGAGTACGGGAAGCCCGACAAGGACGGCGTCGTCGGATTCCGAGGAGGGGCTGGGTGGCAGCGACATCTTCAGTGGGGGGAGGTCGACGACAAAAGTGGTGGGGGCAGCAGGGGGCACGGGGACGTCGACGAGCAGGGCCTCATCGTGGTTATGCTCGTCGCAAGCACCCGCAGGCAGGTCCGCGATCGCGCGGAACAGGGCGCGCGCGTCGGGTAGCCGGAGTGGGCCGATGTGGAGGGTCGTCATGTAGGCGCTGCAGTCTAAGAGTTCTACCGCGGCATTCGTCGTGAAGAGGAGCGACACGCAGGGCACGGCGCGGAGCGCGGTGAGGAGGGCATGTGTATCATCATCTGCAGGCAGATCGTCTGCGCAGAGGTCAGTCGCTAGAGAGACGTATCTGACGCAGGAAAGACGCACCGAGGACGACGAGCGTACGGCGGGGACACGTAGCGAGCGCCGCCAGCACAGCGGGGCGGGGCGTATGCGGATGGAGCCCCAGCGCGGCGGCGAGCGTATGCGTATGGCTCCGCACTAGGAATCGCCGGGCTCCAAACGTCCATACGATCTCGGGTCGATGGAGGATGGACAGCGCGAGGGCGGACGTGCCAGCTCCGGGCTCCCCGAGCAGCGCGACACCCGCCTGGCGTGGCGGAACGAGCATATCGACGAGGACGTCAAGATCGTGTGCCCGGCCATAGAAGATCTGGGGCGCGGGTGGGAGATCCGGAGCGGGCTCCGCGGCGTCAAGGGGGATCTGGGGAACACGAGAATCGATTGAGGATCGGGACTGGCACGGAATGTTGTCATGCGTACCTGGGGCAGGAGGATGCCACTGGCGCGGGCTGCTGCTAACTCCGCAAGCTGCTGCTTGATCGGGTCAAGCAGGGCGGTGATCTGCGCCTCGAACGCCTTGTCGGCGGCGTCCCTGCGCTTCAGCGCGTCGATGAGCTGGGCACGTGTCTATGGAGTATTTGTTTGAGGACATGTGAGGCCCATCGAGATGCGGCGAACCTGATAGACATCGACGGGGCCCTTCTCGCAATCTGGCAGCGGCCCAGAATACATGCAGACAGTCCTGGGCGTGTATGGCCGGGTAAGACATGCCCAGAGCGCACGGAGGTGGTAGATTAACGACCTAGGGCAGCTTCAGCACAGACGACGGAGATCATGGAAAGGAAGACATACCCGACGACGCCGCCTAGTAGTCTCCACAGAAAGGGCGCTCGACACTGCTCGTGTGCAGCTTCTGATACAAGCTCGATACCCATGAGCGGGAGTTCAAAAGATCTGGGGAGTAAGTCGAGTGAGGACGCTGGGCACAGATAGAGAGGCGCAAAACATATATACCTCAGGCTGGAACTGGCACGGCCTGGGGTGGAAGGCATGGGATTTCCCCACTAAGACCGGAGAGCGCGGGAGCCATTCGAGAGCTTCCATAGAGAAGATCTGCACAGGTAAAATACAGCCTTCCCGCCTTTCCGTCAACTGTTATATGTTGCTGAATGGGAAAACACGGATGGCAGTCATACATTTCGTGTGCGTATGTCGGAGCGCCTGAGCCATACTCGTCCGGCGGCGACGGAAGTCGATTGTCGCCGAACCACCACTGCGTCGACGCCTCGCATCCCTTGATTTTCACAAAGTTTTCAGAGTAAACAGATGGTATGCTTGACAAGCGTAGAGGGAATGGTCAGAGTAGCCACCCGTGCGAGTCTGCGTTCACAGCCCGAAGTCCAGGAAGCTTGAGTACTTGAGTGACTGTCGGAGTCTCGGAGAGCCGACATCCAATTGGAGAATGGTAATGTAAGCGCCCAATGCACTGCTTCCGAACAGGTCAAGAGCGTCCCGAGCTGTCCTGAGGCAAAAAGTCAATTTCTGGAATCTGACGCCATCCCAAGCTCCAGATACCGTCGAAACACTTGACTTCCACAGGTGTAGAACGCAGGGCAGCTGCCGCAAAAAAAAAAACACGGAACGCGTGGCTTTGATGACAATTTGCAGTGCCAAATCCTCCTCTTCCTCCTCTTCAAGAGACTTAAAGAGGACTCAAGCTCAGCCATGTCGTCGTTCAGAACGAAGTTGCGAGTGGCAGCTCAGGGCAAGAGACTAATTTCCTCGTGGCCGCCGCCCCCCGCCACCTATGGCGAGCTAATGGAACTGGAGTTGCCCGAAAATTCAGCACTCGACTTCAAGTCCAGCGCACAAGCTGAAGAAATCTGCTCTTCGACACTGCCCACTTCGATTCGTGTGTTTTGACCAACCGCTCCAGAGCCGGCCAATCGACGCCCTCAGGATCTACATTCAGAACACCAAGCCCGATGGCCTCAACACAGCTCAACACCCCGCTCCCCCTGGATTTCGCGCAGCTGTGGCCGCACTTGAAGTTCCTTACTTCAGGGTCACCGATTCCACATCGTGGTCCAAGCATGTCATGACCATCATCCAACCTCTCCTGGGCGCGCTTGTGGTCGATCTCAGTTGGGATCTGTGGTGGTTCGAGCCCGGAACTCATCAAGACGGAGCACTCCGAACTAGATCTCTGGATCTACAAGAACGATGAGTTCCCGGCCCGCAAGGAGGTTCAGAACCGCCTCCTCGCGTCGTTACAGAATCGCAACGTACCCGCGGACCCGTCTGGCACTCGAGCTCAGGACGTCCAAGACCCTTGAGGCTTACGAGAAGGAGATGCAGGCCAGGTGCACACTTCTGTATGCAGACGAAACAAACCACGGCCACCGTGAAATGTTTTGCAAGGTATGCCCGCCCGAGAGGCAAGTTGACGGGCTGAAATCACTCTGCAGCACTACGCACATGACGAACCGCGCGTTTAACTATGTATATGTCCACTGCCGCTTCCCGCTTTGACCTCATGTACACGGGCCACTACGTGGTCCTCTGTGAGTTGCGGTTGCGGTTCCTCGAACGTCCGGACCTTCGCTCATATATCGTCCCCCTCCCCTCAGTGAACCCGCCAAAACCCGTGCAGAAGCCGGGGTCGCGTAGATTCAAGGTCGGCGAACACGCCCGCAAGCTCTCCCATCCGGACGACCTGCCATGCCCGGGGACGACGGGCCTGATGGGTGTCGTTCCCTCCGCCATAAACGCAGGTGCCCTCAAGATCTCCTTCCTTGCTCTTTTTCTCGCCACACTTGCTCCCCCAGGCAAGCTGGACATTTCAAAGCCGGCAAAAAGTTTCCAGGAGACCACGAAAGGCGTGTACCTCAACGTCCTCATGCAGCATCAAAGCACAGGGCGGAGAAAGCGGCTGCGGCGGCAGCCAAGAAACATCGGGAGGAGGGCAGCGATATTGGGGCAGCACAAAAGCAGCACTGCGACGACCGCGACACGTCGTTCTTGGAGCTGACTGTGGTACCAACCCTGTACCAAAAGGGCGGGCTCCTGGCCAGACTCACCCACGCCAAGATTCTCCACTCGCCTCGCCATCGGCGGAGGCGACCCTGCAGACCAAGTCGCCTGCGGAAGTTAGCTGCTCTTTGCCTGGCCGCAGAGCTCCCCGCCGGCCCCCATGCCAGGGTATACCGGGGCAGTCTTCCCGGCGGCAGGGGGGGGGTTGTCGCGAAGGCGTACCCTCACTCGGACTTTGACATTCTCGTCCATACAACAAATTGTTTGCGTTGTCTGCTTACGTACCGCGAGTCTTTGGCGTTTATGTCCCGCACCACCGCAATCGGGCGCTCCTGCTCATAGAGGATAGGGGGACCCGTTTACTGCCAGACTCGGCCTCGGACCTCTGGGAGAAGGTGTCCCACGAGGACTGGTGAGTCAGTACGTTAATGCATTCATTCAGAGTTGCGGACTCGCACGGTGATCCCGCCGGCAGTGTCGGGGTTTACGATATTGTCCGCGGCTTGCGCACGCGCGGCGTCCGGCGCGGCGACCTGGCGCCGCGCAGTTTTGTTCTGATGAGACGGGGTTGTACGTTATTGACTTTTCGGCCGCGTCGCTCAAGCATCGGTGTAGCAAGGCATGCAGTGAGCTGGACATGTTCCGCCGCCAGCTTGGTATCTGAATGCTGTACAAGTTTACTTTATGTTTTGTGTACTCTCAATGTCTACATGGTGAATTAATAGTATTCTTCTTCGATCTAACGGCATGTTTAAGTTTGCTGGTTTTCTCCGCCTGGGTTGTAATTGGGCGAGGTCATGAATAACATGTAAAGATGGACCGCATAACAATCATCATTACATCCCCTTTCCTCGAATGCGGCTCTGAGGCTACTATGCGCTCGTCGCATCAGTGGTCAGTCTCACCGGTATGACTTCGCGAATGCCACAAAACGGCGCCTTCATGCCTTCCGGCGGAGTCACTGTCAACAGAATGCAATCTTGCCGTTAAAATGTATCATTAACCAACAATCTCCGGGGGAGAGATACAACACCGGACGCACTTGAACCATGAGGCCATGCACAGCGAACCCCATGACGTTGATGGGTTCGATTGTGATCTCCAGAGAAGGACATGCGTGATGGGCTGTCGCGCTAGATCCAGCTTATGATTAGATACTTTAACTCGGTGTACGGGGAGATCTGCGCACCGCATCCCTGAACGCCGCCTCCCCGATGTAGTCGACCCGCCATATTGCCGTGTCGGATCGCTCACCCCGTGCTGTGAGAAACTTTCTACAGCACAATGAGAACACTGATCCGGAATGTGGGAAACTGCGACGAACTTGAACTTGACGTCGACCGTGGACTGGCGCATCAGTTGAATGCGTGTGGCCCCCGACTTGCCGGCGACGGGTGCATATGGCAAAAACGCGGCAAGAGAATGCGTGTCTGACTCCACTGTGATATGGAATGGAATGCCTTGCAAGACACAAAGTATTCGGGATGCTGGGGGGGGTTAATTACGAAAGGGATCGGGAGGCACGCACTGGCATACCTGGAAGGTATAATTTCACACCAATATCCTGCACCCCACTCTTCGTGTTCCAACATATGAAGCAGCTACAATTAATCATGGCCCCAATTTTTTGTGAGGTCTGATTAAATCCAGGTGTCAGCAACAGCCTCTGGGTCAGCTAAACAGCAAGTAACCCGGTGAGAACCCCAACCAGGATAAACCCGATAGACACTAATAGCTTGTGTGTTCCCTGAGCAGTAGGACCAACTGTACGGTGTCCTCCCTAGGAGACTGTATATCGTAGGTTGGGATGCGAGGTGGAACTCAGAACGAGTCAAAGAGGGTGTGATATCCACTCAGGTATAAAACCCAGGGTTTGGATGCAACCCACAATACAGTGGATAGGAAGCGGGACAGGGTGGAGACAATGCCCATGTCAAGCCAGGGTAGAAGCCTGAGATTAGACGAGGTAGAATCTACTGTACATGGAGATTCTACCAAGCTTATATAGGCTTTGAATAAATTAAAGTGATCACCATCAGTTGTGATCAGTTCCTGTACCGCAGCATTAAGGTGTGTTAATGCTGATACTCCTGGACTCCTCTATGTCTGTTTCCGTGGTGTCAGAAGACTTAGGAGACCCAACATTCGGGTTTCCTAATCCTTAATGTCATTGTCTCCAGTGGTTCAAACCCCGATCAGTTTGCAACCAGTCATGTACTTCATGTACGCTTCTGTGTCAGCCATGATGCATCTGGGGACTAGGATCGGTTTGTACAGGTTCCTAGTCTCTAATGTCTTCTGTATCCCGTGGTGCAGACTACCCCGAGTCTGCGGCTTTAGAATCTGTGGCCAGGTTTCAACCATGAGAAGGTTGGGTGTTGGCATCATGAGAGTCCCGTGCTGCTAAGATGTATCTGTATCCATACGAACACGTCACGTGAAAAAGTAGAACCCAGGTGATTCATGACACCGGGCCCCAATTCTTGGAGCCGCTATCTTGAGGTTTAATCCTACTTTAATCCTGTCACATATGCGCAATACAATATATTTTACCCAGATGGTAGATTAATCCTAGATGCAATGAATCACAGGCGGGTCTGATTATCTGGCTGCCAATTAATCAGTGTGCACTTGCTATTAATCTTGAGATAACACCAGTCACATTACCTATTCAATAATTTTGTCCCAATTAATCCTAATGCACCAATTAATTCTAACATTATAAGGCAGATTAATCCTACCCCAATTAATTTGAAGGTATGGCACATGTTGTGATAAGGACCGCGGTGTTGGTATTGAAATGTATGTGATTCGAATTCAACTATGTTTGTCCTCTAGAGGGGAAAGTATAGTCGAATGATAGTGAGGAAGGTCAGTGCACAAATCTGGTATGTGTGTGTGTGAAGTATATGTGTGTGAACGGTGATTCGTGAAGACCATTTGTCTCCTGAGTACAAGCAAGTGTGGCAGACCTGCTATCAGCCAAATGTGGTAGGATGAGAGAATATACTAGACCTGGTTCCCTGTACAAGAGTACCGGAACCCTAAATGTGTTGCCCTGCCTGCTTTCCTTGGTGCACTCTTCCCCTTAGAACCAGTGCTGGAGGTATGATGGATATTGCACAGGCGATGACACTGACGTCATTCAGATGGTGGGCAAGACAATCAGTCTCGACGGGTTGGACAGCGATTTGAATGTGATGACTTCTCCCCGGGCCTGTCTTCTACAGAGCGATGCTCGCAAAAACGGTGATCCTAATTGAGGAAGCCTGAATATATGACACCAGGTCCGGTGAGGAGGGACCCTGCTGATGGAGGTGCGAGAGGTAAGACACCAATGAACGAGAAAATGTAGGAGATGTGGCCTGTCTCTGGCTGTGGGGGCGAGGAGGAAGGTGCACGAGAGGTACAAAGTCGGGGAAGGCTGGGAGTACCCCTCTAGATTGAGTGAGAGCAATACAGTAAGTGGGGAAAACACCCCAGAAGCTTCTTCTGCAGGCTGGAAGGTACTGACTACTCCTACTAAATGTGCTTCCTTTTATACCTCTTCAACAACTTCCCACGTTTCCAGAGGTACCATGCGGGTCGCAGGTGTTTCCAGGGGGCAGGGAACAACATGAGGCATTTCAGGGTGCATATATAGCAGGAGACTCAGTGCCTCTGCTGAGGAGACCAATTGTCTTTGGGTGCGCGCAAGGCACAGCGAGGCCAAGGAGCCTCAGAATATGTTTGGAGCTTCAGGCACGGCCAGGTGGTCGCCTTGGAAGGTGCTCGAGTGTTCAGGAAGGAGAAGAGACAAATGGTCTCTCTCAGCTAGTCAATGTGTCGTGTGAAGTGGGGGAGAAAGCAGTGTCAGGATAAGTTTTGCCTTGTCTGCTGGATCAGTGTCAGGCACGGAGCTAGGCCCAGCACGAGAGATCATCTGGAAATGGTAATAAGGGAGGTTGTCCATGTGTTCCGCCATGGGAGAGCACCAGTCGTATCATGTCAGTGATTATTGGTGAAGTGTGTTGTCCTTGGTAAGGAGAGCATCAGTGTTGTTCGTCGGAGATGTGTATACAGAAGGTCGCTCGCCGCCCACGTGTTGTAGGAAGGAGCTGTACCCAGGGAATGGTCGTGTCCTGCTGACGATGGTATGGGAGTGAGTTCGGGTGGCGAGTCAGTGTTCCAGATGATGGGGAGAGCATTGGTCTCGCTTGGAAGCTGATTTTGGTAATGTAGAGTCCCGTTATGGAAGATCTGTCATGTACGTCTGAGCTCGTCCCGTCATTCGTGCAGACGGTTCACAGTGGCCATGAGGCAACGAGCAGTGCGTAGCACGCTCAGAGACCTCACAACATAAATCCTGGGTTAAACTTATGTCCACCACGATTAATTGAGGAATAATCCCAAATGTTGTATAGAATGACATTACATACAAAGACATGATGCAAGCAAGTGGCACTTGCATCTCCATTTACCACCTACAGGTTCAATCTAAGTGTTGACAGAGTGAAAGCAGTTTTCAGAGAATAGACTCACTCTTGAGGGCTCAAGAGAAGCCGGTTGCCACCTTGCCACCAAGGAAAATCACAGAGAAAAGAATCAAGTTTGTGAGGATGGGTGGCCACTTGAACAGATTGAAAATGGGGGAGACACCTGTTAAGCCATTTTATTGGGCAAAGAAGTGGGTGTTGAAGCAAAATGATATTTGAAGAGAAATCTTGCAGGGAAGATGGTGGAATAAAGAGAAGCGGACTCATTTGCAAATATTTGTAGCTCTTCCATTGTTTGTTCATTGTCATTCGGAATTTAAATGGCAGCTGCTGTATCCTTCTTGTTCCTCACAACCTTTGCTGGATTATCTGTGCTCCTCTCCAACAAAGAGGCAACAATAGACAGGTTGTGCAAAGCCGCATGGAGCCGCATACAGCCTTTATGCATTGTGCAGAGCTGTGTGGATTTCTTAATTGTCCTTGGTAATTTTTTGTGCTCAGTGTGGTCCAAAGCCTCTGTAAAACTGTAATACAACAGCCCGAAGCTAGATGGTCTGGATGGGCAGGCATGAGCAGCCCTTATTCCGGCACATCACTCCAGCTCCACCCAGCACCACTCGGCCTTCTCACACTTTTTGACATTGTGCGGGCAGCAGCCGAAATGCCAACGAGGCTCCTTCGCCTATATGTACCTTTGCTTCATGTCAGGCAATGTTCCAATGGAAAAAAAAAAAACTGGACACATCCAAGCCTTGTTTTTTTCTGTGCGGCTTTGCACAATGCCCAAAAGCCGCATGCAGATCCATACGGCTCTGCACAACCTGTCTAATGCATGTTTTGAAGGGATTTCTGTTTTGGTCCTTTGGAGGTTGTGGTGGTCAAGTCGTGGTGAAAGGGATTTCTGTTTTGTGCGGTTCTCAATGATGGCAATCTGATATCTTATCTGTGCTACTCCATTGTCTCTGAAACTTGGGGATGCAACTGTTACATAGCAAAGTATGTACATTGTATACAAAAGCTAGCAGTCAAACATGTCATTATTTTTCAACTTGAGAAAAAAAATATTGAAGGCCAGAAGAAGAAAAACCTGAATAAATAAAGCCGCAACTTGGGGAGTACATTTTCCAGGAAGGAATGAAGAGTAACTTGTATTGGAGTGCCCGACAGATGCAGCGAGTGAGGATAAGTAAGAGGGTTCAGTGTCACCAGCAGTGCTCATGATTATTGGACATAAGTTTCTGCCAGGGACACCTGTACCAAGCATGTTGTGCACCTCATTGTGTACTTGGTCCAAGCCCCCACTTTCAGATGTCGGAGTGGTGGATAGCTTCAGCCAATGGCATGTCAATTAAGCCATTCGCGTAAAATGAACAGGCACAACTTACAGCATATGCTTGACTTGGACTATTGACCCTGGTATCCTCTGGTCGGTGCTGAGGAATTCACGGTACAAGAATATCTTCTATCACCGAGGCTGACGGAAGCCGGGAGGAACCTATGGACAATCTTCTGCGCGAGCATGAAGAGCGACTTGCATCAGAAGATGAAACAGGGCTCTTGGTCCCACTTGCAGAGCCCCTGGATAATGAATGTGATCTGTGTTGGGGGTTTCTTTCTGGCACGGCTATACCAAGCATGTTGTGTAGATCATCTTGCGAATGCTCCAAGAGCAAATTGTCCGTGTCCGATATAGGAGGCATAGATGACTGAAAACTGTGTGTCAGTTGACCCACTAGGCTCGAGAGACAGAGAGGACTTACACTATATGTGTCACCTATAATTTCGGTGCTCATACGCTCCACTTGGTGCTGAGGGGAGGTGGAAGAGTCCTGACGAATATTTTCTATTAAGACAGACAATGTGCTGAAAGACGATCGCCTGGTTGAAGAAGCGGTGGAAACTCGTATATTCGATTCCCCGACGATAAATATCCGGGCAGATTGTGCATGCCAGCTGGAGCCTCTAGGCCCTGAGGAGTTGTCCATCTGTTCAGCTAGATTGTCGTATTCAACTGTGATAGCCTCGGCGTGGGACCACGCTTCGTCCCTTTCGGCCTCGAGGCTCTCCATTTGGGTGCGCACCCCCTCGGCTTCCGCGATCTGCTTCAAGAAACTCGCATTCAACTTGCGCAGGGCCATTGCAAGAGCGCTGGCCGAGTGCACATCTTGCACCGACTTCAACTGTGCGATTTGTTCATCTGCAGAGTGCAAATCTTCGGCAAGGCGATCCAGGTCCGTACAAATCCCCTTGAGGTTTTCCGCAACACGGAGCGCGTAGGCCGAGTCTGCATCCTCGGTCCCATCGAGAAGAGAGGTCAACTTGTCGAAGAAATTTGCTCGTTTTCGCGTCAGCATTTCGTACTGCGTTTTTATATCGGTTCGTTGCATTTCAAGGCGATGCAGTTCATTCGGGATATCACTGTCCACTGTTTCCGGCCGAAGAACGCGGATGAAAGAAGCGTCTGCAGACTGCCTGATGGCCCTTGATACAATGCCCTGCAACTGATCCGAGGAGAAGGTCCATTTGGCAGCGTCGAGGGTGTATCCACGCCACTTCAATTCAGGGGTTGCGAACCGGACAAATTGCTGCGAGAAAGATATTACAATTTACGCACGGTTCCAAGCTGGGTAAGAAGAACACTCACGGATTTGAGTTTTTCCATCGTTCCTTTCGTCACACCTTGGCCGAATTGAGCCTCAAGGAGGACCTGAGACATCAGTCCCTCCAGCCGCTTCAGTTTAACTTGGTTCTCGACGTGGTTCACAAGCAACGATTGTTCAACGCGAAGAGTGGTATTCACCACACGGTGGGATGTATCTTCGATGCGAGCAGTGGTTTGCTCGATTCGAGCAGAGGAGAACACCTGACATCGGTAATGGTAAGCACGTAATGGATAGAGAAAGGTGCGCTTACCGTGAATTGAAGGTAGCATTTATTCACATGCTCCTTCAGACCCTTGACTTTTGCCTCGATTTCGTCCCGCTTAATCCACGCTTTGAGCTGGGATCCGAAACCGAGCCTGCGGCGGCTGGGCTGCGCCTCACAGATAGCGCGGCAGAGTGAAAGAACGTAAAGCATGTTTCTAAACAACAGATGTGTCAACACAAACGGCTCGAATATGGCAAGAAACACTTGCGCCTTCAGATTCACTAGGGCGCTTAACAGCGCCGGCACTTGGAATTCATCCTCATGTCCCCGAGAAAGGTTGGAAATGGCCGCGAGGGTGTCAAGGATATCATCTGTGAGTGATCGGATTCACCGTCGGTTCTCTCCGACCTACTAAGCTCAGTCGACAAACCGACCGACAACTCTAGCTCGCACCTTCTCTATTGAGCGCTTAATGCTCTGTCCCATCTCGATAAGGTCCACGATGAAAGTCGCAAGCGTGATGACTGTCGTGGTAGCCGTTAGTGGGTCCATGCTGGCTTGAGGGGCGTCGTAAGAGAAAGAATGCTAGTAGAGATGAAATAAGCGCCCAGTAACAGCTTTCGCCAATAGAAGGAGGATAAAAATATACGCATACAGCTTGAAGAAATTGACAGTAGGCGCCCGCGTATGTTTACGCAAATCAATAAAAGTATCACATGGCCACCGCAGGTTCGCACTACCCTACCCTATGTGTCATATGTAGTAGACTGACTGCTCCAATTGTGGGACAGTGTCAGTATAATATATCTCCTCCTCCTCCTCCCCCTCCATAATATAAGTAGCCAACGGCTCATGGAATGATCGCATCATCCCTATGCATGCGAGCAGTATCAAAATCACGTTGGGCCTCGCCGGTAATAAGTACCCTCACTCGGACTTTGACATTCTCGTCCATACTTACGTCGTCTGTTCACGTACCGCGCGTCTTTGGCGTTTATGTCCCGCACCACCGGCGACCGCAATTGGGCGCTCCTGCTCATAGAGAATAGGGGACCCGTTTACTACCAGACTCGGACCTCTGGGAGAAAGACTAAAGTGTCCTACGAGGACCAGTGAGTCGATACATTAATGCATTTATTCAGAGTCGCGAGGCTCACACGATGATCTGGCCGACAGTGTCAAGGTTTACGATATTGTCCGCGACTTGCACGCGCGGCGTCCAGCACGACGACCTGGCGCCGCGCAGTTTTGTTCGTGATAAGATGGGGCTGTACGTTATTGACTTTTCGGCCGCGTCGCTCAAACATCGGTGTAGCAAGGCATGCGGTGAGCTGGACATGTTCCACCGCCAGCTTGGTATCTGAGTGCTGAACAAGTTTACTTTATGTTTTGTGTACTCTCAATGTCTACATGGTGAATCAAACGTATTCTTCTTCGATCTAACGGCATGTTCAAGTTTGCTGGTTTCCTCCGCCTGGGTTAGGGCTTCAACCCGTCCGTTAAACGGGACGGCCGTCACAAAAACGGCCGTTTTTCTCGACGGGACGGGTATACCCGTCCCGTCAGAGGGTACCTGAGGACCCCGAGACGGGCGGGACCCACCCGTCCCGTCCGTAACGGCCGTTTTTGACGGGTGCTGGAGCACTATTTGTGCAAGTAAGTTTGATAACTTATTGACAGTCTGAAACTGAACTGGGAACTTACTAGGACATCTAAAGTATCATAAAATGTCTCAAACACACTGATATAGAACCAGACAAGTGTTTGCAAACGGTTAATCGGAATTTGATCGCACATCAAATATCGGCAAGTCTCGGCAATGCCATCCAGGTGCTTGTGGCGGGTAGAAATTGATGTTTCAGGAAGGGAGTTTCTATGTATGGGTAGGTTTCACCTGAATTCTCGGAAATTAGATGAAATTCATCCACATTTGATGCAGATTTCCATCTAGGAAGGGTGACCCGTCAAACCCGTCAAACGGGCGGGAACGGGTACCCCGTCAACGGGTCAACCCGTCCCGTACCCGTCCCGTCCTGGCGCTGGCTCGAGGGCCCAGACGGGCGGGTTTTTACCCGCCCGTCCCGTCCGTCGACCCGTCAAAAACGGCGACGGGTTGAAGCCCTAGCCTGGGTTGTCATTGGGCGAGGTCATGAATAATATGCAAAGATGGACCGCATAACAATCATCATTACATCCCCTTTCCTCTGAGGCTACTATACGCTCGTCGCATCAGTGGTCAGTCTCACCGGTATGACTTCACGAATGCCACAAAACGGCGCCTTCATGCCTTCCGGCGGAGTCACTGTCAACAGAATGCAATCTTGCCGTTAAAATGTATCATTAACCAACAATCTCCGGGGAAGAGATACAGCACCTGACGCACTTGAACCGTGAGACCAGGCACAGCGAACCCCATAACGTTGGTGGGTTCGATTGTGATCTCTCCAGAGAAGGACATGCGTGATGGGCTGTCGCGCTAGATCCAGCTTATGGTTAGTTACTTTAACTCGGTGTACGGGGAGATCTGCGCACCGCATCCCTGAACGCCGCCTCCCCGATGTAGTCGACCCGCCATATCGCCGTGTCGGACCGCTCACCCTGTGCTGTGAGAAACTTTCTACAGCACAATGAAACAATGATCCGGAATGTGGGAAACTGCCACGAACTTGAACTTGACGTCGACCGTGGACTGGCGCATCAATTGAATGCGTGTAGCCCCCGACTTGCCGGCGACGGGTGCATATGGCAAAAACACGGCAAGAGAATGCGCGTCGGACTCCATTGTGATATGGAACGGAATGCCTTGCGAGGCACAAAATATTCGGGATGCTGGGGGGGATTAATGACGAAAGGGATCGGGAGGCATACATTGGCATACCTGGAAGGTATAATTTCACGCCAATATCCTGAACCCCACTCTTCGCGTTCGCCTTCGCGATGGACTGGTATGCGTTCCATGCTGGTTGCTCTTCAAATATCCCCGCTTCCGTGCAGTACATGGGAAAAGGAAGTGGGGATGGGGGGCGAGTGCGGGGATAGTATATGAACGGCGTGGAAACATGTATAATGCTTGACTCAGATTATTCTCTTTGAGCCAAGTTTGATGAGAGGAATATACGTACGTGGTTTTGTTGATTTTAGCACTGATTGAATACTGGGCAGTGGGATATGGTTCTCAGAGTTCAGAATGCAAATTTATGCGGAGAAAGGAGCACGAACGGCCAAGACGGCATTGAATCCCGGGATTCCTTTGAGTTTGACGGAATGCGAAGGTGGAAGCAGCTGGAACGATAATAGAGGTGAGTAATCCATGGTGTCAGTGAGTTGAAAAATCACAGACATAGCTTCGGCCTTCATACTCAAATTTCTTTAGAAGGGCCATGGCGAAATGGAGGGACGGTGGACAGACAGTACCATTGACGTATTTGGTCCAGACCACTACGGTATCCGAGCACAATGTGTAGCGCTTATGCCCATCTTTTCCGTACTCTGACAACCCAAGAGTCCCTTCCACCTACGGTAAGTAGTTCGAGTTGGGGCGTACTAATAGTCGAGTCATATATGACATTACCTTGACCTGAACAGAGGAAATGTTGTTCGTGTTGGCGATCTCAACGGTACCTTCCACGGTGGAAACACCGCTATAGACAGGGAGATCGAGTTTGTTGTCTTGAGCAGCCAGCCGCAATTTGACGTCTCCGTAGTCAGATGATTTGACAAAGTTGGCGGTCGGGCGACTCGGAGGGAGCGAGCGAGTGTTTGACGCGGGATGCTGCTCGTGCAGACTCGGAGCAGGTTCGATGGAGTAGTAGGAAGGGGGACGAGATGGGAGGCCTGGAATGGACATGGAGGTGGGATCAAGGTCGGGTAGTATGCTCTTTCACACACTTGCACAGGCAGTCACGGCGGTGCAGCCTGAGATCATTACTATGTGAAAAACTGAATGTGTGACGCACTAGTACTCTGGGAATCATCTCGGTGGGTAATTCGGCAGCTGAACCTGGTAGGCGCTACTCGGCAGATCCGCCGACCTGGGTATGATGTCTGTGGATTTTGTGGTGAGAAGAATTACAAAAAATCAATGCCACCCGCTGACGTTGTTGATCAAGAAATGCTGTTGAAACTGATAAGTCAATGCTGTTGAAACATTTACCGAGGCTCGGCGTCTACAGATCCACATCATTCATGGGCGTTAGAGCGGAAATAACACAGTTAGAGGTGACATTCAAAGCGCGTGTTAAGCAGGCTCCTAGTCTCTTGCACTGACTTCCCACTCGCAAATAGCAGGCTCCGTAAACTTGTTGCTTCTGGTCATCACTTCAGCATGCATCACTTGGTGTTTGATCCGCAATCAGTTCGGGTGCCGGCTCGCCTCGGCACGTTGAAATGGTACCAGTTTGGGCGTTCAACTGTAGTTATTTGTGCAAACGACACGGTGTGACGTTGTACGAGCCCGTCACCACACAATCAGTCAAGAAGATGTTTATACACAGTTTGATGTTCAAACGCCTGGGAGGAAAATAATCAGAATTCGAGACGTGCAGGTCAGAGCCACGGCAGGAAACAGCGGTGTGGTTTTGACATTCAATCTGATTGCGCGTATAAATCACATCGGGTACCCAACTGCCGAAGGCCGAAAGAAAGAAATCTAAATCCTAACCCACGACAATAGATTGGGCCACGACTCAGACAGTACAGTATCTTGGTCAGTATCCCTCATTCCATCATATCCTCTTTGCTCGAATGCGACTCCGCAGCCGTTGTACGCCCATCCGTCCAGACATCAGTAGCCAGTCGTACCGGTATAACTTCCCGAATGCCGACAAACGGCGCATGCGTGCCTTCCGGTGGAGTCACAGTGAGCAAAATGCAGTCCTGACGAAAAACACGTTTTAATCAACAACCGTCTGAGATTAGATACAAGATGTGGCGCACCTGGACCATGAGGCCAGGGACAGCGAAGCCCATAACTTTCGTGTCGATTTTGATCTCACCAGAAAAGGACACGCATGTTGGTCCATCGTGCTAAATGAGAACTTAATGTTTAACCCAGTCGGAAGACGGAGAGCAGGGGCTGCGCACCGCGTGCCTAAATGCCGCCTCCCCTAGGTAGTCGACCCGCCATATCGCGGTGTTGACGTGTTCACCTCGAGTAGCGGTATGTCTGCAAGCCAGGTCAGAAAAACAAAACACAGTACTGCCGACAACGAACTTGACGTCGACCGCAGACTGGCGCATCAGTTGAATCCGTGTGGCTGGGGTGCGTGATGTGGTTGAAGTTCCGGCGACGGGTCCATATGGTAAAAACGCGGCAAGAGAATGCGCGTCGGCCGTCAGTGTGATATGGAATGGAATGCCTTGGGAAGCACAGAATATTCGGGATGCTGATGGAGTTCAATGAGAACTCGAAAAGAGATATCGGATTTCGAGACGCATACCCGGAAGGTAGAATTTTACCCCGATATCTTGCATCCCATTCGTCGCGTTCACCTTCGCTATAGACTGGTATGTTTTCCACTCTGGTCGCTCGTCGAATATCCCCGTTTCCGAGGATTGCAAGGGGGGAGGAATCGGATGCGGGGGACGGGTACGGGGACAGTAGATGAATGGCGTGGATACAATGCTTGATTCGAGGTATTTTTTGAACCAACTTGGAATAGAGAAATGAAGGGAAATACATACGTGCTTCGAATGTGAATTCCGAGCTTCTTCGAATTGATAGAATGTGGTTTATTGATGATAGCGCTGACTGAATACTGGATGCTATTCCTTCAAAACGCAGATCTGGACCGAGGGAAAGCACGAACATCTATGGTTGCACTGAATCCGGGGAGTCCTTCGAGCTTGATGGAATGCGAAGGTGGGAGCGGCTGAAACAACGCCGACGGTGAGAGATCGGCGGTCCTGGAGAGTTTAAATTCACACACGTAGCTTCGGCCTTCATGCTCGAATTCCGTCGGAAGTGCCAGGGAGAAGGGAAGGGCCGACGGGCAGGCAGTGCCATCGGCGTCTTTCGTCCAGAGGACCACAGTATCCAAGCACAACGTGTAGTGCTTATGCCCGCCCTCCCCGTTCTCTTTCAATTCAAGATTCCCTTCCACCTACGGCAGCTTGTGTGAGGGCAAGAGCTTAGACGAGTCAGAAACGACGTTACCTTGACCTCAACAGAAGAAATGCTGTCCGCCTTCGTGAGCTCAACGGCACCTTCCACGCTAGCCCCGTTGTTATACACAGGCAGCTCGAGTTTGTCGTCCTGAGCCGCCAGTCGCAATTTGACGTCCTCGTGTTTTGATCTTTTGACAAAATTGCCGGTCGGTCGAGGAAGCGAGCGAGCGTTCAGCGCGAGACGCTGCTCATAGAGACCAGGCTCGGCGGAGTAGGAAGGGGTACGACCGAAGGACTCCGGGGACTCGGCATACGATGGGAGATGTGGGGTAGACATGGAAGTGGGGTAAGAGAAGACGTTCTTTCGCACACTTGAAGACGGGCAAGAGTTTTAAATGAAGGTCCGGCCAGATGTCGGCAGCGCAGCAGGTCGTACTTGGGATTGGGCGGCGCTCGATGACGACTCCATGTGCGACCCAGATCTAGAATAGCACCATGACCTCATGACGTCTATGGATAATTTTGTGTTGATTTGATATCAGCAGAGGGATCCCAGAATTAGCCTCTTGAATAATTAGTCCAAAATCAACTACGTACGTTACACCTCCACTCCCACAGAGGGTAAAGGCCGTTTTGACGATGAATTAACCTTGGTGCGTCCCAGTCAACCCTTTTCACGACCTTACCGTGACACATGCTTGCAGTCCCCGCGCACAAAAGCCTCCAGGAAGCGCACACGCGCGATCAGCGAAGACGAGGATGACAATGCAAGATCTCACAAGCGCGACAAATCGGACTCTAGCTCGCGCAGCCGCACCGCCCGTCGCAATGCGGAGGCTGGGACTCAGATCGCCCGCTCAGTCGACGCCCTCTCCGGGGTCCTCGCAGAGCCCGTCGTCACCGGCGAGGACATGTCCCATGTCGACAAGGTCATCGAGATTCTTAAGGACAAGGTGCTTCTCCCTCCTGACCCTCGCGGGCACTACTTCCGGCTCGTCTCTCGGGAGCTCACGGGCAACCCTGCCCTCTCACCCATTTTGATCGTCGAGGACGATCGTACCCGTCGCAAAGCACTGCTCGAAGGCATCCTTGAAGATGCAGGTATTGTCATTCCCGTCGACGATGCCGCCTCCGGACCTGTTTAGATTCCTGACTTGTAGCTCTATGTCTCATTGCAACTCGAAAGCAAGCGGTCCGTGGAATCTCTTTCTCGAATTCTTGTTCTCACCGATGGCGTAGGAGTTTTGGCCGATCCGTCGCGTCTCCGCTTACTGTCACTGCCGTTGTTCACTATACCAAATGTGCCTGTGAGTTCGCGTCATGTTGCTCCTCGCCTGCATAGCTCACAATTTGTACAGAAATTCCCGATATTCCCCTCCTCGCATTTTCCCCGCATCATCCCGTACTTTCATATACTATCGTCGCATCGCATTCATACATCTCGCATGCATCGCATTTTGTACTTCAATACATCAATCACGGGCTGTTTCTACTGTGTATTGACGTGGAGTGAGGCGGTGAGAGGGGAGATCCTTGAACCAGCTCGAGGATAAGCCGCAGTGCAGGCACAGATAATCTTGAAGACCAGAGATAATGTTGGCGAGACAGTGTTAGGGGAAAGTTCAAAACCAGAGTAACAATATGGAAGGAATTGTGAGGAGACCCTGAGGGCCCAGGGTATTGTTGGCAAATCCCAGCAAAGACGGCCGCTGGCTAGAAGCGAAAGTGAGACAGACACTTGACCGCGATCTGGGGATGGAACTTGTCGAAAAAAACAAACACAGTGTATCTTCTTCGAGTGAACCAATGTCAACATCGATCCCATACCCCTTCATCATCTGCTTCTTCAAATGCGCCACCCCGAACCAGGGCGCATTCCGCGCCGTCGGCTCCAGCTGCTGAAACATCTTGTACACCGCGCGCTTCATGCAGAGCTTGAAGAACATCTGCCCGAGCGCGTCCTGCAGGCACACGCCGTAGTCGGGTGTGGGTAGGGCCGCATGAGGACGTAGTCTACATGCGGGCTTTCCTTAAGGAGCTTGATCTGGTGAAGCAGCGCCGGCGAGCGGTCGTAGCCCTCTTCGGGCTCGCCGAAGAAGTCGTCGTCGTTGTCGGACGGGGCGGGTTCAAGGGCCTTGGGTGCGAGATAGGCGTCTCGGATCGCCCCGACCTTCCCGCATGTAGTCTTGTGCGGCGGACGACCTGTCTTCCAATCGGTAGTTTAGCATTGTCTGCCAACGAGGTGAGAAATTTAAAACGGCAGCGAGACGGCAATTAGTCGCGTACTTGGAACAGTAAACGACTAGGTGATCGATGGCTTTACAACGCTGGCACGTCGAGAGAGTCGCGACGCCGGCCCTCGACGCTGGAAGTCCGAAAGACGTCCAGTGGCGTTCCACGAGTTAGCGGTTCGCTGCAGTCTCGTTCAAGATACTCTTGACGTCGAGGTTCTCATGATCCGCCAGTAACTTGTTGGCCCGCTTCAATTCCTTAGGATCGTCGCGCTGAAGTTTCACCAACCCGTACGTCTCCGACTCCGAATACTGTGAAATGTAAATGAACACGGGGCGGAGCATAACAACAGGGGGTTTACACACAAATGCCAGCAGAATATTCCAGACCACCATAGCGAGCAAGTAGTTCGTCCGCAGTCGAATGCCTTCTTGACCAAGACTAGGCCAGCGTAAGAGTTGGCGGGTAGGCCGGTGAGTTTATCGTACACTGCGTTTGGGACAGGCTTGATGTCGTCGGGGACTTGGTCGAGGTCTTGAAGGCTCAACTGTTTCAACGGGGCGATAAAACCTTGGTTGGAATTGCGATTGAGCCGTTTAAGCGTCAATTCGGGGCACCTGCCAAAGATCTTCACACAGTGGATTCGAACAAAAAAAAATCGCTTACCATCCACGGCGCTCTCCGAAATCTGGGGAAGCCTCGCAGGCGCGAACGAGACCCTCCAGAATAAAGTCTTCACGCTATTTTTATCGCGGCGGTCGTTCTTGAAAGAGAGAGACTTGGGCGATTGGCCAAAACTCATAGTACGATCTTCTTCTATGGGAAATAAGGCGCGATTTTGGACGACGACGCGTGAAAACGGAATGGCTCCGGTTAAAGAGAGCAATAACAAGGACAAATTTGAATTTGACGCATCGAATATCAAATACGTTCGGCAGATCCCGAGGTTGGTTGTAAATTGCCAGTGGGGCTTGTGTAGCAGTGCTAGGATGATCATGAATTAAGGGCGCGGACCGCCTGGCTACCTCTGGGTTGGGTGGACCGAAGCGGCTATTTTTCGAACACTCAGCATCGTTCGCTTGTCAAATGGTCAAGTTCAAAATGAATTACTGTTACAGGATTATTTCAACATTCGGCTAATTAAATGACGTCGTCCGCTGGATACTGTGCTCTTACGTCGGTAGGAGGCCCGCCAGTGGCTGACACATACTGCGGAGGAACCCCTCTGCCTACCTGCCCCGCAGTTGGATCCCCAGAAATCGCGTCGTCGCGATGGTGTCGGGGCTCTTCAATGGGACGATCCCCGCGCGCGTGCTGCTCAGCATTTCCGGGTCCGTCATATGCGGGGATGTTTTGTGCCACCGCTGGATAATGGACATTAACGATGAACACATATATCGAAGTCGGACCGTACCTGCTGAATCGTGATACGGATTGTATTGATCGCCCGCGGTACCAGCGTCGTGATGAGCCAGGTTGGCCTCTTGGTTGACTTTGTTGAAGTACGGGTCGTTGCCTGTCGGCGCTGTCGCAGGCACCGGAGCCCCCGAATTTTGTGTGCCGCTATAGCCGCCGGCGCCGTCACCGTCATAATTCGTCCCTGGCACACGACCGTCAGGACTTGAGAGAAAAGTTGTACACACTAGTATTTACCTGTTGTGAATGCACCTCCCGTTCCTTGCGCATTGTGTGTTGCAGGATTTTGCCGGTTTACAGGCACTACAACATAGAGATGAAAAAAAAATCACAATCGACTCAAATGCGCAAACTTACCAGCTGGGTTTGCAGATCCTCCTCTGAGATTCGCCGTCCCCTCCGCAAACTGATTACGCCCTTTCGCTGCAATCGCGTCGTTCGCAGCCGAGTCCTTGTGCAACACAGTATCCACACCGCCGAGAATCGTCCCACGGACGTTTTCACCGAGGCCTTCCTTGAACAATCAGCTTCCAACATCTAATCTACGGAGAGTAAAGTACCGTTTACTGCTTGGGCGGCGCCTCTGTAACTCAATTGCAATTAGTACTGCTCTCAGACGAATCGAACTCATCGCTTACTTGATTTTCGAGCCAATCCCGCCATGGTTGCCGCCCACTGAGTTTGCGGTGGTTTCAGAATTCATTGTAGTGTTCGGTAGTTGTATGGATGTGGTAGAAGCCGATAAAGTCTCGCGTAGTTTTTATAGCGTTGGAGAAGGTGAGTGTCAGTAATGACCTCACTGGAGTGAGTGCCCAAAAAGGCAATTGTGAATCGCCAACATCGCAAGTCCCAAAAGTTTGCAAATATGCTAATTCCTCCGCAGCAAATTCGATACAAAATGTGTGAAAACAAAAACGAAAAGACGACAGCAATTACTATATATGAAGAAATACAGAATGGCCGGACCCGCCGCACCGTAAAAACGAAACGGCGAACATTTAAAGGTACATACACTAGCCCAGACCTTCCAACCCTACAAACCACCCCCGGCGTCAAGTATTTTCCCTCTCTCGCGCGGAGAGCGAATATTCATCACTTGTCATGTGCGCTGAGGCAGCCAACTGACCAAGTACATGCACCCAACCAAAGGGTGATTCATTCACCACTGGTGGGCGTAGGCGTGAGCCTGATTCTGCGAGTCATAGACGGCCGGCCCGTTCACATGCGGGATGTATTCTTTTCCGCCAGTCGAATTCAGAGCGGGTACTACAGGGAGGTCGACCCACTCGTACTTGTCTTGCGGGCATTGCTGAGAGAGATCAGCCGGATGTTCGTTGTTGTAAGGCAAGGGCACAGGAAAGGAAATATAAATAACGAGAGCAACTCACCATCTCGGGGTCTCCCACCATCGAGCGGGGAGGTCGGGACACACCGGGGCTGGAGAGCATGAACGTCGATTCGTTGGGCCGCGGTACGCGTTGTCGTGCGTTCATCATCGCCATGAACGAGTTGACGTACACTAATGCCATGTCCCAGAATTAGCATTTAGAAAAAAAGGAAAACTGTGCGATCCGACCAACGCACGCCGTGTTAGAAGGAATGAAAGCGCGAGGAAGACGAGGTTGTTTTGCATCAAGATGAACTGAATGAATGCTACGTGAATAGCATGCGGGCGAGCATTGCTTGGATGTACCGTGAAGAGACACGCAATAGAGCAGGCGCTCGTAAACACTCCACATGAGAGTGTATATTGCTGAACGCATGAGAAAGCATTAGGATTTCGACGCAAGGAAAACAAGGAAACGGGACAACAACACGCACCATGAGTGTCGAGATGCGCGAATTCAACCGGCTTTCCATCCCCTTGCTCTTCCGCAGGTAGTAGCACATCGCAACAGAGATTACGATGTCGATCATCGTCGACGCCGCGAAGGAGGATTCAACCGCCCACGCAATGTCGCCGGTGTTGGTCCAGCTGCTGACCGTGTATCTGTAGGTGTGTCTCAGGGAGGGAGCATAATCAATACGGGTTGGAGGCGTACGTCTCGTAGGCGAGCACTGCATAAGTATTGTGGTTAGTTATGTCGGACTTGTACAAACGGTCAAGGCGTCACCTATGCCAATCGCTATGGAGGTCTGTATCAGAATGGCGCTCATGCAGGAAGAAGCGGGCAACGCACCGAAGCCGCCGAGGACAACCCCAGCCTGTGCATGTCGGTAATCGTTCAAGTGCGCGAACAGACGGACATACCACAAGATAGCCCAGAACACCGTGGTGATAGCCGCCGACTGGTGAGTCTTTTGAGTTAAGGCCACAAGGGATGGGATGGAAACGCACGTAGCCAGACCCGGTAGGCATAGAGACTGGAACAATCGCATCAGCTACCGCGAGCGCTCGGACTTTACAAGGGAGCAAGCGAACGACGCACCTTTGAACCAGGAGTATGACTACAACCTGAGTATTGCTGAGTAACCAGCGGGGATTGGGTTCGAATAGAGGAGGACGCACGTTTATGGCGACGAGTAACTGCATGAAGGTTGAAATGAGCATGGTCTGGGAGATAATCAGGAAAGGTACTCACTTTGACTGGCCTTGAGAGGAAGATTTAATTCGTTGTGAATGGGAGAATGAGAGGTCGCACCAGATGACCACATTGAGACCCGCATACTGCCCGAACCCGCGCACTCCGTAGTGGTAGGACGAATATATCATCAAAGACAGATGCGTCGCGTCCAATACCCTGCAGTATGTGCGTCAGAAAGAGATAAAAGGATTTGGAACGCCACTCACCAGAGCAGGGCGACCTGGGGGGTTTGTTTGAATCGCCACAATGACACGAGGGGGAAATGCGACCTACAGAGGCCTTGTGCAGTAGGCTGTCGTGCGGGTAGTAGTGGTAGTAGTAGTACACCTGAAGCGCGCTGACGCCGAACAGGCTGGCGAAATGGAAAGGTGAGACTTCACACTAAAAGCTGATAGTAGAAGGATGGAACGCACATGCACGAGAGCACAACGCCTATGAACACAGCGCCGAGCGTATTGTCCAAGGTCTGCGATTGCGCGCTGGAAACCGCCTCCATGAATGTCGCAGAGAAGGGGCTGGGGCAGAAAAAAAACGGGGATGCTTGTCAACCTAGAGGGTCATTTGAAAATGCGCACCGCATGGCAAATCTTCTTGTGGCTCAAAAAGAGTGCGAAAGGCCGTGCTAATTTCTAAAAGGGGACAGTTGCGGGTCTTGCCGTCGGGTTGTGTGGGATCGAATATTCCCTAATTCACAAAGCGCGGGGTGAAGGCGGGCCGGCCTTCATGTGGTGAAGCGTGATGGTGCTAAGCCAAAATCATGGTGTAGCACGGTACATTCTATAGGCCGATGTACTGTTAGCTACAACTCGGCACGTTCCGAAAGGGGACATAGCTGGGCTCAAATTTATCCTGACTTACTTATCCTGGATTGTATTTCAGTGACTGACGGTGATGGAAAGCTCCGGCCTCGGGCCAACCCCTGCCAACCAGCCTCAGGCCTACCTGTTTTTGTTATGAAGTTGTCAGAGGCACACATCGATCGAAGTGGCATTTGGAAATCGATTTCGTTTTTGAGCCGTTTCGAGGACTCGGGAGCAAATGATAAACATGTGGAGAAGCTTAAGTCGGCTACCAAACAGTTCCGTGCCTGGCAACTGGCGCCCACAGCGTACGTCATTCATCTCTTGAGGAGGTCTGGACAGGCCCCCGGTCACTTGGGGTAAAAGTCGGTCCGGATTTTTTCGGAAATTTGGTCAGATTTACTCTATGAAATCGGTCCTCAAGCCTCTGATTTACTCTATTCCGGACCGACTTTTATGCAATTTTTCTGCCAGCACCAAATTTTCTTGTTTTCCCCGTTTCTAGGTTATTTTGCGGTCATTCTCGCACCGTTCTGCGACTTTTCCTTACATTTGGCACTACATCGCTTCTGTTTTCGCCCACAAAAAAAATCGCCTCCAAGACCTCTGCATCTTGAAAAGAATTCTCGGGCTCCCTGATTTACTCTATCACGGACCGACCTGCGACACTCAGAGCCAGTTTTACTCTATTTTACGGACCGAAAAATCGAAAAATTCTCCGCAGATTTACTCTATTCCGGACTGACTTTACCCCAAGTGACCGGGGGCCTGTCTGGACGCGCGTAGAGTTGAAACTGGGCCGTCCAAGAACCTTGACACCTGTACTTTGCTTAGTCTTAGAAGTGCCTTCAAAAGTTGGCAGGTCTGTCGGAAAAAAGCCAGTCAGCATGCAACGGCTTGGTCCAGCATGTGACCTTGGAACGGCATCGGACCACTTCAAAGCCACGGCGGAGCGACTTCAAACCAGTCTCCAGCCGTTCGAAGGCTCGGTGTAAGTTCTAGGCCGTCTCATGCCGTTCCAAGGCATGTATCACATTTTGAGCCTAACAACTTCAAGAACAAAGGCAAGAACAAAATAAATATTAATTCAGGCTATTGACTCGCAGATACATGTCCTTGTCAATGCAATCCATAATGTAATGCATGCCGTCCTTCCCCCCAAAGATTGGAGAGAGTAAAGCCCCGTGAATGATGTGCTACAGTTTCGAAAAAACTTCCCCGCCTCCACCTGTCAATCAATTACCTTTTGCGGTAATTTCGCTCCACTTTCTACGGCTGTTCACTGCAGGCTATGCCCAAGCGACGTCAGGTGGAGCTTGTGAGATTTTTTGAGAGTGCAACGGCAATCTTTCGCGTATTGGGCAGTGGAGCGAAATGATGTCATTACCATGGAGCGGATATATCGACCCCAACTCTGTGACAATAGGGGACTTCACGCTAGGACACATTTTCGCGTTTGTGAATAAATTTATTCATTTGATCGGATGAATAAAATCATGGTTTGTGGAATAAATCCATGATCACCCCGTTTGATTTCCACAATATATTTTCATTAATTCTTTCTGATTTCGGCTCCTTGGCCGGTTTCGGTTCCTTGGAAGGCATCGCCCCATTGGCGTTAGCGTCGGTGGGTGTGTCAATTGTCGTGTCACCCTCTGCACCGGTCTGTAGAGCCTTAGTCCTGTTCTTGAACCCCTTGGACCTCCCCTGAGGACATTTTTCGGATTGACCTTTCTTCATGTCCGCCAAACGAGCCTCGAGCTCGTTGATTGATTCGGAGTCGGGAGCTTTCAACCGCTTCCCCATGAGCGGCAATGATCAAGATGGTGACAGGCAGCTTACTCAATCAACTTGAAGCATATATAGCGCACAAAAATATGTTTATTCCACAAGCACGATTAAATCGTGCTTGTGGAATATTTTTATTTTGTAAAAGTAATCGTTCCCATCAGATGAATATTTATATTCACAAACGTGAAAATGCGTCCTAGCGTGAAGTCCCCTAATGTCTCCATCTTTTTTCCTTTCCTTACCCTACCATCGTCTTGCCCTCGTTCGCTCGAGGTACTTGCGCTGGCCGCTACGACAATCACTTGTGTTGATTCCTTTGATTTCAGAATCTTCCCGCTCCCCAAGTCCATATGTAAGTAATCCCGTCTTACCTTTCTGACTCCTCACCCATACTCGTTGGTGACGATGCTCAGGTACGCTCTCCCTTTTTGAGTCCCCATTGATGCTATGTACATCCAGGGTTGCTTCTATAGTTTACCTGGTACGTTGACCTTATCATCTCGGTCGTTCATTGTGCTTATACCTGATACTCAGATGCAATACCTCACTTAGCTGCGACTCGTATATACTGTGTAGCTTAATATTCTTGTCCAATATATATATTTTTCAGCTTGTGCACCCCATCGCATTGAATTCATTACAAATATTATCGGCCGTCAATATTTATGTGCTGTGCTGCCTGGGTGGGTTTGAGACCCATACAAGTAGTTTGAAGGTTCTATAGAACCTTCTGACCATGCCAGATCTTGGGTCCCCTCGACCTGGCTTGGGAGTGGTTGCGTGATTCTGGACTGTGCGTTGGAAGCCAGCTAGGGCATGTGACCATGTAACGGCTTTGAACGTGTTCAAAGCCGTTTAAAGCCGAATAGGATTTTTCCGACATCGTTGCGCCGGGCGGTAAGAGCGTTGTCCTGCAGTACCTAGTAACTCTTGCCTCGATACCCGATTCCGAGCATGTGGTGTATGAATTTGGTTCCGTCCTCATGCCATCCACGTTATAGCTGAAAGCCTCAAGAATTTAAAGGAAATCAGCAAAAGTTGGGCTAGCGCTGCCATGAGGGATGATGAGGCAATGCCAACCAGGCGGCGTTCTGAGGCATTGTCTGGGTGTGGCCAGAAAGTGATCCGGCAGTACAGTCCTGTGAGTAGGTCATAAATACGGAAGTTTCCCTCGAATCGGACGTTCTCCATGGCGTTCTCACTGTCGAAGTCTCGAAGAACTTTGAGAATCCAGAATCTCGAGAAATGAGGACGAGCCAGACCTGGCAAGCCAAAGGTGTGGGTCCAAAGAGTGGATCTAGTCAGTAAGGCATGGAGCAAGCTTAAAAATTGACGGACAAACCAAGGGGCAGACAGGACGTCTTGGAAGAGCTGCGAAACAATCACGGTCACAGATTGATCACCGACAATAGGTTCGGAACAAGCCCGCAGATCTGGCCCGGAGAAGCCGGGTCTGCCGTGGCTGATTTGTTCTGATGCTTGGTTGATGGCCGACAGTCATCCCGCAGCTTCTCCGCGTATCCTCAGCTAGTTGGAGGATTTGGATTTCTACGGTTCCGTCACCCAAATAATTGAACCGATTATAGAAGATTAGCGGCCGCAAGACCATTTGGTCTCTTGTACACCAATTTTTCAGGAGATTCTCGCTAATGCTATTACATTTTCATGCTATAAAAATTACTATATCTGACGAGTAAACTCTGATGTCCTTTCAATATCCGTTGTACTCTCTGGTTTTGGGCCAGCTTCCGTCGCAGTGTCATAATCGTTTGACCAGTAGACCATTGTGCTTGTGCTGCCAGAGGACCATGTGTTAACAATGCTACGCTGCAAGGGGATTTGGACGCGAGGAAAATCTGTGGCTGATTCAGGATGGCGGAGCGCACGGAGGGCACTCAAAAATGACTGGGGTCTAATCAGGGACCGTAGATCCAGAAAAGAGACCACGCACGGGATCCGTCGCTGCCAAAGTGGCATACATGAGCGGCCGGAGGTCATAGACCAACAAGTCTGAAGATGTTTGGGTAATGTGTTCAGACTCTTTGGAACTGGAACCCACCAACTATGCCCAGTCTCCAGTTCTATAAACATAAACGTGAGGCTATACGTGGAAAAAGTACAAAATGAGGACGTACTACTTCGGTAAAGGCCGGATCTAGCACCGTGTGTAGATCGAGGATAGCGCCGGTAATGTTCAAAAAGCACGAGAAGAGTGGATACAGCCCTACTACTGGATGAGAGGGCAGATTAGGCAAACTATGGAGACTTGCCAACTCGCAGAATCATCTTGCGGTACAAGACGATAGGCGGTATCGGCATCGGTGGCTGGGACAAGGTTGACGCGTCAGACATTACTGAGGCTGTTACACGGTGGCGAAAGGCCTGCATCGGGGATGAGTTTGGGCGGTTCTGTTGTTAAATTTGAATTCCCCGACGCACCATAAACCCCACAACCGTTAGGAACGATAGTACCTCTCCGGCGGCCATGAGGAACATCCAGAATCCCTGTGTACCGAAAAACCACCGCAACTGCACCGTAGGATCCGGACTGTTAAACCAGCAGGTTTGGTTGAGCTCCCAAAAGCTGTGAAAAAAGTCAGAGAGATCGCCTGGCTGAAAGAAAGCACAAACCCAAGAGCCCCCGCGGCGTAGGGAGGTACATTACAGGCCAAAGTTAACAAGATGGCTCCTCCAATATAATATCTCTCCATTTTCTGCCCATTCACTCGATAAACCACGACCAATCTGCATGAATGCCAGATTAGACTAGCTCAATCAAAGGAATAGTCACATACTGGAGATTGAGTGCCATGCAGAAGAACATGACTCCTGCGAACATGAGACAAGACTATAGGATGAAAAGGGTACCAGTTCACAATGCCTATTCGCAGCAGATAGAGCTTACATTGGTGAAAAATGTACTCCCATTACACGCGGCGCCCGCTTTCAGGTGGAGACCACTGATCATGCCTGCTGAGTATGCCAGGCTGAAGTATATCGATCAGTGGTTGCAAAAGAAAGAGGTGATGTACTACTTCGCGATCAGGGCATATACAAGAAGCCGAAAGCTGACGCGGTTAAGATACGGTCGGGAAACAGGATTCCATGCAGTCCATGCATACGCAGCCAGTATCAGCACGATGAACGTGATCGACGGGACGGCAAGACCCATGATAAGATCCCTGAAGCATTACAGTCAGAAATTTGGCCGAGTGTTCGAGGAAAAACGAGCCTTACGGTATGTGAGCATCAAAAGAGGTGGGGGTGTGAAGGCGAGGGGACATGAACGAACGAACCTGCGTGGCCCTTCACCGAGTGACAGCTTATACTATAACGCCGGACGCAACCGCCGGGGGCGCGTTGAGCCCACCACTAGCTTTCATAGGAACTGGCCTGCCATAAACGAACCATTCGGATGCGCGGAAAAAGGGCTCGCCTTACGTGTTGTCGAGATGCGCGTCGGTCAACGAATGCCCGGGGAATCCCGTACCTGATCGTCGCCACCGTTCTCAACTGCCGAAGCGGGCATCACTGCCGCCGGGAAACTCCAACCGTAATCGAGGGATTGCAGCACCTTCAAATTCGCTGTCCCTGGCCTATAAGTCGGCGCAAAGGAGACAAAAAAATCAATATGGACACAGAGAACTGCTCGATCGACCTACGAAGTATATCGGCAACTCCGACCCTCGTGGGGAAGGAGGAAAGTGACGTGTCGACTGTTTACGAGATTTACACGCGAAAGCTGAGATCCTCAAGCCTAAGGGTAAAAATACCTGTCAGAGTCTTTACGGGAGCAATTTATTTTCCACGCGGGGTATGCTTCTCTCCGTGATCCCGGGCCCTACAAACTTCCTTCGAGAGGGCGATTTTGCCCAGTTCTGCCCTTTCGAACACTCCTGTCAACTTCAAAACCTCCGAATCTGACTTGAAAAATTCCTGACCGTAAAAGGCGACTAGCCCTGCACTACGACCACGATATGGCTATAGTGGGGACCCTGAGTGGCGCACAGAGGCACATGTATTGATTGGTTCATTGCGATTGAGATATTTTTGGTACTGTTCACCTGTCTACACCATCCCTGCAAACCAAGTTCTCGACTTCCCCCGCACTCTCGCGTGAAATTGTGGGAAAACCTGGCGGTATGACGGCACGGCTCACTCACGAACGCCGCAAAGCCCAATGAATTCATGGAGCGCATCAATTAGTGTTGCCGATGAGGAATCTTCTTTCGGGGTTCAATGATGTGGAACATCGCCTGTACATGCTAAAAAATAGTTTATAGCCTATTGGAGCTCGGGGATTGACGACGAGACCAAGTGGCAAGGCGACCAGAACGCCCGGATTTAACACAAGTGGGGAATGAAAGTTACCTCGCCAAAATTTGGCAGCTGTCAAATGAGAAAGGCTCCGGTGTGCTGGACCAGCTAGTCGTCGGTGATTGTTTGTCTCCAACTAGATGACGCTCAGACCTCGCGCGTTCAACTTGTGCGGGGATTCATTCAAAGGGTATGTAGCATCGCGAGATTTTGATATTTCCACCTCGGACCGACACAAAACCAACACTGGTATTTGCTGCTCGATAATTCGGTATCCCGTGGAATTAGAAGTTCGGAATTCCAAAGATTCGGCATCTGTCGCCGGCCCCGAGCTACCCGGCGGTAAATGAGATCAGAAAAATCTCGACGGCTGTAAACTAAATAGTTAGGCATTCACTGTGAAGTGTTTTTAGGTGCATATTGGTGGTTTACATCCAACTCAACGGAAGACAGACACCATTTTCCAGTTGAGGTTCCAAGTAGTTACATAAGGGGCGCGGAGATTTTCGCCACTATGCCGGCACCTCACCCTCATCGGCAACGACCTTCACGAAAAAATCGCTATGCCGGCACTTCACCCTCATCGGCGACGGTAACGGGCTCTGTAGTGGTCCTGTGTCCACTCCTCGCCCAACCACCATGTGGCTCGCACTGGCATCCAAGTCATGGTCCCCGGACACGCAAATCTGGCACGCAAAAGCTGCGTTGCGCAGCACGCAAATCATCTTGGGACTGATAATCCCTGGCATGGGGCTAACAACTGCTCTGCTCATATTGTGTGGATACGCGGCATGGAATCCTGTCTCGCGACGCTACCTGGATCGAGTGAGTTTCCGTCTGCTCATACACGCTTTGTTAGCACAGTATGTCCCGCTTCTGCTCAGTAATGATTTCAACTGATCGTCGCAGCCTTATCTTTGGCGTGGCCTTTACTTTCGGCTCTCTCACTGCTCACCGAGGCTGGCGGTGCGACCTCCTGTCTTTTTGCACTAACGTACGTCTTCTCGCCTTCTGTGCTATTTCAGGTCTCGTTTACGCGCCAATAGTTGAGTCTCGTGTTCTCTGCGGGAATGTTCTTCTGCATGGCTCTCAATCTCCCGTGGGCCCATTTCCGCATGCTGTCCTTGTTTCTGGCTCTGAAGGCGCGCTAGACTAGTCCTCGCACACAACGTCAGCGGCCAGAAAATGGAAAGATACTATGTTCTGGGCACCATGCTCCTCTGCCTCCTCTGCACTGTCGTCCCATACGCATCAGGCAATCTCGGGTACGTATTTTATCTTTACTGGTACTGCGAATGGGTCGTATAAACCTTCATCTCAGATGGAACGCAATTAACGACACATGCTGGTACAGAAGTCAAAATGGGGCGGCCATGCTACGCTGGCTCATCGCTACCCAAACGTTGTGGATGCTACTTTTTGCGGCCGGGGAGGTTGGCGCTTTCGTAGTTATCGTTGGATACCTCATTGCATATGAGGTGTGCCCGTCCCATTTGCGCAGTGCTATGCCATACATAACCCGCTCACTCGCAGATCGACATGCGACGCTTCCCGACGAACACGCAGTCCAAGAATACCTGTTCGTCCGAAGTCTCCCACCGTCCCGGTTCGACCATTCGGATGTTCCGAAATATCATCCTGCGCGTCGGTGGGTGAACCAAAAAGGCTCAAGGCCTGGGGACTAGTCATTCATCCACGTATGCATGCACAGGCCTGTACCCGCTAGTCTCGTGCCTCCTGAATATCTCCACCTCCGTGCTTGACTTGTACGTGATGAAACACCCCGAGTCTTCGAAACTCGTGCGTCTGCTCCACATCCTATTGCTACACCTACTTGAACAGCTCATTCTCGATGAGCGTAGAATTGGACTCTGAATCTTACAGGTAACCTTTAAACCTCTGTATCCATCCACGGCGATCTCAACTCCCCTGACTCCAGACCTCGCGATCTATTCCGGGCGTCCACTCATCTACGGACTCCTCGCCGCCACAGATCCGGTACGTACGCTACATACGTCTTTTTTTCTCCTCTCTTCTCGTCTGGATCGCATTCCACTCATGAACCATATGCAGTCGTTCATCCGTGCATTACGCGCGCTGCGCCACCCCGAAGACGAGACCTCCCAGACACAGGCCCACGACCGGGGTGGGAGCGGCCGCCCCCCACACTCCGGCTACCTGTCCACCGTCTTCGACTTGCCGCCGGACGAGGTCGACCCCGACGCCGTCGAGCCTGACAAGGACGACGCGCGGGACACGGAGACTTCCACTGCACTCACGCTCACACCAGGAATGGAGCTGGACGAGCGGAGGGACCGGAGTCGTCACGAGCGCTCTCATCAGAACGGGGTAATGCCGACGAGTGCACCCCTGCAGCAGTCGATTGACCTTGCGTGCCATATTTAATTAATTGTAATGTCTTAGAGCGCCGCAACTATCTAATCTCGAAGTCTACTGTGCCGGGGCGCGGTGAGCGACAACTCGTCAAGTGCTATGAAGCAAACTAACGATGAAGTTCATCTATTGACGTATACAGTCACGGTCCCAGCTGAATCAGATATGTAGTTTTTGGAAGAACTGGAGATGGTTCGAGTTTGGGGGGCATGAGTGCGCATTACTGGCGAAACGGACGTGGTGCTGTAATTCGTCACCATGTAGCTGAATTGCATTTACTAGGATTCGTCGCGGTTTGTCCAATTGACAGACTTCAGGGAGGTCGTGTCGCACATTTTCCCGTACCCAAGGACGAAGACAGAATACCCTCCTCCCTCGATTCCTCTGTTTGAAGTCCGGAAGCAGACGCATGAATAGACAAGCCATGGACCTTCAGGGAAAGATTCAAGTTCGGAAGCACCTGTCGGAGGAGATAGCCTCGAAGCTATCTAAGAGTACATGCCTGAGTCATCTCAGGGCTGGATGGATACCGGTGGACAAAATTGGGGTGCACCGCTTGATAGGCGCCCAGTTTTATCTAATGAAATGTAAATGTAACCGAATCTGGAAAAATTCAGCACGTGAGATAAATTAGCCTGTGGGAGGGACCGCCTCCTCCTGTGAGAGGAATGTCCACGGCCGGCAGATGGGTAGGGGCCGTTCCGTTGTTTGTGGGCGCAAGTTTCGCCAGGCCTGTTCCCGGTCCACCGACTCTCGAAGATGATACATATCAGTCACCATATGCATCCTGGACGAGGACGTGGACAGTACTTGACTTCTTTAATGGGCCCGGTTTCAGGCATATGGCAATAAATACCTGGATGAGGCTTCTTGGCGTTCAGCTTTCCTTTGCCCACAAATGACGCTCTAGAGGCATAAAAGGCGGCCAGCTAATTCCACCCCCGAATCGAAACGACTCTACAAGGCCCAGCGTGATGCGTTTTGTGCTTTTAGTCGCCATTGCCTCGGTATTCGCACCGACCCTGGGGAGGAAGAGCCGCCTCGTTACGCGCGGGCTGGACGACGCAGCACCACTTCCTACCGCCGCCGCGATATCTGGAGGCCAAATCACAAACGGGCTTGGAAGATTAACCCAATGCCCCATTTCAACCACTGCGTGTGCGCGGCATCGAACACACGCTGACGATGGTGGAGCACGCGCAACCGCTACCTTGGACTGCATCGACACTGATGTCGACTTCAGAAGTTGTGCGTGTTATCGAATTTTTTAAATGGAATTCAAGCTGACGGACGCCAGGCGGGGGGTGCGTATTTCCGCACAAAGGGCAGGATAAAGGAGAGGATTGCACGCAGATTGATGGCGCCGCAGATGCGGCTTGTCAGTGCGGGACGTGCGTCGTACGCAGCTGCAGGCCAGGATATGTTCTGGACAGCACTGCCGCGTTTTGTGCATGGCACGGGATCGTCGAGAGCGCTGCTCCCGCTCTCAAGGACAGCAAGGAAGGTGGAACCTGGTGGTTGTGGTGGTGGATTCCATGATTATTCTTTTTGGTGAATCTCTGCGATGCATCTGAAATGCATATAACACTCTTTGTGTTGTAGGTTATTAGCGGTTTAATTAGCTTAATGATTGATATGTAGGTCATAGTCCTGGAAGATTTAACGAAGCGGGGTGTGAGATTTAAACAGTACCCGATTAGGAAGTTGCGGAGTTGAACTGTTCAATTGCTACAGTCCAATATGAATCGTTTCTCTCCTGCATCTCTGAACTTGGAGGCATCCACAGGGCGATTTCTGGAAGCACAACCCACATACCAAGAAGTGGGAGGGGAATCCAGTCTTTGACAGCGGCTTTGGGACATACTACGAGTCGCTCAAAAACCGTCGCAATCGGACGGGGACAGCAACCCAGGCGCTTCCCATGCTCCCTACCGATCTCATGATCATCATGGAATACCTCGATAGCGCCGAAGCAGTTAAATACTTCACCGAAACTCAGCGCCTGTATTTCAAAGTGTTTGTTACAACTGCATTTACACTGTGGACCCGGTAAGTTGTTCCACCGCTGCAGACCCCGCCTGATTTCTTTGGTGTACATTGGAAATGACGAGCTGTTCAATCTCCAGTTCAAGGACATTAAATTCGACCTTCGTTCGAGAACAGAAATTCCATATCACGAGTTTTCGCTCATCTTCCGTAAAACTAACAAGGACCCCACGAAAGGTAGGTTGTTTCTTTCCGAGAAATCACTTTCTTTTAATGGTTCAACAGTTCAGAAATACATGGTCCAGGTCGACACTTCTCACCCGGAATTGACTGCTACACGCATGTACTCACACAGAAGACAATTAAGTCTGAGGCCTGAGGGTTTGAGTACTGTATCATTTCAACCAAATGTTCAGGTGACGGGTGACGGGGGGTCGTGAACTGAACAAATTTGACCTTGGTGACAGTGACATCGCGATTTTAGGGCTCAAAATGGGTAAAAAATGCAAAAAAATTGAGTCTGGCAAATGCTGGACTTGCATTTATGGTAATTTTCTTGTGATTGCTGAGAAATGAACACTCACTGCATTCAGACCCCCCCTTAGGCACAGATGTGCCTACGTTCACAGATCCCTGCCGAGGTGTGTCTATCCAAGCCGAGGTTGGTTTATGTTAGTCTAGCATGTCTGCCTACACGAGACCTGCCCACATTGGCAGATCCCGGCCGACGGTGCCGTGCCTATCGTGGCCGACCCTGGCCGACCTGAGTCCACCTATTCCAGCCGGAGCAGGTAGACCAACCTCGACAGGGATCGATAGATGCATCGGCAAAGGTCAGCATGGTCTGCCTATACATATGCCTACTGGGATCCAGCAGACCTGTGCCTACAGGGAGGTCTGAATGCAGTGACTGAGTCTGGTGAACATTTGTGGTTTGAGTGAAAAGGATTATGGCTTCAACAAGACTGAGGGCGCTATGGCCGCAGTTTTTGGCAATGACCGCAACTCAATCGAGGCCAAGGCATGGACGACTTACTGGTCTGCGCTGTCAGCTGCGGGAGAGGCAATTGATCAGAACGATGCATACACTGTGGTATGTCATTTGAAGCTTTGTAATTGATTTTTGATTCATGGCTGAGCCTGTGGTCGTTGACGCCGCCAAGAAGCCTGTCAAGAACACGAAGACGAAATGGGTCGAGGAGGACGCGGAGTGGGACACGGAGGCATGGTGATGCAGAAAAATATGTAAATATGTTAGATACAGTATAAAATACATGTATTATACATTAAATACACCCAAAAAATTTCGCCTGCCGCGCTGGTATTTTATGTATTATACAGCGGATACATACCATACCAGAGGGCCGCTGCACAGCCTCTGTATAATACACCATCAATACCTGTCCAACCCAACACTAGTGACAAGTGATACCCCGTGAACATTTGGTCGAAATGATACAGTACCCACACCATGAAAACATTCTTCATTGCAAGCTAGCAGTGTGAGTCACTGCAGTTTAGGAGACCAGAGTTTTGTAATGAGACCATTCCGACTTCTTCTCTCCGTTCAGGATGCGCAATTTCCTCGATTTTTCTGGAGGCCTGTGTACGTACCATGAAGGCGGCAGCCCGGCATCACAATCCGATCAGTGGCGGTGCCGACACCATTCTTCCTGCTGCTTCTTCGACCAACAAACAATGGGCTCAGAGATTGCGGATAACAAACTGGGGACTCCCAGTCTACCCGCGTTTTACCAGTCCAGCGCACCTCGAAAGAGTGGCCGATTATACCTTGTCTTCTGCGTCCTTGCAAGCTTGTTTCTTGTCAACGTATACCCGTCATTTCAGTGCCATCCTCGCGCTGAATCCGATGAGCAGGTTTTCTGGCACCCACCTGAACATCCAGGAGCATATCTCACTTCCAACACTTCGGTTCCCGGTCGTACAGATGACGTGCAATTCGACCCCTACAGTCTGATTCTCAAGGGACAGCGAGTGTTTCTGCAGTACGTAGGCACATCTGCCAGTGTTACTAGCCAAAATATTCATATTGCAATAGCTCGGGAGAATTTCACACCTGGCGCCTCCCAGTTCCATCTTTATGGCCCGACATCCTCGAAAAGACGAAAGCCGCCGGGTTAAACGCAATCAGCATCTACACCCACATGGGCCTCCTCAATCCGTCTCGCGGGGTCATAGACTTTGATGGATTCCGTGCACTCAAGCCTTTGTATGAGGCCGCGATGGCAGCGGGAATTTGGGTCGTCGTGCGCCCGGGTTGGTCTTCAATCAACTGGATGTGACAGTGCTGATTCCTACATTACAGGACCGGTCAATATTCCACTTTATCGTAGGACGCAAATCTGATTCAAGTATCATATTTAGTATATCAACGCTGAAACTTCTGCGGGCGGAATCGCCCACTGGGTCACCGCTGAGGTTGCTGGACACCTGCGCACTAACGACTCGGACTGGACAGAAGCGTGGCAGGATTATATCCAGGCCATCATTAAGGAAACTGCCCCCTACCAGATTAACGTCGGTGGGCCTGTAATCGGTATCTCTCCCTATTTCATTCCCCTTTCTTCTTTTGACCTCACGTCTGTCTTTAGCGATTCAGATCGGTACGTCGAACTCGTTCGAGAATCCAAATTATACATATTTATTGGGCCAGACAACGAGTATACCCAAGACTACCCAGGCCATGGGGAGTATTACGAGGAGCTCAAGGCAGCGTTCCACAACTCGGACATCGTCGTGCCGCTGACATACAACGACCCCAACCAAGGCGCGAACTTCATCAACGGGACGGTGCATGCTTTGCTTATCTGCTCTGAACGAAACTCCGACTGACGCTTTCGCAGGGCGCGGTCGATCTCTACGGGTCTGCTGCTCCGCACCAACCTCTCCATCGTTCCTCAATTCTGATTATTTATTTTGCTTCCACGCATGCAGGCTAGATTCCTATCCGCAGCGCTTCGACTGCTCGCACCCAGCCACGTGGAACCCCGTCGTGACAACCTACCACGAATACCACGCCCGCGTGAACCCCGCACAGCCGTGGTACATTCCCGGTCCGTGCGCCTCCTTCCTTCTTCCTTCTCCGCCTCAAGCCCATACCGGTGTTTTGGTGTACATCCACAGAGTTCCAGGCCGGCTCGTTTGACGCATGGGGACCGACCGCGCCAGGTGCGGTTTTTTACCTCTTTTCTTTCGGCCGTGTTTTCATTCTTTCATTCTTCAATGTACCGTATACTATACTAGGATACGGACCCTGCGCCGAGCTCACGGGACCCGCGTTCCAGAGCGTGTTCAATCTCCAGCTGTGGGCGAGTAACGCAAAGCTCATCAATTATTACATGCTCTATGGGTACGGGTTTATTTCATGCAGCAGCTGCGAGAGGAGGCGCCGGATGCTGATCATTTGCGATTATGCAGGGGCACGTCTTGGGGCGCGTTGCCTTTCCCGTGCGTCCATCTTCATCCTGTTCTAAGAGTTCAGACTGGCTGACTGCCCGCTACCTAGGGGGGTAATCGTACATGCTCACAGTTAAGGTGCTGTAGACTGATCCGCGGCAGGTGTATACATCGTATGACTATGGCGCACCCGTGCGTAACTGTATGCTCACCCTACCGGCTCCGATACTGACGCATTTGCTTAGATCTCCGAGTCCCGCGCGCTGACGGCAAAGTACGATGAGCTGAAACTGCAGGGGCTGTTCGTGCGCTCGTCGCCCGACTTTGCTAAGACGGACTGGGTCGGGGACTCGCGGGAGGCTCTCTCTACCGCGGTATCGAACCCCGACGCATTCGTCACGCTCCTACGCAATCCCGACTCGCACGCGGCGTTCTATATCCTGCGCCAGAACGACTCGACGTCCACGTAGGTTTCCTCCCTCACAAAATATCAGAACATATACTTAGCCCAATCCAATCACCGCCATATAGAGCCACCGTGGACTTCAAATTAACTGTGGAGACGTTCCAAGGAATACTGCAATTGCCGCTCATCGCTCCCGCCATCACGCTGGGTGGCCGCGAGTCCAAGCTGATTGTCACCAACTACCAGTTCGGTAGCTCTGCGCTTACGTTCTCGACTGCCACGATTCTCTTCGCGGGCGTGATCGACGGGCGGGACGTCCTCTTCCTGCATGGGCCCGCATCCCAGACACACGAGTTTGCGCTCCCGCTCACAGGCACGCCGAACCCTTGGCTCCATGCCGAGTCCGCAGGACTCGTAATCATGGAGAACAACTCCGATAACGCCCGGCTGGGAACCGTCATCAGCCTCCTCCCGGGCATCGAAGGGCTGGTGACGATATACGACTCGGACACCCAGCTCGTCCTGTTTGCCGATTCGCGCACGGCTGCGACATTCTGGGCGCCGTCGCTGGATGGTGCAGCTGGGGACCCATTCCGCGCATTCTGGGACGTCGGGACGACCGCCGCGGTGCTCGTCGGTGGGCCGTACCTCGTACGCAGCGCAGCCCTGGAGCAGGGTGGCGCGCGCCTCGCGCTAAGAGGGGACCTCAAAGAGGGCGTGCGGCTGACGGTCATCGCCCCACGCCGGGTGCGCAGCATTACGTGGAACGGGATGGATGTGGGCGGGGGCGACTTTGACCTCGTTACAGGCAGTGCGCCTGTGTTTGACCTGGTCCCGCGCATGGGTCTCGCTGGTGTCGCTGGTGTGCGGGTTCCGCAGCTCTCGGGATGGCGCTATGCCAACAGTTTGCCCGAAATCGGCGTGGGCTTCGACGACGCAGGGTGGATAGTGGCCGATCACACGGAGACGAATGTGCCCGAGAAGATGTGGTATGGGGATGGGAGGGTGCTGTATGGGTGTGATTATGGATTGTACGTTTTGTTTCCACCTGTCTTTTACATGTGAGTCGCTGATGGAGTCGCTGATTCTACAGCTGTGAGAACGTCGTCCTCTGGCGTGGATATTTCAACGCTTCCGGTGCTGAGAGGAGCGTGAACCTCTCAATTAACGGAGGGCAAGGTAGTTGCCGGACTCTCGTCTGTCTCAAATTACTGATGCACTTTATAGCTTTCGCCGCAAGTGTGTGGTTGAACGACGTGTTTTTGAATACGTCGTACGGCAAGTTAGTCTTTGTTTCTAAGCTACTGGTTGGACCCAGTTAATTCATAATCCATTCTGCAGTTCCACGAACAACATGAATATCATCGAGGAGACCGACGATCAGTTTATTTTCCCCCGTGATGCGCTGAAACCGGGAGACAATGTCATTACCATCGTACAGGTGAATGTTGCGCTGGTTGGGACAGAATTAAATTAAATTAAACGCGGTTGGGGCAGGATAATATGGGTTTGAATGAGACGGAAGGCGGTCAGTGCTTGTCACCTCGAACCTGTTCAAGTTGGATTCTAATATCCAAACTAGATGATGCCGATACATCGAAGAACCCGCGCGGCGTACGCGGCTTTTCACTGGACGGCGGGAATTTCTCGGACTGGAAGGTCCAGGGCAAGGTTGGGGGTTACACTGCGTGCGTTACATGCTTCGTACATCCATCTGGTTTGCATTGCCATTTACCTTCCCACTCAGATATCCTGACAAGACGCGCGGCCTGTTCAACGAGGGCGGACTCTTCGGCGAGCGCCGTGGGTGGCACCTCCCGGGATTCGATACCTCCGCGTGGGAGGCGCGCGAATTGTCCGATGGCCTACCCGGTGGAGGTGCAGGCGTGGGTTTCTTTGTCACGACGTTTGAGCTCGACCTGGACGATTTTCTCGACGTCCACATGTCGTTCACATTCGAGGACCCGCTCGGCATGCCGTATCGAGCGCTTTTGTTCGTTAACGGGTGGATGATGGGGAAGCGGGTGGCTAATCTGGGGTGCGTGTTCGTGTAGATCCATCTACGCTGATTACCTATGCCTTTTCAGACCTCAAGCAAAGTTCCCTGTGCCAGAAGGAATATTGGATTACCATGGGGAGAAGTCTGTTGATCATTTTGCCTCGCAGCTCCGTTTCTCATTTTATCTTATTTTCTCTAGTACTGTGGCGGTTGCGCTGTGGTCGATGGAAGCCGCCCCTATTTCTCCGAGCCTCCGACTGGTCGTGGATGGAACTTACGACAGCGCACTGGGAGAGGTGCGCACCAACAATCCCCGTTGGTCAAACGAGGGTAGATAGGTGTCTTTAATTCTTGTTAACCATTTTCAACTTCTGCTTCAACCACCACAGTGCACGGACCCCTGCACTGCAAGCCATCACCGAGGAAATCGGTGTTCACGGCATTTGATATTCATCTACATACATAGCAGAACACCGCATTCCTTGGCGTTCATCTGGATTTTATATTTTCCTCTCGTAGTAATGACTCCGAGTCGTTCATCTTGAGTTCATCCAAGAGAGACCATGTCCTGAGTTGAATCTTCAGGTGATGTGTAACAGCCAATCAGGCTCCGGAATCAATAATGCGGATGGCCCTAGGAGCGCTCTGCACTGGCCTTTATGTAACGCCGCGTACCATGTACTACCAAGGAGCTCACAGAAGCTCACCACATTGCATTAGATAATATCCTTGGCATCGACTTTTATATGCGCAATATATCTATGCCGCATCAAGGTCCCATCATAAAGTCCCGACGTTTAATCATTCTCGATCTGACAGCGCACATAGTAGACAGCGCCCTCTTCTCTCCCTCCACCACCATCCTCTGCTTCCCGACATGTCGTTCCTTTGGAACGCGTTGCTGTACCTCCTCTTTGCCAGCTTGACTCCCGAGGCCTCAGCGGTCATCGTCGTTGTGCACCATACTGGCCTCTCCGACACCACACGTATTATCATTATCGTCGGTATGTCCTCTTTTTTTTTTGTCCGATTACGTACTTCTCGTGATCAATACCCCGACCTCGCTTTGCTTTGAACGTGTTTTATCCATACTCATCGCACTTCCAGTCTGTGTCGTGATCTTCATCCTTCTCCTGGCCTGCCGCTTGGCGCGTATGCGTCAAAATAGGAAAGCGGCGCTCGCTGCAGCACCCATCATCCCGGTCAACGTCACCCAAGTTCCCAACGGCACATATGGTCATGGAGGGTACAACAACTACCCCGTCCCGCCACCAGTACAAGGACAGTACCCTCCGCCGCAAGGATATCCCCAGAATTACCCGCCACAGCCGGCCTATGGTCAGCCGTCGCAGGACTACCCCCGCAGTTACGAACCACAGCCAGGCTTCCAACAGCAGCCTTCGGAGAAGGACGTCAGAGTGCGCACTTCTCTCACTCTCGTTCGATAAAATGTTGATTTAGTGGCTGTAGGCCCTCCCTGTGACGGACAGCAACGGAAATTCTCGGGTCTACTCACCGGTGAGCTTTTTTGCCTTGGTTATAACTCCGATGCTGATAATCACTCAGCCCGCTGGCCCGCCGCCTGGAGGAGGGTTCTATCCCCCTCCTGGGCCGCCGCCTTCTGGATACGATGCTACGGTACGTTTTATATCCTCCCTATCTTGTTCGGTAAACTTATTTACGTCTAATTTTTTCAGCCGTTAGCGTCCGTCCCTGCCGCGCACACCACTGTGCGTCTTTTTCACCCGCTCTGAATTTCTCAACCATTAAACGTTCTATCTAAATTTCCAGGGCCAAGACCACTCTGGCTTCCGCCCGCAATGATCTATCTACACGGGCGCTCTATTTGTCTGTTTCTTCACGATACCGATTTCGGTATATCGCCAACGCGAGTCTCGTCGTCCGTATACCTAGTGTACGGTAAAAAAAGAGGAGAGGAGATTTCGCAACACACTCATTCGCCACAGGTTCCCTTGTTGGTGCTCATGCATTTGCATTGTACATGTATACGAACCATTATCTTACTTGAGTTCTATTTCCACTCCGTTGTGGGAATTCCACGGCAAATGCAATAATCATCGAGGTTAAGATTACTCTTCCCTTACTTTGCTCCCTTCTTTCTTAGATTTTACAGGCGACGTACGAGCAGCATTTCGACGAAGCCAGGCAAGGAATTGAGAGTGTAGATAGTCGGCCGGACAGTCAAAGCTCAGAAACTACCTGTGGCTTTTATCCGCCGCTGTTCAGGTTCGAAGTGGGTAATATGGAGGGTCTCCAGTATCCATCTGACATCCACGTTTGAAATCAGGAGAAGAAGCTTGGATCTGCATTGCCCGCCCGGAGCCATTCACTTGCCGTCTCCCTGTCACTCCTCCGAACCGCTCTTTCGGCGGCTTGGCATGTGCGTGTTCAGAATTCCACACATACTCCCTTCCATGTTACCTCTCCATCTGTCGAATCCTCACACAGATCTACTGTGCACTCTTTCAACCATCCTGTTCAAATCCTGTTGATCCAGAATTCAATCGACAGATGGTCGTTTTTATTTTAGTCTCCCTCACAGTACGAAATCACGCGACTCCATTCAGAGTTGATAATCTATATGGGAGCTCTGTCCAACACATCCAATGCACGCCTCAGTAGATATCAAGTCGGATATCCGGAGGCCGTCATCATGAATTCTCCTGGGGAGTGAGTGACAGCTAAATAGAGCGTTTCAATTTGTGCAGATGTGGAGCCGGAGAATCCCGGTTGTATCGAGAACGTCAGTACGACGCCATAAAGCCTGACGGCGCATCACTGGCAAGCTGCCGTTCGCTGCCGCACAGAATAACTAACTTTCACACGCTGCCACAGCTCCACAACTGACGAGAAACGAAACGTGTCTCGAGGAGGTTGCGATGACGTTTTGGAGATCAGCCCATTTTCGCCTGAGAGCAGTGTTTTGATCTCCAGATGACATGCTGATCAAACGGCGGTGTAGCCACTTCCGATCCCTGCCGATCTGATTCTACGGAGAGTCTGCCTTCAAATGCAGAGATAGGCGCCATCTCGCTCCGCGTGTCTCGCCGCATCTGACTGAGTTCTTTCAGCGATCATGAGATCATAAAGCCTGGCCGGTGTTGCCTCAACCGATCACATATCTATTTATAAACGCGATCCCGCTCTATTCGGCTCCTCTCTGCGACCGAGGTGCCCCGTCGCCCGTCGCATCCGTCGACAATTTTTGCAACCCCTAAATGGGCCGTTGGGGGCCGGCCGTTCCAGTCACTCACCCGTCGGATCGACGGCCGTGCCTGTCACGGACACGGCAAACAGGGCGCCATATATAGTGCACCACTCTTGAGCTCTCCAAAATCCAACTAACCATGATATCTGCCCTTCTTTTGACACTCATTCCCCTAAAGCATGTGGACGCAGCCCTCACCTCCAGGTTTTCCTCTCTGAACGCGACTTTGGGTGGTCGTCTCGGCGAAACACGTCCAATTTCAGAACCATGCTACGCGGATAGCACCTCAGACGCGTGCACGTACGTTCAGGAGAACTACGTCAACTCGACGTTCCGTAGGGACGTCTACGGGGCGATGATGTATGTGAGTAACCTGCGCATGCTCTTTTTCCCTTGTCGTGTGCATATACTTACTAGTATGTTAAGCCTGTCTGGGAAACGTGTTTTGCAACCGACCAAGGTTGCGTTCTCAACTACGAGGATCCTACAGACCCCACGCCTTGGACAACTCAAAATTGCGAGATAGGGAGCCTTTCTTCTGCATATGTAAGTGGATTCCAGCTCGCTACCGAACATTTTCCTCATTGGTCTTCTAAGCTCGCGGTTGAAAGTGCGGAAGACGTCAAGTGTGCATTCGCATTCGCCAATTCTACTGGGACTCTGCTTTCAATCAAGAACACTGGTCATGACTTCATCGGGCGCTCTGTTTTGAAAAACTCTTTGGCCCTCTGGGTACGGCTGCTTCTCTTCCAATTTGTTCTGAGATTTACGAATCTGTACAGACCCATAATCTGAACAATGTTCGTACGCCCTCTAGCGTAGGTATCTTCGAGCTGAGCGCTAACCATTCCGATAGATCTCATATAATGCGACGTTCATTCCAGAAGGCGGGCAGGCTGATGTCAATTATACTGCAATTACTCTCGGGGTCTGTTTCTTTCATCTCTCAACGTGTCCTTGGACTGATTTCTGTTTATGAAGGCCGGTGCTCAATGGTACAACGTGTACAAATTTGCCGATGAACACAACGTCACCGTTGTGGGAGGATACCATCCCACCGTTGGTGCAAGTGGCGGCTGGCTCATGGTACTATCCCCCTCTGATTTTCCATTACTAGCGGCACTGACTCATTTCAAGGGCGCAGGATATAGTGTCCTGACACCCACCCTTGGGCTCGGTGTTGACCGTGTGGTAAGATACACTTGTTTCTTAAGGCTCATTTTGCTTACAAACGGTTTCCTACCAGCTACAATTCAAGATCGTGACCCCAGATGGCGTCTACAGAACGGTTAATGAATACCAGAATGCGGACCTTTTCTGGGCCTTGCGAGGGGGAGGAGGTGGGACCTTCGGTGTGGTCCTCGAGTCGACGATACTTGCCGCTCCACAGCTGACGCTTCAGGTGTAAGTCCATTCAGATAAGAGTCTCAAGTCAATGCAATGCTCATATGTACCAGGGCTTCGGTATCGTTCAATCGCACCGAGGAAACGGCACGGAACTTCCTCAGACTAGTTATCGATAATGGCGTAGAATGGAGTGAGGCTGGTTGGGGCGGACACATCTACCAAAACAGCTTCATCAGCGTTAATCCGCTCCTCACACACGAGGAAGCTCTGGAGTCAATGAAGAATGCGTCTGATTATACACTCGCGCTCAATGGCAGCGTCGTGATCGAGGAACTGCCCTCGTTCTTCGCCTTCTTCGAGAAATATGTCCCTTCAGCTGAAGCGGTCAGTCTCCAAGCCCTGATGTACGCGTCCTGCGTTTGCTGATCTTCATATCTGGCCAGGTCGTCGGAGTACACCCCGTTCTGGGGACCCGACTCATACCCACGAGTATTTTCTCCAACGAAACCGCGAAGGCGCAGCTTCTCGATGCATTTGCCGCCATGGCCCCTTTTGCAACTGTAGATCCGCAAATCAACGCCGTCACTCCCCTCCTATACAATCATACGGAGGGCGCTACTAGCGTACTTCCGGCTTGGAGAGAGGCTTTGTGGCAGGTACATGACCTTTCCTTTTCCCAAGGAGAAGAAAACTTATCGCTTTCGCATAGGTTGTCTTCGCGGCGGAGGTTTCATGGAATGCCACTGAAGCAGAGAAGCAGGAGGTCTTCAGCTTGGTGAATAGCCTCACCCAGCCTCTAAGAGATGTCGCGCCAGATTCTGGGGCTTACATGGTACGACCTTTCAAGTTCCTATCAGTCCTAAGACAATGCTAATATTGAGCCGTAGAACGAGGTCTTCATCTACGAACCAGACTTTGAGACCGCGTTCTGGGGTGCCAACTACCCCCGCTTGTTAGCTCTTAAGCATAAATAGTGAGCGGGCCTCAAGTGTTTGGTTCGAGAATCACGACTGATTGGCTTTTTCTCTCCAGTGATCCTAATGGCTTGCTGGATTGCTGGCACTGCGGTACGCTCCACTGGCGCTGTTATTGATTGCATTTCTCATGTGCCATTGTAGTTGGATGGCAGGGCGCTCAGGATCACCGATACAGCTGTTACCCGGAATTTTCTTAGTAGCGATTTAGCACAAGTTCTGAATATACGTAGCTTAATCGGGGGATAGCATTGCTGCGAAAGACTTTCTCTACAAATATCATTGTCCTATTGAACACGAACATTGATCGTAGTCGGCGACAGCCTTGGGTTAAAGTTGGCTGGGGTCGAAGCACCGGTTCTGCAGGGAGTGGTACCCCTGAAGTCTCACCAGAGACAATGGACTGGCAGGGCGGGTTCTCCACGCAAGCCAGAACATGAAGATCAAAAGTCCGAAAATTTTGTGTAGACAGTGCTGGGTGATAGGCGAAACAGAAGGGCAAGATTCCCGAAGCGCATTTATAACGTCTAGCCTGAAACTTCACAAAATAGTACTATCTGGGAGGGGGATCCTGGCCACCTTAGACATTTTGGCCTGTTTGTGGTCGTCACAAGCACCTCACTCAGGGTTTATAGGGATCATGGTGTAGGCACGCATGCTAGGAACAGTTTGAGCCTAGTTGGCGCCATTTTGGACATATATTCGTCGCTCAGTGAATTTATTTCTGGCGGACCTCCCAAAAGGGGAATTGACTGGCCGCCCGTGCAAACAGGAGCGTCTGACTGTAGCAATGGTCTTGCAGTGTATAATAAGGTTCAAGGGCCAATAATCATCCTTTTCATACATAACAACTATAGAAATGACCGATAAAAACGGCAGGACAAAGTGCTTCTAATGTGGGTATATGCGCAGAGATCATCCTTCCCAGAGAAACAAAGCTAGTGTACCAGTCAGAGGACTTGGTTGGCCAAAATAAGTTTCATGCATGTTCATAAGAAGTGAATGAACACATCTGAACCTCAAAATCCACACCTGTGTCATTCTCCTGAGAACCCGACATTTGGACTTTGATATGACAAATATTAGGCTGAAATGGTGTCTGGCGTGGCCTGGGAGAGGTATCAGGCAGGTAAAATTGTGGGATACATTTGAAATCGAAGGCTTACATATGAAGATGGACCTTGACAATTGCTGAACTCGGACGGCTTAAGGGTCGTTTGATATGGAGGTCATCCAGTTGCAGTTGTCATGTTTGAATGGCAATTGTTTTCATGAGTTCATCAATGGAACAGGGGAGATATAAAGCTCTTTGTAGGCTCTGATGGAAGCCAGCAGTCAGGGAAGAACAAGCCCCCAAAGTCATGAATTGATGAAGAATTAGTGGAACAATGAGTGAAGTATTGGTTCAGGGATAAGAAGTTGATGTTCTCACCCTGCAGCCCGACATCATCTGTGGCACTGCTTAACATTAACTCATCACTTTTGGCTGTAAATTGACAAGGACGGGTGGCATAGGTTGTATTCTACCCCCCAAGCACAAAAGGGCCATATGGCTAAGTATTTATAACCCCAACATCACCCACTCTTTCTCAGCATTTTCCTCCATTATGTGCCACCTGCTATTCACCATCATCCATATCAGCATCTGGATCATCTGCCATCTCATCCAGCTCTTCCCGTGACAACCTGCCAGGTACACCACCAGTTGCAGGGGTTTCGCGCGTGGAATTGATTCCCGTGGGGATTTCCGGATTGGGCCCTACCCTGCGGATTTGGGAGTGAGTTGCCATACACAGGTTCATGGCGGTACCAAGAAAGCTCCCTGACAGTGTGCTTGATGGCATATCCTTGCTCTGAGCTATGGCAGCACTGTTTTGGGGGTTTGTGTTCCCACGATTTGGGTGGTACCTGGGGCAGCGGCAGAGGCGGGAGGGAGCCAATGGGGCATTCTTGTTGCTATGTTTGTGTCAAATTTCAGTGACATCTGGACAGTGGAAGCAGAGGAACGACCAACCCCTTCATTTTACCCAATACCCACATGACATCATTCATGGCCTCTTCCCAATCCGGTGATGGCATCTTCATCACGTCTCTCCACCATTTCAAGCATGCTGTCACATTCAAGAATCTGTGCTGGCCCTGAAATTCTAAACCCACCCACAACTTACCATCCTCCCGAATCATAGGCCGTTGATTTGTGCGCCATTCTGGGTTGATGTTGACCCACCATTCCCAAAACTGGTGTCCGAATACTTTGGGCTTGATTTCTGGTGTAAAAATATGTGCACAGCTCACCCAGTCACCCACGTTTCTTTGACGCAAACATTTTGGTCTGGCAGGGTGTCATGTCATCAGTGTTGCCCACAGAGCGGCATCTAATGAGATCAGTACTCACGGTGCCTTTGAAGTTGGCAGCTTCTTCTCAATCCTACCACAACCCCAGCAACACTGTCCACTTTTTGCCATTGTCCTTGTTGCTCAAAAACACCTACCCTTGTCTTGCCACACTCCCATGTCCTTCTTTTTGTCTTTTGTGGCACGAGGCATCTTCATTGGGCAATCTGGTTTCTGACTCGGTGCTTCCCTCATTGGCTCTTCTTCGCCCTCTGTCCTGCTGTCACTGGCCTCACCCTGCATCTGTGCTTCAAGGTCCTCCAGTTCCTTCCTTGCTCTTTTACCTGGTCCCTTCCACTTCTGATTCACTGGCTTGCATTTTGCAGGAGGTGCCACCACTCCACCCCACAATGTCTCTTTCTGTGTGTCTCCAAGACCCATGCCGTTCAGCATATAATATGTGTGCACCTTGTTATTCTCTTGCCCTAACATCTCAGGATCCATTTTTTTTTAGCTCAGTGATCCTTGTTTCCCTCACATTGACCGTCATTTTGTCCAATTTTAGCAGGAGGTCGGCAGACAGCAGCCCCGCAAATCTGCTGCCACACAGCTCCTCGGCAGGAAGTCCCAGCCCTGGTAGTAGCATGCTAGACACAATGGCATTAACCCTGGCCACCAGTTCTTCCAGGAAGTCGAATTCATAGTATTGGAATTCCCCATGCTGATCATGGCCTGCACCTCCTCATTGCTGAAGGTGTTGGTCAGAGGGATGTCAGGGATGACAGATGTGGGAGCAATGGCAACTGAGGCAGTCGTTGTGCGGGTGACTGCCATACCCATTGTCTCTGGCACGATCAGAGTGGTGGGCTCAATCGTAGTCGCAGCCACCACAACTGTGTCCATGTTCACGTTGCCGTGTCCTTCCTTCCGATATTTGTCTGGCCCACAATCAAGACCAACTCTTAGAATAAAAGCACCAGACTTATGTGTGCCCCATACAAATCTACTGCTGAATGCTCTTATTGCCTCCCTGTACAACTTCTCATCTCCCCTTAAGAAGTCCAGCTTTGCTGGTGTAACTGATGTCACCCTGGCATGCAAGCTAACATGTGTCTCAGAGATACTTTTCAATTGTGTTATCGCCAGGCTTACCTCAATGCCTCTATATCCAGTTTTCCTTTGTTGCTAAGCTTGGTTCAGCCTGCGAGCAAGGATATCTCATAGCCAGTGTGCATGGTTGTGCCGCATTTTAAATGGCACAGAGGCATTCAAGTTGTGAAGATTCAAAATTTGCTTACTTTCCACAGGCAAAATCTGTAAGCATATCACAAAACAAGCACATATGGGATTAGAAATATTTGAATGATACTGACATCTCATGCCACATAGTGATTTGTGAGACTGATGACATAATAAATGTGCAAAGAGAGATTGAAGATGCATACCAACTTGCTTGTACATTCAAAACCATCTTTGTGTCTGCCGCATGTCCCCAAGTCAGCTTGGACCCCGGTGCATGTGGATTGACAGCAGACTTTCTGTGCCCATTTTCGGAACTCATTACACCCAGCATAAAAAGTGTGTCGGTGACGAGCCAAAAGAAAATTGATGCCCCCAATCTCATGCCACGAAGGGATCAAGGCCACACGGTCTTGACATACCTGCTACATATCTGCCATAATCGAAAGAGTGAGGACATAAGTCATGGCTCTCAATGTCGGCACATCAGCGGAGTCATGTATCATGTTTGGCAAGGTTCCACATTGAAGTGAATGTTTACTGTAGAAGCATTTGAAACCTCGACTCTACAAGCTGTTCAGCAGCACTATTCATGCATTCAACCTGAAACTAATCCCAATTTCGTGTCACAGTACTAAAGTATAAACTCTATTTGACCATACTTACTTATAAGATTCTCCAAACATAGAAGCTAAAAATAGTACAGAACATGCCGCTATCACTTGGCTAAGATCCTATCCTAGGATCCAAACCTTCCTGAAACTCCCTTGTCCATCAACCACCATATCTAAAAGTTTCTCTGAGCCTTTTCCTCAAGCTCACACAAGTCTGATGATAACTGGCAATTAAGTTGGGTGCCAAATCTGTGTGCCAACCTCCCATGCTCACAAGTAGACCAGGACTCTGCTGCACATCAGTTCATATGCATGCAAGAGCTTTATGAGCTGGTCTTAACGCAATCAGAGCTCGAACGAGGCTTGTATGATAAGTATGATAAATTATATTGAAGATCCATCACAAGGCTAGCATGCATGTCTAAGATCACTTCTGGCTTGGCACTTGACGTCTTGTGGGCTAAACTGACCCCCCCATCTTAAATCATTTGCTTGCTTCTGGAAGATGTTTTTCAACCGACAGGAGAGGTGGGTACTTGTACAACTCATGTGCCCATTTGAAAAGTAATGTTTCTGAGTATAACCTGACTCATCCACTACAGGAGTCTGACTTTGTAGTGTGGTAGGCCACTGGGGTCGCGTTGGGGCATCGGCGATGGATAGCGTGTTACATGGCTAAGCACAGGCAGGCTCACTACACTACAGAAGCTACTGCCTAACATGGCCAAACACCCTACCACATGTGCCCAACCAAAAAATGCGATGTCCTCGTCACTCACAGAACTCGGAAACCAAGAAAGAAAGAAACTGTCCAAATCTACGGCCTAACCCAACCCAGTGCTGCGAGCACTTGACCTAAATCACACAGGCGGGGATCGCGATCCCAATCGAGCTGCACGGGAAGTCATCTGGACGGTGTCAGATGAGCAGAGTATAACCACTCTCTGCGATGGAAATACATGGCCTTATTCCACACTCGCCAGATCCCTGACCAATATCTCGTCCAACTTCCTCTACATGGCTTGCCTAAATGTCGCCAATCTCCATCCCACCGATTCTCACATATTCTCACTTCTGACAACAGCACTTACACGCTTGTTGACCCTGCGACAAGTTGTGTTTAACATTCAAGATCATGACATCGCCGAGGACGAGTGTCGGGCTCTGTTTGCCGTGGTCGCGTTCGAGCCGCTGTCGGCTTGCACGGATCTCGGCTGAACATAAATTTTGATGCCCACAAAGTTGAAGTTGGTGACACTGGGGACCGGCACCGCCCTTGATCGGAGCGGCGTGTTTATCTTTGTTAGTTCTCTTTCACGTCTCAACCTTGCATGTTCCCTCGTATACTCGCTCCCTCACACACCGCATGAACTTGGTTTGGTGAGAAAAAATATTCCTTAAGTGTAAAAATGTCTGTTCCTCCAAAATATCCACCAGAATATTAATTTCTTCGGACTTTCACTGGTACGGGACAAAGAAACACCTGTTTATGACGGCTCTGGATCTAAAATTTCTAATTTGAACGCAAGGCAAGGTTTGAAAGTATAAAACTCGCCATTCGGTCTGCGGCTCCATGATTACTGACTTCGACAATGTTCTCAGAACTCAGTCGCAAACAGTATTTTCAACAGAATCAATGATTTTTGAATTTACCGTGCAATTTCGCACAAATATTCGTTTCAAATAGCCAGCATCCCCTTCGCTATTTTTTTTTTGGGAAGAGAAGGTGAGAAATTCAGCCATAGCTGGCCAATTTGGTTGCCCGACTCGATCCGTCACAAGGCGTGACATTTGTCACAGTTCAAGTACTTCACTTCGTTTTAGACCTGCTGACTTGATTATGAACTCGTTTGTAATACATGCAGCCTCTAGTAGTATGCTGAGAGCTAGCTCTGTAAAAAAATTGACATATTTCTCTTTTCGCAGCTAGCAGTTGCTGATTTTGCTGAAATTGCGGAAAAAGCCTAAGGCTTTTTCAATTCAAGACAAATTGGTTCGCTTCCGCAGGAAAAGTGATATCTCTAAGCTACATGCACACAGCTATCAGGCCGGATTTTTGATTCCGGCCTTTGTACCAGAATTATTGCTTAACATTCCCAGGAAAGCGGTACTATTTGATGTATGGGACAAAAGTGGAAAATGCGCTCTGATAGCACTATTCTAATGCTAATTTCATTATGAGTTTTACTTTGGTTCAAGAGGCAAAAGTGACGAGGTGAAAAGCCTTAGGGTTTGGAAAACTGGGACCGGATAAGTGTGAGATGGCGGGCTGTAATATCACGTACAGACATGGTGCTAAATCCGGAACAGCCCGCTGAATAACTACATACAGCCCGCTGCGGCTGTGCATCTGGCGGTGAGACCTCCCCGCCAACTCAACCCACCGCCACACCTCAACATGGCCCGGCGGCCATACCCACCTGCCAAACTTACTATGTGCTCTGGCAGCCATATCCCTCTGCCCCTCACTAGGTCCTTGGGCAGTCGAATCCACCTGCCACCCTCATTATGACCTCGGGCAGCCTGATCCACCTGCCAGGCTCACTATGTCCCCCGGCGGTCGAACTCACCTGCCACGCTCATAATGCTGTCTGGCAGCCAGATCCACCCGCGACGCTCACAACCTCCTTTGGCGGTCGAATCCATCTGCCACGCTCAGTCGGCTCGCCAGCAGTCGAATTCACCCGCCGCCCTCGTTATGTTGTCTGGCAGCGAGATTCACCCGCCACACTCACAATGTTCTCTGGCAGTCGAATCCACCCGCCACCCTCGCTATATTCTCTGGCGGCCAGATCCACCTGCCACGCGCACTACGTCCCCAGGCAGGTGAATTTACCCGCCCAGCTCACAACTCATCTGGCGGCCAGATCCACCCGCCACGCTCGGTGTGTTCACCGGCGGTCGAATCCACCTGCCACCCTGGTCCCTGACTATGTTCTCTGGCGGCAAGATCCACACACACAACCTTTTCTGGCAGTCGAATCCACCTGCCAATCTCGCTGTTTTCTCTGGCAGCCAGATGCACCCGCCATGAAATTGCAGCAGATAGCACCGCCAACGTACTCGCTTTGGTCAGTGTGATCACCTCGACTTGCGGTAAGATCACACCGCTGATACTCTCACTGATTTGCAGTAGGCTCACGCTGCCGACCCCTTCAATTTGCCTGGCGGTAAGATCACACCGCCGATATGCTCACCTTGACCTGCAGTAAGATCATGCTGCAGACGTGCTCACCTCGACCTGCGGTAAAATCCCACCGCCAACATTTTTATTTCGACTGGTGGTGGAATCACACCGCCAACATGCTCTACGGTATCTTCACGCCGCATACGCACTCGTTTCGATTGGCAATATGATTAAACCGCTGATGTGTTCCCTGCAGCTGGCGGTGGGATCACACTGCTGACGCGCTGACGGTATGATTACACCGCCAACGTGCTGGCTTCAACTGGCTATGTGATCTCTCTCACAACTGAGAGCATTTCTCCCTTCTCTTTCCTCAAGCTAACCCAGTAGGTGGGAAGAGGAGAGGGGGGGATCAGCTGCGCAGTCCCAAATTGAAGCTAGTTCATCATTCATTCCAATTCTGTATTCCTGTTTGATTTCTTGGTTACGAGACGACGTTGGATATAATTGACTGTTGGCCTTGACTTTTGAATACACCGAGAGCATTTTGTGTGACCAATTGAAGTAAATTGCATGAAAATTGAAGTCGCCAATGAAAATCTGGATATGAAAGGGTTTTGGCCTCTGGAATGCTTCTTAGTGTGCCTTCCTTGGCCGGTTCACTTGGTCTGAGTGTAGGGAACACCAGTCTGTTAGAAAAGAAGCATTGGTTTTGCCACAAACTCCGAAAACCGACCGAAAGACCAAGTCACGAAATCGTTACGGCTTCATCGCGAACTCGTTACGGCCATGTCCCTACATTGAATTGCATGGCACTTGGTCAACTGTCCAATTCTTGGTATTGTAAGGTATGAGTTATATATTTAGCATGATTGGCCACCTTCAAAATTATTTTCGCGAATTTTGAGTAGATATGCCGAGCATACCTTGATTCTCAAATAGAACCGAAAGATGGCCCGTGTTTACGTAGCATTTCTTGAATTCGACCACCACCTTCTGAACTCAAACTTCCTATTTCTCTCAAATTCCATGTGAGTACCACTGGTAAGGCTCCTTCCACCTTCCTCGAGCACGGTTTGAACAAAAATATGATGTGAAAGGTACGGGAGACAGCCAGAATTAGGCATCGGCACTTAGCATTCTCAAGTACGCTACAGAGCAACTACAGAGGTTCGTCATGGTGCTGCTGCCATATCTCAGCTGAGTGAGACGCTAATATTACCCTTCATCCCTTGCAATGCTGTCTATGTTCAAAATCGGGGAAGAAATACGAGAACCAGCTCACATGCGGCGAATGACAGCCTATGGCATAAGTAGAATGCTTCTTTCTGCCATTTCTAAGCTTCGCCTCTAGGGTTCTCGTGCTTGCTCTCTGGTCTCTGTTCAGTTCAATTGGCCCCTTGCTTCAGCAGTCCCACCAGCTATGTAACATCACTGATTATGGCGGCATTCTACTAGACAAACTATATGCGCTGCCGTCTTTCTTCCTGTCGGCTCCTTGTTTCGGCGGCCCCCACTGGTAGCATGAGCTGGCAGAATTATGTGTGCTGCCTTCTTTCTTCATTATACAATGCACTGACGATTTGAAAAATTTGGCATGAGCCTCTTGACACGAACATTAGATTCAGTCAATTTCACCATTCAAGTCTGCCACCGACTCTTGTGTGCCACGCCACACCACGTCTTCACGTTTACCTCACCCACTGTTCAAGTTGAGGCATTACTGGAGCGCACGTCACTGGGTAAATGTCTCCCAATCACGCACACGAGGCGGATGAAACACCACATCCCTGTCATGCCGAGTGGGGGTGGAATTGGTGCGCAGGGCAGCACCCATATAGTTGCGGTGCATAACTCGACTTTGTCTGGATCGATACCAACTTGAGGTCAGTTCTCATATGAGAATTTTCTTTCAGTTGCAGCTATGCCGACTTCTGTTTCTTTAGCATCAACCACACTTTGACGATCGTCGAGGCATGCAAAATCATCTCCTTTACAGCGATTCTTCGCAGGTGATTGGTACACTGCAACTAGTTGGAAATAGGCAATTAATGTGAGTCGATTTCATGTTGTATTGCTCATATATTGCCTGTACTATCTTCGAAATCTACATATTTTCTCATTATCCCAACTGCTCCTTGTCGTGATAACTATGAGTGCTTGAGCATCCCTATACAGAGCCTGTGCAGCGCGATCTGACTGACAGTCCAAATGGCAAGTGCGTGTCCGGTGTGATCCTACCACCAGTCCGAAGCGCCTGCGCGGTGTGATCTTACTGCCAGTCATTTGGTCTGGCAGTGAGATCCCGCTGCGCATGCACTTTCTGAAACTGGCGGTAGGAACACACTGCCAGATATATTGGCAGTGTGATTTGGCCGCCAGCAGAAAATGAGTTGTCGGCGGTAAGATACAACAGCGAAAACAAACGCGGGATGATTGTACCGCCAGAAAAAAGTATGCAACGGCGGTGTAATTTGCCTGCCCAGAAGAAGCGCCAATGTGTCGGCGGCGAGATCCAACCGCCAAAGACCGGCTGGGACGGCGCGGTGTGATCACACTGCTGAAAGCTGCAGTGCGGTAAAATCATCCTGCCATCATTGCCATCATTCAGCCCGCTGAACCACATTTCAGTGCAAAGCCGTACGTGATAGTACAGCCGGGTACCTCCGACCTAGGCCACTGGGACCGAGCGCCCCCGCCAACCAAACAAGGACAAAGCTGCCGCTCCGATCAAGAACGGTGCCGGTCCCCAGTGACACGGACCGCGCATGGCCGAGGCTCGTTTCCCTCAAGATCTTCTCCCGATTCAAAGAACAGTAATTACCCAGATTTCAGACAGCCTCAAGTTCAGATTATTTCAGCTGATGAATCAGACGAACTGAAATGTGAGCTGAAACTCTGTGAAACCGCCGAGCTGAAATCAGTGCCGAAACAACTAGTAAGCTGATTTGCAACAAATCAGCTTACATTTCTGCCGGGCTGAAACGTCATCCGAACCTATACATTTCGGCTCGAGGTTCGGATGAGCGGATGAGCGGAATTAGTTTCGATAAAAAGCGACGTTCACTTTCCCCCGCAATGCATATGGGTGCCTCGACGAGATTTTTCCAAGGCTTGACTCTTATTCTTCCCCTCTTGGGCCCGGGGTCGGTTTTCGGGCAGTCTACTTCCACGCCAGTTCCATGCGTGGTCCACCCAGCCACTACTGTGGAGCAGAAGCAGATTTTCAACACCTTCGTTGAGGAGTTCTATGTCAAAAGGTGCACTAGCTTGCCACCCCAATCAACACTTTGTCCTAACCTCTCCCATCCCCATCGACAGAGACATCCCCCGCGCATTCACTCACATCGCCGCAGACTACATCCAACACAACCCTTTCGAGCTGGACGGAATCCCTTCGTCGTTCAACTTCCTGTATCCTATCTTTTCAAACACATCTGTAACCGTGCAGATTCTGCATCGGGTGTTCGAGGCGCCGTATGGCTGGCTGCACTATCGAGTGGATGGGCTTCTGGAGGAGCCGACAGCAATTTTGGACTTGTTTAGGTTTAATGGGACGTGCGTGCAGGAACACTGGGATGTGATACAGGAGCGCCCAGTGAATGCGACGAATCCGCATCCGTTGTTCTGATCGGACAGTGACCCGTCGACTACCAGGAATATAAGGAGTATAAGTATATCATATGGGGGTAATACTGTGTTACAATTATCTGTTTTATTTCTCGAAAATTTCACCACCTTGGAAAAAAAGTACCACTGTGGGCGGAAAAGCACTTTCACTCGTAAAGGTAGAAGAAAAGAGACAACCCGGCGTCTTCATTCAAAAAATTCACCGCTAGTTGGTTTTGCAAATTTTCGATGCCATTCGGAAAGGAGGAAATGATCACCATTGCAGCTAAATAGATATTAATGCACCACACGACCCAAGCCTGTCCTTCCAGAGTTTTCGAGCAGTACACTTGAATGCTATGGAATTTGGATTACGGAGCATTTATTCAGATTTGACGAGAGCGTACGGAGTGCTGCAAGAACTCGATCGGCACCGCAGGCATTGCGGCATGCAGGCGGTGCCGAGCTGGCTTGACTGCGGCATGGTTCTGGAAACCTTTCTAGTAAATGGCCCGCAGTAGATTCCGGTTATGTTGGTCTCTGGACTCAGCCCAATCCTTCAGGTAACTTCTATAGAGCCCTTGCCACCGGGTAAAGCCGGAGCGTCCATAGTAATCCGTTGTTGAAGTAACCACAAGCGGTAAGTATTTTGTACATGTGAGCCGCCGACTTACAATGAATTTCCCTGGAATTCAATGGGTTCGAACTACTGCACCGCTAGTGATTGGTTCGTGATGAGGATCAGCGACGATCACCATCTGCCGATGTCCACTGGCCACCAGCGACTTTTCTAGTTGCGGGTGTATTAATACCTGGAATGTGGAGTCAAAGTAGCAAGATTACCCAGGTAATTATGCGGAATGCGTGGCCGTTTGCTCTTGAAGAATGATCTTTGTCTATGACAAGGTCCATGACCAAGTGTCAGTCCAGACTGGGCCGCAGTTCAATTCTCATCGCCCTTAAATCCGGACTTCGATGCGTGGATGTGCGGCATTGACGGCCAACTGGAGTGTCTAGATTTCCTTCTAGAATCTCACTGTTGTCTCGCTATACTGGAATAAGCATTGATCCGACTCAGATCTTCACAGGCTAATCCCGACAAGTCATGTCCGTTTTTGGCAAGATTCACGCGAGGCCCGTTCTTCTTACAAGTTCCATCCGGCTCTGAGTCCTTATCTTTGTTCAGACTCCATGAAGCCCTCATTCTTGTACATTCCAATTGGATAGATTCAGCTGCGTGTGAGATCACACCGACGAGGCTCCCACCATCATCTTACGTTGGATTTGAACTGTTCATCATAACATCAATGAATACCAATCCATCCTGGTTTGAGCATCACCTCGGAACAGATATGTATTTCATTCCCGGTCCATCTCTTGCGGCCATTCCACGGTCGGACGGTCCCTGGAATGACGTGAGATGATGTTATAGGACTTTGGTTGAACATATGTCTGGTTTCATGTCATCTTAACGAATTTTGACTCTTTGTTTGACCGGCGTTTCCGAACCTACATCTATTCAGCAGACATCTCTTTGGCGCCTTTATTTCGCAACGAGACACCCCGTCGGAGGTATACACTGAAATGCTTCACCAAGCTGCGCGCCGTTGACTTCTGACCCCATTCGGTGCGCGGCAGTCGGAAGCAGTTCACACACTGTTATAACTGCTCACAATTACTTGGCTTTCATTTGCTCGGGCAACTACGCCGACCTTTGGGCCGCACATGTAGCTCGTTGATGCCCTTCGGACTCAGTTCCCCGACAATGTCGATATGAAACGGTGTCATTTCACTTGGTCGCAGGAGTCGCTTCTTTCAAACTAGCCGGGAGTCTTTTTGGCGAATTCCAGGGGTAAACATCAGGTCTTGTCCAATGTTCAGCCTCCTATTCGCGCTGTACGAGGGGGAAGGGGTTCTTTGCCGAGAAAGAACCACGGTGCTGACCTGATAATAGCAAACTCGACATCACAGATGTTTAATGAATGTCTTGAGCACACTTCGACTCTCCCATTCCTTCTCATGCTCGTGGGACCTCGGGTGTTTATATTTTCAACTTCTCTCTTTCGGCTCCGTGTCTGTGGTTAAATGTCCATGGCGCTAATATTCCAACCGCCTAAAATGGACGCCGAGAAACATATAAAAGGATAGACTGAAGCTACGAAAATCCCAAGCCTCCTACCGAGTCTAATATCTTCTCAACGATGTTCTCCAAAGTTTTCTTCCTTGCCCTTATTCCCGCCATCCTGGCCGCCGACCATGCTGTCACCGTTGGCGCCAATAATGCTCTGGCGTTCAGCCCCACCTCCATCGTTGCGGCCGTCGGCGACACCATCACCTTCACAGTGTATGCGCACGCGGTTTACTCTGGGTTCAATGTATCTTACTGACCTATTGAAATTTAGTGTCTCGCGCAACCGTAAGCGACCGACTTTCCATATATAATTCGTTACTTCAACTGACACAACTGGTCTCAAGACTCGGTCTCATCCACGTCGTTCTCCGGCGCCGTCTGCCCTCCTCCCGACGGCGGAGTGGGCCCCAATGGATTTGACTCTGGCTTGTGAGTTTTGCCGCCATCCCGAGTTATTTGTCCCAACGGCCACGCAGTCTCTCCGATCTCGACGGCTCGCAGCCCACCTTCACGTATACCGTAGTCGATACCGTGCCTCACTTTGGTGCCTGCAAGCAAGCTGCTGGTGCTCACTGCCGTGAGCTTTTTATGACTGTGGAACGTCTGTATCTATGCTCACCACACGATTTTTCGCAGGGGCCGGGATGACTTTCGCCATCAACCCGAGCTCAACCCAGACCTACGCTCAGTTCCTCGCGAACGCCAAGGCCTCTTAAATTGAAAAATTAGTCGGGGGAGAGAAGTAGCAAAGGGTTTATAGGGAAATGTGCTATTTTTTGTGGTATCTCGGAATTCTGGCTCGTTTTGCATTGCGTGGAATTTTCACAGCCCTAATGAGATGACATCAGTTTTTTTCGTTGTGGGGGGAGTGGGAAAAAAGACCTAGGTCCGCATAAAATCTGCGGCGAAGAATGATTTCATGCTCGCCTTCTTATGGTCGTTGCCCTTATAATGAACGTCGAGACGGCTGATTGGGTGCAACGCTGCGAGGGCGGCCGCGTCTTTGCTGAATCTGTCAAAAGTATATGTATACTCTTCAGCGTATATCGTGATATTTATCCGAATGGTGATGATATCGAGATTGCGATGGGCCGGAGGGCGTAGCAGGACAGACATGAGCGAGATGTGATGTGTAGAACTCGGGGGGATGCAGACATCGAGTAGCCTTAGGGCCGGCAATGTGCTGAGATGAAGATGTTTTGGAATAGCGACTAGCTTAAAGGAATGAGAAAGTGAACGAAAGGTATGACCCGAACGTACAGTCAACGATAATCAGTGACTCGAGGGACGGAAGAGAAGACGCAAGTTCATCCTGCAAAAGAGAACCACGTATGGGCATCTGTTTCGACCGTTCTGAGGCGTGAAACTGCGAACGCGCAACAAGGGCGGAGGAGCCAGTGGAACATGATTTTAGAATTCAACAGTGCGAGGTGTGATAATTCTATTTTTCGATCCTGGAGAGGCTTCAATACGTCCGTTTCGACCGGCTGGTTAATATTCCGGAGGTCGAGACCCAAGGAATCGATGTTCGAGGAACAATCGTGAAAGTAAGCGTCCAGGACCGCAGGGGCGAAATGGCCGTTGAAGTTGACGCGTTTGATGTTGGGTGAGTGTAAAATGGCCTGAATAGTGGGAACACTCTCCATCATGACCGGAAGGAAACTCGCGAAATAGCGAGCTGTTCCCGAGATTCGGAAATGCCATGGACGACACTGGAACCAACAAATTGGACTTGACCGAAATCGCGATGTGGTGAACGAATCGGATAAGATGAGGGTTTGTTTGAAGTCCTGAGAGACGCCGTTCATACGGCTCTACACCGTCGTATGCGGGTGTAAAGGAAACTGTCCAGAACAGATACGTCTGTGCTCGGGGAACCCACCCCTTCGAAACAAGTACACATGAACGCAGATCTGCGGAGGACTGTGAAAGACACTCGATGACGGATTCGAGCAATTCCTGGATCAAGAATATGGACCGATTTTCCTTCGTTTGACCTGGGGACAACTCAGGCGGCAGACCGTTTGACCAAGTATGTGGCCTACTCTTTGTTTCGCTCATGACAACTTGAAACTGTGGGCGTAATCCAGAGAAATCGGCGAGGAGAAGAGTCAAGAAAGGGAAAGGATGCTGTTGTGTACATCTGTGATTGTTAACATGTCGAGTCAACCGTATCCATGCAGCAAGCGATGTCTGAATCAAATCGCGTCGAGATCGCGACTGGATTGGTGATCACGTGGGCGTGTTTAAACCACTTAAAGTCTAAGAGGAAGAGGAAACGGCTCGTGTGGGAAGGCTGTGGGTGCTGTCATAGTTGAATGTAACAAATCAGGCCGTGTTGGGGAGAAAATTTTAAATTCTCTTCCAATGGGTCACCCTGATTTGTGTTGTCCATATTGTTAACGTTCCGGCCGAGGTCTGGGGATGTGGGCGAAGAAATTCCAAGTTGCCAGTCGTATTTCTTGCGCTTTGGAACCACCTCGCTTTGCGTCTATCTAATTTCAAGGAACCAAGGCATGAATTGATCAATATAGGATTAATATTGACCAGAGGGGCTCTCAGTCTCTCACTGTCCCAGAACTTCTATGGATCCATAGAAACGGCGGCAAATACAAGTGGAGAAAGGGTGAGAAGGACGGCGAATACTGCGGGAAGCTCGATAGTATCTGACGGGAAGTGGAGCAGCGAAGCACTTGGCTCCCACCCACTCTTGGCGTGGATTCTGACCTGCTGCGAACATATCCCAATATGCAGCGGAGCTCACATGCAGTCAAAGCGCTCGTGCGAAGCATGGTCACACATGGTGCAATGACACTGGGGAAATGCATGACGCGTGGCTAAACGCCCAGAATGGGCGCGTTTGTTCCCTGCTCGAATGTATTTCGTGATGGCGACATGACATATACAGTTTACGGTGCGTCTGAGGTCGCATCCAGGACCAACGGCATTATCTGAGCGCTCCGGGGGGTAACCGTGCACTTGAATGGGACGGGTCGCCTAATGCGAATTCAGAATGGGATCCCAATAGATTATAGAGGACGGCAAACATACGTTATAATCCCATCGGTGGTGTCGGCCACAAGTTCCATCTCTTTTCCGTGGGCGTCGACGGCGGGCGTAACGGTGAGCCCTGCCACGGCCTTCGCGACGTTGATCCAAACCGAAACATCTGCTAGGTGTGTTCCTATCAAAGATACTATATGTGAGTTGCAATGTTGCAGATAATGCCGGGTAATTAAAGAAATATACCTGGGCAGACGCTGAAGTTGAAATCAGTAACAGTGTTGAGCGCCATAACAGGGGCAATCTCACCGCCGGCCGAACCCAAAGACTCCCACGTCCGTGGGATGTGGAGCGGGATTGGGGCCAAGAAAACGGTCAGGGTTGAAGTCAAACGGGTCTGCATACACTTCCGGATCGTGCAGAAATTTCCTGCGTTGCTCGGTTAGAATATGGCCTATACAGGACGCAAAACCTTCTGAAGCGTACCAGACATTAGCGATCACAAGTGCGCCCTCAGGGATAAAATATCCCTTGTACACATCATCTGCCATTGCTCGATGGGGTACCGCTGCGAAACCATGCAGGAAATTTGTAGGAGAAGGTGCCGGAGACGTAGGACGTACCTAATGGGACAATGGGAAGCCAGCGGTAAAGCTCCTTGCAGATCGCTTCAATGTATGGCAGAGAATCTCGGTCTTCGAAGGTCGGGAGACGGTTCAGACCGACCACGGCATCAATCTCTGCCTGAGCCTTGATTTGCATTTCGGGGTACTTGGCAGCGGCGAGGAAATACGCGGTGACGACGGAGACAGTCTGTTAATGGGGACTTTATGAGTGCTTGTCGGTACTTTTGTGCCCTTCCGCTCCTTACAGTGTCAGCTCCGGCTGGCATTAAAGTTATTCAGCCAGTACGAAGGATCGTCGATAGAGAGAAAAAACACTTACCTCCGTAGAATGAAGCAGCAGACCTAAAATTCCAAAGTTGAACATGAAGTTTTGCAAAACGAAAATAACGGCCAACCGACGGACCATTTGATTTCGTAGAGGCGGTCTTCCGATATGTCTCTGTCCAGGAGCAAATTGGAAGCGTACGATTCGGTTTGTTGTCCAGTTGCCTGTTCGACATTGAGATACGCAGAGAAAACGGAATTGACGGAGAACAACACCATTTGCTTCTTGACGTATGCCAGAGGGACTTCCGCCAGGTCGTCGCAAGATTTTGTGTACATCTTTGCAAGTCTTTTGAAACGGGCGCCTGGAAACCTATGATGTGCATATCGGGATATAGGGTCTAACTAACGGAAGAAGAACTGACCACGAGGGGATATATTTCACTTCGAAAAAAAGAGTGAGGGGGAGTGAGGCAGCCATAATACACATTGGACGGACAGATGGGCAGCACATCGACGAGAAATGCACCAGGACGCGTGATCTCGGAAAATTCGCCGAGCGCCTGCGAACTACACCATCAAAAAAAGTCGGCAGTTGTCAGAAAACAGGAATGACCTTGTCAGCAAGGTCAACCAACGGGTCATTACCCCGTTCCTTGATCTTATAACCATAAGTCAGGTGCAAAACCATGGCACCCGCTGTCCTGATACAACTGTTAGCGAAACTGGAATGAAGTCATCCAAACTCACTTTCTGGTAGCCTTTATGATCAGATGTGAATGAATGCGTGGTTGAAGAATAAGATGACTTAATACCTCGTCGAATGCACTGGGGTTTTCTAGCACGCGTTTCAAGAACATGTTCGCCTGGTAGTCCAGGACGGGATAGAATTTAACCATGCTCCCTCTGGTGCCGATAACTCTCCCAATCAGCTTCCGGTATTCCTTGAATCTAATTGAGTTTTCAGACCCGCAGCACGGATGGTACAATTTCTTACTGAGGTCCATATCTGGCACTGCTGAGGGCGCGGTCCCATCCGCTCATGTTGGCCATCTCAAGTATGGGACGGTCAGCATAGAGCGTCCCCCTCTTGTCCAGAATCTCCGCAGCGATTGCCGGATCGTTGACGATCACAAACGGCTGGCCCATGAGCGTAATCGACATGATTCTCCCTTGAAAGAAAGATGGACGTCAGGTTAGGTGAATCAGAACTTGCGGTGGGAGTGGAGGGCCAGCCGGAATCACCGTATATGTCTCCCCAGCGCGCGAATGTCTTCCACGCATGGCTCTTGGGCATATCGAAGACATTTCCAATGAGCGGCCATCCCTTTGGTCCGGGTGGAAGAGGCAAGGTGCTATTTTTTTTCGTGTATAGATGGTAGCAGAGGGACAGAGCCGCCGCTGTGATGAGTCCGTCAGTGGCTGTAGGGGTAAACATGGGCTGGGGACGGTGGCCGAGGAAAGAGACTCGACAGAGATGTGCTGGGCTAAGTACCGGATTGCGCCCGCAGAAGAAAATTCGGGTAACACTGAACGCGTCATTTTAGCCCCGGCCAGACTCTCCAAATTGCCACTAAGCGATTGGCTAAGCCCATATTTGTGCATGTTGCCAGGTTCTTGCCTTCCTAATTCGTCTCGCCGATGGTTGAACATTAAGTACTCCGAAAGCAGCTCCAGGAAATATGCAGAGGCTCGAAACCAGCATTAAGTAACTCATGACACAGCGGGGGCTGCGGCGAAGAATGGAACTGAATAATGGAAGGCGGTCCCATAAAGACCCAATGCGCGTCTTGGGCGATGAAAGTTGCTAAAAAATGCGTCTGGAAAGTACGAGATCAATAGACTAGATATTTGTTCGAGTACATACATGAAGGACTAATCATCACTCATAATAGGCGACTACGACCTCTTCAGGCATCAAGGTTGTCACCACACCACTGTACGACGACAAGTGCTGCCAGTGAGCGCCCTTAGGAGCACCGACCAGCGGAGCCTTGTCGTTCGCCATCCGCGTCCGAGGCCCTCGCTCGCGTGTAATCGCGGTGGCATTGTACACCTCGTACTCGAGGTCCTCCACCGCATGTCCTGCGTAGCTCAACTCATGCAACGGCATTCGCGGCACCGCGGCACGCACCGAGGTGCGGCGCCATCCGTGGTCCCGTTCCCCAACGCCGTGGCCGTGGCCGTTGCCGTCGCAGCTGTAGGAAAAGAGCGCAGCCGGTACGTGCATCCCGTACCCGTGCTGGGGGATCCGCCGCATGCGGCCGTTGGAGAGGTATACGAGGATCTTGGACGTCCTGGCGCGGAGCGGGCTTTCGTGGACGGTCAGAACGGCGGCGGCGTTTTTCAAACTTTTGGCTATCGAATTCCGGCGTTTCGACCACGAGGGGCAGAAGGGTCGAGAGCGGAGTGCGCTTCGAATTCTGGCCCATCAAATCTGAAAGGGGGCTCCAGTGGGGCGTGAACGCGGCGGTGGAATAGAGCAGGACTTTTGTTTCGAGGCTGCGCATACCAGGCGCTCTTCCGTCGGGGGGACTAGCTTCGTATTCCACGTCGCCGACGACGACGAGGTATCGTCCAGAAACGACGTCGACCCAAGGGACCTACGCGGAATATCGGTATTTACGCGGCGAACAGCCACAGGAGGAGGAAATACCGAAGACCCGCGAAAGCCATCGAGAAGAATGTATCTTCTGGTGGGCCAATCGATAATGAGAGTCTCATACCCTCCAAGGGCATTGACACGCATATGAGCAACCAGTAGGCTCCCGCAGATTATTGGAGCGGCGTGCGCATAGGGACGCGGGAGGAGCTGGGTGAATTCCTGCATCTCCCCGAATACTTTGTCAATTTGCACGACCTGCAGCGTGAACCTCAAAAAAAGAAAAAACTGTTGAATTTATATAACGCTGAAGTGCCACACCGCATGCGTACCTATCTGACAAGGTCATCGCCAGGGTGATAGTAGTTCCAGAGTCTCTTGGGTCCACACTGAAAGTGTGAACAAAGACAGGCCGACTCCAAAGCTGCCGCTTGGTCTCCACGTCCCATATCTCCACTCCAGCCCGGTGCGAGACGACGACAAAGCGACCACCGTTGATGAGTTTGCCCTTGGAGTCGCCTTGGTAGCCCTGCGATTTGCGGACGTTCACCGGTAAGACGAGCTTCGTGGACGGCCTCCAAGACCGTGGTCCCTGGACAACGCGCTTAACGTGGTCAATGAGCTCCGCGGCCGAGTGGTTAGTGGCGACAAAGCCGGGAGGGAGCTCGAGCAGGGAAATTTGGATCAGATTTTCGACTAGGGAAACCCAGAGCTGTTTGACCTGTGCCACCGTTCGCACGTAACGATTGACCTACAAATCGGACGACTCAGAGAGACGGTGGGGAAGCGAAAGGGAATACTTGACTAGTGACATAGAAATTACAAAACTAATATCGCAAAGGGCAAGTATTCGGAGGAGAACATCCTCTGTGAGGTCGCCGAGGTTGGTGGTTAACATCTGAGCTATGACGGCGTACATCGGGTCGGATCAGTCGGGCTTTCAGATGTCGTTCCTCCGAAAATCCGAACCGCAGCTGAATTTTGATTTATTCAAGGTCCTACTGGCGTGTTCAGGGCGGTCGCACTTTCCTGAGATAAGCTTCTGTTCACCAGTTTGATTTATTCCAGCGGTGGTTCTCCCGCAGATATTTGTCGGATACCAATCATCACTTCAGGTTGGGCATCGCCTCCTCGCTTTGGCTTTCCTGCACACAGGCTCAAATAACTCTTCGTGACCTTTAATTCTGTTACTTAAATACATGGCTTTGTAGTGATTCTTTAAGTTCACATTTTCAACTTTCAATTCGTCCTGCAACCCCGTGCCAAGTTCGGGGTTCAGTCCGGATTATCTTTGTCCTGATGACAGTGAGGCCTACATGCACAGAAGCATTAGCCGTTTTCGAGGGATATATACACCTCAATAATCGTTTTCCCATTATTTACTACTTACTTGGAAGCTTCGAACGTGATTGGTTCGAATGCCGTTGCCCGAAGAAATAGCATCAGTGGCAGTGTGATTTCCTTTTTCTTTTACATCCACTTGCACGCCGAGCGTCCGCCCTCAGCGCGCCTCTATAGAACGACTTGTCTGGTTCCTAGGCTATCACTTTACAACGGTCCATCACCCCCAGGAGTGGCATGTCTTCTTCAATTCTACTTCGTCGTGTCCGAGAGACTTGCCGTTTGCAAAATAAATTCAATACTCTTCGCAACGCATCTACGTCCTCAACTCCTCCTGCCTCGCGCAGGCTCGGTGCCTTTGCCACTCTCTCTCTTGTCACCGCGGTTTCACTAAGCTGTTACACCCTCGGCGCATTCTACCCTCCTGCCCCAATCTCGCTGCTATATCCGCGTCCCGCACCCCCACCTCCCGCGGACCCAAACTCCGCGGAATCTCTCGCGTACACGGAAGCACTCGAGACGAAACTCCAGACACTACCTCTCCTTCGGGAGCTGCGGGCGCGGGCCGATGCGGACGAGTGGTACGAGACACGCCCGTACCAGCAAATCCCGGACGAGATTAGGGTCAACAATTTTACTGCGGGGTCGCTCCGGGGGCCCGGCAGGCTCCCGCTGTGGCCCCTCGCGCGCGTCAAGAAGGACGAGAGCGAGGCGGTGGTGATCATACACATCGGGCGCTCGCTGTGCGGCCACGACGGCATCGTGCACGGCGGCCTACTTGCTACTCTCTTAGACGAGGCCCTCGCGCGAAACGTGTGTGGTTTTTATACATCCTTCCGCGCGTGCGAGATGCTGATTATCATGCATGCATATAGGCGATCACCAATCTGCCAGAAAAAGTTGGGGTGACGGCGACACTTTCGCTCAATTATCGCGCTCCCACCCGCGCAGATCAGGTCCGTAGTTGCCCCGAACCAACGCCGCGAAGCGACTTACCATTTGTTCAGTTCGTCGTCGTTAAAACCCAACTTGTAGATGTGAAGGGCCGCAAAGCCACGGTCTCTGGTCGCGTCGAGGACCTGCAGGGGACTCTCCTCGTCGACGCCACGTACGCTTTATTCGCATTTCTTCAAATCACTTCTCCAGAAGACTAACGTCGAATTATCGCAGCGCGCTGTTCATCCAGCCCCGATACGCGAAGATGCTGGACCCCCAGCGGATTCGTCAGAACCTCGGCGCACCCGCCACGGCCCTAGCCCCGGTTCTGCTCGCTGACGGAGTAAAGTTGCCCAAGTAATCGCTAAGGCTGAAACACCCGAGGTATGACTAGCATTGATTATTGTAAGTATGACTGGGAGACCACGAATAATCCGTATTAGATGGCAATAGATTATAGAGTGTATGTACACTGCGCATTGGGGATCGTCATGGTTTACTGATTTGCCTGCCGATACGAGCTGTATTCAGCTGCATTCGCGCTCATTCGCGCAGCTCTCATCAGCGCGCCAAGCTGTCTGTATCTTATCGACGCCAATCATTGATTGATCTCCATGGCCAATCCTTCCTCTCTCACAACGTATTTAGTCTCGGTGCGACACCGGATACCATTTCGAGCCTCTGCATATGGCGCCCATGATGCTTGACCCACACCCGGCCGGCGGAGCTACATAACATTGCGATATTTCTGCCGCCAAATTCTTGCGAAAATCCTGGTTCTCCGAGATGTTATCCTTCACCATGAAAAGGCGGCGGGGCCTCCGCGGCAGGGCGTCCAAGGAGAAGCTCAAACTGTCGGCACCAGCACCACCACCGCCTTCGGCGCCTGCAGACTCGGAGTCGTCGCTCTATTCGCTGGGCACGGGCAGCCGTGCGTCACTGGCGTTGACCCGTACTGTTAGTATCAGCACCAGCAAAATGTCCGAGGCCACGTCGATGACCTCGTTCTCTCTGGCGTCTGCGTCCTCTTCTGCACGCCATTGCGAAGAGCCGACCCACGGCCACACAGCAAGTCTGTCTGAGGCGGGCTCTATGGCGTCTTTCGCTCAGTCTCTGGCGTCCGCGTCCGCGTCCTCCTTCAACCACCACGCACGGCCGATCCATGCCAGCCACCTCCACACCGAAATCAGCGCGCTGGACGGCCGTCTGCCAGCGCCGCCACAGGTGCCAAGCAAGAGGAAAGGGAAGGCGAACGCGAACGCGAAAGCCCTTTCGCCGATCGAAGCCTTCAAAATGCGGCTTGGTGTCGGTGCGTTACGGTTGCTATCCGGTCGAGATACGCTGACGAAGGGTACTCAGAGGGCACGCACACGCGGAGGAACTCGGCCCCATCTTCGTCGTCGTCATCATCGCGCTCCTCGACGCCGACACCGACGCCGGTGCCGGTGCAGATGGTGCGCGTCGCCGGGAGAGGCGGGCAGGGGTCCCGCCCGCGCGCGCTATCCGTCGCCGTCGCCGTCGATGCGAAGGCGCCCGCCCCCGCCCCGCGCGATATCCGAAATGCCCCCGCGCCGTCTGGCTCCAAGCCGCCCACGGCAACGCGCATCGTGGGGCGCGGCGGGCTCGCGTCGCGCCCACGCGGCCTGCTCGCGTCGGATTCGCTGTCACCGCCCCCGCCCCCGATCGCGTCTGCGTCGTCGTCGTCGATAGCTACACCGTCACCGCCACCCCCACCCCAGGCCACGGCGTTGATCCAGGAGGCGCCACGCCCGCCGCTCGTGTATCGCCCGAGTGGCCGGGGCGGCGCGGGGTCGCGGCCGCGGAAGGTCAAGGTCAAGCCTGCGAAGGCGGAGGCGCAGGCGGAGGGAATGTACGAGGGAACGAAGGAGGATTATAAAGACTTCAGGTTCCCGTGGAAGGCGAGGGGAAAGCGCAAGGCGAAGGCCACGGAGCAGGGCCTGGACTTGGCGGCGCGCGCGCTGACGCTGACGCGGACGGACACGTGGGAGAGCACCGCGAGCTCCATCGCGTTTGCGCCGGCCCAGACGCGCGCGCACCACCGGCAAACTGAGGCCAGTAGCAGCCCGCTTGCCGGCGTGCCCGTGCCCGTGCAGGAGGAGGAAGAGGAGGAGGAGGAGGAGGAGGAGGACAGCTTCGAGGACAGCTTCGACTTGGCGCGCCGTCCATCCGGAGGAGGGCGGATGAGCAAGCTGAGCCGGACGCTGGGGGCTGAGTTTGGCTGTGGCTTTGGCGGTCCCGGCGTGTCTGTGCCGCCGCCTGATGCTCTCCACAGGCCGACGACGTCCGTCGCGAGCACCACCACTTCCCTGAGCTATGGCTATGGCACGTCCCTCCTGCAGCGGACGGCTTCGACTTCCACCTCGACCCACTCGTTGGTGTGGGATGCGGCCGAGTACGGCCCCCAGCCTCAGGCGTATCGAGCAATGCGAAGTACACGTGGCGCGGCGCAGACGCCGTGCTACCCGCAACCCGATGGCCCCAATCGGTATCTCGAGGACTGCGACAACGACGACTCCGCGGTCCTCTTCCTCCCCGGCTCGCGCAGCGCGCGCAGCTCGACGTCCTCGGGGTTGGGCGCGGTCCACGTGCAGCCGGCCTTCGAGCTCTCGGATTCGGACGCGGAGTCGGACGCGGAGTACGACGGGCGCGCGGACACCCCCACGCCCGCCCGACTCGCGCCTTACTCCAATACTGACACCGATGCGGACTCGCGCGCGAACACACCGCTCCCCGCCAGCGTGCAGCGCTTCGCGTCGCCCTTCCAGACGATGCCGCTCTTCGTCGTCCCGGGCCCGTGGGTGCCCGCCCCTGCCCCCACCGCCGCGTCGACGGGGGAGTGGAACGAGGCGGATATGCAGGCTGTGATCCGGGCATTGCGGGGGCTGAGGGCTTGAGGCCTGCGGCGTCGTGTGGCGCATTGACGCGCCATCTTTCCGGAGGCGGAGGGCGGATGCGCTGGGGCCGAGTTTGGGTTTGGCGGTCCCGATGGTGGGATGAAGCAGCGCTCAAGCGGGTCTGGTGCGCTCCACAGCCTGGCCCGTCCGTCGCGAGTACCACTACGTCCCTGGGCCTGAGCTATGGCTATGGCAGCTCCCTCCTGCACGCCACATCGATCCACTCGTCTGACTACCGGCGCGAGGTGTGCGACGCGGCCGAGGCCGAGTTCCGCGCACGAAATACGTGTAGCGAGTCGCCCTCGCCCCCGCCGCGCCCCGGTGGTCCGAATGGACATCCCGATCTCGAGACCGAGAACTTCGCCGAGGACTACGACACCGTGTCCGTCTCCCAGACCCTCTCCCTCCCCGGCTCGCGCAGCTCGACGTCCTCGGGGTCGGGGTCGGGGGATGTCCCCGTGCAGCCGGCCTTCGAGCTCGACCTGGACACGGACGCGGCGGCGGAGTACGACGGGCGCGCGGACGCGCCTACGCCCAGGTCATACGCTGAGTCGCGCGCGGAGCGCTTCGTCTCGCCCTCTCAGATGATACCGCTCTTCGTCGTCCCGTCCCCGTGCCCGCGGGAGCCCGCTCCTGCCCCCGCCTCCGCCGCCCCTGCCGCCCCCCGCACCGGGGGTGTGGTCGGGCGGACACTCAGGCTGTGATTCGGTCGTCGCGGACGTTGAAGGCCTAGCTAGCGTCGTGCAGGGCTCGAGGCGACTCCATCCTTGGTATCTGACTCATACTCCACTCCACTCTACTCGCGCTAGCTGTGCTATCCTATCCCATCCTATCCTACCTACCCTTAGACTTGGATACTGTCGCTCGTTTACCTCCGCAATGTACATACATACCATACATACAACCACATCCCACACTACATACATTCTTTCATGGGCGCCCAATTAATCAATAGATGCATACGGGCATGTTCATTTGCGCGTCGCGAGATCCCTATCCTACCATCAAACACAGTTATTCAGAACCTTTTTTTTCCTTCTTTTTCTGAGGGCGCAGGGCTGCAGGGAAGGGAAGCAGGTCGCGATCTTTAATTTAATTTAAATCCACACGTCGAATTTGCAGTTCGCGCGCGCGGAGGAGGTTGTGGGTCGATCCTGATCGCCTCACGATGTGGGCGAAAAATGTGCGACGGTATTGAGAATACAGGAATTGAGCTCTTGCTTCGCGGAACAACCAGCAGCTTCGAGTAGCCAGGGCCTTGGATTTGGGCGATCCGATTAGAAGAAGTTGCCAGAAGTAGAGTAGAGTAGAACAAGACCCACATCCCGGGGGGAGTCCCGCGCGGCAGAGAATGAGGGCTATAGTCCAAGGTTGGCTCGAGGAGGCCGAAGTATTGAAGCGACTGCTTCCGGCAGCTTTCGACCCTTGGATTTGGACGGTCCGAAGAAGTTGACCGAAGTAGAATAAGACATCCCAAGAGGCAGAAGAGGGGGCTATGGTCCAAGTTGGCTCGAGGAGACCGAAGTATTGAAGCGACTTAGATTGCTTCGCGGAATAACCGGCAGCTATCGACCCTTGGATTTGGACGGTCCGAAGACGTTGACAGAAGTAGAAAAACCCCGAGCGGCAGGGAATGACGATAGTCCAAGTCTTTTTGGCGCTCACAAATTGACAGTGAAGCGGGAATCCGATCTATACACGGCGAGGTTTGAGACGGCATTAATCAAAAAAAATCGGGAGATCTTGAGTGGCAGTTGTAAGTGGCAGCGCTACCTCCCGGGAGAAATGCCAGTGCCAGTGTCGACGACTGAATAGTACTATACGGTAGTACGGGAGTACGGCAAACGACAAACGATAAACGGTCCCTGGAGGAACAAACTACCGCGACAAGACAAGACGCGGAAAGGTTTGATCAAGTCAGGCCAGGCCCGAAAAGTCAGTGGCGTTATTAACAGAATAGTTACACCCTCGGTCAATCGCGCCGTCGGATGGTTGTTCTTTCTTGCAACCCCAAACGCATGCGCGAGTCGGATTGGGAGATGTAACAGCGCTTGTGGGCCAGGGACCAGGGTCGGACATGAAGGGAGCCAAATTGAGTCAGAGTGCTCGCCCTGGACATTGTGGTCAAAAGAGGACATGGCCGCCCTGTGTGGCGGTACGCGTTGTTGGGAACCGGAGCCTTTCACCAAATAGCCGCCTGCATCCGCCCATGACAGCTGTTCTACGCGAGATTGCAAAGGGAACGCTGGATGCAATCTCGGCTGGCAGAGTGACGGTAAAGGGTTCTCTGTACGACCTCTCCGGTCTCCTCGCAGAATCCAGGCTCCAAACGGCATATTACGCCCCCGACTCGCTGCTAGCCGCGTGGCGCTCATTCAGCCCTGCCCAACCACACCCTGCAGTAGGTAACACCGTCCTCGAGTTTTTAGAAACCACCACCCTGGATGCGGCCCGCGGCGCCGGCCTCAAGGGCTACAAACGCCCCATAGGCGTCCTCAATTTCGCATCCGCCGAGCAGCCCGGCGGCGGCTTCATCAACGGCGCGCAGGCCCAGGAGGAGTCCCTCGCGCGCAGCTCGACGCTCTACGCGTCGCTCATGACCCCCACCGCGCAGCAGTTCTACGCCCTGCACGCCGCCGACGCGCGCGACGGGTTCTACACGCACGCGATGGTGTACTCGCCGCACGTCGTGGTCTTCCGCGCGGACGACGGGACGTTAGTCCCACCCATGGAGATCGACGTCCTCACGAGCCCCGCGGTGCACGCCGGCCGCGTGCGCCGCCGCGCGGCCGGCGCGGCGGTCGAGCGCGACATCCGCCGCGTGATGCGCGAGCGCATGGCGCGCGTGCTCTTCCTCTTCGAGCGGCGCCAGGTGCGCCACCTCGTGCTCGGGAGCTTCGGCACGGGCGTCTTCCAGAACGACGTCGACATGGTCGCGCAGATCTGGGCGGAGCTCTTGTGCGGCCCCGGCGCGCGCTTCGCGCGCTCGTTCCAGTATGTCGCGTTTGCGGTGATGGATAACCCGACGTACCTGCAGTTCAAACACGCGTTTGAGAGGGCGAGGGACGGAGCGCGGCCGCCTGGGTCTTGTGAGCGCGTTGTGTTTTGTGGTTTCGACAACTGATGTCCTTTAGGACTGCGGTGCACGATTTATCCGTCAATTCTCGCAATATTATTGCTCTCATATGCAGCTGTATCCCTTATCTATGTCTGGATATGCTCTTGGGGCGACGCGTGCGCGCCAGGGCCACAATCCGTGTAGTCATTGACTGCGTTTCGCTTTTCGAGGACGAGGACGAGTCTTTCGCTTCCGATATTCATTCCGCACAGCGACTCTACCCACTGTTAGTAGCCAGTAAATCTGTCCATACGTAGCTTGAAAATATTATTATTTGAACTGCCTCGAGACCCGCAAAAACCGTACCCGTGTGCGAGTCGGGTCTAAAACCCGTACGGGCTACCCGCGGGTCCCAAATTCGTTGCAACTTCCAAGATAACTAATATTTTATCGTCAAATACAGTGCGGTAAATGTAGATTCAGACTACTCGACGACGATCTCATACTGTTACATTCGGGATTTTTTTCTGCTGTGCGCTCTTGATGGAGGTTGAACGTTGAACTGGGTGCAAACCTCCGTACGTCTCAACGGTTGCTGCCTTGCGGACCTTGTTGATGCGGAAGTACTACTCCAGCTTGGAGCGGGGTGGAGCGCTATATGTAGCATGAGAAAGGGATTGAATTTGGGGCAACTAGTATCTGATACGCCAAATACTGAATGTCCAAAACCCGCGGGTGTACCCGCGACCCGTGTCCATCCTCAACCTCGACAGAACAAAACTTGCGGGACGCATATCTCGTCCTCGTCTCGAAGCCCGACCATCCATATGCATCAGACCGCGCCCCGCCGATTGGGTGGGGTTTCCAGCTTCCAGTTCTGCAATGATGAAGAAAAGAATAGCCGTGTCATGATCATGCGCTCGCCGATCCATGCCCAAGAACTTTCTTGCGATGATTGACGGTGATCCATGTATGTACGTACGTACCCGTTCTTTCCCTCGACTTCCATTCAACATGGACTCGCGACAGTTCAACGAAGAGCACACGCGGTGTATGCGCACGTAAGTGTCCGTACGCACGCAGATTGCCGTGCTTTTCAACCAAGCTACTTATTTAATTTCGGCTGGCCACAGACTTGCACGGAAAATCGGGCTCGTCGCCTTCATCCGTAGCCGCGTAGTAGACCACCCATAGACCGTTATAGTATTCGGGGACGGCCAGCTAGGTCGTTGTGGTTGACGAAAAATTCTTTAAACATATGAATCATGTCGTATATTCTCGACAAGTTCGTCCTCATCCTTGGGCGTGGCTCCCTCCCCTCCACTGCAATTAATAGTAACCGGAACGCGGCCGACTTGGCTTCGACGAGAAGTCGAAGCCGCAACCGCACACTAACCAAGCACTGAGTACTGAGTAAATACTGAACAGGTATTACTTATTTTGGGGTCCTAACGCCCAGCGCGGCGATTGTTTCCACACTTCCCGGCATATTGCCAGGCGAGCACGTATATCATTTAAGTACAGACACAGCACGTATAAAAATTTAAAGCCATATCCGCCGCCTCTGGAACTGGCCACTCCGCCGTTTTACATAACATATAACCAAACCATTCGAAGACCAGCCATGGGTACATCACACCCGCTCAACCTCCGTGACATGCTCCTTCTCCTTCCTCTCGAAGTTCTCGTCGCTGTCCGACGCGAGCGCGCGCAGCCTGCGGTGGTTTTTGTGCGCGTTGATAATCTCCACATGCGCGGCCGGCACAACTGCGGCCATCGCATCGTAAGATGATGGCAAGATGACGAATAGATGTGTACTCACCGCGGTCCGAATCCGTGAGCATGAGCTCGTACAGGACGTACGCGAGGAGCGTGGCGGGGATGTTGGTCAGCGCGGCGAGCGCCGCGTAGGATCCGCCGGCCGCGGGCATCCCCCAGATCTTCAAGGAGAATGTGAAAAAAAGAACGTGAGCGTCGGGCACGCTTCGACGCTAGAGTGCAGAACTATAATACGGACCGTCAATGCCGCAAGACGCCCTCCGACGTCGCGCGCAGCGTTAGCAGCCACTGAGAGACGAAACCGATGTCAGCGCGTGATGTGCAGATGATTCTGCCGTTGGACGGCCGTTGTAAGGGGAGGTACCCACATCCGTTCGCGGAGAACGACCAGATTGCCACGGCACTGAATAGGGTGTAGCGCTGAGCTGCTGCGGAGCGGGAGGCCGCGTAAAATCCACCTACTAAGCCAGCGAGATAACCATCGGCCCCACCGCTGGGGGCAGGAGCGTGTTGGTCGGGTCCAGCGTTGCAAAGATCGTAATTCCGAGAACAACATCCTGGATCACCGCATTCAGAACTTAATATACACGCAGATTAATTAAAACAGCAACAATACGCACCACCACAAATTCATTGATGAACGCACGGCCCAGGTTGGACCCGAGGGGCAGGGAAAGCGCGAAGATCCCGCCCGGGCCGCTGGGCGTGTAGAAGGTCGCCTCACCTTTGGGACCAGCTGCAAGAAGCACGGCTTCTGTGTCCAGAATGAGGGTCTTGTATTGAACGTAGACCAGCAGACACGCGATGTAGCCGCCCAGAATCTGGGCGGCTAGGTACCTTCGTGATAATCAGTCTCATGAATGATCGGGGAAGCAACTAAATGCCCACCGAAGCCCTTTGAGAGGAGGGAAGCGATTAAACACGAGGTTGGTGATGGTGATTGCCTGTTAATAGTTTAGAGTTTAGAGATAGATTAGCTCGGTGGTGAAGGAAGTTACCGGATTAAAATGCCCTGGAGAATGAAATGAGCTATACTACATATTTTGCGTCGTAAGATGGCTCACCGCCGGAGGTTGCGCTGCAGACTGTGATAGCGAGGAGGATACCACATGCGTAGGCGAATCCGATCTGCAAAGTGGCTTCGACGCTTTTAGTATGGCCAGCTCGACAATGCGATGGAGAAGCGCACACGATGCCCCCGGTATTTCCAAAATATTTCCGATCACATACAACGCTTGGGATCCAACACCTAGGTATGATTTCGTGAGGGTTTGCGAGATAGGCTTCTTCCGAGTTCGTACCAGCATACGTGCTATAGCACAACACGCCTTATGAGTAGCCGAGCAAAGATTCAACACACCGAAATCCTTACTAGAGGAAAACCCCCAACTAGAATCCCAGGCAAAGTTATGAGGGAGGTAATCGTAGATAATTCGTAAACTCACGGCCTCCGCAAAGCATTCGACGAGCCAATGGACGCTGGTGTGGCGGTGCCGTTCAAAGGCAGCAAAGGCGCGCGGGCGCCGTCCTCGAATATCGCTCAGATGGACGAGGTTAGACATGGGCGGAGGCAGAAGCTAGCGTGCCTTGGAAAGTCGCCCATATTTGTACCAAAGCCCTGCGATAGGTGCATCGTGGGACGTCGCAACCGCACCCGCGGGAACAGAACCGGAAGCAGTGTCTCTTGACTTCAAGTCGAGTTATCGAGGACTTTGGATGGTGAATACGCTTCGGCACGCAACGGCCTACGATGTACCAAGTAGGTCGCGTTATCCCTGATAATCAGGGAACGAAAATCGGTAGAATCAAGCAAGGCGGATACCCGGAGACGGAAATAGCAGCGGTCATGAGACCAGAATTGAACAAAGGCTCCCGGTACTGTTACTCCCGTGCCTACAACTGCCCCACATCTGCAGCCGAGACCGACTAGCTTTTAGTGCCGCAACAGGGAGCAATGCCTATCACCGACCTATTTGGCGTACAATTACCTGTGCTGACTTTTCAGTTTGAGAACATGCCACGGATAAAATGCGATTGGCGTCCACGGTAGTATCGCGCCGGTGAACGACACCTTGGTAAATAGCGGAAGGGGTTTAGACTCAGGAAAATCGTCCACGTTGCAGCAGATTGCAGCCGCTTCATCAATGGACGAATTCACCGAGGAGCCACGACGATTGCTGCCGTTCAGCCCAACCCTGACATCGTACGACACCGAAGCACAGAGGGAGAAAGGCAAGAGAAAGGGGGAAAAACAAAGAAGAAATGGGAAGAAAAGGATCAAATCGTGATGGGTGACTCATCCGGTTCCTACCGGTCCGATCACAACTCCGACAACTCCAACTTACTTTCAAGTTTCAACCAAGGTCGTGAAAAATGGTCCGTCCAATCGCTCAAGCTCTCAAGCCTTGCAAATTCTTCCAAGTCCCTTGAAAAGATATTCCCCTGAGAGCTCGGTTCCCAGGAAAACCGAAACTCCTTCGGGTCCGGGCTCCCGAAAACGAACCTGAACGTCCGTTCAGGCTCGAGCTCCAGCGCTTGAACGTTGATCACTAGTCGGGCCTGTTTTAGTGATCATCAGGCAGTCTGTCAAGGAAAAAACCTTCGCTATCTTGGCACGTCGTACAAATATAGATGTTCCCCGAGGCGAAGAGACTCCTCCTTGCAAACCACAAAGAACCTGAACAAGAAGGCAAACTGAATATCCGTGCCGCGTCGATATCTGTTCCAGATCGTATTTAATCGTACATGTTAAACGCATAAATTTCTAATTTTGGACGGACCGGGACTGCGGCCAAAAATTCTGGTAGAGTGGCCTATTCCGACCAAGAGAGGATAAGCAAAAACCACGCGAGGACACGCTAAGATACGCGGTAATTATTCTCGGACGTGCCGAGAGTGACCTAACTGCTCCTAACTGCCACAAGAAAACGTCCTCGACATCATTTTATACGAACCGACGGGCCGCGGAACATCTGCACATAGAACATAGAACAATAGAACAGACAACCCCGGCACATTCCGAAATGGCCCCCGTCGGTATAATTTATCCTGGGTCTTGTCCTCCTACACAATAACCAGGGTCACCGGGTCTGAATGGCCAAAAAAAAAAACCACAGGCCACTCCGAGATCTATTTTCACTGAGTACGTCTGTGAATACACATTACAAAACGTCCGACTGGGGTATACAACGACATTAACGACTAATTAAAGAAGCGGTGAGGGAATTGAATTGTACTGATACAAAAGTCTAAGATGCTGGAGAGTTAGGAGGCATAACGTATTGATTAATCGAACAAAAGCGATATCATGGCGTCGGTTACGATACCTGGGGATATCCGGCTTAGTCGTGGAGGAAGCGAAACGAAGAAGGTACTTACATAGTCCGACAGATCGGCGGGGAAGTAGAGGAAGGAGGAGTCGGTGTTGTGGTTGGGGTATCTTTGCATCGGGGGGTGACCCTGGACATTGAGGGGCGAGGCGCTCCACGATGCATCTTGGTATGTGGAGTATCGGGTGTCTGACAGCGCGGCGGGCGCATTGTAGGATGGTACGCCCTTCGAAGGCACGTCGAGGAGGGCACCATACGATCCAGGGTGCGACGAGGAAAGATTTGTGAATTGCTTGGGGTAGCTGAATTTATACGTCGCCGAGAAGAGGATAGACGAGCCCTCATTTTTGATGACTTCTTGGAAAATCGTGAACCGAGTGGGATCTGAAGGAAGATGAGTTTAGAAAGCGCAGTTCCGAAGGCGTCGTACGTACCTGGGCTATCCACTATTACTTTCCAATATTTTGGGATCAGTTGGGCACTGTACACAAAGCCTGACGGGTGAGGAGCCTGGTCCCTCAGAAGCACCAGCGGGACTGTTTCGGCATGGAGGATGATCTCTTCGGAATACACCGTGAACCGCGAGTGTGCGACAACCGTCGAGGGCGCGGTAAAGGACACAGTAGGGTTGATTGATTCGAGGCGTCGTGGATGATCCGAAGCGTGGATAACATATCCAGCATCCGACCACAGCGAGGACGGCGCTCCGCTATTCGTCTTATCATGCGATCCCTTGGGAAGGATGTCGATGTATATGACAGTACTGCGGGAGGATGATGTACTGGGAAAGAATGCTTCCCCGAGAGGCGAGGTGGGAGAGCTGAGGGCACTATCTGTGGACGCAGAGGACGGAGGACCAGGCTTTCGGAAAGGACATAGGAGGTTTATCACTGGGAGATAGACGAAGGTCAGATTGTGGTCGCGCAGAAATTCAACGACAACGTACGATGTGTTCCTCCACAAGACTCCCGGAGTTGCTGCAGACGACTACCGACCTGTTTGGGGGAACGTCGCTTCCCGGTCTTGTCGAAGATATAGTCCGAGATGAAGCGATTTCGACGCGGGAAGCGACCTAGCATCCGGGTCTCCCGGGAATCGTCGGGTTGATATTTCTCCAAACCTATATGAAGTTGCGGTTAGTGGGACTGTAGATGGAGATCAAATTAAATCAGTTACCTTCGAGCAACGCAGCCTCGAGGTCTAGTGGCCAAACAGTCTCACCCCCACGCGAAGTTTTCCACGTCTTGCGTACTCTCAGAACGGATTTCAACACCTCCTTGGTGGCCTGGCTCTGCGTTGGGGGTGTCGGCCATGAACCTTCGCTCAAGGGTGAGGGAGGAAGATCGGAGGAAGATGTCGAGGGCGTCGGGCAACCGGCTGAGGAGCCAGAGGTCGATGGCGTGTTATCGCGTTCGTTATAGTACATCGCGAAAGGCAGAAAAAGTTGAGTTCAGACGTCAATCGGGTATAGCGGCTTTATAGAGCTGGGGTATGCAAAGACAGACCAGATCCCCGTGCGGAGATGTTCCAATATTAGACCCGGCGTTTCGGCGAGGTGGGATCCGTAAGAGTGCAGCGCTTGTCAGTGCTGCCATCGCATCGAGAACAAAGAAGGGGTCGGGACGATGGCGCAAACTTTCCCCTGCAGCACAGCAACAAGGGTAAACGTGGCTATGAGTACCGCGGGAGCTCCTTGCCAATAACAGCATCCAGACTCCAGAGATCTGGCGGCCCCGTCAAGAATTTGCGACCCTGTCGAGAAATTTTCGTTACGCAATCAAAAGTAATGTAACCGATTTTGGCGTATTGTGAATCCCGTTGTGGTACAATGTCAAAGAGCTTTGCCGACCAAGAGGGTTCAGACCGCGGGAATAGATACCGCAACTGAACTTCGCCGGTTTCCTGATTGGGCACAAGGCGCACTGAAAGCGCTGATCCGTCGCCACTGCAGTGTCGGCAACGGTTCATGTGGCCCGATAATGACGCCGCTTTCATTAAGCAGAAGCGTGGACTGACTTCTTTCGAATCGCATTGGTTAAGCGTTGGTTCCGCCGTAGGATCGTGTGAGGCCGGGAGGGAACCAGAATCAAGTAGTTCTGAGTTGCCAGAGCGTGCAAGCCGAGCATGCCGTGGCGAGACACTGATTGAAGCCGAGGATATCCGTCGCGGAGGTACTTCCTGCCCGTCGAAATATCCGCAACTTGCATAAGCAGAAGGAACAATCAGGATTGGGATACACAAGGTAAGACTGATGGAACAATCAACAATGCGCGCAAAGAAATAGGCTTTGACAGCCTCTGCACACTACGACTCCGATCGCGGAAGTATGTTGAGCGCCGCTTTCGGTTCCCTTCTTGTTGATAGCCATGTGGGGAGGACAGACACAGCGAGAAACACGGAGACAGAGAATGTTATATTTGGCAGTTGGCGCGGGAATGAACTGACTTGAATTCCGGAGAATATTTGTACCGAGGCTTGGTTGGAGTTTTAGAGTTGAACGGTGCACAGAGGTTCAATCGTGCTGCCAAATACAACGCCATAGAAGCCAGGGAAAAACAAGGACACGAGTGGAGTTCTCTCCTTGAGGACGGCTGGGTCGTTTGGTGTAAATGCTCTTCTAGTTCAGTCGATTCTGAAGCGACCTGGAATATCGTCCATTGGAATAGTTGCTGTCGTTTTCGATGAAAGACTTTCCAGAGAATTGAGAGAAGCTCTCCCTGGGATCATGCTGGAATGGTTCAAGGACGACACCTATCGGGTATGGAAGCTACTACCATTACGCGCGGAGTCGAACCTGTCGGTGAAATCCTTGGGAGATATTACGCAGAATGGCAGAAATCAAGCGCCGAGAGTCATGGCGGTGAAACTTGGCTCTTCGTAGTTTAGGGTTCCTGGGAAAACGGAATCTGGGGGGCTGTTTTCATTCAGTCGGGGTACAGGCCGTATGCTGGTTGGTTCTATTTGAGACAACTCCAGGTTTGGCAAGCAGATCCCTGTTGACACCACGTCAGAGAGTCCTAATCGTGATGAAGTTGATGAGGCAAGAATCGAAGCCACAGTCGATTTTGAGCATCTCTGGCGACAAAAAATGTGGGGTGTTTGGGGTGGGCTTATTGATTTTGTGGCACGCTTTCGACGATACAGAAAAAACTGGTCTGGCTCGGGGGAGGTTTCCTCAACGAAAGCGCCAGGATTGGATCATGAGTGAAAGCGTCAAAGGAAGCCTGGTTATGTCACATCACGCTGTCATCTTTACTTGATCACTGGTTGATCCGATTCGCTGAGTTCAACCCGGGTAAAGCGGAACAGTGGAACTAGGAGATTATTCGAAAGAAGAGACTCGCCGAATTTGCGGTGGAGTGCGGTTCTACTTCTCTGCACCATTTGATTGACTGCAATTAGTGTGCCGATGTATTGTTCGACGCAAGTTGGACGCGTCCGTCAGACGTTGACCCATTCGTGTTTATTACATCTGGATTCTGCCTTCGGCGTATCTAACAGGCGCGCACATAGAAGTAATCTTCATTCCGAGTCCACGCTGTCCTCGGAGTGTCCAACCTCGTCCGGCATTGACAGACAATCGTTCTCGGCAGCCGTTTTATAATCTATTTCAACGGGCGCGCCACTTCCTCCATCCAGCTCTGGATGTGAATCTCGCAACTAAAGTTCCCCGGAGGATGCGGGGGCCAGACTCAAGTGTTTGTATTGCAAAAGTAACCTGAATACAGTCTACGGGAAGTATGGCATTTGGAAATCAAATGGAAATGCACCAGGACACGTGAACAACAGGCGAGAAAGTAGTGAAAACTGCCGCGGAACCGAGATAGATATCATTTGTCAAAATCATCGGGTAGCAAAATTTGAAGCAGAAAAGCCGGATGGCGATGTATCGTCGGTGCGACCGCACAGAGCGAAGTATCTGGAAGCGATACAAGCCGTGCCAGAATATCCCCGTTACTTTGAAAGGCGTTGCGGTCGATTTAACGGACGGGAAACGAGCGCACGAGCTTGCATCGGTAGGGATAAAGCAGTCTCTCCCTCCCTCGGAAAGGTGGAGAACCGCGTCATCCTTGACCTGAACCTATTGTTGTACGACGCTTGGGACGATTGCGCTTCTGGAGAGCTGCCAAACAGGATGTGCTTTATGTGTTTGATCCAGACGCAACGTGTTCATTGCCGTTGGATTTTTGAGCGGCAAGGACCCGGAAGTGGATAGCTGGGAAGGAGGAGGTGGTGAAACCGAGGTGATGATGAGATGTATTTCCTGTATGGCCAAGAGACAGTTACAGACGGCGGACGAGGGTCATAACGGAGGTATTATTAGGCGAGCGGCCACAAATCTCTAGCCAACATATTCTTGGCGCTAGACGATGATCCTAGACGCGCACGGAGCATTTGGAGCTGGCGGACACACGGTAATGGGGTCCAGAGATGCGGCGAAGAATGGTGCTACTGGGGAGAATGGGAGTGCGAGCCAAGCAGTGGTTGTGGCGTTCAATGGCGGGTATGCGATGGTGACAGATGCCCGAACATGCGGGAGGAGCATCGGAAAGTCATCCTCTAGGCGGTGATTACCCTGGGAATGGCATCGGGGAAGGTAAGCCCGGATATGACTGGAAAGCGCGCGTCTTCGATGGGCGGCGGAAATCCAAAGGTGTAGCGGGTAGTCGAGTGCTCGGTGGACGCAATGTAGCGGTATGGTGTCATCACCGCGCTGGGGAGAGTTGATTTAGGGTCGGACAGAAGAAGGCAGGCAAAAAGGGAGACGCACTCTTTCGGCAGACTTTGCAAGTATTCTGACAGGAAAGACGATTTGGGGGCGAAGCTGTAGTGCACAGGTTCTCTGGATGGAGAGAAAGAGCGAGATTAGTTCGACATAATTCTGTGCAATTCAGAGGCGTACGGATGAACGAAAGGTTGGTAGTATTCTTGAGAGTAGGTCGTGGCACTGCCGTAGAATTCAGAGGGGGCTGTTGCTTAGGAAAGAAGTGGACGTACAATGTCCCCGACTGTTGTGGGTGGAAGCTTCGATTTTGAGCCGTCTGAGACGCAGAAAATGGGGCACCGAATCTGGGAGACGAGAATTTTAGAACAAGAAACACCGGGCAAAAGAAAGCACCAGACAATTGGGTAGGTGGTTTGGGCTGACGTTCTTGGTGTTCATGAGTAGGAGCCCTGCCGAATTCAAGACCCAGATTGAGCAAGCCATGGGGCCGTAGAAAATACAAGTACGCACAACGGTGAGGTTTTAGGGAGTCGGTCTCTCGTGATTGCAGGTGCTGGAGCCGGAGCCGGAGCCGTCGTGCGTGAGTTGCGCGATATCAAAGACGGGCTGCACATTGCGCTTTAATAAACCGGTTTCAAAGATAAATTCGACTAGAGCGTACCTTGGCGCGAGAGACCGTGCAGCCCGTGGATAATCTCTCTCGGTCGCATAATCCTTGGAGTCATTCTCGAATAAATCGTCCGATTCGGAGAGAACTTCATCTTCGTCGAGATACAAGTAGCCAACCGAAGGATCAGTGGTGTCCTCGATTCTAATGAATCGCTTGCAGAAGAGCGTGATAGCCACTGAGGTGAGAAAGAATACGAGGAAACGCTTCGTGGTCGCCAAGCCGCGGAGGAGATTCAGAACAGCAGACGTCGCATGTTCCAGTCCTATGAGTCCCGCCGTGAGGACGGCAATAGTTATGAGATTGCGAGTTGAGACAACGGAAGTCATGATAAGTGATAAGACGACGAGATGGTAGCGACCACACTTTATAGTTGTTCTCCCGTGAGGGCCCAAGCGTACGAAGCAGCCGAGTCATCAAAGAAACAAAGACGCGAGAAGGCCAAAGCGAACAAAAAAACGGTTGCCACGTCGAAAAACAAAGATTCGCGGGTTGGTAGGTTGCGCAGGCAAGCATGGCTAGCTCCTGGTATCCACAGAAGCTTAACATTTTGTTCCCACACCCAGCACAGACACAAAGATGAAGACAAAAGAGAAAGCGTAGTGCACAGATGTGATCATTTTTGGGTGATGCCAACACTCTCGGGTGCAGTTGACAAATAGTTGAGCGTTCCAGCTGAACAAGCTCTGAACTCGAATTGGGGACGTTGGATTGCAGCCTTCTTGAGTAGTCCCGAAGAACCTGTTTGAACTAGAGTCGCACGAAATTTTATTTCGACATACCCAAGTAACCCTTTGCTTGGCAATTCTTATGCAGACGGAACACTCACAGATGAATGGTCAATAAATCGTTGAGTCATTGATGTGGTTCCTGTTCGGTCTTTAACGAATGTTTTCGCCGAACAGGTAGAAATGATGACACAGAGTCACCATTTGTGCCCTAGAGCATCAGTTTTACATTCCTGTACCTTGGTCAATAAATCGTTGAGTCATTGATGTGGTTCCTGTTCGGTCTTTAACGAATGGTTTCGCCGAACAGGTAGAAATGATGACACAGAGTCACCATTTGTGCCCTAGAGCATCAGTTTTATATTCCTGTATCTCGAGCTGGCCGCGGCTGACTGTCCGTTCACCAACTTTGACATCGAAAGACGGTCATATCAGCACTAAAAGAACAAGTCAGCCAGAGTGGTGGAAATTTCATTCAAACGATGCATATTCTGTTCGGCAGCACGACCCCAAGCTAAAATAGGGCCAACTTGAGAGATTGTGAGGTCCCTCCTGTTTTCTCCGTGGTTCCAGGAATTTGGACGAACTGGTGTCGGTCCGATTCATAGGTCAGGCGCTCATAATTCGCCGAGCGTAACCATCTGCGTCCTGGGGCGGTGAGGTGGCTTTACTGTACAAGACAATTGCGGAGATCGGCGTTGAATTGTTTTCGAGAAAGCTGATCTTCTGCGATGTGATCCTTCTTCGTCATCGACTCCGCGAAGAATGGAGAAGAACCTTCAAGTGGCGGATCTTCCGCGAAGTTTGACATCTTCCAGTCCATCTACTTAGGGGCGGTTGTAATTGTCTGTTTTTGCCGGGCGCGATTAACGCCTTTCGCGCCTAGCGCAAACACTCACTGCGGCCACACTTCCGACTTCCAAGGCGGGATACGTTGGCCGCCTCGTCCAGAGTTAGTCTCTCGAGAATTGGGCAGGCCGCATATTCCCCATAGACCAGATATGCTCGGATCAACGACCGTCGGGGTAAGTATGTGACAACAAGAATGAACTGGCTGAAAGGAGGTGCGGCGGATGCCGCGAGCTCACGAGTTGTTGGATGTCAAGTCATTTTACGAGTAGAATGTGAACTGGGTAGGTGGGTTCAGAGGACGTGGACGGGAAAAAAAACGCCTACCTTCTCAAACAGAAGAAAGAATAAACAGAAAAAAGTCCTTCCTCTGCGCCGAAGGGATCTGGATTAGCACCGACGGAGCAGGAATGATTAATCTCGCAGCCGACCCCACGCCAGCAAAAGAACGTGGGTGCCTTCATGAAGTCAACGATGCAAAAAGACAGTTCGCGTACCAAGATAGCCGAGCCGTGACTCACCTACTGGACAAGCTTCCATGAGCATCTTAGGTCAAGTTCACGGGAGATTAATTTGATGGAGCTAGCGTGTGATGGAGCCTAGCGTAATTGACTCTCAGAGCGGAGCGCTCGATTACGCAGGAAAGGTTTGTCCGAGGAGCATGAAAAACCTGAGATTGAATCTCAGGTGTCAGAGAATTCCGAGGCTGCTATACTCAGGTCTATGAAATAGATGGTGTGCGCTCCGTTCGATACCGACCCAGGTTTGGACGGTTGGCACTGAGCAGATGGATACCCATGCGCGGCAGACCAACGGCAGACTCCGAGTCGGATGGAGCAGAACCTGTAGTGAAATAGGGTTCAAGATCGATACCTCGCGAGCTGCGCGGGGATGGGTTAATGAACTTGTGAATGAAGAACGGAAGGTCCAGTCAAAGTCCCGTGGCAGAAGGAAGACTTAAGGAAGATTCAAAAACACCTGGCACGTGTTCAAACGCGCCAAGCCCAACAACCAACCACAGACAAATATCAATCACGATATTTCCGCAAGTCCTCCAACGTAGCAGTGTGGGGAAAAGCGAAGATTGTATGGCCGGACTGGGAGATTGGAAAGTCCTGTTGGTTGATGGAGGTTTTTTTGTTCCACAATGAGTGATGCCTGAGCAATTTCTTGCGACGAGCCTAGGATATCGATAGATCACATAAAAAACACCTGGAGCACGAGAAGAGGCACTGATAGTCAGCAGGCATTGAATTTTCCTGCAAATTTGATCGCTTTGCATCGGTTGCTCGACGCTCGGGCTCGGTTCAACTTATTTCTCTGTCAGATCGTACCCAAGCTGAAACTCACCTATTGCATTTCTGTCAGCCTCTCGTTTTACGCACATCCAGGTCTCCTTTCCCCGGGCCATACTCCTTAAAATAAATCTCGCAGTTTCCCCTACTTAACTCCTCAACAATTTTCAGGCTGAATGAGAATGCTGAGGGTCCAATTGTGATCCTTGATTTGGGTTAAGAACCACGCTGTTATAATTTACCCATAATGCCAATTATCAATGCAACGACCGCAATTGGTACCCGAGATCTTCGGAATCGTGTGGAACCGGAATGAAAAGAGCACCCATTGCGAAATCCAATTGACATTTCGCTCACCGGTGTTTGCCATAATTGCACACATACAACACAAGCTTGGCGTAGCTCCCTCAAATCGAATATGTACCATGTGTTTTGCATAGAAAAAAGCTTAGCGGTGTGGCGAGCTGCGATACTTATGCTGTTCCGCCCGTGTTCGCCCCATTAGGTCCGCTCTCCATTCTCCGGCTGTGAGCTGCGCTGAGCGCTGGATGGTCGATGAGACATCCCAGACGAAGTCGAGACGAGGCAGTTGTGGGCGCAAGGCATCGGGTAATTCTTCTGGAAACTGGGGTTTCAATTTGATTCGTTTGGTGTACTTAGTCTCGTACACAGACCCTCAATTTGGGAGCCCTGTCATGAGACTACCTTCGGCGTCTTGGCGCGTACTATCGAAGGGGTATCTTTGCAAATTGTGGTACCTTTGCAAAATTATGATCTAACGGTCTCAATTTTGCGTCAATTGTGCTATATAAAAAAAGTAGAAAGCAAACACATAATCTTTTGACTGTTCCAAATATTTCTACAGGCGAACAGCAGCATTTGAGGCCACAGGAAAATCGAGAGTCGGCTGTTGGATAAAGTCCATCAAAAATGATGGCAGGCCATCAATTTTGCAAAGGTACAGGCGGGGGCTTCCTGGCATCCTCCACATCGCACGCCTCACTCTGAAAATATTTAAGCATGGGATTCATATATATGACTTCGTTTACGCCAAATATTGGAGAAATCCGAGCTGAAAGACTTCCACACTCGGCCCATCAAAAAACTTTTGCAAAGATACCCACGATAATGCACGATGCGCCGTGATCTAGCGTGATCTACGTTTGTCGATTGCCGTTTGACATCCTGTTGTAAATTGTTGTCTTGCCAATCCGTTCAGCACAGATGTAGGGCTGGCCCGGCTGGGTTGGCAATATTTTGGGGTAGTACAGTTCCAGGCTATTCGTGGCTCTCAGATTTCTTCCAGCCTAGTGAGCAACCCGGGAGAAGCGGAGACAAGCACTGAAATTGTATTGTCTGTTATCGCGTTACTTCCACGCGGTCGTACCTGCCAAGAGAGATATCGTTGTGGGTCCTCAGAAGCCTGACGTTCATGGACTCTGTTCAATTTCAGTCGCAAAATACTTACAGACGTCTGTTCATGAAATCTCAACCTTAGAGTCCCTGTGCAGTATTCTGAGAAGGAATTGGACTCCAGGAAGCTCCAAATGGTGCTTCTTGGGCGCCAAGGAGGCTCCCAATTGATGTTACATGTGAACCATTTACCTAATGGGGCTCCTACACCCGGGGCTGACCCGAGTCGCCATGTGGGTTTTAGTCGCAACCGAGTTTGCTACTTAAACCTTGGGGACGGCAATACTGTTTCCTGGTCAGGCTCACTCACCACCCTCCCTACAATGGCTGAGAAGCAGGATCCAGTGGTCTCTGAAAAAGCAGTAGCAGACAGCGGCTCCTTCGTCGACGACCACAAGCACCGTTCCACCTCCGATGCCGACAGCGTGCTCGCGAACTCGGAGGGTGTGACGGAGCATGAGCTTGCGACGCTCAGACATGTACGGGACAAGATGCCGTGCGTTTCGATTCTTAGTTCACAAAAATAATATTTGTCTCATTTGATATTCCGTGCAGTTGGCAGGCGTTCTCCATCGCGGCAGTCGAATTCGCGGAGCGTTGGACATACTACGGCACCACGGTATGCCATCTTGTCCATTTCTCAACCTGGGCCCGTTAAAAATAATTCGATAGAACATCTACAACAATTATATTCGTGCTCCTCTCCCGCCTGGCTCCCGCGATGGCTCTGTCTTGCCGCAAAATCGGTTAATCGGTGTTGCCGGTGCTCTTGGCCTGGGCCAAGAGAAGTCGTTTGCTGTCCGGACTGTACGCATACGGCATCTTGTTCCTTGTCATAATGTTCAATCCGCAATTCCAGTTCAACACATTCTTCGTGTACGTGACACCGTTCCTCGGTGCTATTCTCGCGGACACGAAATGGGGACGCTACAAGACCATCTGCATCTTCACCGTTGTTATTTTGTGGGTTTCACTCGGTCCAATTGACTTGGTTTGCTTACTGATGAATACAGCCTCGGCCACATTATACTCGTCGGCTCGGCCACGCCTTCCTCCCTCGAGCACCCGCAAGCGGCTCTGGGCCTCCTCGTCCTCGCAATCTTTGTCATGGCCGTCGGCGCTGGGTGGGTATCATCAATTGCCTTTTTATCCAACTCTAACTCAATCTTTCTTCACCAGTTCCATCAAGTCGAATGTCTCGCCAATGATTGCTGAGCAGTATCAGGGGAAGCTGCGGAAGGGTGCGCCTTGTTTTGTCTCTTGTTGTAGTTTAGTATTAATCCCTTTACCGCCAGAAACCTTGCCTTCGGGCGAAACAGTCATTGTGTCGCCGAGCATCACCGTGCAGAGTATTTACCTTTGTACGCGTCCGCCCACATTATTATCCGTATTTCTTATTTCCCCGCCTCGCAGACTTCTACATGGCCATCAACTTCGGCTCCACTGGCGCCATCAGCGCCTCTTTCTTGGCGCGCGACAACGGCTACTGGGTCGCGTACCTCGTTCCGACGTGCATCTTCGCCACGGTGCCCATCGTCCTGTACTTCGGCCGCAACTCCTACGTCAAGACGCCCCCGCGTGGTTCGATTGTCCTCGAGACATTTCGCGTCATCGGCCTCTGCCTGTCCGCGCGCGCAACGTTCAACCCCGTCGCGTTAATCCGTGATCTCAGGAGACCCGGCTTCTGGGATCCCGCGAAGCCGAGTGCGTCTCCGTCTTAAATATATATATATATATATATACATATTGACATTGCAGCTGATGTATAGGCTATTATCACGGCAGTGAGCTCCCCGCAAAGATCACATGGGACGACGAGTTCGTCGGTGAGGTCCACCGCACCCTGTCGGCGTGCAAGGTGTTCCTGTTTTTCCCCATCTTCTGGCTCTGTACGTTTTATCTTTATTTTATTTCTCGTTCAGCGCATGTCCACTCATGCGCCGAACAGGCTATTCGCAGATTGATGGCAATCTTGGCACCGTTGCCGCGGGCATGACCCTCCAAGGTGGGAGAGCTGTCATCTTTCTGAAGCAGAAGCTGATAATTCGTTCTCGCAGGCACACCGAACGATCTCATCCAGAACCTGAACCCCATCTCGATTATCATTATGATCCCCATCTTCGAGCGAGGCATCTATCCTCTTCTGCGCCGCCGCGGCATCAACTTCTCCCCAATCAAGCGCATCACCGCCGGGTTCTTCGTCGCTGGGCTCGGTGCGCATTTATTTATTTATTTGTAACTTAAGCTTAAAGCGTACCCAGCGATGGTGTACGCCTCGGTCCTGCAACACTTCCTCTACAAAACCTCGCCGTGCGATAACGACCAGCCCTCAGCGTGCACGGACGCGGACGGCAACCCTGCCGCATCGCCGATCAACGTCTGGGTCGTCTCGGGACCGTACATCCTCGTCGGCATGGCCGAGATCTTTGCGAATATCACCAGTCTGTACGTCCTTCCTTGGTCTATTGCGGGGTTCGTGAGTGGAGAGTGCTGACCGCCCGGCCCACCTACAGCGAATACGCTTACACCAAGGCGCCTGTGCGCATGAAGTCCGTCGTGATGGCATTCTCGCAGCTGCAGACCGCGCTTGCCAGCGCGCTCAACTTTGCGCTCGTCGACGTCAACGTCGAGGACAAGTTCCAGTGGCTCTTCGCGAGCTTCGGGATCACCGCAACGTTGTTTGCGGGGCTGTTCTACTGGACGTGAGTTGTCCCTCTCCTCCTCCGACTGCTGAGTGTTGTGGATACTGACGATGGTTTGTGATATGTAGGTTCCGCGACCTCGACCGAGCGGAGATCCAGCTGAATCTGATTGGGACAGGTGAGCGCGCGGGCTTTGCGGGCGAGCGTGAGGAGGGTCATTCGGAAGAGAAGAATTAGATACGTTTTTAATGAGCCGATACACATGCCAATATTTTTCATCTTCTTTTGTGAGCTGCATCGAACGCGGGCGGCGCATCACTAGCGCGGTGCGCGCAGTGAACGCGACAACGTCCAGCGCTCTCCCATTTCAAACCCAGGTCAATGCTTACCAATCCCGAAGCTTGCGGGATATCTAATTGCTAGCTAAGCCAACCGTCCGCTGACATATTACTTCAATTTAATCCACACCACTGAACCAGCACCCGGATAGGCCGCAAGCTTCGGGGATTTCAGTCCGCAACATCCCCGAAGCTTGCGCCTATTCCGAATGCTAGCTCAGCAAAATGCTCGCTGACTTCAGTTGAATTAAATTTACTGCGCATATATACCGTCGAGCATTCCAATCCAGACCACAGTCTCGAACCCAGGATGACCATCAGCCAAGATTCCTCCGCACCTCTGGTAGCCGTAGTTGGTGCCACCGGAAATCAAGGTGGCAGCGTCGTGAATGGCCTGGAGGAATCCGACAAGCCCTACCGCGTCCGCGCATTCACACGGGACGCTTCCAAGCCTGCTGCTCAAGCTCTTGCGAAGCGGGGCGTCGAGGTCGTAGTTGCTTCGCTCGTGCTTGAGAACAAGGAGGAGGTATACAAAGCGTTCTCTGGAGCGGATTCCGCCTTCGTAGGTTTATTTCGTTGTCCACACCGAGTCTCTGCCCTCATGATGAAATTTAGCTCGTTACCAACTACTGGGACCACGGAGACAAGGAGAGGGTTGGTCGCATTTGCTTTCGACGTCAGTCTTGCTGATTCGAACTGAGTAACGATTCCAGGAAACCAATGAGGGAAAGCTCCTTATTGACGCCGCGAAATCCGGTGGGGTGTCCTGCATCATCTGGTCCGGTCTTCCGTCCTACACCAAGCTCAGTGGAGGGAAGCTCGTGCACGCTTACCACTTTGATTCAAAGGCTCTCGTCACCGAGCATGGTCGCCAGTCCGGTGTCCCCTTCGTCGACCTTCAAGCCGGATTCTACGATACACTCTTCTTCCTACTGCCATTCCTGCTTCAAAAACAACAAGATGGCAGGTTTGCGATACCGATGCCGGTGACATCGACGCTGAAGATGCCAATGCTCGACGTCGCGCGGGACTATGGCCTATGGGCGCGTTATCTGCTTGAACTCCCGACCTTCCCGGACGGCTCGAGCATCGTCGCGCACGGCGACTATCTTAGCGTCCAAGATTTAACCCAGCAGCTTGCTAAGGGTGCGGAGTATATGAATTCGATCCTAGCCTTGGTACTTACGGGCATAAAATAGCGACCGGGAAGGAAATTGTGTTCAACGAGATATCCATGGAGCAGTTCAAGCAGAACCTCCAGGCTGCGGAAATCCCCCCGAATGTAGAGGAAATTTTTGTCGATGTATGGCTGGGGCTGGCAGATTTCGGATGTAGGCATGAATCCAACTCACAAATATATTCTAACATTTCGTAGGGCCTATCACCACCACGACGGAAGTTCTTCCCAGACCCACACGTACATGGGCTGAATTTGCGAAGATTACGGACTGGAGCAAGGCGCTTGTGTAGTTTCACTTCATTCTTGGATATGTTTTTATTTCTTCGTCTTAGTTCTGACTCGGACAATTGCAAGTGTGAAATCCCTCATCTCCAGTACGCGTCCAATAGGGGTGAAATGTTACGTAATGCGACGCACGTGCAATGTGACGCGACGCGACACGCGTGATGGCTTTGCTTCAAGCTTGAGCGCTCCCACATCACCGCTCTGTATCATACGATAATTGGACATCGACTCCGTATCTTGTTGATTCATGTTCGTGGTTCTCATTCCAAACTCAGGGAATTACTGAATCCAGACCCTTGCGGACTGGCTGATAAACCAGTTGTCAGTCATTGCTAAGCAAACTATACACCGACGGAGACTCGGAAGCCGTAACTCTGAGTCGCTGACACACTTCGGATATATATTCTTCGACATTCCAGTCCAGTCCCACCGCCTATACACGCTGAACCTTGCCCGGAATGACCATCAGTCAAGATCCCTCTGCGCCCCTTGTAGCTGTCGTTGGCGCCACCGGAAATCAAGGTGGCAGCGTTGTCAATGGGTTGGAGGAATCCGACAAACCATACCGCGTCCGTGCGTTTACACGAGATGCGACGAAGCCTGCGGCCCAAGATCTCGCGAAACGGGGCGTTGAGATCGCAGTTGTCTCGCTCGTGGTCGAGAACAAGGAGGAGGTATACAAAGCCTTCGCCAGAGCGGATGTTGCCTTCGTACGAACTGATTTCGTTTTCTATAAAACTGTTCTCACCATAGAATCTAGCTGGTCACTAATTACTGGGAACACGGAGACAAGGAGAGGGTCGGTGGCATTCGCGATGCTTATCGGTCGTCCTGATTCTGACTATCTAGATTGCAGGAAATCAACGAGGGGAAGCTCCTCATAGACGCTGCAAAATCCGGCGGTGTCTCTCGCATCCTCTGGTCCGGTCTTCCGTACTACAACAAGATCAGCGGCGGCAAGCTCGTGCATGCTTACCACTTCGATTCAAAAGGCATCGTCACAGAGTATGCTCGCCAGTCTGGTGTTCCCTTCGTTGAGCTTCAGGCCGGACTCTACGGCTCGCTCTTCAACGTCGTGCCAGTTCTGCTGGCAAAACAGAATGATGGGCGGTTTGCCATGCCGTGGCCGGTGAAACCCACGCTGAAGATACCGTACATCGACATCTCGCGTGACTATGGCCTATGGGCGCGTTATCTGCTTGAACTACCGACCTTCCCGGACGGCTCGAGTATCGTCACTCACAGCGAGTACATTACTATTCAAGATATGGCGCAGCAGCTTGCTAAAGGTGCGAAACTTATGGTAATGTCTTGTCACCGACCCACATACAATAGCGACCGGCAAGGAGGTGGTTTTCAAACAAATATCTGCTGACCAGTTCAGAAAGAATCTCGAGGCCGCGGGATCCCCCCCGGACGTCCAAGCAGCTTTCGTAGATGTATGGCAAGGACTTGCGGATTACGGGTGTAAGCTACTCGCAAAGCTGTTGGATGAACGCGATTGACAAATACTCCTGGTTTTGTAGGGCCTATCACCTCCACGACAGCAGTGCTTCGTAGACCTACCACTACGTGGGCGGAATTTGCTGAGAAGACGGATTGGAGCAAGACCTTTGTATAATTATAAATTATTGTTGTTTCTGTCTAGATATCGACTGGGTTGTTGTACAATTGCAGGTAACGAATGTGGGATGTAGAGTCCATTCTCTAATCGATGTCCGTGCTCCTCAAATGCGAGGTACAACATCTATGATACATCCTGAAAAGCGTCCTTCAAGTCCATTCATATCACAGCATTACAAGGTAGTTTGAAGGCACGACTGCAGAGAAAGGAATCAGCGACAGAGAACAGAAATCGTTCTTGTTTGAAGACTCACTGCCTGCCGTCCCATCAGCCTTTTTGGCCTGCCACCATTTACCCGCTTGGTCCTCAATCTCGAGCACCTCACCCTTCTGGAACGACAGCTCGGTCGGGTCGTCCGGCGAGCCCTTATCTGGATTCGCGAATAAATTAAACATTTTCATGGAGGGAGGAATATTCACATGAGTGCAATGCGCGTGCGCGTAAAATGGTCTCCTCCTCTGTGTCATCATCCCTCTCCTCCGACTCTGCAGGCTCTGGCAAGAGGGGAAGCGGGACCAGTGGAAGAGATGACTGAGTGGCCACCACCCCAGGTAGCATAGCGGACCTCGATATATCGGGTCCATCGGACCTTTTAGTGGCCCCAGTCTGCGACCTCGCGAGGGGTATCGCGGGCGGGGGCACACTCGGCTCTGGCAACGGGGGAAGCGGGACCGCCGGTGGAGGCGGCGACACGATAATTATCCCGGGTAACATGGCGCCAGCCTGGGACGCCCTCGACCTCGGTCCGTCGGTTATTTCAGTGCCTGCAGTCTTCGACTTCGAGGGTGTCAGGGGTGGAGGCACGCTGGGCACGCCGGGCAGTCCGCGAATCGGTACTGGGGGGACGACTTCCACCTGTGGGACTGGCATGCGACGCGGTTCCACCTGCGGCTCGGACGCCGTAGTGAAGCTGACCATGCTCTTTTGGCTAGCGCTCGAAAGGGCCGTTCCACTCCGCTTCAGAGTCGCCGTGCTCGGCGGGCGTTTGAGGCTGCCGATGACGCTGCGGGCGAGGCTCTCTCGCTTTAGCTCATGCATGCCCATTTCGGGTGAGCCTACGCCGCCGCCGAGTGCGTAGTTCGGTTTGCTGGCGGTCGTAGACGCAGAAACAGGCCTACTGCGCTTCCGACGAGTTGGCGGTGCGAGCCCGCCCGTACCAAGGCGATTAATAAGATGAAGGGCTAGAGAGTCGGCCTCGGAGGTGAAGTAAAGCACCCAAAGAATGTCGATGATCGCAAGGACCATGTAGCCTGCGCCCATGGGCCGGAGTGCAGTCTCTGAGGAGAAGACGCCGAGATCCGTACCACGTACTGCGTACAAAGTAGCCATTCCACTGAAGACAGCGATCTGAAGGCGTGCCATTTGGACGGAGTCCGTAGCAACCACAAATATGACCCCCACATTCAGTGCGGCCTGGAGCAGGATGGCAAACCATAGTGTACCGACGACGCGATGTCCAACTGCGAATGATTGAGTCTACGAAGAGTAGCAAAGACATGAAAAGGACGGACACTGGGCTGTGGCAATGGCCTGGAAGATAAATGCCAGGAGCCAGCCAAGCTGATACAAAAATCAATTCTCAGTTCTTGATGTGAACGCTGATGCTGAAGGACTTACTGCTGCCACAGTGGTGGTGGCGAGAAAGAAGTAGTGCGTTCTAAAGGGAGAAAAATCCAGGCGCGAAGACATGGGGGCGAAGAAATGGAGAGCCAGCCACAGCGTGGATCTCTTGAGGCAAATGGAAGATTGTTGCCGTCACGACGTTGGGACACATAATGCAGGGTATAGAATGCAGTCCGTGATACAATCCCGCTGGTCGTCAGCTGAAAGGATTGTGCAGCGATAGATTGTGGGAAAGGGTAACGAACAGAGTTATGACGGTTGTTGGCAGTGATGATTCTGGATTCGATAGTGCGGATCTTCCACTCGGCTTGATAGCTGGATGAATACAGCGCCGTCCACAATACACACTCGTGGAGGGTAGTGAGATTTCTTTCTGCGATTCGCACATGCCCACCAGCACGATATGCAAGCTTCATCATCCCAATCTGGCACGCCTTGGAAACGGGGTGAAATACGAGCATCTATAATGGAAGGGTGGCACCTATCAATGTCGGTACAAGCACAGGATTTTCGAAGGTCTACGACGTTTTCTGGCAGATCGAAACTATGCTCAGCGTTCGCCGTCAATATCGCTAGAGTAACTCATACCGAGCGCCATTCATGAGTGGAAATAGTACGGCGGGCAAAGAAGGAGATGACTAGAATATTTATTGCGAACAAATTGCGAAGATACGATCAATATTTGCGGATCATTCGGGTAGCGACGCAGCCACCCGGTTTTTCACGAAACTCAAGTTGAGCCCAGAATTCAACAACAATGCCCCGACTATACCCAAACCTCCTTCTGTCCGGGGTCAAAATGAGGCAGAATGCCTGAGAATCTTTTCCGGGCTGCTCTTATCCGCAAATAACCGAGCCCATCGCCGCCGCGCTGCACCAAGCCACAGAGGGAGGGACGGCCTTGTGAGCCAAATAAATTTAACTGACCCTTGCGCTTTGCTGGCGCTCGCTCCGGAAAAAAGTTCGAAAAAGGAATCCTACAGATAAGTCTGATCAGATATTTAGGTGGAATGAAGGAAGTGGGGTTTAAGCGGTAGAACGGTCCATGCGGCGCTTGAGCACCTCGGACTTCTTATCGAATTACATGAGCCAGTCACCTCACCCTCTTTATAAAAGTATGCTATTCTATCTTTCCGAAGCTTTTTGAGCTCCGCTCAGAATGTTCACTCTCCTGAAATGTTCCACCTACCAATGAGCTTTGATGTCCGCTCCCGGCTTTGTGCCGACTCTGTGCCGACCTGGCGTCATCGACTTCAAATAACCTCACAGCTTCTCCACTTCCCGAGACGCTCGTGGGCGACGTCGTTGGCAGTTGACCTACTTCAAAACGAGGTGCTGGGGCGCGAAGCGCCCAGCGTGCTCGTGTCAACTTTACCCGAGCCGCTTTCGCCGTCCCGTGGATAAGGGAGGTCGCGCTTCTGGTCCCGGGATACCGTGCCACCGGTCGAGCGACTTCGACACAAGCCAGCTCATCGATGTCAAAGAGGCATATGCTTTTGTCCCCGTAGAGCTCAATGGCTTCAGAGGTCCTTGCCCTGGACTTAACGCACTTGCAAACCACAATTACATCCCGCACAACGGCATCGTGTCCGTTCTGAAGGCGATTCTTGTCTCTTTCGAAGGTGGGTCAATTCCCATGCCCAATCCAACATTATCAATATTCGATATCTTCCGCTTGGGACCCGATATTGGGGCGATAGCAGGCATCCTGGCGCTGTACGGCGCGAATTTGCCGGACATCCCATTTTTCGAGTTCTCGGTTGGCGAGCCGCCCGGAGGGATCAGGGGATTACTCGGACTTCCTATTTTAGGTTTGCAAAAGTGGTGTAGTGGGCAGGACGAGTTGCTTACCAGTGCATCCGATTCTGAAGGCGGCCCCTCGGGGCTTTCAGCTACGCATAACCAGTTCGAAAGCGATTCATCCGCGACCCGATGTGATTTGTACCAGCGGGACGCCGAGTGGTACGTGGTTCAAGTGGGCCCGGGACCATTTTCCGCTCATGCAGATGTACTATGTAGTCACGGAGATAATTACAGTGTTCAGCCACCGCTGATTCAGGCGCTCTTCGATCTCATCGAGCAGAAACAAAATACAATTTCCGATCTGGAGATTATTTTCGAACATAGATTGAACACGCTCCGGCATTCCAAAGAATGCAACCCCTACTTCTTCTACGGGCCGATTGAGATGGTGAGGAACTCCCAACGAACACTACCAAGCCAATTTAGTTCCTCCCAGATGATCTCATGTGTTACGCACAACCTCATCTTTGGGCTACTGGCAAACCATTCGGCGGCGAATCCCGACGGCTTCCTCTCTGTCGATGGACTCTCGTCGTTGTATGGCGTTACTTGCGACGACGACGGAAAACTGCGTTACACGCGCAATGAGAGAATCCCGGAGAGCTGGTACCGGCGCAGCAGCCCCTACTTCGGAACCACGAATGGGATTGCGGACCTACTCCGGATGTGATTGAAATACCCCGAGAATCCCATCATTGGGGGCAACACGGGCACCGTCGAGAGTTTCGTTCCTATCGACATCGAAGATCTCACCTATAAGGTCTATAATTTGGAAAACCTGTTGAAGGGGAGCAATACAGCGTGTTTTGCATTTCAGTTTGTGCAGTTGGCGATTCCGGACGTGCTGAATAACGTGGAGGAGTTGGCAGCGGGTATACTGGCCGAGGTGGCTGAGGCTGTAGGGCAGGAGACCCTCGCCCTAGCATGCCCCCAGCTCGAGGCGATGAAGCTGGAGTCGTTGAAGATATATCCCGGGTATATGAGAACGGCGAATCGCTCAACATGATGGACTGTTCGTGCGGGAGTTATAAATGGTTTAGAAACAATGAATGGGTCGATCCTCCCTGCCCAGCGAACGGCTTGATTGAAAAAGCAGCCAGAAGTACAATTTGCGCTTCCATAATCGCGATCATATTGAGATTGTAATACATTCCCCGAAACAACCACGAACCCCCTCACAGACATTGAGAATACTGTGGAGAGTGAGTTTCTCATCCGATCAGGAACGAAGCCACTCACGAATGCGTTGAGTACTTGGCAGGTGAATGGCGAGGCACAGACCGTAGCTGAGCAAAAATGAGCAAATAATGGAGAGAGCGCAACAGAAACTCAGCACCTCCGGTCCAACCCTGGCCACCGCACTGGTCTATACGTAAGAGTAAGTCATGATGAATGCCTGCCAAGACACGATAGCACTAACCCCAGTGCTGGGACACGCCGGTCGGTGTGCTGGTGGGTGTGCTCACAGTGGTCGTCGGTGGGGCGGTCGAGGTCGAGATCGGCGTTGAAGTTGTGCTGGTCGGCGGGGCAGTGCTGCCGCCGGTGTTCAGGAGGCTCGCGATTGCATTGTAAGCGGCCCTGTGTGCTCAATGAGCGGCGAGGGATTATTCAAGAAGTAAAAGGTATACTTCGGTTGCCAGTTCGCGTCGAATAGCAGACAGTTGGTGCTCGCACGCCAGGAGTCGGGGTCGCGTACGCCCCAGACAGTGATGGAGACGCATGCAGGGACAGCGAGGCAGGCATTGACAACGGTGGTGTAGTCATTCGCGGCCGCGTTGGCGATGTCCAGCTCTGTGAGCAAGATTATTATGGGTTTGTTGTTTAGAACGAAACTACCACAAACCAGTAATCGCCACATCAACACCAGCACCGGCGAGGGCGACGAGTGCGGCCTGAACACCTCCAGCACCGCCAGCCTAGAGTAAGACAGTTATTCCTCAAAATGTGTTTCGCTCATGGAAAAGGACAACATACGTTGAGGTGGGCCTGTGTGCCGATACCATCGACGAGTTTGCCGTTGGCGTTAATGCTCTTCACCAGTTTGATGATACCCTGGACCTTGGCGTTGTTCGAGTCGAGGTTGTAGTCGTTAATGTAGAGCTACATTTCCATCAACTTCATAATCCTAAGCTGAATCGAAATCCAAATACTTTGACGGTGGGGTCAACTGCACGCGCAGCCTGGAAGGCGATGGTGAAAACGTTGTTTCCGAGCACTAGAGACATTTTAGTTCACATCAAACACGACGCCTTAATGTCGAATACCCTGAGTCCAGTGTGTGCTCTTGATTGTTCCGTCTTCGTTCTACAGAGAAATTGAGTTCAAAATCGCTGTGCGAGCTGAAACACTAACGATGTGCTCATTGACAACATCCACAGCGTAGAGCTTGCCCTTGTAGTGGGTCATGACCTGGGTGATGTGGTTCTACAAATTTCTTTCAACAACAAGTCGGCCTAAAAGAGATATGAATACTCACCTGGAGGACAGCAGTGAGGGTAGGTGCGTCGTTGATGGCCGTGACCCAGGCGGGTAGCTGCTGAGCCCAGACTATCATGGGTTAGGCAAAGATCGAAAGATCGATGTCTGGCTGCACGTACCAAAGGTGTGTCCGCGAATCTTCTTGCCGTTGGTTGTAGCCCACTGATATCTCGAGTGAGCAGCCGGGGTGGAGGAAGGATAAAGCAACCCACGTTGACGAGGAAGTCAGAACCAGCAAAGTTGAAGGAGCCGCGAGATGCCTCAATGGTGTCCCACTACAGAAATATAAGCATGTTGAGCATTGCAGAGCAGGTGTGAACATGCCTTCATGGAGTTCTCGGGGGTAACTCCTCCAAAGTCGGCGGCGCTGATGGCTGCATCCTGCGAGACACTGAATTTCCTGAGTCAGAATGCGATTCTACAGACTAATAAGACGTACGAAAGACGGCCCTGGTCAGCAGCAATGCCAAAGAACTGTTTGCCGTGATTTTTGAACAGTTTGTCGATGCTGGTGGCAGCCTGCCGCGTCTCGACGGTAGCGCCAGAGACGGCGAGCGTGAGCGCCAGGAGGACGGATGCGACCGAGAGTCTCATATTGTGTTGCGGCGATAACTACGCGAACTGTGACGACAATGAATAAGTATCGGGGAGGAGAGACCCTCTTTATACTGGACTGCAAAACCAATTTCCTGGCATATTAGTCCGAGGTTAATCACCCGATCGCCTGTGAGACGGAAAATTGTGAAGGGCATTTGTCAACCCAGGCAGCTGTCGCGTCGTTGAAGTGATCCAAGGGGGAAAAAGGTCGGAGGGGCATCGTCCGACGCATGGGATGGACGGAACGGAAACCCAAAGACGGCCAAAAGAAAGCCAAAGCACCGAGTTTATGATCAGAGGAAAGAAGTTTCGCGGTCAGGTGGTCGTGGCCAAGCAAGTTCTTTTAAAGACACCGTGATCCAGTGGCGCTGCCAAGCGATTCTATTTTCTCGAACCTGATTCCTGAAAAGACACCGTTGATCAAGTGAGGTCGCCAAGCCAGCTATGCAAACAAGCTCATGTACATGTAGTTTACAAACAGGAGGATTAAAACTGGGCTGACTGCGAGAGCGGCCCATGCATCACTGTCAAGGCAGAGTAAACCAGAACTTGCAGTACGAGAGCAAGTACGAAGAGTAAGCCTCCGTAGAATCCAAGCGCCAAACGCTTTAGACAGCGCTTGAGATGACGATGCGGGATATTCCCGGGTCGGCGATACTCATCCTAGATTTCGGCGGATAGACGGACGGTGTACAGAAGCAAAATTAGAAAATAAGCCCGAAGTGACAGCAAGTTCAAGTCGATGTTCATCGGAACATGAAGACATTGAGCAACGTGAAGCGGAAGCAAGACACACATTGTTGAAGAGCTATGCTAAAACTTGAGCATAAGTCTTGAGCCACGACGAGCTGACTCGGAGACTCCGAGAGACATTTCCAAGGATATGAAATCTCAAATTACTTCCTGGATTCCGGAAAGGGTCGGCAGAGAATGAGAGTAAGATCATGACGCTGGTTTCCCTGTGGACCGTCCGATAGTTTTTGACGCAGATATCGGTGCCGCTGTGATCTTCAAGTTGGTCATGGTGATTCGGAAGAAAGGGCAATTTGGCATTGTTTCGCAACGGTGGCATCAGATGATCATTCCATAAAGCTCCAAATGGAAGTAGTCCACAGGCTCCACCAAGACAACCATCTACGAGCGTCGTTGAATCGAGGGCGCGCCATGTCCACCAACCTACAACCGTACGATATCAAGTCCGGAACCTGTGAACCCAGCTATTCACACATTCATCCCCCAGCGCCGCTGCACCTCCACCTGCGCCCAGTCTGCCTCGTCCGCGCCATAGGCGCATCTCCCGCCATTCAGTCTACGGCATAGGTAAGTAGTGCGTGTATTTCATTTCGGACCTCTGATCTCTCCTCCCAGATGTCACCACCAAGCCGACGATCCGGCGCCTCGCGCGCAGGGGGGGCGTCAAGCGAATGAAGGGTTTAGTGTATGAAGAGACACGTGGATGCCTGTTTCCGTATCTTCAAGGTTTGCTGAGAGACACCATCCTACACACAACGCATGATTACCGGTACCGCACCTGACTCCTTCTGTATTATTCGGAACTGATGTCGTACTGCAGCACAACGATCAGTGCCAAAGATGTTGTCCATGCTCTTCGACGATCGGGGCGGAACCTCTACGGATTTGAGGCATAGTACCTGTCGGCTATATCACCACTGGAGTTGAATCCACCTGTATGTTGTACTTCTAACCAGTTCTCCATTCGCACCACGAGAACACAGGAATGATCCGAGTCTCTACTGCAGACCGACGCTCTGTGACCTCCTGCTCGCATAGGTCATTCTCTTCGGCAGCGGTCGCAGAGTGGCATCATAGGTTTGGGGATATGCTGCGCTGAGGCAGGACAAACCTTTCCGGCTGGTGATTGCATACTGCCAGATATTGAACTCGCCTTCTTGATATCAGAACTCCGACGTCTCGACATTGATGAGCGCGGAATGTGCGCACTCGTGAAAACCTTCACACCAAATAAAGCAAAATTTCAATGTCCATGGAAACTCAAATAGATTTCCGATGAATCTATTCGCATATCAGTGCCACTGAAATCGTGAAACTAAGGCACATAGATTCTCAAAGAGAAATAGTAAGAATCTGCATGAGCATCAGCTGTATTGAAACAAAGGACTCCAGTGGCATTGAAATGCTCTTTGAAAGTCATAAAATCAGCACGCATTTCAGCCGCGCTGAAATCTTGAGGGATTTTTGCCATTGGAGGAAGCCAGCCAATGGCAAAAATGGCTCAGAATTTCAGCGCTGCTGAAATGCGCACTGATTTTAGAAGATTCAAAGACCCTTTCAGTGCAATCAAAATGCTTTGTTTCTTTATAGCTGATTCTGGTATTGAATTTTCCGCTTTCTAGTTGAGTTTCCATGCAGCTTGTTTTCACAATCTCAGTAGGACTGATTTTCACATAGATTCTTAGGAAATCTATTTGAGTTTCCATGGGCATTGAAATTTTGCTTTATTTGGTGTGCTTGTGAAAACCCCGTTTTGGATCATTTTCACCAACTCGTGCTTGTTGCGAACACGACCATGGCTGTGGCTGAAACGCGCTTTGATGCGCTGTGCGTTGTCTTGACACGCATTGGTTTGCTGTGCGTTGTCATCGTGCCGACCAAACATGTGGTGTTTATTTACCGTTGTATTCTCCATTGTTCTTTAGGTATAAAAGGCTGGCCCTGTAGTATCTAGAGATAGAGAATTGATCCCCGCATTATACCCTTTTATATTTCTTTTGGGCCCAAGGCCGCACGTTAATTGGTTTGATTTGGACCCAAGGTCGCACGGTTGAATCGGAACGGAACGGAACGGATTGGGCCAAAGGCCGCGCGGAGATTTTGAATTGGATTGGTTTATTGGTTTGGGTAGGAAGACGAGTCGAGGTGGAGGAGAGTTGTGGTATTTTTTTGTTGGTTTTATCTTGGAGCACCAGAAGAGGAGATTTCGAAGGACGGAGTACTGGATTGCACAAGATCACATACGGTGATCCGAGCCCCGAACACACACGAGGCGACGGAGTGTTGTGGATATTTGGGTGATTTATTCATTCACTAGTCCGCGCATTTCCAGCCTTTCAACATCAAAGCCAGTTTTATCTCATACCGTTCGCGCCGCGCATCATGGGTCTGAAATGTAAACATCAGGAATGAAAACGAAGGGACGCAAGCAGCGACTCGCACGAACCCTGTAATCATATCAACCCCGCTGATCATTGCCGCGGCCGCCGCACGTAGTTCGTGAATGTTTTTGGGCCGTTGGCTGTATCCCCAGGGCGCTACTAGCTGCAGCTGCATAAATACCTCGGGCGGGAAAATGCTTGTAGCGTCCCGGCCTGAGTTTATCATCGAGAACTCGGGGGCTCTCAGATCACGGCTGGATTGGATTGGAGTCGAGGTGACGTACTATGAAATAATGCAGAAACCCCGAGCTGCTTGGGTCATCAAAATTGAGGATCCTAAAGAGCATTCAGAGATGATGAGTGAATTCCTGTTCAAAAACCTACTTCATTCCAGTTCGGTCTAATCTAAAAGCTTTACTCGCAGTGAGAACACAGTTTACGACCGGCGGGTAAATCTCATACCAAGGACGATGACTTGTGGCTCCCCGGTTCGCGTTTGAGCATATTCCGCTGCTTTCTCTGGCCTATCTGTCAGATAAAATGCACCTGGGTGGTTGTCTCGGTCTGAGGTAAGCTCTGCGGAAACCAGAAAACGGATTATGCATACCGTGATAACTGAATTGTCCTGGCGACAAGGTGTTTCTTTCCTGGGGCAACGAGACACCGTGCTCGAGAATGAGCCGCGCATTGGCCACAGTCGTTCCATGGTACAGCACTTGGTATCGGGGGTGCGTCCATGTAGGGCGTAAAAGGTAGACGCAGCGGTGCCACTGGGTACCCCAACTGTTTGCGAGGAGCCTCCATTCGCGGCACCCGTCACAGAAACAAGGAACTCCAGTTCGGTGCAACGGGTGAGCCAGGATGTCCATCGCAGGTTCAACTGAGGGGGAAGCCTGAACCAGAGAACATAGATGGCCCGTCGTTTTTATAATGAGACACGGGTCAAAGCTAGTGTGGCCACAACCTCTTGTCTTTGTGATCTCGTGAAAACACAACAATGATCGGAAAGTTCAACAACAAAGGCAACGACTTTGGCCCTTGTGCAAAATAAGGGTTACATTACTATTGTGTAGGTTGCTTTGGTATTGACCTCGCTTACCTTCAGGATGGCTGTTTATTGTACGCATGGGCCGGGCTCTGCTTTGATGGGGTAAAGGGTTCTGAAATACCTAGGCTCATTGCGACAGTTGTTTCGGCTATTTCAATTGAACATGATCGAGATGCCCGAAATAGGCTGGTTGACATTGTACCGAGTCCACACGCGGATGTATAAATATTTCACTTGGATGCTGTACAAATTCTCGCCACAGTCTAGATATTCAAGCCAACAATTTGCTCCAATCCGCGTCTTTGACGTAGTCGGCCCACTTGCGCGGGCTTCTCACAAGTCCCTGAGGGACTGCCGGGACTTTCCCTGAGAAAGGCCGTCGAGTTAGTGGATGATTACTGGGGTTTCTGGAGAATACTGACACCCGAACTCGTCCCATGCCAACAATGTATCCGACAGGTCAAGCACGATGTGCGGCGGGAGGCCCGCACTTTCGAGGCGTTGTTTGAACTCCTCCGCAGTGATTTGCCTCAATGAGATGCTCTTCCCGGTGCCTGTGTTTGCAAGACAGTTAAGTTCAATTTCGGTATAGACAGAAGAGAATACTACGTACCCTGCGACCACTGCAAAGCCAGATCCTTCACGTTGATAGTTTCGGCATAGGCAACAAACTCGCCTCCGTCGGGAAAGACCGGCAGCTCGAGGACATGGCGCACGAAAATTCCATAATCGGGAATGGCGTCGATAATTGGTATCACCGTCGTGGGGCTGACGGGCAACTGAAGTGCGAAGGACCCGTCGGCCAGCTTCACTGGCGCGAAGGGAAAGTTGATGAAATTGACTCCGTACGATCCGGCCTGGACGTCAACGAACGGAACGCCAGCCTGGCGGCCGTATTCCGTTACAACGGCCTTCCCGTCGAAGTGCCAGACGTGCGGGAATTTACCGGCGCTGATCTTGCTAATCGACGGTAGGCCCGACCACACGATACCTGAGGCACCGCCTGCTTTAGCAGCGTCGATGAGAAGTTTTCCCTCCGCTATTTCTCTATTGATGTCGACATGTTCCCAGAAATTTGTGACGAGCTACAATGCATTCAACCATCAGAACCTACTCTCCATGCGTAAAGTGGAACAATAAATGTACAAACGCGAAGTCCGCTCCCACGAACGCCTTGTACACTTCTTCCTCGTTCTCTACAACCAGGGATACCGCAAAAACTGCCACCCCAAGCTTAGAGAGCTCCAGCGCAGCCGGCTTCGTGGCATCACGGGTGAACCCGCGAACGCGATAGGACTTGTCCGATTCCGCCAGCGCTCGAACGACGCTGCCGCCTTGGGCGCCGGTGGCACCAACGACAGCAATGAGTGGCGCAGAGCTGTCTTGGGTGATAGTCATGGGTAAAGAGATTTAAGAATGTGGGTTTCGAATCGTTGAATGATTGGATAAGGACCTCATTTGCGGGAGAGCTTTATAGTGTTAGGTTTCCCGACGAGTCGGGACTCGTACGAATTCCCGAAAAGCATCGGAATAAAATAAGGGAAGAGCGGAAAAAACATGAAGGAAACGACAGACGGTTGGACGGAAAGGTCCAAAGTTTTCTGAAGATCACGGCTATTCGCTGTTGTGTTCCAGGAGCTTCCGGCCGCCTTGCAGCGTTGTTGAGGGTTGTTTACCTGTCCTTCAGACGGTCATGGGTAGTATTATTAGGGAGCCCCGAGTCGAATGTGCGTAGTTGGAAATATAATTCTCATTGTGTTTGACTTGGTTGCGATTGAGTCTTTGATGCCGATTATCCCCGAACTCAGGCTCGTCGGCCGAATGCAACGCCTGTACGGTCGCGCTCCGCCGCCGCTCCCCCCAGGCTATCTCTGGACTCTGGTGATGCCAACATTCACCTCAAATGTCTGCTTCAATTGTGGCTTCGTATCTCAAGCCACTCACTCCGACTTTCATCCGGATCTTCCACCCATTCTCAATCGCCTCCTGGAAAGCAACGAGCTTCCAACAGATTTGGAAACTTCACAGCTTGAGATGGCCATGGACGACAGAAGGACTTATATCTTGCAGCTGGACAGCACAATTGCCGCTCTCCAGGCAAGCCTCGATCAGCATCGGAGGATGCGCCACGTTGCAGCCGATGAAATTCGGCGCGGAGCTATTGTCTTGTCTGTGGTTCGCCGTATCCCCACAGACGTCCTCGCAGAGATATTCAACTGGACTGTCCCCGATGAAGCTCGCAAACACGCCACGCATCGCTGCCCGTGGGTACTAGGTCGCGTCTGCGGCCGCTGGCGCGCGGTGAGCCTTTCATCGCCGAAACTGTGGACCACCATCGATAGGAGGATTCCCCTGGGGATGATAAAAGCCCATTTAGACCGTTCAATCCCGTATCCATTGACCGTCGAGCTCGGCTTTTCCGATACAGGGTCCGTGGAGTTACTTATTGCATGCTCGGTGCGATGGGAAAGCGCTGACATTGCAATGCGCGCGTTCATGGGACCGGCGCTGATGTCGGTGCAGGGGAGACTGCCTGTGTTGCGCCGGCTGAAATACAACGACAACAATGGGTTCCGTTTGTTCGGGGCGTTCGCGAGCGCTCCTGCCCTGCGCGACGTCTCACTTTCCGGGAAAGCCTCGTTGATTCTTCCATGGGGGCAGATTGAACGACTCAATCTGAAGCTTTCAAATCCCGCTGGTCTCAATCAACTTCAGGAGACACATAATCTCGTCGAATTGAGCGTGACGGGTCGACCCGACGAGCAGCTTGCTTTGGCAAACCCGATGGAGCTGCCGCGCCTCCGAAAGCTTCTCATCAAGGACGGAGTGTTCCTCCAGTCTCTGAAGCTCCCTGCGCTGGAGGACGTGTACGTTTCCATGGACGTCTCCTCGGTTCCCTCCTTAATCCAGCGCTCGAGTTGCCAACTCAAAAGTTTCACCACCGATGTTCAATGTGTGTCAGCGGATATCATCCCCATTCTCGAACACGCGCCGGGTCTTCTGGAGCTGCGGGTCACCGCAATTCAGGACGTCCAATTTCTCCTCTTGCGCCTGACGATTCCCGGGTCCGAACTAGCTGCATATGCCCGCCCCCTGGTGCCGGTATTGCGCGCGCTCACAGTAAGCAACGTCAGCGACGCGTTGCAATGCACGCACCTGATTGCGATGATGGAGTCTCGGTGTGCGAGCGCTGTGTGTCCTGAACCGTCGGTCTGCGTGTTTGACTTTGTCAATTGGACGGGACTGAACTTACATGCGCTCGAGACACTCGCTGTGCTCCGCGAGAAGAGGTTTACCGTCGAGTGGTTGACCGGCCCGCGATCTATGGATCGCTATCGCAGTTGGCGTCCCACTTACCCTTGAGGTAACAAACCTCTGCCTATACCATTTGCGTTCTTCTATGTACCGCAACTTCTATATTTGACAGTAATCTATGCCAATCCCGATTCTCCATTCAAGCACTTACTATTGCCCACTGCGTAACGGGCCACCTTCGTGTTGAGTGCCAATTCTTGGAATTGGGAAGCATCTCCACATGACGAGGAAGTATCTACGGCACTTCGGGCATCCTAAGATTAATATCAGTCAAGTGTTTCGAATTTATCTGCTGATTTGATCATGTAGTGAATTTTCTTTTGCAGCGACGCCAAAAATGACAATTGATGGGGAAGCGGGCCGCTTGCTTTTTGACGTTGTTATCACGCGATGTGGGGCCTCCAGTGCATCGGATGTTGTAGCGAGGCCATTGAGGATATATTATACACATTTTTGTCATAGCTAGAGGCTTCGAGGGACGTACTAAAATTCCGATTTACGGGGGAGTCAAATGCCCGGAAACAGATCTCCTAAGTATTAAGGTGTCGCACGACGGAACAGGTCCACAATGGTTCAGATTTGGACACATATGGATCACTGATAAGTAGTCCAATATATCTGAGCCGACATATTGATCTTCTGGACACACCATCTCGCTGACAAAGTTCGAAGGATCCAGATATTGATTTTAGGTGATTTCGGCCGGTCCAGGACAGTGCATGGAGAATCATCTAGCAGGGAGAATTTTGGCTTATAGCACAAATCGAGGTTTGGTATGTATATTATGTCCATGCCAAACCCCGAAATGATACTGGCAATATGTCGTGCGGTATGGTAAGCGGTCGCACCGGGCCCTTCGACAGCAGTTTTTGTGGTGGTCTGGTGCACACAGTGTTGGAATCAATAGAGCAATCCAGTATTAGCAGTGAACCCGTTGCAAACGCGCGGGGAATTCATTTGACACTATGGGATAGTTATACAAAAATCGTCAGGAACTAATTAAGCTAAGTCTGGGTGAATTAAACCAAGGAAGCGAAAGCAACGTAGAACAAGGTAAATGAAAGGGGATAGGGTGTCGGAGATAGCGAGCGATGGACTCGGAATACCAACATACAAATTGTAATTATTGCAGCCCAGTGACAGGAGGCTTTCATGGCCCGAGCGAGGGGATCAGAACGAGCACAAAAACTCGGGGATTGGCGTAGAATCGCCGATGGCAAGTGACGACTAGGCGGTGGCTCAGGCTGACAAGGAAATGTCATTCCCATGTCCCAGAACGGTGATCATCATGCCATGTTGAACTTCTGATTTACAGATAAAATTCGTCCATGGCCCGCTTCCCAGTCGGAAATAGGATGGCTAGGTCCTCTATTGATCCAAAGCGCCTATTAGGGGTCTGCAGTCTGATAGATTTTGACTGTCACCGCAGACAGGTCCGACGTGGTGTTAACAAACTCCGCGTTGCGCGCAGCGAGGCTTGATTCGTCTCCTTATCTCTCCCTCCCGCACCCATATTTTCCTCTTCCGTTCGGAGTTCAATTTTCTGTTTCGCCTTGCAGACGGCTTACCATCGTATTTCTTCCTCCCAGCGTCTCTCATAAGTTCTGTATTTGGTGCGCACAGGGCTGATCTCTGTCAGTGGCGGCCAATACTTAACCCTACGGCTGGGAACTCTGCACCTGACAAGGTAGTGTCGAAATGCATCAGCCAATAGCATCCTAGGACTTTCTCCCAGATGTGGTCATGCCATCGACTATCTCTGAAAGAATGTCTCCTCTGAGCGGAAGATCCAACAATAATAGCACATCATTCCCTCGAATGTCGATGTGGATTCTCATATATATCATATCTCGCGGCACGAGACCCTGCGCCACGCCTCTTACCTCCCCGACCATGGGTACCTCAGGCGAGTACGACGAGAAACGCAGCGACGAAAAACATCTTGACGAAAAAGCCCCTGGGGCGATTGAGGTTTCGGTGGATGACGTCGATACTGGGGCAGCGGTGGCGGCCAGTGGGGACATGGAGCTTGATCCGCTGGAAGCCGTGCGACTAAGGTGCGGGGTCCCGCTTGCCGACGTGCCATTATGCGCCATAGTTGACTGAGAAATTGCCCACAGAAAGAAGATCGACCGCCATATCCTTCCCTTGATGTGTGGTACGTCCGGGTTATCATTTAGTTCTTTTTATCTTGCTGAGTTCACCTCCTCCAAGTGCTATACTGGTATGCCTGTGGTCGATGTTATGCATATACTGTCTTAACACGGGTGGATTAGGGTTCAGTACATGGGTACGATATTTTTTGTTCGACCAGGCCCCGCATAAACAATTTGTTAGATAAAACCACACTGGGGAGCTCTGCCATCCTCGGCATCAGGTACGCTTCGACATCCGAATGCTGTGCACTGTTTAGATTTTATAATCAGAGAAGCAACTCACCTTTCAACGAATCAGTACGACTTTTATTTGCCTTTTTGCCGTATTTTCTTGACAAATTCTTTCTCGCGCAGGTATAACTGGTACATCTATTGCCTGAATACTGGACACGAATCCATCTGACCGTGGATCAGGCTGAGCACTGTCTTCTACCTGAGCTACCTGGCCTTCGAATTCCCGCAGAACTTGGCCCTACAGCGCTTCCCGGTGGCAAAGTGGATGAGGTTTTTCATGTTCCAGCGTTTCGGTGTATGGGGTTAAATTTTTCTATCCCAACAGCATCAATATCTTTGTTTGGGCCATCGCACTGTCCACCCACGCGGCGTGCAAGAATTTCGCCGGACTCATGGTGGTTCGGATCATCCTGGGTATTTGTGAGGGGTACGACTTTTATTTATTTACTCTATCGATCGTCGGACTGAGTTCCTTCCGCAGCTCAATCACCGCAGGGTAATAACACCCTCCCAGGCTCTCCGACATCAATTTTTATTTATTGATATCTCCCCAGCTTTCTCGTTGTGACGTCGATGTTTTACACCCGGAAAGAACAAACCGTTCGGGTCGGGTACTGGTGTGCGTTCTATAACATCGATTTGCCCGTTTACCTATTCTTCTGGTTATGCAGTCCTTATGAACGGCTTCGGTACGTCCTATCCTTTGCGCGAGACTACTTTCGGTGCTGAAATACCCACGCAGCACAAATCATTGCAGGGTTCATCAGTTTCGGGACGCTGCACATCCACACGGACAAGTTCGAACCGTGGCAATGGCTCATGATCATCACGGGGATCATCACTTTCATTGTGTCCCTCTCATTTTGGTGCTGTCTCATCGCCGCCCGCTTTTTCTCCGCAGAGAGTTGATGGTTAATGCGGCATTAGGTTCTTCTTCCCTGATTCACCGACTACCGCGTGGTTCCTTACACCCCACGAACGTACCCTCGCCGTCATGCGTATCAAAGTAAACGCGCGGCGCATTGTATACCCATCGCCCGCGAAACTGATCAAATTTACGCAGGTGAATCAGACTGGGATCGAGAATAAACATTTCAAGAAAGAACAGTGCGCTTACCTTCCGTCTTTCTATCCACCGATGCTGAGATGCATTTCTGAAAGGATGATGGAAGCCCTGACCGATCCCAAGACGTGGCTCTTCGCGCTGTTCGCCGCTTTGACAAACATCCCGAACAGGTGAGAGACACACCTTCCACGAGAATTTCATTCCAACCTAATCCCATCCCCAGTCTCTCGTACGTATCAGTCCTCGACCACAATCTCATTTTAATCCCGTGCCGAGCACAGGAACCAAAAGCCGCTCATCGTCAACTCGTTTGGCTTCACGGTCCTCCAAACGACGCTCCTGACGTGCGTCGATGGCGTCGTCGAGATTCTCACCATTTCCACGGGCGTTAACGTCGCCGCGCGGACGGGAGAGCGCGCGTACACTGCGGTCGTCTGGAAGGTGCCCGAGGTTCTCGGTGCGATTCTGATTAACGCGCTGCCGTGGAGCAACAAAATTGGGCTGTTGTTCTCGTTGTGGGTCACAGGTACGCGTTTACAGCTTGACACGCCGGCTTCGAAAATATTACTTACTTACCGCGCGGCAGGGGTGGGTACCACTGGATTTGGTATGCAACGTGCTATTATTGCTATATCCGCTTCTCATTATACTGCACAGTTATCACGCTCTCGTGGCTTGCCTCCGTCACGGCCGGCCACACTAAACGGGTCACCACGAACGCCATCATGCTCAGCGCCTATGTACGCCATTATATTTCACTTGTTCAATCCCCCTATTGAGCTGAATATTCAGTGTATCGGCAACGCCGTGGGGCCTTTCATGTGGAAGGCAAGTCTGAACCGTCTCCTTCGTCTCGCTTCAATTATACTTATACGATGCAGCAACAATATAAGCCCCGCAACCGCATACCCTGGATCATCATCGGCGTCTGCTACATTGTGTGCATGCTCCTCCTGCTCGTCATTCGGGCTGTCCTCGTCGCAGAGAACAAGCGCCGCGACGCGGCACCCAAGGTCCACGATCCGCATGATAACGTGTATGTGGAGCGCCTCTCGCCCGACGGTGTGTTGGAGAAGATTAAGGTGGACAAGGTGCGGCTGCAATCGAGGTTCAAAAGTTACAGTGGTGGTTCTGACTAGCACATTTCAGGAATTTCTGGATCTCACCGACAGGCAGAACCAGGATTTCAGATATGTGTTGTAACGTTGTGAGAGTTTAGCTCACCTACACCGACGGATCTTGTTTCATGAAATTATGTATATCTCTCTATTGCTTCCTCTGCAATTCCTCTGCGAGAGAAATCTACTGATTTTTTGACTTTGGGGCCACGATTGTACCACAATAAATCACGAGTCGCCAAATCGAGAACACCATCAGTGATGCGATTCTTTTTTTTTTTTTTTTTTTTTGATGCCGCATCAACGATGGCTATAGCTATGTTCGCCTAGCCAACAGGATCGGGGTAAAGATTAAAGACTCGGGTAGGTGATAGGAGCAGCGAACCTCTTTTTTTCTCTCTTGGATTTTCAGGCAAAATCGTGCAGATTCTATACACGTGAATCAACAGAGTTGAAGCTTGGTTGAATTCTTATGAACTCTGACCTAAGATCCAGATCTTCGCGATCGTGATACCTCGTCGTCCTCTCAGTTTCTATGTCCAGACCGGCAAATTCATGGCCGCATGGTTGGTGGTGATGAGCAACGACAGCCAGCATTGGCCGAGGACGCCAAGGTGAAGGCGAGGCTGCGCACAATCGGCTGCTGTCGCATTGGGCTCACTGCACGCAGTCTTCATCGTCAGCTGATGCGGAGGTTGTGTTGAATTATCCAAGGATTCCAATCGCGGTTGCAGTTCACGATGCCTTTGAACCGCAGAGGACTCCAACTGCATCTCTAAACCAGGTGTGACTATGACGCATATGTACGCGCAGTACGGAACAAAAGCGGGCCCGGGGACGTGATCGGAGTAGATCAGGATCCTCACCAGGATGACGTACTTAGCTGACACGTTGAAAGCGAAAATAGTGTCGGCAGTACCGGCGATCTGTTGTAAGTTGATGGTTGTAACTTGTCGGTAGATCCGTGGCGGTGTGCATGGTCGTGGAGCAAACGTTCATGATCATTTCTGGCCACCGCTACTTTCTGGACGATTCCTTCTAATGAACTTGCGGGTTTTCTGGCGAATTCTCTTCTCATATCGCATGATAACTCTGCTGGCGGCAACTTGCAAGTATCCTACTTGTGTCGCCGCAATTTGATCTTACTCCGTAACTGCCTGCAACAAACGGAAGATCTCCAATTCAGTGATCGTCCATTGAGACGGATCGAGATCCAGCTGTCTCTATATAAGGACTGGCGCTTCTGCCCTAATCTTCAGAGCATTTCCTTCGCCCTCCTCCACCATTTACACACCGGGTGTGTTTTTTTTTGTTTTTTTGACGTCTTCTTCATCCACCGCTTTTTGTCTCTCAACCAACCAATCCTTCTTTCAATAACAAAATGGTTTCCTCAATCATCCGTGTTGCCCTCTTCTTCAACTGTGCGTTTCCTCAGCTCTCTTCCAGATTAACAGCATTAATTCTGACCTGGCCGTCTCCCAATAGTGGCGCTGATGGCCAGTGCTGCGGCCGTCCCCCGCCCTGGTCGTGCCCTTGGTGCTCGCGCACCGGCCGGCACCCAATTCATCACTGGGGCCTGCGCATCCGACGACGACTGCGCGTCCGGATGTTGCTCCAAGGCGAACTCCAAGTGCGCGGCCCGCCTCGTCGCGCTCGAGGGTGCTGGCTGTGGAGGTGGAAGCGGGGCCGCAGCTCCTGCCTCTGCCGCCGCTGCGGCCACTGCTGTCCCCGTTGCTGCAGCCGCCGCCCCCGCTGGCACCCAATTCATCACCGGTGCATGCGGCTCCGACGCCGACTGTGCCTCGGGCTGCTGCGCCAAGGCGACCGCTCTCTGCGCCGCCCGCCTCGTTGCGCTCGAGGGTGCTGGCTGCGGTGGAGGTAGCGCTGCCGCCGCTGCCCCCCCGGCTGCGGCTGTTGCGCCCCCCGCCGCTGCTTCCTCCGCTGCTGAGGCCCCTGCTGCCGCCCCCGCTGCCGCCGCCCCCGCCGCGTCGCCCACCGGCACGCAGTTCATCACCGGTGCATGCGGCTCCGACGCCGACTGCGCCTCCGGCTGCTGCTCCAAGGCGTCCGCCCTCTGCGCCGCGCGCGCGGTCGCACTCGAGGGTGCCGGCTGCGGTGGTGGTAGCGCTGCTGCTGCTCCCGCTGCCGCTGCTGCTACTTCCCCTGCCGTTGCCGCCGCCGACGCGGCCCCTGCTGCCGCCGCCCCCGCCGCGTCGCCCACTGGCACGCAGTTCATCACCGGCGTCTGCAAGACCGATGCCGACTGTGCGTCTGGCTGCTGCGGAAAGGCCAACGGCCAGTGCGCTGCGCGCCTCGTCGCACTGGAGGGTGCCGGCTGCGGAGGCAAGTAAAGAAGAACGCTCACGACTTGTTATTATCGTTGGGAGAACGAGTACTACAAAAGGCCGTATGGTAATGATATATAATCTAGAAGCGTTGAAATTAATGGAGTCGAAACATCTCTCGAGCTGCCCGAGTGAAATTTGGTCGGCTTGAGAGCGTCCTGTGCCTTTCAGCGAGCGGGATGATATTTCAACAAATTCCGAGACGACAAAGACGTGTACAGGTCTATATATCAACGACGTACGAACTATAAATATATATAGTGTCCGTCAAGACTAGTACAGGTCAACCAAGAACAAGGTATCTATTGACCGTTGCATATGCTCACCATCATCTCTGTGTCCGTGCCCTAAAAAGAGCAGATGCAGGTCAATTCAGCCTGTCCGTAATTTACCCCGGGCCCGACAAATCTAAAAGTGTGGAATGTCTGAACTCCAATCAACATCCGAAAGAGCACCAGCAGGGATCCTCCGCAAAGTCGTGAAGGGCAGCACGATAAGCAGCAGGCGAGACACGACGTAAACGAGCATGGTGCCCATAAATGATACCTCGACGAGCTTCGATTTCGGGAAGCCCTGTGGGCCTCTCATTTGGACGATACCCATTAGGGCGGGGATGACGGTGATAACGAGCGAGGAAGATCGCCACAGCCATTTCTCCGCGACGGAGGGGAAGCTGGCGTTCCAGGCAGCGCAGTGGACGGCGCCGAAAACGATCGCCACAGTGACTTCGAGGTAGAAGGCGTGGTGGAAGGTGGCATCCATTGAAGGAGACCATAGCATGGGCACAGCACAGGAGGAGGCGCGATTATTGTCATTTACGGAACCGTAGATCGCCGTTGCGATTGAGGTTAATATCCTGAACGGCTTCCTCGCAGGCTCGTTACCCTCGCAATTGCCCATAGCCAAACTGGTTTTAGGGAAGGTCTGCCCGATGGGAATGGGGAATTGAACGGCAAGCGGCTTGTGGAACCATAGAATCCATATGACCACGTTGACTGCTGCAAAAGCCACGGTCGCGACCTCGAGCTCGGTGATGGGGAGGTGCTGCTGGAAGCGAGCTATGCACTGGAGGATGAACCAGCCGGACTGCAACAGCGCGACTAGCTTTGATAAGGCATCTCCCTTGCTTTTATCCATGATAATCTCACTATCGATGGCGCGTATATCCGCCAGAAATTGCCTGCCCAAAACGGGGTCCTCGAGCTGCGCCAAAATCGTAGTAATGGGGTACTGTCCGTCGGCGGAAACGAATCCCCCCATAGCGAAGAAGAAGTCATGCGTGCGAGACACGCCAAACTCTTCTCGACTCTGGATGAGAGCTCGACTTGCAATTTGAGAATGGTGGAACTCACTCTTGGAAAATGCTCTGGCGAAGAAATATTGGCGTACTGCGAAGAACACGATGAGCTCTGGGGCTATGATCACAAGAAGCATCATGCCCAGCCTCCGAAATACAAGGCCGAGCTGTGTCTGACCGGGTGCGGGCACATTAGGATGCACCGCCAACCAGGTGCACGCAAAAATGGTCCCTAGGCATCCCCAAACGATATCGAAGAATGTGCGGCAGTTTTCAGGAGCAGGACAGGATGGAGATGGTATGATGGTATTTAGCATGGAGTATTCGTATAGACAAGTTGTCGGGCCAGACCTGTGTGGGATGTAGGGGTAGTGCGGTCGACTCTAGGCGATGAATTCTCGAGGAGGTTTTTAAACCGGTTCCCAGACGGTAGTAGAGGTGCCATGAGATGTCAAGCGGCGATCTTTTGCTGCTGAATCGGGTGCTTCTGGAAGCCTCAGCATAACTTAAGGAACGCAAGAGGAACGGAGAAAGTTCAAAGAGATGACGGCAGGCTGAGGACCGGTGAGGATCACATCAGTCACCCCGGCCCGCATCAGGAAAACCGTAGCCGAGCCATAGTGTCCACAGTATTCCATAGAACCCATAGCAACTCATAGCACTCTCCAGTGCTATGATAGCACTGGAGAGTGCTATACGGTGGCGCGCCAATCACTATGGAACACTATGGAGCACTATGCCAGAAACGGCGCGCAACCACTATGGACCGCTTGCCGCTGGGAGCTTTTCCTCTCGGTTATTTTCCGTGAGTGCCTGGTATTTCCTATCGACGGCGTGGACCAGCATGATATTGACAAGCAATGAGTATTATTTAAAGTAATGTAAAGCAGATAATTTTGAAAACTTCTAAGCAAGACAAGAACAATGCCAAAGACGGGCCCAACCACCCACCGCGACGCACGCAAAATTAAGCCGGAACGACGGTGTTCAAAGGTCTTGGGAGACTGATGGTTGCGGTTGATCAAGAGCCTGTAAGTAATCCGGTCGGAAGTTCGCGAAGACGCAAGGTGGGGCGACGGATCGCTTAAAGCGACACGTGGCCACCATGTGGCAGCTTTGTTCTTTGTCTCCGACTTCCACCTCCCTTCCAGTCCCTTCCTCAACTTTACTTCTTCCCAGGTCCTTCCCTCGCTGTCGGGCTCCTTATTGTAGTGCGGCAGCCCACCACGCATACGCGCTCGAACGCCGGCCGAGTGGCTAGATCCATTGAAGCTCTGGTGTGTCTGCCCGTCTCCCTCAACCTTCCCTTCTGACGGCGGCGGCGGCCCATACATTCTTCAGGCTCTAGTCTTCGTGCTCCAATACTCGCAGGTGGCGTCCTCTCTGCCCGTCGACCACATCTACTCGCCACGCTCGATGTCGACCTGCACAATACAACGACATCCATGCGCAATCACAGAGCACAGTCATGGCCCACGTGCGGCCGATGTTATTATGTTTGTCTTGGTGCTGATTATCTATGGTCTGCCCATATAGCGTGATCGTCGAGACGGCGTGGGTGGGCAAGCTCGTGCATCCGGTGGGGATGTCTGGATCGGTGGTAACGGCGCTCGCGTGGTTGGTGTAAAACCGCGAAGCGACACTGCGGCAAGCAGTGTATTGTAGCTGAGGTCAGTTTCGCTGTTCCTCTGTTTTTTCCTCCCCACACCGGCACTAAACCATTCGCGAGTACAGCACAGGATCGTCCCGGACACTCAATGGGCCGCACCGAAGAGGCGCAGTACGTACGGTGAACCGGATGCTTGCATTCACGGAGCGCCATTGGGCTATGTTAGCGCGCCGAGCTCGGGATGCGGTTACTCGCACGCCGGATGGCTGTGGTCGATTGCAGTGCAGAGGGGGTGGAGCAAGGAGGATGAGGGTGGTTTGCGCGCGGTGATGTGCCCTATATGGACAGCCGGAGCTGCTACGGGATCTGGCGATGTATTTGGACGAGCAAAGGCAATGGTGGGCATGTAGGAGGTATTACATCTGTATGTTGGTAGAATTAATACTATTGGTTCTGTTTTTCTATTGTTATTGTGGATTGTGGAACGGACGGCAAGCCGGCAGAAAAGCGCTCGCACACAGGCCGGCTCTCCAGCAATAGCCTAGTATCGGCTAGTATCCCATAGTTGTGGCGCGGAGCTGTCAAGCATCCCACAGTGATGTCCTAGTGCTGCATATTGGGGATGTAGCTATGGCTACTAGAAACACTATGGATGCTATGCAGCACTGTCAAACACTGTCAAGTGTCGGCCGGTTTTCCTGATGCGGCCCTCCCTCCGAGTTCTGAACATTTCTTTTGCATAATCCGGATGCAGCCTTTACGTTGACCCAGCGGTAACGTTTCAAAGAGTTCAAGATAAGTGCCATGTTTCTCTCCGATACTCGACTAATCCTTCCATTCACTCTGCCGCCTCAATGCTCGCATTGTGCTCGCTGCGCAATCGCTGCGTGTACTGAAGTGAGGCTGTTATTTTTTCAGGCTTCTGCCAGGCTCCAGGATCATGGCGTAACTGCAGTTGGCAGCAATTTCCACACCTCGGAAGTACTACTTACCGTCATCTCGAAGTGATGATGAGACTTTTTTCGAGATAGAAAGCTGTGCGGGGTTCCATTCTTCCGAATATTCTTGCTCTTTGATAGGCCCACAGCGCACTGCTTCGGTCCGTTCTGAACGTGCAGGAATAAGGCTCGATACGTGTTTACAGCCCTCGAGAATGATGGCTCGTGCCCAGCTGTTAACATGTCTGACGGGTCGGAAACGATAGACAGGTAGTTACAGTGCAAAGCCGCATGGAGCTGCATGCGGCTTTTGTGCATTGAGCATTGTGCAGAGCCGCATGGATTTCTTAATTGTCCTCGGTTATTTTTTGTGCTCAATGTGGTCCAAAGCCTCTGTAAAACTGTAATGCAACCACCCGAAGTTAGCACCTCAGGGTGCACCGCCAAATTTACGTAAAGGGCCTTTAAGGTAGGTTATTTTGTAGTCAAATAACCCACCTTAGAGGCCCACGTCCGCCGCGCGGATGGGTAGTCAACTATGTGTAATAGCCCAATTTGGGAATATATTCTATTTTTATCCGTAGCTGCCAGCGCGCGCCCACGCTCCCCATACCCGGTCCCCCGCCCTCCCTCAACTTCCCGTATCCTGGTGTGCTCTCTCCCACCTCTGCTTCCACCTCACCTACACCCTCGCCTTCCTCCTAAACGCGCTGGACAATTCCAGCGGACGCATCCGCCCCCACTATGGGAACCTCTAAAAAGCTATCAAACGCGCGTTCGGCACGTGATCATGAGCGCTCCTCCGTTTCTGGAGCCGGGGCTCATTACACCAGCCCTCTGAAGCCGCGTGCCGCAAAAAACCAGCAGATTGCTCGTGGATTTGGGACTGCTGCCTGGCTGCAGGCTCTCCGCGCGCGTATGGCGAGCCGCAAGAACCCGACAGCAGTGCCGGAACCTTCCGAGCCAGACCTTGCCTCATCCAGCATGGCAAATCCCCAGGAAGATGTTGCAATGCCGGACTGGGTTGACGAACCTCCCGAAATACCCATTCCACCATTTCTTCCGCCCACTCTGGTTCCTCTACCTGGGTCTGGTGCGCAGAACAAGGCACGGCGACAGTGTGCCGCCTGGGATCTCCTCCTCCCGAAACTGGACCAGCCTTACTCGCACTACCAGCTTTCGAGTTATGCGCAGCTGCCACCGCCCATTCCTTCTATCATCCGTTTTGAATGCCTCAATTCATGTGTTACCTCCTCGGTTACCCAAATCCAATGCCTATACATTTCACGCAAGTAGTTTCATAATTTTTTAATTCTTTGTGACTTAATTATCTGTACAGACTTCATGGAAGTGCAGATAGAAACCTGTAGTTGCATGCCCGCCGGTGTATTACTAGTTCAACACGGTGTCTTCCCGATGTCCCCTACCCGGCCAAAGACCGGGGTCTCAATTGATCTCCTCGAAGTCTATCGTGCCCTTTTCGAGCGCTCGTGTGACGCCATCAACGCACTTTCATCTGCCCTCCACACCATCTATGACCGACGTGGCTTTCAGATCATGTCCTCTGAGGTATGTCCATTATCATGATTCAACCAGGTCTAACTTTACCTGCCCAGAAACCTGGCATGCCGGTGAAAGATCCGTCTCGTACAGGCCTGCAACAAGCTGTTCAGTGGTACAGCAATCTCAGGACAGCCCTCCAGACGAAGGTGGAGGATGCGCTCGCAGCGGCGGAGAGCCCTGCTCCCACAGTGGAGGCTGCAGACACATCCGCCGCGTTGGCGGACACATCCGCCACCATTGTGGACCACATCGAACACCCACCTCAAATGGCTCCTCCGTCTCCCTACACACCGCCAAGTCCTTTGGAACGGCTGCGGCCACAAGATCCGCCAACAGACACGGTGGCGGACATGTCTGCCCTCCCTGCGGATACGTCCGCCCCCGTGGCAGGGGCAGCGTCTGACGCAGGACCATCCGCGGAGACGCCGCGCCTAACTCCGGGACGGGCTGCCTGTGTCCTGCGTGAACGGTGTCCTGCCTGTTTTGGCTTGGAAGAATGGGGCCGCCCTCTAGAAAAGTCAGTGTATTATTATTCACATTCCACTTGAATCTGATCAGTTGCCAAGAGGTGGCGATGTCCAGGCTGGCGGTGATGGCTGCTTTAGCTATCGCCATGTTCGCAAAGCCGGGGATGGGCCCATTTCCTACAATCCTTCCTACTTTATCTCCAAAGCGGAAGTAGATGCAGTTGGAGATCGAATTGATCGAGCCAGGAAGGGCAAGCCGGCTACACTAGAGCCTCTCATACCAGGAAGTCCTTGATGCCTGCAACACCACCTTCGATGCCGCCAATGAGAAGAAACAGAATGCGGATCCGAAATTCTATGATTCGAGTGGCGTCTTTGTGATGGTCTGCCGACACGGGCAGGTCCTCTTTCTATGCAACATTGACACGCCCGGCGAACAGCAAAAATATGTCCTCGCTGGTTTGGAGGAATTGATTAGTCTCCTTCCTCCAGTCGCCACCGTTCTTGAAACATACGACATCGGGTGTCAAACTAACCGTAGTCTCGACCTGGTATGTCTCACACTCTCTGGATTAACAGCCTGAATTCATGTGATCTCCAGTTTCCTCTCTTGACCGAGGGTGTTCGCGAACGCGTTGCATTTGTTCTGAATGCGATGCACTCCTACAGGCACGAGTGGGTTTGTCAACTCGTCTACAGCCCCCGCCTGCGTCGGGGTATGGCTTTGACAGATGGGGAAGCTGTAGAGCGATTTTGGTCAAGGATCCGCAAGCTCATTGCAATTACTCGGCATCAGTGGGTGAGTTTTTACCATGGTTATTGTTGGGACTGAATCTTGTCTTACTAATACATCCCAAGAGCTCGCGACGAATCTGGACTATTGATCAATACACGGTGTTCGTCAACGAGGATGGCCTGAATTGCCTCGGAGATTGGATTGTGCGACAGCGTGAAACCAATGTTGTTAGCAAGTACAAAGCGGCTAAGAAGACTATTCGGGAGTGCCGCGTTCTGATTCCCGAACTCCGCTCTCAATGGGACGCGCAAAAAGCCGCGGAAACCTCTATCCGTTCATGTACGTTCACTTCGGCGGACGCGTCCGCCTGATCACGTGGCTCGGTTGCGGACGTCCGCCACCTCCACCAAATCCTCATACTGACAACCCTCACAGCGGCTCCCATGCGCCTGAAGCAGGAGCTGAACAAAGTTCTCAGCCTTCAAACACAAATCGACATTGTGGAACAATCCATCGAAGATACCAAGAAGTCAGTCACCGGCGCGAATGCAACACCAGAATCCCTCAACCTTCTTCGCGGTCTCGAGGCCACACACGAAACCCTCAGTACTCAGGCCCAAATGCTCTATAGCTCGCTGAACATTCACGAGACGATCCCAGAGTTGAGGGGTCTCCCTTTGGTATTTGTCACCCTCCTCATGACAATGCGTAACCTCAAGATGGACATCCGCCGCCGTGCCATCCATTCCTTCAAAGAATTGGAAACCCTTCGTCGTGCCGTTGCAGGGCATAAGGAACCGAATGGTAGGGATCACAGCCAAATTTGTGCGGATTTTTACTGATTCCATCCTGAATTCTCTAGGAACCAAGCTCAATACTGCGACACGGAAAGCGATTGAAAAACGCAAGCCTGCCCATCTTAGGCTTGTCTCCAAATACAACACCTACTGTGCAGACATCGCAGACAGTTGGCTGCGAGGGTGCAATATTCCTATCCCCGCTCCTCTCCCAACTGAAACGACAGCGCTCCGAAACGATCCTCTGCTCTATCAAGATCTCTGGATCCATCCGACAGCGAGCGGGGTCCCCCGCTGGATGGATGACGCAGATGTTCGTGACGGCATTCATAGTGTCCACATTGTTGACCGCTGCATGGAGGAACAAGCCCGGCTGAAGTCTGAGTGTGCTACCATGTTGAGATGGCTGAGAAACGAGCTGCAATAGTGGCCCGGGCCCTCAAAACCTTGACGGGTGCGATCTGTGCCCCAATTTCGATTCTGACTCACCTTTTATCAGACCCCAATCTGGTGCTTGCACTTCAGCAGCGACAGCGGCAACTCCAGACACTCCAAGTCGTTTGGATACCTGTGCTGCAATTTAGCGAACAGGCAATTGTCACTCCACTCCCTGACACTGTCTCTTCATCTTTACGGCCACCGGCGGGTGCGTCCGCCTCGGTGGTGGACACGTCCGCCACTGCTGCAAATCTTGAACAGGGTATTGGCGAACAGGCAATCGCTCCGGTGCCTGATCCCATATCTTTGTCTTCACGGCCACCGGTGGGTGCGTCCGCCTCGGTTGCGGACACGTCCGCCGCTGTTCAAAATCTTGAACGGCGTATCGTCACGCTTACCCTGGAAAATAATGAGGACCTCTTGGACAACGAGGAAAGCTTCCCCGCACCCTTGGACTTCCCGGTATCCTCGGAGGAGCTGGACCCCGGCACCATCTCCGATGTCGAAGAGCCATTGATGGTCGAAGACATGATTGCCAATGGCGATTCAGATGACACCTCCAATATCGGATTCGAACGAGACCAATTGCAACTAGAAATCTCCTGGGAGGCTCCGGTACGCACCATATGTCGATGTCACTCTTACCATGTACTAAACTTCGGCCCTACCCAGGCAGGTGTACGAGGTGATACTGGTATCCTCCAGGATTTGACAGCACACATTGACACCCTGCAAATCATCCCTGAACAACGCCCCCGGACTGTGGTTCGGCTCCATGGCCGCCGCAGCCTCCAGATCACCGTCAGCGATCAAGAGCGCATCCGCTCCCCTACCGGCCGGCTCAATGGCTTCGCGATAAATGGGCTAGCTGCCTCCTTTCAGTCTGTCTTTTGTCATCCTCATACTCCCATCGAAGCTCTGGCCTACCGCTGCGCCGTTTTCAGCACATACAATTTTGCTCATATTCATTGCCTTGCCCAGGACGAGGAGCTCTGGCGGCACACATCCCCGACCGCATTTTGGGATAAGCCCATCTGGCTACTGCCCATCCATCGATCACAACAAGAACATTGGGTTCTGGTTGCTGTCTATATTCACGAGCAAAAAATAAGTTTCTTTGATAGCCTAGGAGAGCGAGCAGGCTGGCGGGCGGACCTTCAGGTATGCGGTTTCCTATCTACAAAACATTGCGCTTAACTTAGCATATAGGATGTGATGGTTTTAATTACCCGCCTCACTTTGCTGGCAAACCGGCACAATCATCCACTTCACCTGTGCACTCAATCAGAGGCTTGGGTTGCTCAACCCTTGTTCCGACCGGTACGTTTAAATTATGCACTGTGATCTCCAACCAATCCATAAATCCATATTCTAGGGTGCGCTGTCTCAAACCAATAGCCACGATTGTGGTGTATGGGTGTTGTGCACCATGGCCGCCATTCTACGGGGATACGATGTTTCAGCCCTTTCTGAACATCATATGGGCCTGGTACGAACCATATTAATGAATCATATTCTCACCTTGCCTTTCACATAACGACTTTGGGAGTGGCGGATGTGTCCGCCTTGTGGTCACCTGTCCATGACTGATACCAGTACCTACTTTTCACAATCATTCATGTACAAATTCATCCTTACTCTCTGCTTTACACAACCTTTGGCTTTTTTTTGCATCTCTGGCCTGTTTCCCCAGCGGGCGGACATGTCCGCCTCTTGAGCAGAAACTAACACCTCGAGCATTATACCTCACGGTTCGACCTTCCCACTCAAGATTACCCAGATATGAGATATCGATTCAAGAATATAAGTATTTTGACTCCACGTGTACCTGCAGCGGACATCCGCCAGCCGGCGGACACGTCCGCCCCCTGTGCTGAAGTCAATACTTCGAGGAGTCTACTTCACAGTTTAATCTTTGCGCTCAATACTCCCAACAGTTTAGACACTAGGCCAAAAATATGTGTTTTAACTCCCAGCGTATGAGTGTGAAAACCATGTACATTCACAGCCAAAATTACATGCTATTCAAGAAATTGTAGATAATAAAGGTGATAAATTGTACGTGCTAGCCACCGAAGGTATTTCTGGTGCATTCTGTACTGTCTGGAGGCGTGGTAAGAGTGGTACAAGCGAACATTCAAACTCTCCCAATCCTTGAGTAACTGGACAACCTCCTCCCGCAATGCATTCATGAACACTACCCATCCGTTTGCGTTTAGTTCCATCCGCCGTCGACGATTGTCCTCGAGCTGTAGGTGCATATGCATGCCATCGATGATATCTTCCATACATTCCGTCCAGTGCTGGTACTCTGCGGAGTAGGGGTCGGTTTCATCGAGATCCATCGCAAAGGGGGGTTTCGCCATCCACCGCTGAAGCGCCGGGTTAGAGATGACCATATCCTCGCCGGCGAGGGCATCCTGGTAAAAGACTTGGGATACTGGAAGGCACTTTCGTTGGAGCCGATGGATCTCGTGCGGGAGAGGGGGAAGGGACGGGATACAGCGTCCTGGACGTGGGTATTCCAGGCCACTAGTTCGTTTGATGTAGTAGGCGCGATGGGATGCAGCAAGAACGACTTGTGCACTAAAAGAGGGTTCATCTGGATTGGGCTGTACGGTATTTAAACAGGCCAAGACCACGGACCTGGGACGCTGGTAGTGTCTAGCATTGTCCTCACGGTGTGCGGAGGCCCGTTCGTTGTTGGTGAGGTACTTTGCTCGACGACCCATGTAGGTGGTAGTGGTCAAGGTGGAAGACACACTGAAACCTTGTCCACCTTCCGGACAGTCTGGTGTACCAAATTTCGTAGGCCATGGAAAAATACGAGGAAAATGGGAGGCAGGTCGGAGGGTCCAACGAAATCGATTGCGCGCCACAAAACAGCCGGCTTAGGGAGAAATACGAGCACTATAAAAAAAAGAGATTAGATGGAGGTTTATTCCGCTGCTCATTGGCTGAGCGTTTGAGGTAAACCGCCACCGGCACTTACGTCGAGGAAGTTAGTAGTGTGCCTAGTTCGGCGTAGGTCTGCGGGGTGCAGCGCAGACGTCCGCCCAAGGGCGGACGTCTGCGCCGGTGTGAGATTGGGAGCTCTGTCGTTCGGGTGGGTATGGTGGGTTCAGGTGGTGGTACTGGTGGCGGCGTCCGGTGTGTATGTGTTTCTGATGTGGCTGTGAACTACCCCCGGACATATTCGGCCGAACACCACGCTGACGTCCGCCACCAAACATTTATTTGGCACGCGCCAATTTTTACCTTCTGCCACTCACTCACACCCACACTCGTTCCCGTCTCTTCTGTTCTCTCTCGCTGAACCAACGCCCACTGCAAAGTGCTTGCTGCTTTGCAGTCCATTCTTGCTGTGGTCTGGTCCTCTCGGCTAATCGACTCTCAAGTGTTAATCACTTGGCAGTCCAGTGCGACGTGTCTCGACGCGACTTTGGTACGGTGTTGCCTTTGTATCATAGAATACTACTTATCCTCCCTTCTACAGCTGTCTAGTCCTTTTGAATAATTTGTGTTTTGTTATTCTTGGAATTTTTTCTTGGAATCTACCTGTAAGTCATTCTCCACACAAGATTCTGCAAATATTTATCCTGCATCTCAGTGTAGAAATGTCCCAGCCCTCTGGATCGGCCGCTCCCGCCAACCTGCCGCCTGCGAGCAACGGCGGACATGCCTTGCTTGCCGTAAACCCGCCGCCCTCCAATCCGACTGTAAACAACGGCGGACAGGCCTTGTTTGCACTAAAATCACCACCCAACCCACGGGATTCACCCCCACCACAGCCCCAGACCCCCACTCGTCTGCACAGCGGGTCTCCCGGCTCTTGGATGAATCCTTTTGCGACGCCTGGGATTGAGGATGATTTCCTCAATCTCAGCCCGTCACTTTGGAATTCGTTTCTGGAGCTCTCCAACGAGCTAGCCCCGGAGACTGTGTTACATGGCCCACGCAGAAGTCTCGCCACCTGGACCGTCCTGCCCACCCAAGACACGGCGGACGACTTGTCCGCAAGCGCGGATGTGTCCGCCCCAGCATCCGCACCCGAGCACAATGTCTTTTCTGCATGCGCGGATGCATCCGTGCCTGAGCGCGAGGTGTCCACGCCAGCATCTGCCCCCGAGCGCGATGTCTTTTCCGCGAGCGCGGATGTGTCCATCCCTGAGCGCGACGTGTCCCCTGCATCTGCGGTCGAGTGTGATACACTCGAGCACAACGCCGATAGGCCCGCATGCTCAGGAGAGAGCGAAGACGACAAAGATTTCGACGAGTTGGAGTCGTCGGTCCCCGCCACTCCAGCGCACCCACTTCCTACCCCAGCTCTTCTGCCTCCCCCAGCCTACGTCGTGGATCCGCCTTCCCCTCCCCCAGTCTACAATCCCGATCCTTTCAACCTCGCTGCCATCACACCCGGCTCGCGTCGCAATGTCAACATCCCCCTCGTCGGATACGCCTCCAACCCTAACAGCTCCCAATCGCCGGACCGCCCCAGGTCTCTATCGCCGCCCCACTCTCGTTACCTCGCTTGTTCCAACCACAGGCTGGCGATGGCCTTCTATAGCCCATTTGGCAATGACTGCGACGGTGCCATCTTCAAAGGGGACTTCGGAACAAGGGATGAGGAGTCTGAAGAGGAGTGGCGGATGCAGGAGGAGGAGACGGCGGAGGTCCGGGAAGCCCAGAAGGAACAGTGGGCACTCCGGCGGATGTGGGCACAGCAGGAGCGGATAGATGCGTTGGAACAGATGGGGTTCGAAGAGCAGCTCATGCAGGAGCTCAAGCGGGAGGAACTCAAGCGGGAGGAACTCGAGCGGGAGGAACTCGAGCGGGAGGAACTCGAGCGGGAGGAACTCGAGCGGGAGGAACTCGAGCGGGAGGAACTCGAGTGGGAGGAGCTCGAGAATCAAGTTGGGGGTGGGAGGCGGCAAGCTACGCCGCCCATCATCACTTGCACCTACTTGCGCCCAGTAATCCGCCGAACCCCGAACGCTGGGCACGAAGTAGATGGGCTCTTGGAGCGGCGTAAGCGCAAGATGCTCCCCCCACCACCACTAACGTTGCCCTGCTCCCCTTCTCCCCTCTCGTCAGTGCCTCGTGCTTTGCCGCTGCCATTCCACAACTCTCCACCCCCGCCATCTCCCCACTCAACTTCGCGAGGATCGCTGCCGCCGTCTGACGATGGTCTGCCACAACCGTCATCCCCCCACTCGCCTCCAGATTTTCTGGCCGCTGTGGAAGTGAAACCTGATGAAACGGGAGGTTTAAGCGACGGGGCAGACACATCTGCCAAATCCAAAGGGGGGCGTCCAACCAAGGAACAGCTCGCTGCGGTTGGGGCATGCCATTCCGAGATGGACCGCCTGGTCGAGAAGTGTGCGGGCGAGACCGGCTTGACTCACCAAGCCATTTTACGCTCGTACCACAATGCCCCCGGCACCACCCGTTCCAGCAACCCTTGGAACATCTACCAGAAGTACATGCGTGCCATGGAGAACCGCAAGGAAGAATGGGCCCGCCTCAATACCGCAGAGCACCACTTCACGACCTTCACCCCCGACCCCGACGGCCACCCTCCCCCTCTCGAAGGCCAAAACCTCAAAAAAGCGTGGACCGAGTTCCAGGCCGCATACCCGGACAAACAGGCGGCCAACCAGCTTCGTGATTGGCGGGAGATGGACCGGCTCTGCACTGAGGTCACTGTGGGGGCACGTCGACGCCATTTCCGTGGTGCGGGGGGCAAGGTCGCGCAGATTGTACGCATTTTACATTTATTTTGACCAAGTCCTTTTCTGATGATCCTTACAGCTCAAGACGCTGTCGAAAAGACACAATTTCCAAAGTCTGCTGATCTTCACCGGCTCGTACGCCAATGAGGATCAGCAGTTGGCGATGTTCCAGTCCACAGGCGGCCTCGCCCAGGTGCGTACTCCTTTTCCCTGTCCCATCTGGCTTGTGCTGATTCCGCAAACAGATCTTTACTGATCTGCGGCCCAATCTACCCGTCCTTGATCAGCACGATATACTTGGAATTGCCAAGAATATTGCGGTGTGCGTTGTTTCTTCACTCATGATATATGTTATACTTACTCGGATGTAGGCGTGAAGAGATCAGATTCACCTTGCTCGGCGGAGATGAAGATGATCAGGAGGCGGATGCGTCCGCCGCATCACGTGCGGTGTCAGGCGTATAAAATGTTATACACGAGGTCCTCCGGAAATGACTTTATTCGGGAGTTTCTCGTAAGTTCGGGAAACGGGTAGTGAAATGAAAAGTTGTTGGTTTCTCCTTAAAATAGGGAGAAGTGATAAAAGGGGAAAGTGTGGGAAAAATTGGAAACAGAGGTGAGTGGGGAGGCTGGTGCGGAACAATTAAACAGAATAGCTCCAAGTTAAGCGGACTGTTCAATTACGGAATGTGGTGGTACAAGCACAAAGGTTTCTCGGTCCTAAGCTACTTGCAGATTTGAGAGGTTAGATACAGATACAAGGGTTTTCGGTCCCAGGCTATCTGTATGATCAAGTACAAGGGTTTTCGGTCCCAGGCTACTTGCAAAAGGTGGATTCGGTTGACTAGATATAGATACAAGGGTTTTCGGTCCCAGGCTATCTATATAACAAGCACAAGGGTTTTCGGTCCCAGGCTACTTGCTAAAGGTGGATTCGGATGACTAGATATAGATACAGGGGTTTTCGGTCCCAAGCTATCTATACAAACAAGCACAAGGGTTTTCGGTCCCAGGCTACTTGCTAAAGGGCGGATTCGGATAACTAGATATAGATACAGGGGTTTTCGGTCCCAAGCTATCTATACAAACAAGCACAAGGGTTTTCGGTCCCAGGCTACTTGCTAAAGGCGAATTCGGAAAACGAAGTGCTGATACAAGGGTTTTCACTCCCAGGCTATCAGTACAAATTGCTAGAAATACGAGTACAAGGGTTTTCACTCCCAGGCTACTGGTATTTTGATCGAGGGCTAAAGAGGTGGGTTTAACAGAATAGCTTTGAGGAAGCGGACTGTTAATCAAGAGTTAAAGAGCGCGGGTTTAAACAGAATAGCTTCAAGGAAGCGGACTGTTTTACTTACGGTGAGTCTTGAGGAGGTGGCGGAAGGGAGGATGACTTAAGGAGAAGAGAGATTGTTACTGGGGAAGTAGTTGGCTATTCTATCTACCGAATTATGTAGAGTATTTATATACAGAGTGTTTGGCATACTTTGTTCTATCCTGAGCTGAATGCTACGTAGGTCAATGCCTTCTGCTGTCAATCTGCCGTTTTACTTTACCGTTTTGTACAGCCTCATGTCAACATGCTATGTAAAACACTGGTTACCTTTGTCAATCTGTCATCTTGTGTAGGGCCTGTACAGCCTTGGATTGACATATTGTGTCAAGCATAGGTTGTGGGCGCAGGTTCAGTCGTGACGTCAATTGTCGGGTGCCATGTCGTGGGTTGCAAGTGTTTTGTCTGTCTGCATGTCATGTTTGAAGGGTGGTTGCCGGTGCCGCCCTGTCAATTTAATGTGCTGTGCATGCTGTGTCCTGCATGTCATGTTTGAGTACTGGTTGCCGGTACCGCTATATTGGTGTAACATGCTGTGCACGCTATGTCCTGTGTCCTCTGTAGTTGCTGTCTCTTCTGTCGTTTCCCGTAATATTAGGTCACGGTGTCACAATGCATGCCCCTATTGGTGTCAATTCATTGGCGTCCTTGTGCTTCTTGTGGTAGCTCAAAAGGGTAAACCGTTCCCAGGGTAAGTTAGCGACAGTGAGCTGGGGGTTAGGCGGGCTTGTCTGGTAATTTCGGTGATTGCTGAATCTTATCCAAACATGGCTCTAATCCTTTTCATCTACAAACACTTTTGGGGGATGACAGCGGCCGTGGCGGATGCATCCGCCTCACGCGCACAGAACAAGAATGCGACGCAGGCTCTTCTCCAGAGCGCACAGAACGTGCTCCACCAATTCCAAACGCAAGGCGTCCACATTACGGAGAATGCTGATGTCTCGGACTTGTCCAGGCGGCAACTTCGCCAAGTCGAGGAACGCGACGCCACCCACGCCCTGCAGACCCGGCTGTCCGGCGCCGCCACCACAGACACTGGGAGGGACTTCTTCCATGTAGTCATGGCGCGCAACAACAACTTCGCGTGGAAGCAGCTCCACCTGATCTGGAAACGGGAAAGGATCTACGCACAGAACTGGTCCAAAGGCGTCCGCCCGCCTGTCCTCATGAAACGCGGGAAGTCAATCTCGGTGTTGACGAAACCAGAGCTCAAGCTGCTGAATGCCGCTCTCGATGCGAGGGATGAACCGGGCCAAGGTCTCCGCTTCATGAGACGTGCGGAAGATGATGACGGTAGGTTTTTTTGTGCTCTGCTTTTGAGTTGGTACTGAAAGTTTCCAGGCGACATGGTCCTTTTCAGTCACGACTACAGCCTGCCGTCGCCGTCAGGCCCACCTGACGCACCCGCCGTCCACAAGTTTTGGCGGTCATCACTCACTGAGCCCGTCCTATGCATGGACGCCGATGGGGTGGTCTGGAAGACCCAGTACGACCTGGACCTCCCCAACAACGGCGTTGTTCGCACCGTGGCCATGCCGAACGAACACGGAACCGCGGATGATAATGAGGAGCCAATGCGCAAGGACAAGGGGAAGTGAAAGGCGGGGCAGGCGGCACCGCGCAAGGGGCAGGACAAGGCAGGGAAAGGGAAGAAAAGGGTGGTGGAGGACGAGGACGACTACGAGGCTGAGGTGGAGAGTGAAGAGGAAACACACCCGGCGCCAGCGACGCAGAAGCGGAAGGTGGACGATGGGGAACCGGCCCCGAACAAGCGTCGCAAAGCATCGTCCGCGCCGTCCGCCCCTCCACCGGCCCCATCTGTGCCTCCATCAGCCCCATCCCGGAAGAAATCGTCTGCGGCGGCTTCATCCCATGGCAAACGCAAAGCCCAACCAGTGGCCTTGGAGACGATTGGGGAGCATCCCGCTCCATCCCCGCGCCTTTCGCCAGCACCGGCGCCATCACGTCGCAAACGCAAGACGGGGGCTCTGGAGTCTGTCGACGAGTGTGTGGAGCCCGCGCAGGAGGGTGGGGGTCGTGCGAAACCCATGGAAGGTCTGTGCTACGACCTCGAAGCACAAAGTTGGGTCCCTATCAGCCATGGCCGACCCCCAGCAACGAGTTCCGGGTGCATCGTGCGCTTCGAGCGTTCGGACAGCGAGCTGTTGTCTGTGCCGGAGTCCACCCCGTCCCCACCCCGTCCCGCGGACGAGTCCGCCGGTCGCTCATGACAGGAGCCCGCCCCGCCCCCTCCCCCCAAACGTCTGCGACCGGCAGACACATCCGCGCCGGCGACTTCAAAACAGATACTGTCGCACGTGACTGTCCCTCTCCCCCCTGCTGTCACTACTCGTCGGACGACACGCTCGTCCACGGCCGCTTTGTCCGCTGCCGCCGCTTTGTCTGCTGCCGCCGCTTTGTCCGCCGCCGCCTCGCCGCCACCAGCTCGTCTGCCGCCACCACCTCGTCCGCCGCTCTGCAGCGTGGCGGTACCATTTATGGGCTGCACGATCCCCAGCCCATCGGCGAGTGGTTTTCGGGTGCAGACAACAAGAACGGGGTCGTGGGGATGTTACATGTGGCGCCGTCGGATGTACCGCAACGCCAGGGTGCTGCTCCACAACGCGCAAAGGCAGCCAAGGCGCCCACAACGGCAGCGAGCAGCGCCCAACCCAAGCGCAAGCCAAAGGTGGCCCCCAGCAACATATTGTTTGGCCCGCCGGGCCCACTCCTGACTTCGTCAGCTGGCGCACCCAATCCCGCTGCACCCAACATCGCCGTTGCGCCGGCGCCGACGCCCGTCGTTGCACCTGCTGTCGTGCCCGCTGTTCCCACTCCTGCTCACCCGCCTCTCGATGCAGCTGCTCTGGTTGGGTTGTGGGCACAATTGAACCAAGTTTTCGGTGGCCGCGATCCCACTCAGGTAATTGCAGAAATGCAGGGTCCGCCGCCGCCGCAGTGAAGAAATCAGACGGACTAATTGGCTGCACTCATTGTCTCCCTCCTACTTGCTGTCATGTTTTCAGTTTTTTTGTTTTCCATTTGTTGCTGGTCTCGCATTTTTTGGCATCTTGTTGTAGCTGATCTTGTGTATTCCTGTCTCAGGACTTGTGTAGATACTGTATTGTAAATAATTTCTTGTGTATTACTAGCATCTTGTTGTAAATAACTAGCATCTCGTTGTAAATAAAATCTTGTTGTATATAGAGTCGCTATCTCGCTGCAGATGTGAGACAATGGTCCGTATGGAGGCGGATGCGTCCGCCACGACTCTGATGAGTGAAAACTCCGAAAACTGGGAATGTTAGAAGCTAGGGAAAGCCTAAACCCATAATAATGACTGATTGCTCGGAATGGGAGAACGCACCGGCAGATTTGAACCAACGGGTGGGGTGGTCATTTGGGGGGCGGACGTGTCCGCCGGGACACCCAAGGAGAGAAAATGTCGGAGTTGGGGGTGAAATGAAATCTAAGCTGGGGATTATAAGGAACCTAATGTAAGTGTAGTACAGAGGGGGAAAAACTGGGCAACGTACAGTCATACAATCGAGCAGCAGACACGTCCGCCCGGGGTCAACACAAGTGAAATTCGAGTTAGATTGAACCGATAATTGAGGTAGACACCAATTGTAAGCTCACCATTCAAATAAACTCCTGGGGCGCGAGTGCTCAGGCAATAACAGGACTTGCAATAAATGGGCGGACGCATCCGCGCGTCGTGGCATACGCCGGATTCCCCGAATTCCGAGTCAAATACGACCTAGACCAAGTGAGGATATCATATGTGATCCATCTGCGATGGAGGAACAGGGACAAGCGACCGGCGCGATGGAGGGGTAGGCGATCCAATCAAGACCCCGCTCAGCGGGGTGGTGGTGAGGCGCCCGCGGGTCCACGTGCCGAGTTCCGCTGCAGATTGAACCTACCGAGACTGATGAAAATAGCTGGGATGCTGGTGCAAGAGGGCCAGCGGTGGTACGGGGTACAGCGGCAGCTACAGGGTGGGGCGGGGCAGGCGGGCGGTACCGTGCCGTAAGGCTGTTGAATGGTTCCCAATTGGGCTATTACGCATAGTTGACTACCCATCCGCGCGGCGGACGTGGGCCTCTAAGGTGGGTTATTTGACTACAAAATAACCTACCTTAAAGGCCCTTTACGTAAATTTGGCGGTGTACCCTGAGGTGGAAGTTAGATGGGTTGGATGGGCAGGCGTTATTCCGGCATGTCACTCCGGCCTTCTCACACTTTTTGGCATCTTGCGTGCGGCAGGTGAAATGCCAATAAGGCTCCTTCACCCATATGTACCTCTGCTTCATGTCAGGCAATGTTTCAATGGAAAAAAAAATCGGACACATCCAAGGTTTGCTTTTTTTTTGTCCGTGCGGTCCGTAGGGATCGTCACCGTCCGTCCCGGCCGACGGACGGCATCAAAGACGGCCGTCCAGTGGACCGTCCGTCGACGGTACGGTGGGACTACCTCTCTCGCGACACTCGACGGGACGGGACGGTGGACGGGACGGCCGTCGACGGTGGACGGACGGTCAGTCAGCAGGTAATAAGCTGTCATCACCCGAATTTTCCGACTTACCTTACGTGCAGCGGGCGAACTTGATAATGACATAACCTACAGCCCTGCTGTTTCAATCTCGGGAGTCACTTGGAACCGTGCAGTGCCAGGAAATTTTGCTTGAGGACTGCACAACATTTCTTTGTTGTCAGTGGCCTTAGTTATTGTGCCGAGATCAATCCGTTGACAGCCACATCATTCCATTGACAGTTGCTGTCAAGGAATTGATGCGCCTTGTACGCGCTTCCAACATCGCTCGTTCGCGAGGGTCGAAGACAGGTCAGCGCCGATAAGTAGTGGCAGCGCCATCCAGCACTTTGCGCCGAAGTATAGTGCCAATGCACCATCACAATCAGCACCCTCTGCTGTACATCTATAGCCCTGCAAGCGACAGTGATGGGGCGGCCCGGGCGGGGAAGCAGGAGCTGATGGGCGCGGGACAGTGGCGGCGTTGTAGCCGACGACGTTGATGAGTGTGCACATCAGCCGAACCGCAACGTGATGTATGTACCCGCTCCTACTGTGTCTTCATCGTTGACATTAGGTGACGTGGCAGAGCGTTGCAGCCGTCCATCCGTCCGTCATCCGTCGTCCGGTGGACGGGACGCCCGTCTTCACCACCGTCCGGCGACGGGACGGTTGTCCGTCCGTCCGTCCGCCTAACTGTCCTGGACGGGTACGGTGACGATCCCTAGCGGTCCGTGCGGCTTTGCACAATCTGTCTAATAATGCCCGGCAGCTATATACATCGGCATTGTACTCCCTCTCCGTACCTCTTCCATTCACAACTCCTAACGACCCTAAAGTAAGTACCACAAAACAAGGGCTGAAGGCATTGTTTTTTCTTGTTGCCGGATCAAGCAGCTTAATGCATCAGGCTTCCATCTCCTGTTCGCCCAAAGATATCAACAAAACAAGGCTGTATCCAACAGGATGTACTTCTTCTCGTTGCCTCGAACTCGGGCTTCCTCGTCCTCTGGTCTCTCATTAATATTAATGCACTATCGACCACATCTCATAGTCCGGTCGACTCTTGTGCTCAAGAACTCCCGCATTTGTCAACATTTAGAGCTCGAAGATCTGAATCCTCTGATATCCTCGGGGTTTGCTCTCGAGGTCGCCATCTCTTTGTTTCTTTTTCACGCGGGCTTCATATTCCTGGCGCCCCTTTTCGCCTGATGTCGGAAGCCGATCTCACAGGAACCCAAACATTGGTGGCGGCCAAGTGCACCATAGATCGACGAATACATTAGAAGAGAAGGGACATATGTTCGATAGTCTACCATTCGGGTTTTGGATTTTTATACACAACTCTTATGACATTAGAAAAACTGAATAGATTTTGGAGGGAGGACGCCAGTTGGGCGTCTCTAGTGAAACTCGCCGGGTCCCTGTAATACGGATGCTGAGAATAGCACACTGCTAAGGCGCGGAAAACACGTACAGGACCAAAGAAACCTTGGTCGGGAAGGGGCAGTCGTGGGCATTGCATCGCGTCGCAGCCCTCAAAAGGCCGCGTATTTCCCCTCCAGTCGATCTCGACGCCGGGCCACTCAATCCCAAAAAATATGACGATTCCGCAGATGGCGATGGCGGCGGAGAATGCAGTCGTAGTGACGCTGAGTGAGTGCGGGTAAGTGAAATTTCAGGGCATCCTGCCAAACTTACTAGTTGTATTTGCTCCACCACGCAACGTAGCGCCGTTTGATAAAGACATTGAAGAGGTAGCCGATTGGGACGGCCGGCCAGATATGAGCCAAGGAGTACGGCGCCCAGATGAGGCCGCCCGAGAGAAGGACAGGGAAGTGCAAGTACTCCAGCGCTTTGATTTTCTTGCGCAAGAAATACACGGGGAAAGGCAGAACAGCGCCAATCAAAAAACCCCAGAGCAGCACGTTGTAGATTCCTCCCGCACCAAACATGCGTTTAGGACCAAGGGTGCCCTGGCCAGCCAATCAGTCCGAATGTTTGGAATGAAAGTGAGAAGGAGGTACCCAGAGGACACTGTAAAGATATCCATAGTTCAGTGGGCACTCTTCATATAAGAGGTCGAATAAACGTACCTCGCGGTGAAAAAGGTGTTGACATCAGGACAAGTGAAATGATTGATCTGATCCGGGGTGCAGACACCAGGGATCTTCGTCATCTGGAAATTGAGGATGGCCGTACAGACGAATGTCGAAATCACCGTCGCGTAGATTTGTGTAGTGAAAGTGAGCTGCGGAGGGATATGCATATAGTGTGCAAGTTTGAGATCCGATGCCCAGCCGATTGTTTGATATGCGGTCACGAAGCCGTATGCCTGCAAGACAGTTAGTTAGGTATCAGGTTTATGTGGTCAACAGTGTCTCACCTTGAAGTAGTTCATGGCAGTGGCGTTTCCTGGGAACCAAAGTCCGCCGAAGAGCTCCGCTATGACGTTTAACGTGACCAATACATTGGTGGTTGACTGGGCAAAACATCGTTCAGCAGTGAGATGACAGGACGCGTTTTGACGCACAGCGATGATTCCAATCGGGATCACGAAAATGACGGCGAGGAACACTGAATTGGCGGTAAGATCTCGGTGCAAGCCTCTACCTCACGTTTCATACCTCCGTACAAAACAACGGCGGGAGACGTATTGGTCGGATAGATACCGACCCCCACCGCACCGACTATAATCGCAAATACCAGGACCCTGGTGTGGTCGACAGTCAGAAGAGTGTGGGAACGCCGACATGACGACTTGCATGAAGTATTGCCACTCGGGGACCTCTTTATAGGACTCCATCAGGCGAACGTGGACATCCTTGTGGATGTCAGACGTTTTTTTCCAACTAAGCATGCTCCGGAATCCATGGACAATCTCGCGGCGATGATAGAGGAATGCGTGGCTCAAGGTGGCTGTGTACAGCGCAACTATGTAGACAGCATGTCAACGTCGATAACGGGTGATTCGAAACCACGGTAACTCACAAAAGACACCGTACAGGAGCGCATTGGATGCGGACAAACTGGAAACACCATGTTGGGACGTTATGCAACAGCGCCGAAGATCTGGGAACTCACTATGCCGGCGAGTAATTCTCGTACATGGTTTGATTGAACAGGGTATCACTTCCCACCACGTCAACAACCGAGTACAGGTTGGCCGTGTTGTCAAACACAAGCTGGAAAAGTCGATTCAGTTGTTATAACATGGATAGTGATTCATGCAGACGTTAGAATTAATGGGCAGATAGCCGCTTTGCCACGAATTCGTATACCACAGTGCTGCGATCATCGGGAGGGTGAACAGCGTCTAAAAAGTGAAGTTGAGTACTTTTCAGGTACTAAACACCAGACGCACGCCTAGAAAGAACTGGATGCAAAAAAAGGTCAATGTACCAATATATTTACCAAATCATCACTTGCGTTGAAAGTTGTCTGAGAAGCTTATCAGCGGCTACTTTACGATTTAAGAGTTCACTGACGAAAAACGGGGAGATCAGAGGGTCAATGATCATCTTGAGTGAGGGTCTCCGTCAGTTCGAATTCAGATTTCGAGAGACAATGGAGAGACCAAGACGCACCATATTCCAGTCGAAAGTGGGGATTGGATTTAAGCCGAGTCCAAAGGTGCCTGTGATTGCGGCCAGAGAAACATTTGTGGGATCGATCCAGGTGATCCAGTTGAAATACGAAAGCGAAGCACAAATGAAGCTGAAGTCAGATCATTAATTGGGTTAAAATGCCGAGGGACAAGGAAACGCGCACTCGGGGAACCAGAAGTAAACGAACATGGCGCAGAAGCAATACAGGAACCAGCGCAGCTACGGGCGATTTGCATTTAACGACGAGGAAGGAAGCAAAGAGGTACGTACTCTCGACACGGACCACCCATTAGCAGTGGTTGCTTTGTCTGAATGGAATGCCCTCTGTGACGCATTACACTGATGCTAGTTGGATATCATTTAAGGACTTACATTTAGCGCAATTATCTGTCCATAAAGGGTGGATGAGGTACTGCTGGCGAAAAAGTATGTGCATTTACCGCCAAATTTTGGGGCCTAAAGTGAACGGAAGTGACGTCAAATCTGGTCCCGACTCGAGAGAAAGAAAAGAGCTTACCAAATCGCATGGGCGGGGTACACCAGGAATCTTCGCGTGAGACCAGCCAAACCATATCCGATTAGGTTCGTGGACAGCCCTACGAGTACTGTGTTCAAAGTTTGGAGATCAGCTATAGGTCCTTCGGAGGTTCAAATATGTAAACTGACTTTGATAACCAAAGCTGTAAATAACGAGAGAGAAATCAACGGCTTTGTTATCCAAGACTTCTCAAAGACGCCAAACCTGAGCGCCCAAGACTGGGATTACAATTAAACCAAAGGAAAGGAAAGGGTGAGGGAGGCTCACCTGGTTGAAGTACAGCGGGAGATATTGCACCCATACAATCTGCATGGATGTCAATTTTCGAATCGAGACTGCATACGCAGGACGCACATCATTACTGTTCATGAGATGGAGGAACAAATTAGATGAGGGTCATGAGAAGAAAATGAACTAGCGAACGTATACGGCGAGCCGAATCCTACGTTGGCCATGATCTGCCCGTGAACATCGATGAGCTGGTACCAGATGAACGACCAGGCTGCTTACCGTGATGAGCATATGCTCCTTGGGGTTGAAGGGTCCCCTACGGAATCGTTAGAGAAACAAAAGAGAAGAGAAGAGATCAACCACGCACGGGTTGAGCGACCAGACGTAGCCGAAGGTGACAAACTCTGTGTCCGGAAGAAGCTCCATCAATTTGGCGAGCGGGACGGCCAGGATTTGCGCAACATTTGGTCCGACGAGAATGTTCGGCTGCCTATTTAACGCGGCGTTGAATGATAATTAGGAAAGGAAGGAGATTTTTTACCGGATGCTGAAGAACTGGTTGAGGAAAGCACTGCGTACGATGGTGTTGAATAGCATACAAAGAAAGTGCTTTTTTCATGACTTACCCCGCTGCGACAAGGATGGTGCCGATGACCCAGGTGCGGAACGTATTGGCGGGTACCCGCGTATCGTCGTGATTGTCGACCACCGCGCGTACTTCAGAATACGGCGAGTTTATCATGATCTATCAATCCTTTATCCCTCGGAAATTGAGGCTAGAGGTGCCAGAAAAGTTACCATGGCCGCCTCGATCTTGAGCTCGTCATACAGGCGCTGGTACTCCGCAGGATGTTCCTTCAAGTCTTCGTCAAAGAGATAACGGCTGATCGTGAGTGTGTTAATTGAAAGGTGCAAGAAAGTATTGGGTGCGAATAACGAACTTGGCGGCGGCCAGAACAGCGGCGGGGAAATTCTGCAGAAATGTGTTCGTCAAAGTCTGTTTGGATGATATACAGCCGACATACGGGGTCATCGCTGTGCTGTATTCGGGCATGGTGAGCACGGGATTTGGCAACGTAAAGTAGCAGCGCATACTTCGTCCACAATCCGGTGAATGATTGCCTCGACGTCGGTAACGTTCATTGTCCGAGCGTGCTCTGCAGCCTCCAAGAGGTCTTCTGGGACCGCTTGGATATCGGCGGCGATCACATCCTGGGAAAACAACGAGCAAGAAAATAAATACGAGGCGAAGAAACGAAATCCTAAACTTACGACGTCCACCAGGTCGGGCGCCTTCTCGAAAAAGGACACCGACGACAACTGCGCTTTCTCCAAGAAATGGGGCTCGGTCATTAGAATGTACAAGAAGGTGGGACCGAGGTAATGAAGCTGAAATACAACCCATTTATATAGCTCCAGGATTGGCCGATGTGGGCATAATGAAATACCAAATATAAAGCCGTATACGGTGGCACCAGGAAAAGGATGTCAACGTAGATCACCGCCTCAAATGAGATCTTCGGAGCGTCCCATATGCTATCTGCCAACGAATCGTCGAAAGACGCCGCAGCCTTTCCCTCATTCTGGAGGATCAGATCTGTAAATCTATGCGTTTGGATTCCAGTTAGAGCTGTCACAGACTTGCCGCACAGTGGATAGTATCATTAGCATGACTGAAGTGTTGATCAGGACTGTATATTCTGAAACAGCACATCAGGAAAACCGTAGCCGAGATGTACCTATGGGGCCTATGCGAGCCTATGCAGCACTAAGCAGCACTGTATAGTGCTCCATAGTGGGGCCATAGGTACATCATAGCTACAAATTTACTATGGAGTGCTATGGAGTGCTATGCCGTACTGTCAAGCCACTTCTGGTTTTCCTGATGCACCAAACAGATGTGTGACAGTGATGATATTTGGCGGTATCGGTTTTCGCCGTTTCCGGTTGATGGTTGATCTCGGCTTGATCACGGCACGACTGCAGTCCAACATCAACACCAGGTTACCTACCAACTATAGCCCCATCGCCCTGAGAGAGAAGAAACCACGACCAAAGTCCTGTCAAATGCGACACTGACATTGCTGGAATGCCCTAAATCCGACCGCTCTGCATTGGATTGCCGCACTGTATATCGGGCTAAAGTGTCGGAGACGATCCGAGACCGGCGAATAACTTAGATCTTGTTTATCTCCTCCGCCGATATGAACCTTGCCTAAATATCCCAGTGGCCGCCTTTCACCTCCGAGATTTAAACATTTATTTGGGCGACATCCACGGATGATCTGACTGTTCTGACACTCCGATCAGAAATTGAACAGCCAAATGAGATAGGCTGGGGGCTGGGGAGTCAACTCCCCATGCTCCCACTACTCCCACAGTTGAAGGCCCATGCTGCGATGAAACGATGATAAGATGGTGACCAGACGGTATCGAAGATCTTTGGTCTTGGTGACAGTTCTACGTTGGTAGTCGAGTGGATAGATCGATACTCCACCGGTAGGGTTTCAATTTTGGTTGTTCAACTGTCATTCGCCCACCAGATGAAACCGAAGAACTTGTCCACTGATGATTTCGGTATGTATTGAAGTGGCTAGCTTTGGGATTTCCTTACAAACAATTCGAGGTAGGATATAGCATTTCATCTTTGTAGCGTCTGTCTACGAGAGATGAAATTTCCTGCAAAAAAGAAAACGCGAGATAACAGACCGAACGAAGAGATTTGTTTCCAATATTCTGATGGACTAAAATCGTTCACGAGTCTAAGGTCGCATGATGGCTTCTACAACGATAACTAACTTTGAATCGGTCACTGAGAGCCACGAATCACTCAAATCCCCGGGCCACATACCTACGCATGCATGGGCGCTTCGCTCTTGATTTAGCCGCATGGATTGATTCCAAGTTCTCACCGGAAGCAATCGATGGCGGAGATCTTTGTTCTCGACACAAGTGTGTTCTGCGAGATAACAGTTGTGCCATGCGCGTTTGTGATTGTATTCGACTTCGGTTTGGGCTTGGTGGGTATGTCAAAGTTATGGCGGGTTCTGTCGGCATCTCAGAAAGGGACCCACAAGACGAGAGAACGAGAGAAATCGAACATGAGGGGGAGATTATGCGCACAAGAGCCTATCACATCCTTGCCACATGATTACTGCACCTTTGAAAGCTTGAGATGGTATGCATAAGTTGGATTCAACGTTAACTTTCTCTGAGGCTGCCTGCGGTCGGCAAATGGCGCCATCCTGCTGCCGAATCACGGTCTATCACCCTCAAGGTGCTGCTTCCGTGGCAATGGGCTGGACGCATATGGTCTTGTCAGAGCTTCTGCTTTTCATGCGAATCAAAGCCGGGCACGGTTAACAAACATGGATCAAAAAGTTCTCATGTGATTCGGAAAGTTCCCGGCGGCTTCTTTTTGGCTTCTTTGTTCATCATTAGAGACAACCGCACATCACCGCACTTCGTTTCTTCAGCTGGCTGTGCTTTCCTCCCTGCCACAGGCTGTCCAATTCTTGACTGGCCCTTCTAATTGCAGTACAGCACATAGGAAGCCAGGGCTGAGCTAAACCGATCCAAGCTGGCATTCTCAACCATTCACAGTATTCTTCACAAGTTTCCTTAACGGAAGTTCGGCGTTGCCGCCAAGCCTCTCGTCCCACATGTGAGCTTATCTGCCTATGATGATCCAGTCCACCGCCTCTTCCGCCCCACGCGGTGGAAGCCTGCCTCCCCTACCAACCTACCTCCAACAGGACAGCCCCTATCGTCGTTATAAAAGAAGGTCTGAAGATGATTCTCCTCAGGTCGTCTAGCTTCGTCATCTAGCACTCCTGCGGCACCATTTCTCGTCCTTTACTGGTTTGGCAACATGGTTGCCTTCACGTCGTCGTTTTTCAAGTCCGTGTTCCTCGCCATCGTCTACGCCTCGTCGGCCTTGGCCCTCACCGTACCCACCGGCTCCAAGCACGCGACTCACCGGGTCCGGTCCATTGCGAACAACGTGAAAATCGAGGTTTACCACCCGGAATCGGCTTATGAGGTGAGTCGCCAAATAGGCACCTAGATATATCATTAACATTGGTATTCAGACCTTCGGTGCCGGAATTGACCACCCTCTGCGCAAGCGTGGTGCGAGCTTGAAGGAGGCCGCTGAATCCTTCGTCAGCTCCCACTTCGGCGTCGATGCCCAGTATCACAGTGGTTTCGCCAACGACGTCGCCTCCCACGCATACGCTCACCAGCTCATCGTAAGTTATCTCAATCCCTTCGCACAAGTACTCGCAATGATTTACCTCGTTTAGAACGGCATCATCGTTTCTAACGCTGTGACCAACGTCGCCTTCAACACTGATGACAAGGTCGTTGCTGTTGGTTCTTCTTTCGTCAAGCCTTGTAAGCATTCGTTGTCTGCCATGCCGATACCGGAATAACCGAGGCGCTATTGCAATAGCCAAAGTCGCCGATGCGACGCCGAGTGTCTCATTTGACGACGCCAAGACCACGGCCGAGACTGCGCTCGAGGGCACCTACGTTTCGGAAATCCCCAATACAGTCGAGTACCTTGCCAAGGACAACGGCGAGGTCGTCCTCGTCCACGTTCTCCAGGTCCGCAACGAGGAGGCCGGTACCTGGTACAATGCCTTCGTCAACGCGCACACGAATGTACTCGAATCGCTCACCGACTATGTCGCCCAGGCTACTGTGAGCTGTACTTGGTTTTCGGCAAAAGCACCTTTGTCTGATTGTCGATGTAGTACCACGTTCTCCCCATCACCAAGGAGACTCTTCTCCAAGGCTTTGAGGACGTCGTTGACCCCGCCGACCTGAAGGCTTGTACGGTTGTTTCTCTCGGGTGATATCGTTGTTTTGCTCATTATTTCGTCAGCGCCCGACGGTTGGCATTCTGATGGAACCACCAACACCACCGACACCTCGTGCGTTTTAAATTTGAGTCAGGACTATAGTTCTAATCTTGTGCTTCTCGTTGAACAGTGGAAACAACGTCCTGACCTACAAGACCACCACCACGAACACCTCCCCTGAGACCGGCACCGACTTGGTGTTCTCGTACATCCAGGACCCCACCGTTGCGCCGACGACCACCGTCAACGTTAATGCCGCGCGGGTGAACAACTTCTACCTGGTGCGTGTGGTTGTCATGCAGCACAAAAGTTCCAAACCGTGGAACTGATGTATTGATGTATTGATGGATCCGTTGATTTTTCATCAATCCCTCTTCTAAATATTCTCCAAGCATCTCTGCTGACTGTTCGCGGGCAGGTAAATTCACATCACGATCTCACGTATCGCGCAAGTCTTTTCCCGTTTTTCCCCCCTTTCCCGCTGACTTTGTCCATTAGTATGGCTTCACGGAGGCGGCGTTCAAGTGCGTCTTCTCCCTTTGGTTTTTGTCCTTTGCCTGACCCCCTAAAAGCTTCCAGAACAACAACTTTGGTCTTGGTGGCAAGGGTGCGGACCGTGTCACCGCTTCTATCCAGGACTCTGCCGGCACGAACAACGCTGATTTCGCTACACCGCCCGATGGCCAGAGCGGCCACATGCGGATGTACCTGTTCACCTCAACCTCTCCGAATCGTGATGGGGCCCTGGAAAATGACGTCCCTATCCATGAAAACACACATTTAAGAGGGCTTCCCCGATTCTCATTCTTTAAACTCATCCGTTACTTTAGGGCTTGACCAATCGTATGACCGGCGGAGGAACCGGCGCTTGCCTCCAGACCACCGAGGCAGGCGGCATGGGCGAGGGATGGAGCGACGCTATGGCTGAGTACGACTGTTTCTTTTGGTTCCTTGAGCCGCGCTGAGATATCCGGGGGCAGCTGGACCGAGAAGACTTCCGCCGCCGTCCCCGACTACGTGATGGGCCAGGTAAGAGTAGTATTTCGACATTGCATAATACACAAGTATTCATTGGTTAATCACAGTACATTATCAACAGTGCCGCCGGTATCCGCACCCACCCTTACTCGACCAGCGCAACTGTCAACCCACTCACCTACGCCAGCGTTGGCACGCTCAACGAGGTCCACAGTACGCGTTTTGCTACTCTTGCTCACTCTGCTCCTGATCTGCTTGACCTTGAGACATCGGTGAGGTCTGGGCCAACCTTCTGCACAACATCTACGCCGCGCTTGTTGCCCAGTACGGCTGGTCGCCCGACTCACGCACCAACCCCGACGGCACGGAGGGCAACATCGTCTTCATGCATCTCTTCATCGATGCCCTCCCCCTGCAGCCGTGCAACCCTACTTTGTGCGTCGAATTCCACTTCTCCTACTTTTACCTGTTTTGCATCATCTAACGAACTGAAACGTATTCTATCTAGCCTGACCGCCCGCAACGCCTGGCTGCAGGCCGACGTCAACCGTTACGGAGGCGCCAACCGCTGCCTGCTGTGGAAGGTGTACGCCAGCAAGGGTCTCGGTGTCAACGCCGCCGGCCACGTCAACAATGCTGTCATCCCCTCCGACTGCTAGATAGACACTGCTCTGCCAGAATTCCGCTCGCATTGCATTTTACACGCTACGAACACATTACGCATTTTGGGGATTCGCATGTATATTTACGCAAATTCAATCTGGGCTTATTTAATACGTTGACCAGTCGTTTCACATGTGAAAGCCAGCGAGAGGAAATGTGGGATCACATCGCCAGTTTGGCAAGCTTTCGGCTTAAATCGTATTGTATGCGATTCCATACATATTACCGACACACTTTGGCAAGCTTGCCGCGTCCTTCAAGCGAGTTAAACCGTGAGAATTGCCGAATGCGGTTAGTAATGCCAGCCGAGCTCTGCGGCGGTGGCGCGGCAGGGTGTAACGATCTGCGCCGCGGCAAAGATCGGCAACATCGGCATCTATGTACATGCAGGAAGCAGGAAGTGTCAAAAACGAGATTCAAACAACAGTCTGTCAGGTCTAAGCAACAGGTAGGTTTTGAACCAGAGGAAGCCTGTGAAGTCCAATTTGGTGTAGTGTCAGTCAGAGAGAGAGAATGGAAGCGTAACTTCACCTGCCGAGAAGAGCGGACTCGCTGTCACCGACGTAAACTCAGTCTCTCTTGCATAGAGGAAGGCTTCAAACCGACGGATTGAGTACTGACGGCTTGATAGATGAATCTGAAAATGTCTTGTCGATTGCCGTCAGCGGGATGGATCTGACTGATTAATATTCAAACGACAGAGATGGAAGTTCGGTCGGTACGGACAGCTGGTTTGTGGATAGTTATCTAGGTGCAACCCATTAGGCTTCCTTCTCCAAATCTCTCATCAAATTTCCCGCTCCACCGGCGAAATCGTGGGCGACACCGATATCAATGACAAAGGAAAGGCTGCCGCCGCCGCTCTCCAGCATACCAGGAGCCTCTACCCGCTCCCCAGGTGAAGTCCGCCGACGTTGTGTGATGCTGTCCTCCACACTGCGACCTTGGAGCCCGACACGGACGACAATCAGCATCGGCGCAATGTTCTACCCACGGTTCCACATTAACGCAAGCATTTTGGCGGATAAAGATCATGGCACCTACCATTACCTGCGGAAAAGCAGATTGAACTATCGCAAAAGCTAGCTATGCCAAGTCAAACTACGCACTGGGGCAGAAGTAAGGAGTTACCAAGCCGTCCGCGCTCGAAAGTGTGTCAGAAATTAGATATACAATGATACTGGCACAGTAGATCGCGCCGGATTCCAATCTGATGGCTGCTTTAAATCCGATGTATTGAGTCAAGGAGCCACCGACACACATTATCGCGATGGCGGTGTCGTATTTGCGAACATGGGCTGACCCAAGGACAATACGCGCATCGCGGCGAATCCACCAAATCCGCCCTGCTTTTGACAAAAGTTATGTCAGAACGCAGTCCGTATTTAACGAGAAAGAAACCCACCCGTCAGGATCATCAGCACGATATTCGTCACGAGGCCCATCTCGAAAGCCACTCGGTCATCGATGAAGTACGGAGACTCAGACTCAGACTCGTATGCGGTCAGGTAACCCAGGACTGTCAAAAGTATTTATCAGATACGCAATTGTCCAAATTTAAGTTAATACCTGTGGTGGCAAGCAGCATGAACATCGGAAGAATCACCACGCCAATCCGGCGGCCCCAGACTAGGAAACACCGGTAGATCTGGGACAATAATAGTGCATGATTTCGGGAAGTGAATCTTTGAAATCTCGAAAACCCACAAAAAGGCCGTCGGTGACGATTCTGTGAGTATTGATTGAGTGAGTATCACGAAACAACCAGAGAGACGTATTATTCTCACTTATTCGTGACGAGGATAAAGTCCTTCGCAGAAATAAGCTGTCCGTACAAGTTGGTGGTCCCAAGCACAGGGAGTGCTGGCCACACCTCTCCTTCAGTTGAAAAGCGGATGATCTTGAGGCCCAGCACAGTATCCTGCACATGGATTACCACCTGCAACGTCGCGAAGACGGCCATTGCAGACGTGGCAATCACAAGGCTTTTCCGCGCCCCACTGGTCCAATGGTACAATGCATGGGCGGCAATGCAAAAAAGGACGAGCAGGATGCCTAACAAGGAACGGAAGTAAATTCAAGAGATCCACGAATTTTTACTATCAATGACCGACCGTAAAACAAGACTTCCACCTAAGGGACAGAATTCACAATTGCTATTATTGACAATGCAGCACCACTTACACTTGGTCCATAGACGAGAGAGCGGTCGAATGTCCAATACTCTGCAAACTTGTCAGTATCGATGGTGTAGTTCATGGTGCAGAAGGATGAATCGGCGTCAAATTGACTCCGCCTTTGAGTAAACAAGCTGTTGAACCCGAGCATTCCGGGTGTCGTGCCATCGACGACCCGAAGAAGGGACAGATATCTGACGGCCACTGGTATGATGGGGACGGCATCGCGGTTTGGGCGCTCTATCAACACTGCAATGAGGCAGCTCATTACAGGTAGATCAGACTGCGCTGCTCAGCCTGCCAGCACATGGAACTCCCGCCGGCGACTGTCACCGTGACTTGAGCAAAAGTATCAAATGTGTAGGGTAATGCGAAATGAAATCCGATGGATCAGCAGTAGGTAAATCTTCAGCGCTCAGCTCCAAAGCTGAGGCGGAAAAAACTTTGCGGCCCAGAGCTCAGTCTGAAAGGACGGGTTCATAAGCAGAGGAGCAACGCGCACACGTGATCTCACGCGAGCCCCAGCACTGACGCGTAGTGGTTGCATTTGGATTGCAAAGCTGCATTTTAATATTTGATGGATGTTAAAATACGGTTCCGGCACTCGAAACTGCAGGTGAAGTAGGTATAATCTCTCACGCTGACCTGAAAGTGGGAAACTCGGAGCCTCACTCGCAACCTCTTTCTGAAGATCAGACACTAACACCATGCCACAATTAAGTACATCGAAGAACCAGGATTCAGAGACGAGGAAATTTCAATGGTGGGGACATTGAGACTTGAGCCTCACAGACGGTGGGTAGATACAGTGTCAAAACCCAGATCTGAAAAATGCCTGGATCCGAAAAGATTGCATTTTGAGCTGGAACCCCGAGGGCTTTGAGCTTGATTCTGTTTTGTGGAATAGCAAGAAGGTCTATGAGTAATTTAATGTGCAAAAAATCAGCATTGAGCCTGTTGGGCAAGAGCGAAAAATCAAACAATGGCCTAAAATGGCTAAATCTCATTGATGGCGGCCGAGAATTGTACATTCTGAGAACGGTAATGACTCATTCACATCTATGTTGTTTTAAAGAGTGAGTATTATATCGTATGTTCAGACATTTCTGACTATGCTTGGTTGGGGTAGGTGACGGGGATGAGCATACATCTTCTCTGGCCCAGCAGTTGTAGGTAGATTTTGAGTTGTTTAGTCCATTGATCCCTCGGAGGGTCTGTCCCACGAGAACAGCCCCGAGGTTTGCCTGTGGAAGGGGTCTGCACGTGTGTAAGTGTGTGTGGGGGCAAGAGAGCACAGAGAGAGCAAGTGGCAGGACATTTCTGATCAAAATTTCGGATCTGGGTCAAACCCCATCAGGAAAATCCAAAGTTGCCCCACAGACGAAAGGGCAGCTATGGGGGCCTATGGGATACTATGAGGGTCTATGAGATACCCTGAGCACTATAGTAAGCTATGGTGAGCTATGATGAGCTATAATGAGCTATGAGCATCGGAGGGATCTATAGGAGTCTATGAAAGTGTCTTGGGTTGCTATGTTCATCTATGGTGAACTATGTCAGTCCATCAATTTTTATTGCCTACTATCACAGTCTATCAGTAGCTGTAGCTTTTAATGTAGTTAATCTTATCATCACTTATGGGATAACTCAACTCAACTGGGTTGAACACAATTTGCCAACCTTGCATGTTCACACCTGATTAGGAGGATCCAATTCCTGAGAAGGTGCTGCTTCCAGGAAAGTATCTCGCAATTCATGGTTGAACAAAGCCAGTTCTTGAAAAATAATCTTGATGAGTCTTGTAGCTCACATTCGGCTCTATAAGTTCGATTTTGGGTTTATTTTTAGATTGGTTACCTGCAAGGATGGGTTTTGGTTACATCAGCCACAATCATGGTTTATGGTTTATATTGCCTACCACTACTTTAAACATGACACACCAAAAGAATAGTTGAGATGAGTGGGGACCTCAATGGTGCTGGGAGGCAGAACAACTGTAGTATCACATAAAGCACTACAGCTTTCCATGGTTACTTTAGTGTAGTGGTTATTTTGTTCCTTTAAGATTTTCTTAGTTCATGCGAAGGTCAAGAGTTCAATTCCCTGTACTACAGTTCTGGACAAACAAAGTCCGCCAAAAAAAAAATTGATTTTTTTTAGCCGAGATGAGTATGCCAATCGAAAGATCTTGTCAAGGGCTATCTGTTGATATAAGAAATAAGTAGTTCTGTCGAGCCGTTCGGCTACAAAAGGCCATTTATTAGTGGGAAGGGTCAAAAATATTGGCGCCCCCTTAAAATGCGTGGGAAAAATACGAAAAATAGCGCAATCAATGCAGCTTGTTGAGCTGTATCTGAATCTGCAAGAAAACCAATATTTTATCAAGCTGTTCTTGCACAATAAAATAATCTTTTTTCGATCAAATGTGAGTATTTCATGGTGATTTTGTTGTTACGCCATTCCAAACAGCTCTTGTAACAAAAGCATGGAGCTGAAGAACCCATCTGTACGTTCACATCTCGCATGGTGGACAGACCGGACAGATTGGCATATTTGGCTGATTGCATCATGTGGCTGTACCAAACAAGGAAAAACACATTTTTCAGGAATCACCTCCAATTGCAATTCCATTTTTCAGATCTTGGCCAAAATTTTGGCGCCGCTTATTTCTCGTAGGAAAAACTTCGGAGCATGTTTTTTGAGCTCTTTGGGCAAATCTGTATCCAATCCAACAAAATTCAGAGCCTGAAAATTTATGGATCAAGCTGCAGGCTATCTGCGGGCTTTGTTTGTCCAGAACTGTAGCATTTACATTTACAATACTCAAGTTGCATTTAGTAAATAAGATGAATCAGATCGGATTTCCTTTAATTAGATCTAATGTAATACCAGGCATATCATTAGAAACAATAGGTCAAAAGGGTAGTAGAGTGAAAAAAAAACTTTTGCTTTTTGGCTGAAATATGGGTACTATGAACCCTATGGCTACTATAGCTACTACGATAGACAACATGAGAACTATGGGGGTCTATGGGTGTCTATAGATTTGACCCCCCCCCCTCCCACCTTTCTATAAAATTGGCCATCTGCTATGGCCACTATGGCTTCTATGCGGTGCTATCTGGAGCTATGTGGCAACTTTGGGTTTTCCTGATGGCCCCCAAACTAGCCAAATAAGTGATGGTGCTGTGCGGCACAACAACAGTACCAAAAATCTTGAAAATATTTGTGCATAAACTTCAAGGTCTGTTACGGTAGGCCAGAGCTATGCGGTTCAATTTCAAATTGTTCTGGCCCCGCACAGGTTCAAATCACGCGATGACCAGGTTCTCTAAGAGCATTGTTAGTACTTCTGGGATTTTAGGAGTGGATGCAGCAGGGAAGCAGGACTCGGAGGAGTGGCTGGGGACTGGGGATCCGGACTATGATAATATATCACCAAATTAAATTACACTACCAAGACAATGTTTAAGGTCGAGGCAGCAAGGATTTCCGATTCGGGGCTATGGCACACATTCTTATCAAGCCAAACTGTTCAATTTCATGCATAGAATGATTTCTCTGCCCTAGATTTCATTCATTGAACAGCCTACCTGAGCTCTGAGGTGGACTTTGTTGGCACATAAAGATGAAATAATACACAACTAAAAGTCTAGGCTGAGAAAGGTTGGTGCTCATGGCACAAATTAGTATAAGGCAGAGAGGTCCCATTTCATGTATAGAATGGTTCTGCAACCTCAATTTTCATTCATTTAACAGCCTGCCTGAGCTCTGGGACAAAATCTTCAGCATCAAACAAACTGTAATACACAACAAAATCACAGTAACAGAAGCAAATGGGGTTCATGGCACACATTCCTATGAAGCCAAAAGGCTCTATTCTATGTTAAAATTTATTCTCCAGCCTCGGATTCCTTTCATTTAACAGCCTACCTCAGCTCTGAGATGAACTATTGACCCAGATGTTTACCCATAGCATGCCTTTGTGAAAAGTGTCCACAATACAATAATCAAGGCATTTTGGTGATGGCTTCATGAGAAGCTTGGCTTTAACCTCAAGGACCATATCCTGTGAGGCCACATTTTCAAATCCAATGTTCCCTTCCATTCAATTGTCATCATGTTCACTTGTTCACGGCAATCAAGATAGGAGTCTATGTAATTGGATTTTCCCACCTCTGGTTCAGGCAGAGCTCAATGAGTTATGTGTTTACTGGAATCAACACAAAATACACAGCCAGCAGATGAGGAACATGCCTTCTGGACACGTCCCACCCAATGTGCTGGAGCATCCTGAATTCTATGGTGGCATAAACTGCCGTATTAAGGTGCCTCAGGAGATGGTTCATCTGCTTGGAGAGGCTTTATCTGAGGAGGTCGGACTGCATGAGCAACATCTGGCTTGGGTGACTGAGGAGTTCTCTACTATGGCGGACACAGTTCATGAGGTGATGGGTTGGCCAAAGATTACCCTCGAGAACAGCTGGAATATTTTCTCACAAATGTCGAACCTCAATGAAGACCTGGGTGTGGACATCCCGTAGCAGAACAATTATATTGAATAAAGCGAGCTTCTAGTATTCAGCAGTGAGCCCTAAGACTAAGTGATCAGATTCTCAGAAAACCTGGTCGTCACATGATTTGAACCTGTGCGGGGCCAGAACGATTTGAAATCAAACCGCGTAGCTCTGGCCTACCGTAATCTGTACTTCATCCTAATTCAATCTTATAAAGAAATTCGCTCTCATGCTCATATAATACTATATCAACTTTCTTTTTTCGCAACCAGGTTTCAACACTGTATTATGTTACAGGACTGGTATGGTATAGTCTCCCTAGTCAGACCAAACACGGAATCTTCTCTTTGATAAGCGGAGTGTGGAGAAGATCGTTCATGGTCTGATTTTGTTCGCGCATCTGATACCGTAGGTCAGTGTTCCCAAACGGGAAGTCCAAATTGGGCAACTCTTTCTGTATTGGGACGGATTTCCGAGTGCCACGTGTAGGAGCTTCATTTTTGGGGGCTTGCTGCAGTGTTCTTCCAGGTTCAGGAAAATTCAAGAGTCTGATTTGGTGTCTCCCAATGGCCCAGAAGACTTGAGAATGCTTCATCGGATCCAAAACGCGTCGAAATTTCGTGTTGTGTGATTGTATTTGATATCCACGTGATCCGGAAGCCGGACCTACGGTATCAACCTCGCAAACAAATACAGACTAGGTATGGTATATAACTGAAAATGTTCTTTGTCACCCGTGGGGTTGCTGATGTCAAACTTCTTCCATTGAGTTAGTCTTCCGCTTCAGTTCCACCCTTATTCTGCTGCAAGATCCTCGCCTGCAATCTCGACTTCCTACTCCGAGTCAGCATTGAACGTGTCTTCGGCACACTCTGTGTCCTGTGCGTCGGGGTCAGGGTCGGAACGGAAGAAGGACTGAAAGCATGCAAACAGGGTGGGGATGATTTGGAAGGCTGTGACTGCGTGTTCGGGGGATGCATGGGCAGACAAGGAGACAGGCAGAACCAATTCCTCTGACATGGGAGAGGTGATTTCGTTGTTTATGTTTGCTGGAGGCAGCACGAAGACGCAGGATGGCAGCGAAGGCGGTAACAGAATGAGGTGGCTCTCAGCCACATTGTGAATCTTCTGCTCATGAGCGATGTCTGCCTCCAGGACGCACAGTTTGTGGGTGTCCTCGATCTCCTCTGCATGTATGGCAGATGTCTGCAGTGCAGGTCTGCAGAAAACGGGGGCCCGTTTATCCTCGGTCCGGTGGGACAAAAAAGGAGAGCTACAGCGCAAGGTGTTGTCAGATGGCGTCCGAAGCCTCTGCAGTACTATACCTCCCCCATTTCCATCTCATTTGTTTCATCACCATAAACACATATTTCATATACTCTATCTCCAATCCCCTCGTCTCCTTGAACACTGGACACTTTATATTTCATATTCTCGTTCATATAGTTACTAGCATGTATATAAGCCGCAAGCACTGGTTGAACATACTTACCTCTTTCTTCCCTTACAAAACGAGGGTGGATGGCCATGGGAACCAGTGAGAGCATATTGTGGCCACGGGGAAGCCACCATAATCTCCTGTGGCACAGATGGTCAGCTGGGGGCGGATTCAAAAGCAGTGTGGAAATGCCGTGGGGTGGTGACGCCATCATGCCTTCTGCAAAGGACTTGCTACGCGCCTTTAAGATCGGGTCCCCGTCCAACAGCTGTGGTGCCGCGTGGAAGGTGTTTATCACCTCCGGGGAAAATGCCGGGACATTCGGCCATGAGGAAGAGCAGATTTCGTGGTAGTCCGAAACTGGAATGTCCGTCTTGCCAGTGAAGTTGAGATCGAAAATGAAGGACGGGAGGTGGAAGATGGTGTCTTGGTCGTTGGCCTCCTCATATTCGTTCTCGTCTGGATCTGGAGTCTACTCTCATATGAGAAAAGGGCACAGTCAATGGGTGGCAAGCAACTAACCATCCAACGGGTGGGAATCCCGGTATACAACATTTGTCCCCAGAGTCTGCTGTTTTCCCTGTTTGTGTTGTAAGTTGATGAAATGATGGAAGCATGTCGGCCAGACACGGACACTAACGATCCGACGATGTCAATAGAACCACGGTATGGATTTGATGAGCAGGCGAGACGTGTGAGGGAGGTGCTACAACAGGGTAAACAACAAGAGGGAAAGATATGGATATACAGCACTGTGGGATGGATTCAAAGGGAATGGAGTGCGAGGTTGATAGTAGAAGAGAAGCGGTTGTCTTTGTCTGAAAATCCATTGCGGCTTTAAAGATCAACACTTCAACCATCGCTTTGAACCCTGCACGTGATCACGATAATGGAGCACTTGGTTACTGTTTTGCTGGTTGGCCATTCGGGTCTACAGAAAGCTGTGAGCTGGACATTGACTCAATGTGAGCGATTTACGCGCAATGGCAATGGCTTTTCAAACGGATAATTTCCGAGTGGGGAATTCGATGCCTCGCTTCAAGTGTACTTGCAGGTCCATCGAGTTCATTGGCGAGAGTCATATTTTTCTCGGTTTGCTGTCTCGAAGACTTTAGCTTGAAGTGTTACGGATGAAATCAAAGGAAAGGACAACCAGTATACAGTTGGATATTCCTCTTGATATACGGATCTGGAGTGTTACTTCCCGTGCAATGTGTACTTACACTCTATTGCATACATACACTCTGGTGTTCAAATTGGCGTGCAAGATCAACACGTGTTTTCTCAACTTGAACGATAACATCGGATGCAAACAACAGATACGATTCAGACGGGCCTGAAATTTGAATGAGCTGAACGGGTGCTTTCACGCCAGACTCACCCCAATGTCACAAAAGTCCGATCTGAGGGTACAAGTCCATACAAGTATAACTCTGTAAAATTGTGAGGGGGTCTATAAGGCTCAAAAATCGACTATAGTCTAAGTATTTACGGAACTTACAAGACTTACAAGTGCTTAAGGGCGGTTATAGAAGTTTATAAGCCATCTCCGTGGAGCCGAGTCGCAACAAGCGCCTGTTACAAGCCGGTTTATCAATACGTTCTGCTGCTTACGCCGGCTGGATCTGCTTGGAATGCCACTGAATACTCATCAAGCATCATAGGCGTCGCTAGAAGAGCTCAGCCGAAGATCCTCCGTGCTTGACTTCGCTTCCCGGGGTTGACTTCGCCAGACTTCGCTTCCCGGCTCATGTTTTTTTCCGCTGAAGCGTTCGCCCATCTTCCCGTGATCTTCGGAATGACACCAGCACGGTCCACTTTCTCAGTGCTTCCTAGTACTCCCCAGCATTTCTCTCAAGAGTCGACGTCCCGTGGTCTGTGTGCCTGATCTCATGGGCAAATCCCCCTGAACCACGCTGTGATGCCGCCTTGAATTTTTCGGAAAAGCTCTCTGGTCTGCGGCATTTGAGAGTGCCAGGCAACCTCAATATATTCATTACCAATTACCCGTCAACAACGCCATCACGCAACTGCGGATATGTATTGCGCTGGCGCGTAGCCTCTCGTAGCCTTGGATCCCACGTTCGGGTCCAGGTCGAATATTCTCTTGCGCTTGTTGTCATCGGGCATGCCGGAGAGTGTTAATATTGCATTCGTGCGTTGCATCGTGGCTTCGTGGTTGCCAGCCGAGATAACCGCTGGAGATGAAGTGTGCGGTTTGCTTCAGGCATTAGCTTCGGTGAGTTGTCTGTCCATACATTGACTTGAAGTAGCTCTGAGTTGCCCTCTTCAGCCTTCACTCGGCGCATGTCGACGATCTTCCTCGGAGCCGACTTTTTTGAATCCCGGTACGGAGGCAATAAGACGGCGCCACGATGGGGGTCGATCCGGGCACATGGTTGACGACCAACAAGTTCCGAAGTCCTGGTTTTTGCAATCGTGCCTTGAAGCCCCTGTTGTCTCTTCGTCAAAGGCCAGCAAAGGTCCTCATCGCGGGGGCCGCAATATTCTGGTTACGCTTTCAGGGGAGCGAATTGGCTGCGACAGATTTGCTAGCGAAGGACGCTTGGTGGATCTGATGTCACCACCTAAATCTGGTTGATCTCCCATTGATTCCGCTTAACCGTTACTTATCGCGTGTCTTCAGTTCATGCGCCCCACGTTTCCTCCTTGCTCCCCCCCAGCTCTCGATGGCTGTCCGCCACCAGAGCGCGCTCTATCCTCCCCCGTCCGACCTCAGTATCTCTAGCGATCGAAACGCGCAGTTTCATTCGCCGCCGATATATGGGGCAAGTGTCGGGACCAATACCTGTGAGTCCTTCTTTCGTTATACATGGTCGCGTCTCGCAGGCTTTTGATGTATCGCGGACTTTTTTGTTGAAACCATCCTACTTACAGACCGATACCTTCCACATGCCGCCTCCGTGGATCTTCCGCTGCAATACGGCTATGGAAATGTCCCAAACGTCGTAAATCTGTCCCAGGCCTTGGAAGGGAGCGCGATCCGACAATCCGCGCTCCCAAGACTCCAGATTCCCACCCGCGCGAGCCCCGAGTTGTCTTCCCCGCTTCGGTCCCAACGCGTCGACATCCCCGCGTCGTTCCACTCGGCCGCCGTCACGCCCTCATCCACGTCGAAGTTCCACCCAGCACCGTTCCGCGGGCCCTTGTCGGCGCCAGACGTATCGGAGGACTTCCAATACAACCATCTGTACGAGGACCCGAACCGGACTGCAAATATGCAGGTATCGAGCAATGCTGCGAGTGGGAGTGCGAGTGTCAGTAGAAGCAAGAATACAGATGCCCCGAAGCGCCGCAGCCTGAGTCCAGTGCGACCAGCTCGACGAACGACTACGACTGCAGTCATCGCGTGCCGGCAATGGTGTGTCACTTACTCTTCCATCTTTCTCCCCAACTCATTACTGGCATCTATCAGTCGCGCGCGGAAAATTCGCTGCGACTCGACGCGTCCCCATTGCTCGAATTGCTCTCGCCGCGCCGATCAGTGCGTGTACGACCCTGTTCCCAAACGGCGAGGGGTGAGATCGAGTGCTCGGCATATCGACGATCTACTGACGACAATCACAGCCTGATAAGAAGCCTGGTACACGGCAGCGGCGCTGTAAAAAGCGTGCAGACTCACGCGAGGAGGAAGATGAGCTGGAACTGGCTCACAAACCCCTGGCCAGGCTAGAACCCGCTCCTTCTGCTTCCACGAACATGATTGCGCTGCCATCTCCAGTGCCTATACCCTCACCCGGCTCCGATTTTTCCCCGGCAGAGGGAAAGAGGGGTGATAATAAGTCCCCGAAACGACAGAAGTTGTCCGACGAGGCCCACAGTTTTGATGACTTCACGGACAGGATGCGCCAGCAGCATCCCACACCCACGCCGAATATGTCCTCTCATAACTACGGCCGCCCAATACGCCCACTTATACACGTACCATCGCAAGGTCCTGCACCTTTGAGAATTTCGACGGACGAGTCGGTGCTCGTTAGAGTGCGCTTTCTCTCCTGTCGGCGATGCCCATACTAATAAGATCGTGCAGCGAAGCCACCCACCGTCCTCCACACAGCCGTCAACCTCTGAGATCTCCAGCACGCGATATACGCCGGTTTCCTCGACTTACGGATACGACGTGTCGCCCTTTGCGCATCAAACGCCGTACGATATGGGACACCAACCCTCAGTGCCTCATGTCGACCATCCCAAGTTTCCGAGTCTCCCATCGACGGCGGTGCAGGCGGCCCAGCAAGGCTGGTGGGACGCGTTCCTCCGCTCCTACTCGTAAATTTATTTTCGTTCTTTATACGCCAACGCCACTAACGACTGTACGCGCAGGTTAAGGGAGATTGCGACAGACCTTAACTTCCTGTACGTCTGCCCGCCTCAGCAGAAGATATGGCTGACCTCCATTTATTCAGGTACACAGAAAGTCCCGTCACCCTGTCCTTCGTGAATGTGGGATTCCTGCTTGAGACGCTTTGGAGCCCTACAAAATACCTAACGCTTCAGCCCGCGTTTATCCTCGCGTCGATGGCGCTCGCGGTTCTGATTCGTTCGAGCGAGACGGAGCGCGGTGCAGCAGGCCGCGAACGCGCCGCATTCTTGCGCCACTCTGCCCAGGATACACTTGAGCGCACCTGGCGCGAGGGCGTATGGCTGGACGCCAGTCTGGCGGAAGCAGCTCTTGTGCGTATAATGTCCTCCCCGCAACACCCCTTGCTCACGAAGTCCCCAGATCATCGCCCAGTACGAAGCGTCTGCGCACCCCGAGTACCACCCCGACCGTCTCGCGCGCGCATTCGAGTTCCTCGACGAGGTGATCAGCGCGCTCGGGCTGACGACCATCGACGCGGGGAACCCGGACGTGTGCCGCTACGCGCCAGGCGCCTGCCCTGGCGTCAACGTACAGCCCGACGCGCAGTGCGCGTGCTTCCCGCCCGGTACGCCCCCGCCGGACCCCGACCACGTGTGGTCGAGCGCGCTGCCGTGGGACCCGAGCTGGGGCGAGCACGAGATCCGCGACGAGGAGTGCCGGCGCCTGTCGTGGGCCGCGCTGACCCTTGTGACGAGCTTCCGCATGGAATGCATCGCGCTCACACGCCCTGACGACAGCCAAGCGCTGAGAATCTGCGATCCGTCGAATGTGCGTTTGCGTTCTGCGGTCCTTCGGGCTTCTTCTTGGAGTGATGCTAGTACTTACGGAACTTACCCCTTAGTATCTCGCACTGTTCCCGAACGAGCTGTACGACCGCAACGGCTTTGGGCGCGGGCGACAGGAGGGTGGTGGGCCCACCGCGCACCCGAAGAACGCCGTCTGGGCGCTGTACTGCCGCAGTATGCTACTGTTCAATTTCTGTAGCAATGTCGTGGCACGCAACACCGAGAACCGCGACGAGCGAGAGAGTCAAGCTGAGGCGCTTCAAGAGTCGTGGAACGAGGCACAAGCGATCCAGGACACGCTCGACGGGCATGGGTGCAATCTGCATACCTTGGTCGCCTATTTGTGCCGGGAGAACCTTTCCAAGTGAGTCGACCACAAAATATGTATGCTCGTCGGCTAAACGACGTCTTTTCACCAGCGCGCAGATGACCATCACCAAGGGGTTGCGGGAGTGAATTCAATTTCTCCATCTCCCCGACGTTAACTGACCTTCGGCAGTCTGCAGGGCCTGCCTTCAGGAAATCGTCCCGGCCCCCTCTTCAATCGTCGACAAGCCGAGGAGTGGAGTACGTGTTCCCTCGTACTTGTACACTTGTGATTGACCTTCGTTCTGCAGTTTACTCTCAGGCTGAAGTTGTCAAGCGTGCCACAATGTCCATACAATATGCCTCCGATCCTCGTGGTCATCACTTCACCCAACGGCCTTACGCCGTAACCTGGTTCTACCATCAACTCGCAATGTTCGTCGCTTACCTTATCCATTCTCTCCCGCCCTGACGCACGCTCAAAGCTGTTTGTTACTCTGGGAGAACGACACATCTCTCGGCGATGTACTTGAGCTCGCTAAGCAACTCCTCGTCCCGCTTGACGTGCTGAACGCAATGTGGCCCTGCGACCGTGCGTCCTCTTCTACTACTGCAATTTTTTTTAGGTGCTCATTCCTCTCCCTCGACAGTAATCCAGCGGCAATGCACCGCCTTGCGCAAGAGGCTCACAGCCCACTGTCGGTCAGCGGGTCATGAACCACCGCCCCCTCTCGACCTCGAGCTCTCACTCCCTCAGGTTCACCGCCGGAATCCGTGACTCGACCGTTCTTCTGCTCCTCCTTGCATTTCATCCCATGCCTCTCTTCGCCCATAGTATACTACACTTCGCTACACATATTCGTCTTCGTTTTAATTAGACCGGTATTCCCTAATAGATATACCCGTATTTTAGCTCATACCGCCCCCTCTTCGCGGGCCAATTCGTGTAAATGTTTCCTGTAGTTTATTTGTAGACCTTGTATCGTTTTGAAGACTGCAGATGTTGTACATATGCCTTAACTAATACTTACTAATTTGTCGGCCATTTCGCAGAGGAGCCTTTGGGGAAACTTTAATCGGGGAAACTGTAAAAACCCAGGAACTTGAGAGCTTGAGAGCTCGAGACAAGCTTGAGATGTTGAGAGCCTCTCAGTCACTTTTTTCCTGCTTTCCGGACCCCCTGAGGCCTCGGGTGATCCCATTTCCGCCCTAGGGCGCCTAGGGCGGGACTGACTCATCTAAAAACTTGAACTATATAACCACGAATTTCGGATTCGGGAGGTAGCAGCAACCTATTTAGGCTACTAACCTGGGTTCCGGATCACCCGAAGGCGGATAAAAGCGACGCGAATCAATATTTCAAATCCTTATCCTCCACCTTCAGAGCAATGGGCCAGACCCTCAGTTTCGTCTTCACCTTCCTCCGCGTTCAACTCTTCGCAAAATTGCAGGATACCCATGCTGATCTGACCGGCCGCACGTATCTCATCACAGGAAGCAACACCGGTCTTGGTCTTGCGCTCGCAATCCACCTCGCGCGTCTACATCCCGCGAAGCTCATCCTTGCTGTCCGTGACTTGAAGAAGGGAGATGCGGCGAAGCAGACTATTATCGCCGAGACGGGCTTCACCGGCGCGATAGAAGTCTGGGAGCTTGATATGGCGAGTTTCGCGAGTGTCAGGAAGTTCGCGGAGCGAGCGAATACGACTCTGGAACGGTTGGATGGCGCGGTGCTCAACGCCGGCATAAACGATTGGAAGTGGAGCCAGACTGCAGTAGATGGATGGGAGAGAATGTGAGCGACTATGTGGTATTTGCCGCGACCGAAGTTTAAACTGAGATCTCAGCCTGCAAGTCAACGCGCTTTCCACAGGCCTCCTGGGTGTTCTGCTGCTGCCCTTACTCCAGAAGTCATCGAAACTCGCCCATCCTCTCCCCGACACAGCGCTGCCCCCGCATCTGACGATCACCGGCTCAGAGGGTACGCAACAACTCACAGGTCTGGGATCTTAATTTGTCCTGCTCACTGTTCGGTTAGGTATGTTAATGGCTAAATTTACCGAGAGGTCGGCTTCGAAGATCCTCGAGACTATGAACGACGAAAGTCAATGCAAGGATATAGTGGACCGGTATGCGACATCTAAGCTTTTCAATTTGTTTCTTGCGCGCGAGATCGCGAAGCTGCCTCAAGCGCAAGGTGTCGTGGTAAAGTACGTGCCGACAGTTAAATTCAACTGGGAAGCCTCATCCTCATTCTCATTTTTCACTGTTTAGTGTCGTCGCTCCAGGGCTCTGTGCTAGTGAACTGGGGAGAGACCTCGGACTGCCACCATTTGCTTTGTGAGTCTTTATTTCTTTATATTGCGCGACGGTGGAGGCTCAATTGCTCCACAGATCGATCCTTGGACTCCTCGCTTGGACCACTGCGAAAGGCGCCCTGAATTTGCTGTATGGAGTACTCCGTCCCACCCCTCCGGGAGCGTATATCTATACATGCGAAGTACAAAAGTATGTCCTATTTCAACGGTGAATGTACTCCTCTTCTGATACTTTCTTCCAGACCCCCGTCCTGGACCGAGAGCAAAGAGGGATTAGGCGTTCAGGCGAAGGTGTGGACGGAGATGGTGGAGGTCTGGCGAGAAGTTTCCCCCGAGGTTGCGAACATTGCTGTTGTTTAGTTTAAGATATTTTCTTTGCGAAGTACCAAGCCCACGATATACATTCCTGTAGAGATTAGAGCTTGTCCTCAGCCGCACCAATGAAATTGTCAGGAGTATCGCGCTACATTCTTCACATCGCATTGACCACGATTTCTTCAAGAAGTTAAATCAGAAACCGTGCAGTGTGGTCGTATTTGACCCGCGCGTCGCTTGAGTCTTGATCACGGGACCGTTCATTGGACTCGGAACTTTCCGACGGCTACGGAGCGCGGGAAACCGAACACGCCAGCACATCGGGGTTTGCTCTCGACCACCACAACCGACCTTCAGCAACCAGCACAGTAACCAGCAATGGCAGACGGTACGCGCCTCGCCTCCGCCCCCTCGCCCCCAGTATCAGTACATCAGTAATCACTACCACCTTTTCGCCTCGATTTTCTACCTTTTCGCCTCGATTTTTCGCCTTTTCGACTCGATTTTCGCTATTTTACACCTTCTCGGCTCGAATTTCGGCCTTTTCGCCTCAGTTTCGACTGGCGTGGCCCCCCTGTCGACGGACGGCGTTTTCGAGACGATTTTCGCCGACCTAGGGGTCCCTGCCTTTCCGCGCCAGTAGTCGTCGTCGATTAGGCCGTTTGGAGTCTCCTCCATCTTTTGGCCTCCACTTTTGCGGTTGGCGCCATACCGCACCTTTACGCACATAGGCGACGAGCGACTCTGCATCTCACCGGTCCGCCATTGGCATACCTACTACACTACGCTACATCTACCTCACCACCACCATTTTTCGCCCCGCCGTACTACACACACCATACTCACGACACCACAGCGTGGCAATCGCAAGACATAGCCCCTGGCGGGATCAGCATCCCCACCGACGCGGACCACGACCGGGACCGTGAGCGCGACCGCGACCGCGAGAATGGCGGCGGCAGAGAGCGGGGACGGAGCAGGAGCAGGAGCCCCGGCAGGGACGGCAGGGACGGAGAGCGGGGGTACGTCCTTGTTTTTTCGTCTTGTTTTTCGTCTTGAGCATGAGGCTAACGACGGAGGCAGTGTCAATCCCGGGAACAACCTCCACGTCTCGGGCTTGAGCCACAAAATCGACACGCGCGACCTCGAGGCGGCGTTCGCCAAGATTGGAAGGGTACGCCGTTTCTTACTGCTGTTGTTAACTGGGCTAACGACTTCTTCCTACCTCTTTTTCGCTCCCCAGGTCCAGAAGGCCTCCGTCATGTACGACCCGCACACCCGCGAGTCGCGCGGCTTTGGATTCGTCACCGTGCGTCCCATTCATCCATATCCTAATCCATTCCTGACTGCGGAACGCATCATAGATGGAGACGCCCGAAGAGGCGGATGCGGCCGTGGCGGCGCTGAATGGGAGCGAGCTCGGTGGGAAGATGATGAAGGTGGAGAAGGTGCGTTGATCCGTGCGCTTGCTCTCTTGCTTTCTCTGCACGTGGGAGGGCAGAGAGAAAGTATAGTCGAGATGCTCAGCTGACATGTTGTTTACAGGCTCGTCGCGGACGTGCGCGGACGCCGACGCCGGGGCGGTACTATGGGCCGCCGAAGAGGGGTGATGGTGAGTTATTATCTTCATTTGGTTTGCGGTTTCTCTTGCGTTTTTGGGGTCGCTTTACTCTTCGGATCGAGAGGTGCGATTCGAAAGATGCGATGGGGAATGTGCGTGGGCAACGGTGTGAACCGTTGCTTTCTGCACCCGAGATCGGGATACGAGAATCAGAATCGTATGGCCTGGTTCAGTGTCGGCCATTTCCTTTTATAGATAAAGACTTGCCTTTTATGGATACCGCTCTTTCCTTGCCTCACCAAGCCAACGCTGACCACCCACCATCCAGGCGAGCGTCAGTACGACCCGCGCCCCTACGACTCGCGCTATGCGCGCGATTACGACGACCGCGACCGTGGGCGTCGCGGTGGCGGGCGGTACGACGACTATCGCGGCGGGGGGCGAGACGATTACCGCCGTAGGGACGACGATTACCGCGGGGGTGATTACCGCGGAGGTGGGGGGCGGGACTACTACGATGATAGGGATCGGGATCGCGGAGGGAGGGGCGGCGGGAGGGGCGGGTATGATGATCGTCGGTATTAGATGGTCCAGTGCGTGAGGGTGCGGTGCAGGGTGCAGGGTGCGCTGAAAAAACGATACGCATAGGACATACTTGTGAACCGACCTTGCTTGCTTGTTTAAGATTTCTTACTTTGTGTTCCTGCTCGCGCTACGATTATCTATCTAGTTCTGTACAGGTACATACCGCATGTCTGCGTTGTATGTGAACGGGGACTTTTATTTTATGTGTGGGCAAGCCTCAGGGCACGGGCCCTTGGCTTTCGACGGTCGAGTCCGATTTAGAGCTCGCGGGCCCATGCACTGCCCCTCAGTTTCGGCTCTTTCCCGCTGCGCCAGTGAAAATGCAGTTCCCCAAAATATTGCTTGCATTCGCCCTCGCATCCGTGGTCGTGGCGCAGATATGTCGTATGTCGGACCTCGTTACTGGATACTGATCGCACGTCGCGTCTATGTCCGGTAGGCGCGCTTTTCCCACCTAGTGCAGCTGTTCTACGACGTCTGTGAATGCAGGTTACGGTCCCGAGTTTACGCTCTCTACCTCCCGTTCCGAAGTCGTATAGTTTTGGGGGGAATATGCCTGGAGAAGCTGAGTTATCTAACAGATACTGACGCCGATACAAGCGGAATGGCGAGAATTTCGCCACTGACAGCGGAGTTGCGAACATTTCGCCACTGACCCTTTTGAGGAACTACACCTCGGAAGTGATTTAAACCAAGCGATCAATTACGAGGTCGAGGGGAACAGAACCTGGAAAGTCTACGACTCGCAATCTCGCATTGTCCTTCGCAGGACGTACATGCCGCCGCCCGCAAGTAGAACGCTGGTTTACAAAAGCGAGGTTTTTCGCCGTGAGCTGCTGAACATTTCAAATTTGCTGCGTTGGGTCATGATCGCAAAGCTGACAGGAACCCCGTCGCCTATCGGCCGCATCGCCGTGTTCGCCACGCGTAGGTATTAAGTCTGCGCCGGTTAGGTCACAAAGCTGACAAGCGCCTCGGCTGCCCTGTCGCCATATAAAGTCGCCTGGTGATCAATTGCAAATCCCAAGAAGAAATGGGTCTCCTCATCTCCAACATCAAGCAAGGCTTTCCCCCGAAGTCGAAGTTTTCGGTTGATGATATCCCTGACCTTTCTGGCCAGGTACGGCTTCCAGTTTCGCAGACCTGACGACGTGCTCGAACCTCAGTCTAGGTGATCATCGTCACAGGTGCTAACATTGGGGTGGGCAAAGAAACAGTCAAGGTACGTGTGCTATAGCCCCCAGGAAGCAAACAAATGATTCATGCTTGAACCACTGCAGGCACTTCTTCAACACAACGCGAAGGTCTATCTGGCCGCGCGCAACCCAGAGAAAGCCAAGGAGGCTATTAACGATCTGAAGTCTCAGACCGGGAAGGAAGCTGAATTTCTGCAGCTGGATCTGGCGGACTTGCACTCGGTGAAACGTGCGGTTCAGGAATTTACCGAGTGAATTTAATCAAATTATGGTTTTTATCTTCGCTCATTGCTCTGCTTTACCAGGAAAGAAACTCGACTGGACGTCTTGTTCAATAACGGGTATGTGCTGGGTTGAATTCTCAATTATGTGAGAGTGTGCTGACGGTGCGGCGGGCAGCGGAGTAATGGTGAGAATGACCGAGATGCAGTGAATGGTACGTCTTCTCATTATGCTGCATTCGTCCGACGCAACTAATGAGCCACAGGCCAACGAACTCATTTCCTCATAGGTACCACCCATCGAGCAACTCACTGCCCAGGGTTACGACCTCACGTTTGGCACCAATGTTTTGGGTACGTCCTACAGCCTAGCTTGTTCATTGCCAGCTCATGCCGCTGTAGGCCATTTCTATTTAACAAAGCTGTTGCTCCCCACCCTTTCGGCAACCGCTTCTCCGGGAAAGCCTGCGCGTGTGATCAATACATCGTCCATCGCGTCGGAAATAAATGGTCCAGATATCAATTACAACACGCTCAAGGACAGCCCGGCACGGAAGAAGATGGGCGTTAACAAGCTATATGCCCAGAGTAAATTTGTGCGTGGATATCTGTCTGAGAGGACTCTGCGAATAAGTAATGCTAACATGCGACTCGGCAGGCAAATATCGTGTTCAGTAACGAGCTCTTCCGCCGATACGGGGACCAGGGCATCGTTTCCGTTGCGCTGAACCCGGGAAACCTTAGGAGCGGACTGCAGCGCCATCTCACTGGCATTACCAAGTGGATCATAGTACGTGGATCCATTTACAATTGTAAAAGTGACAACCGACACCGAGCCTTGATGCCAGCACTCAATATGCCATCCAACGCCGCTCGGCGCCTTGACACAACTCTGGGCGGGTACTTCAAACGAGGGGGCTACTTTCGGTGGAAAGGTTTGTGCTCTTTTCAATGCTGATCTTCAAGCTGATATTTCGACTAGTATCTCATCCCATGGGCACGCATGGGGACAAACCCGTCGACTGATGTCCAGACCGAAAAGGCGCTATGGACGTGGCTCGAAGAGCAGGTGGCGCAAATTTAATTTTCTCGACTCTTCCTGTGTTTCGATTCCAGCTCGATACATTAGTCTCTAACTTCCCAGTAGTAATGGAAATATACGCAGATAATTTCGCAATTCCATTTGGTTTCGTTCTAGATAAGTTATAGACAAGGTATAAACCTTATGTAACATCAACTTTATGTCCCACGGTGGAAAGTCAGAGTTGAGAGCAAATCCGCCAACACTGTACCGCTGCGGAATGCGACCTGTCGAGATCCTGTAACCACTGCGTTCCGAGGGTCCGTAGACCAAGGGTTAGTCTACCCCCGTAGACAGACGTAGACAGACTTTGAGCTAGACATACCTTGTTTGCATGTGTCTACACCCCTTGGTTTCTCAGTCTTGTTTGCGGAACTGTGTCGAGCACTAAATGCTATTCACCCAACACCGCATTCTGTAAGGCAACGTAAGGCGGTGATGCCCGTGATGTGGCAGTTCCGAGTGATCTGAGCTGACATGACGCGGTGGGTCAGTAAAAATTTGCATTCATCTTGGTCAGTTAATTTTTCTCATGAAGCCACACTACTTCAGGCATTATAAACATGACTACCTACTACTATACCTATGGAGGTTGGCTCGACGTTCACAAAGACTGCGCCGAGCACTCCAGAAGTGCCCTGACAGCTGCCACATCACGGGCATCACACCTTACCCTGCCTTACGGAATGCGCCACGGCATTGGGTGACTAGTGTTTAGTGCCCGAGCACAATCAAGACACCAGAGGAGGCGGCAGAGGGCGGCAGGGAGTCCCTGGGAGTAGGGACAGTGGTAGACCTTGGTAGACACACATAGTCTACCTGGGGTAGACAGATGTAGACCGACGATAGACCCAGGTAGACCAAAAATAGTCTACGTGGGATAGACACACTCGGTTTACGTAGTAAACCGATGTAGACTGACGTAGCCTCACGTAAACAGGGTCTGTCTACGGGACCTCGGAACGCAGTGAACAGAGTTTTTTCACGACTGCCGTGGTCCGACGAGGTCCTACACACCGGGACTTGGCAGCTGGACCCGAGCGGGTTTTCTTTGTTTTGTTTTTTTCTTTTTATGCCTTATTATACCACCCCCACGAGCTGACGATTCTGATGCGCTTTGGTGATCCCAGAAGAATACACCTAATGTTCCATTCTATCGTATTCTTGCACGGTCTGAACACGAGGACAGTTCGAACAATATCTGCTGAGCACGGTTCGAATATCCGTCCTGAAATTGAAATTGAAGTGCTCTGATCTAAGGTCTAGAACAAACCAGATGGAATTGCAAAATTATCTGCGCATGTTGCTGCTGCTACTGGGAACTGGGGGAGGGGGATTACTATCTAGCCGGCATCAAGAAGCACGAGTAGTTGAGAGAATTAAATCTGCGCCACCTGCTCCTCGAGCCACGTCCACAGCGCCTTTTCGGTCTGGGCATCAGTTGATGGGTTTGTCCCCATGCGTGCCCATGGGATGAGATACTAATCGAAATAAATATCAGCTTAAACATCAGCATACAAAAGAACACAAACCTTTCCACCAAACTTAGCCCCCTCGTCTGAAGTACCCGCCCAGAGTTGTGTCAAGGCACCGAACGGCGTTGGATGGCAAACCGATTCCTGGCGTCAAATCTGAGTGTTGTTACTTTTATAGCTGTCAATGGATCCGCGTACTATGATCCACTTGGTAATACCAGTGAGATGGCGTTGTAGTCCGCTCCTAAGGTTTCCCGGGTTCAACGCAACGGAGACGATGCCCTGGTCACCATAGCGGCGGAAGAGCTCGTTACTGAACACGACATTTGCCTGCAGAGTCACCAGTCAGCATTATTCGGAGTCGTCTCAGATAGACATCCACGCACAAATTTGCTTTGGTAATATAACTTGTTAACACCCATCTTCTTCCGTGCCGGGCTGTCCTTGAGCGTGTTGTAATTGATATCTGGACCATTTATTTCCGACGCGATGGACGATGTATTGATCACGCGCGCAGGCTTTCCCGGAGAAGCGGTTGCCGAAAGGGTGGGGAACCACTGCGTTCCCACCCCCTGTAGACACACGTGCGTCGAGCTTATCTGATATGTGTCTACATGCGGCGATCTTCGGCTACATTCGGCTACCTTCGCCCACGTCATGATCTACGCCGCTCTTCGGCGACCTTAACTGATGTGTGGCTACGTGAGTCTACATGGGGTAGATGCACCGCATCGACCCGTCGGCTACATCAGTCTATATCTGTCTACGCTAGTCTACGCCGTAGACGCACATAGACCCACCTCGCTCGACCTCAAAATATGGATTTGGCCCCTCTTTCGTCGTTCTATCAAGTAAGACAGTGCAACCGTTCTTTGTGCACCCCCGGCTTTGGTAATGTCACATTCATTAGCTCCGTAAACTTTCCCGTCAGCCCTGGTAGTCAGCCCAAAGTCAGCCCTGGACGAACCACGGATGTTGCGAAGGTGCCGCAGGGCCAATGGTACGATGCGACTGTGTATTTCTTCCCTTCCTTCCTTTTCTTTCCCCTTCGTCTTGCTTTTGTCTCTGCTTTGACGATGCAAGACGGACGTTTTCTTCGAGCCCAACGCTACCCGGATGAGTATGAGGAAGACTCGTATCCCGTGTTGCCGTCAAGGATGCGAGACTTATATGGCGAGGAAGACGAGGATCGGTGGGTGCTTTTAATACTATACTGTAAGAGCCATGCCTCACGAAAATCAGTTCGCGACCAATGGACTCCTCTTTTCCTGCCGTGCAACGTCAATATGCTATCGGGCGCGGGCCTCCTCCGTGAGTGTCTGACCACTGATACCAGTTCTCGTGCATTGAATGTGCGCAGAGGGCATGGCCGGTCGATGTCGATCCATTTCGATGAGTCACCCAACATGAACACCCAGGCAGCGGGTCGTCGATCTCGATCCGCACACATGTCGGGCCCTCGCGACGCTTCTGGTGCCGACGCGCCGATTCGAATGGACGATCTCGAATCCTTGTTCCATCGGTTCTCGCTGCAGCAGGAAGAACGTCATCGGGAGGTCACCCAGGGACTTGAGGCACGTTTAAATTCTCTCGAGCAATGTTCCCATGCGCCCCCGCGCTCTGCGGGTGCTTCCTCCGCGCCCATCGTCCTCCCAGAGTCCGATGAGGGGCCTACTGGAAGGGGCGACTCGATTGGTGCTGCGCTGCAGGAGGAGGCGGATGCTGACGATGAAGCGGATGATTCAAAGAAGAAGAAGCCCAAATATCATACCGCAATCCAGGTGTGTCGGCACATGATTTTTCTGTCCAACCACCATTCATTCCAATTCCAGAGATACACCACCATAACGTTCCGCGGTGCATGTGGTGTGCGGGGGACAGAGTGGCCTGACACTGCGGCAGTCCGAGTTAATCCGGCCACGGGCGTCAATTATCTCAGTCCGTTTTTTGAATGTGATGTGACGGATCCCAGAAATCATGCTATATGTGTCGCGGTCGCAGGAACCGTGGATAGGGAAATGAAAGTGAGTCTCCGTTCGTTCAATGCAGCGGGATAGGTACTAATACCGCGAAGGACAACCTCCCACCAGGTGTTCCTGAAACTGCCGTCTGGGACTCGACGTTGCTCCTCAAGAGCGCAAAGCAGTCGTTCAGGACATGCAAAGCTTCGTGGAAGAAGGTTTACGACGCTGAAGCTGCCAAGAGGGCAGCCATTAACGATCGTAATACCCGTCGGTATCGCCGTCGGTGCACAGTAAGTGCTCTGTCACGATATGTCAACACCTAATTCTCTGTTTATCTTACCAGAAGTATACACACGTCAAGAGTCAGTTTGACGCATATGCGGCAAAACTTCGCATCCCCCGTTCGGTGGTGGAGGACCTGCTCAGTCAGGAGCTGCTGTCCGACGAAGCATCGGGTCCGGAAGACGACGCGGATGAGACATTTGATGCGTGGAAAGTCCGCATGGCGGCAGCGGCGGGCCACAAGAATCTGACTGCGGCCGCACTGAAGAAGGAGCATTTCGTTGAAGTTCTCGAGTGTCCATGGCGGTCCGACGAGGTATCTTTTATATGCGCTACCCCCCAATATTCGCCAATAACTCATGCTTTCAGCTCTCTATTATTTCTTCCTCGATGCAGACTCTGTACACCACCGCCTTGAACGCCAGCGGGGGTGCTCCCATCAAGTACACTCGCGTGCCAACTTCTACACACCGCAAATCATCGTATATCCCATCTATCTCGCCATGGGACTTCGGAATTTCTTCGCAATGGCTTGACGAGCAACGCAACAACCCCGAGCTGTCTAACTGGGGTACGCATGGTAATCCCACGGGATGCAATTGGGAGGAAGTTCGTATTGTTCGTATCGATGCAACCGGAGAAAAAGTCGTGGATTCGCGTTTTGATTTCGAGGGACTCACTGAGGCGGAATAGTAGTCACCGCAAATATTGTATACCCATTCGTTCTTCTGCTTCATACTAGCACAGTTTACCCAATAAAGTTACTCCACTTTGTCGCCAAAACCGTACGCCAGGAGCGAAGTCGGGAACTAGAGAAATAGGAATCGGCTCGTGAGCCAAGGTCAAATTCGCGAGTGCTGTACATACGCGATCCATTGTGACGGTCATCCACAGAGGCGGTTCTGTATGGGAGATCTTTCCCCGCGCAATTTGACAATGAATCTGATCCAGGGGCATGACGTTTGGGGGAAAATCTTCGTCATTCGGTTCAGTAAATGTGTTGTATTGCCAAGTCTCGACACCTAATTGCGGGCTAGAAACAAGCTTCGTGAGGGTCAGATCGCAACTGAGACTTTGGAACTACTAATTGTCCCAGGGAAACTTCCCGTCGTCCAACGGGGTCAGGTTGGAACGCTTCATCCACGAGATGTCTGCCAGTATGACGTGGTTGGTGTCAGAAATTCCAGTCTGGCGGTGTTGTATTAAATGGCAAACTACTCCAGCATACGCTTCATCGTTGTATCGAACTTGAATGATAGATGAACCCGCAGTATTGCGACGTGAACGACCAGTTGGCGTGATCCGCTTCCCGTCCAGTAATCCAAATTCGAGGAAATCAACAAAGGGAGCCAACATGGTGGTTCCCGGGATCGGATCCCGGTCAAAATGAACTTTGGGCCCGCCTTCTGAATTGTTATAGTATGTGAAGAGACCACGGCGAAGGGGATCTTCTTCGTCAAGGTGTGCACGCGCTTTGGCAACGCTTCCGGCAACAACACGGGAACCATTGTGTGTTTCTGTGGGAGTTTATCAAAGCAGAACACAGGTGCGGAGTATTTTACCTGCATGCGCGGCGTCCTGGACTGTACCGATGGCCTCGGCATTATCCCTCGACCCCAGGATTCGCTGGATGAGCTCATGCTCTGATTCTGATGCTGAACTTGAAGTGACACTGGTAGAAGTTTCCGTTGCAATCCGATTCAGCTGTGGCATATGCATTGAAATTGTTACGAGCGGGATGAACAGTGTTACACACCACAGAGGTTATTTGGGTTGAACGGTGAAACTCTCGCATCATTGAGACTTCAAGACGTCCACCGGTCCAGTTATTGCTATTGAGGTTCTTGAGAATTTTATTCAACCTCTCGGTGAGGAAAGCCCAAAAGCCGTTCAATGGGCCATATTGCACGACCTGCTCTGGGATATGGACGGCCCAATGATGGTTCGGCTTCATGTTGTCGGCCCCATGAAACTTTGTGTCACTAAGAATACTGTAATGATGGCAGTTGAACAGACATACCTCCAAAAAATTCAACAGGTAGTCCTGCAACAGTTGCCTAATAACGGGAAGAGTATCAGTCCGAATGGAGTTTCCGACAACGATTTTCAAGAATGCAGAGAATCGGAGAAAATTCTCATCTTCTCCTTTCTGCATGTGTGGTCGGGGTTGTGTGGGTGGTTTGGGTTCACCAGAGCTCTTGTTGCTTTTTTCCCAGTCCCTCTTTTTCTTCTCGTATTCCCTCCTCATTGCCGGATAACGCTTTTCGGCAGACTTGAACTCTTTAGTAGCTTCCTCGAGGAACCTCTCCCACACAACTGGTATCTTGACGGCAAAATGAGATCACTCAACATCAAGTAAGAATATGATGAACGTACAATTATTGCCCACGGACCTGTCACTGCAAATTTGTATTCGTCTGCAGTCAGCGACCCACCCGCAGGTTCCCCGACGCGAAGAGGAAGTCGACCAGCCCACAGCGGAGATTCAAACTGTTGATCCGTTAACAAAACACGTCTCAAGAAAAGTCCACTTACACTTTCAAGGAATCCGTGTATTGTGTGGAGTTCACGATGAAACCGGGCTGTATTGGCTCGCAGAGCTCCGGATCTGATCCACGTGGTATACCACTGCGTTTTTGCCAGACCTAAAACGAGATAGTTTATGGGTGTTTACAATGTTTATGATACACTAACCGAGCAGTAGATTGTGCATTGGATCCACAACCGTATACTTCACAATATCAAAATACTTCAGTCTGGCCAGCTCGGTCCACCTGACTCCATGCTCGGAAAAAAACTCCTCCCTTTCCTCTTCTGTTTCCAAATCTCTATACCTCTCACTTAATCTTCTGTGCTGTTCGCCGTCTCTTGGAGGAAACTCTATACAAAATAAAGATCAGGATCTCGTTTATTCAGGACTTGACTTTAGGATATTACCGTTTCGTAACGACTTTTGGCTGAAAAGCTCACTATGGGATACGGTGCATTTGGGACAAGGTGCAATGTTATGCCGATGGTCAGCAAATCCACAGATCTTGCACATCGCCGGGTGGTCAGCTATAATCGCTACAAGACCAACTCGCACGCGGATTCCTGATATCAAATCAGGAGTCATGAACGGTGAATTGCCAAAATGACTTACCATCGGGATGTTCCGGAGTCTTCGCAACTATTCCGCGCTCATACAGCTCAAGAAGATCGTCTACAACAATCTTGAGATGGTTCTGTAATTGGTCGCCAGTAGGCTCTTGCGGCCCCGGCGGCATTCCAATGAGGATCAGGTTGTCGGCGCGATACCTGAAGAATGGTCAGCTGTGCTCTGTTTGCATATCAAAAGACGTACATTTGAGACCTGTCAAGATTTTGAATGCAGAATGACATTACGCCGGACGAATGAGACGGCCCATAGCTACTGGTTTTGCGTCCGAACCTGGCGAGATGTGTGAGACCCGAGATAGATGCATTGAATGTGACATTACCAATCAAGGGAGAAAGTCACCCCCAGTCGTAGTTCTTCCTCGGCACTGTGGCCAAAGAAAAACAATTCTCCGTCGTTCCCGCGCAACGTTTTCCAGACATCTGCATCTTGCATGGATTTAAGCTCTCCTTCTACTGTGCTGGTGCGAGTTTTCCACGAATTAACCGCAGAAGCCATTCCAGGTCGAGCGAAAAATTCCTGAAGCGCAGCAGATAGTAATTGGATAGGAGTGACCATATAGGGTTCCCGTTTGACCTCGACAAATTTATCCTCGTCGGGATCATCGTTGTCGGCAGATTCAAGGGGAGCGGAATGTCCATCATCTAGTGTATCAAAGAGTCGCCGGGTTGCTGGTCTGAATAACTCCAGCTCGCAAGTGGGGCAAATTGTATCAGTAGCAACTTCGAGGGGGAATATTTTGTGGCAACTGTAGCACATTGGATGGACTGTGAAGCGGTCGCGAGCCCCGAGTCGTGCGAAGAGTGTTTTCAGTGTGAGCGGTATGCGAGAATTTCCCAGGAGATTGCCAGGCAAAGAAGCGAACACGAGATTGAGACATGAGAGGATGAGTGCGCAGGCACGGAAGGTAACGTGATAACGGGTGTGCAAGAAGGCGACGAGATATATGACCCCGCGCACACACCAATTAGGGTGCAACGAGTTCTGAGTCCGTACCAAAGGCGTGGGGAACTCGTGCAGTGGAGGTGGATCCGCTTCCGCTGCAGAAGCAGGAGCAGTAAAGTCCGGCAGCGTAGCCTCGACTGCAGTGGGGAAGGGTTCGGCTCTGTCAAGTTTTGAAGAAGATTTAGAAATATCCACAAGTTTTGCGCTACACTTACATCACGATGCCTTCAGCAGCCGGTTTATTCGATTCCGCCACCATTACTGATTGGCGAGCCAGGCGACCTATGTAAATCGGTGTGCGGCCACGCGTTGCTAGCGCGGGTGCGGCAGCGGTGAGTGCCTCACCACTGTTTGCGGTAATAGCCGTTGCAGCAGGTTGGCGGCCTGGCCGCCCGAGTCCACGCCCATGCATCGAGGATAACGATGGGCTGCTGGAATTATCAGTCATGTCAGAGCCGCTGGCAGGAGCTCGACTGCTTCCACGGCGTTGGAGGATGCGAGCACGGTAAGCCATGATAAAGTTGGCGTAGTTTCAAATGATTTATACCATTCAAGTCCCAACGAATCGGAGTCAACGAGGGAATTTCGGGACAAACATTAAGTCAGAGACACTTGCAATGCCGAGACAATCTCAGTTCATCTTACTATTTTCAAATATCCTGCACCCACTGAATCCTCCGCAGATTCAGCGCAGGTAAACATTAGTTGGCGACAGAACCCCGAGAGACGGGTTACACGGGCAAGATATACCCGACGGCGTGGGCACCAGTCCGTGAGTCAGTGACAATAATGCCGACCCAATCGTGCATCAGTAGTAGGCCCGAGAATATTGAGAGGTCTAAACGAAGGCAGAACTAGTATGCACAGAGCCTTTACTGCGTTGGGCTCGGAGTCGTGCAGCAATGTGGCAGCATGGGATGAATTTGTTGCCCGGGCCGGCGAGATCAAACGCCGCTGCCAAGCACACAGCCATCATCAAACACAACCATGGCGATCATGATGAACATCCAAGATCACTGTTCTCGATCCTCATCTACATACCACATTTTCCCTCCAATACCTCCAATTGACGTGCCCTAAACATGATCAGGTGAGTGTACACGGTGTCTACTTCCGCCTACCTATGGCTACGTGCATCTATGTGTGTCTACGTGCATCTACGTTGGTCTACACGAGTGAACCAACGTAGAACGGTGTAGACATGTGTAGACAGAAGTAGACGAGCTATGTCTACATGATGCAGACACACGTAGACACAGGGGTTGATCTACCCTTTGTCTACGGGGGTAGACAGACCCTCTGTCTACATGGGGTCGGAACGCAGTGAACAACAGCTTCGTCAAATAGAAGTGGCCTACAGCGGCATGAGCTGGAAAATGGACAGGCTAGACTGCCGGACGCACCCAAAACATTGGTGCCAAACGTGAGGTCGTAACCCTGGGCAGTGAGTTGCTCGATGGGTGGTCCCTATGAGCAAATGAGTTCGCTAGCCTATGGCTCGTTAGTTGGGAAAAATCCGGTACGATAGGAAGACGCACCATTCATTGCATCTCGAGCATTCTGACCATTACTCCCCTGCCCGCCGCGCCGTCAACATACTTCCACATAATTAAGAGTTCAACCCAGCACATACCCGTTATTGAACAGGACGTCTAGTCGAGTTTCCTTCCTGATAAAACAGAACCATGAGCCAAAATAAAACCTCAAGGATTATAAACTTCACTCGGTAAATTTCTCAACCGCACGTTTCACCGAGTGCAAATCCGCCAGATCCAACTGTAGAAATTCAGCTTCCTTCCCGGTCTGAGACTTCAGATCGTCGATGGCCTCCTTGGCTTTCTCTGGGCTGCGCGCAGCCAGATAGACCTTTGCATTGTGTTGAAGGAGAGCCTGCGGTGGTTCAAGCATGAATCATTGCTTCCTGGGGCTGCAACGTATGGTACCTTGACTGTTTCCTTGCCCACCCCAATGTTAGCACCTGTGACGATGATCACCTAGACTGAGATTCGAGCACGTCGTCAGGTCTGCGGAACTGGAAGCCGTACCTGGCCAGAAAGATCAGGGAGATCATCGACCGAAAACTTTGACTTCGGGGGAAAGCCCTGCTTGATAGCGCTGTGTAAGATAGAAATTTCCCTGTGTGAGAAATGTGAGATAGAATTGTGGTCCGTGTTATATTACAAGGCCATGTAAATTACGGGGTTTCTAACATGACGTCATCGCGCAGAGCGCGAAATTTTTTTGGGTTTATTACATGTAATTTTCGTGTAATTTACTTGTAATATACGTTAGAAAATACCCGACATGTTATAAACCCTCTAGATGAAGGCGTTGATGCTCCAGGATTCATGCTTCCCGGCCTGGATCGCATCCGGCGCCGCCGCTGAACCCCGTGCAGGGCTCGTCCGATGGTTGGAGCAGCTGTGCCAAAACTGCGCTATCCAACTTGATGTACTCGCCGATGGCAAACACCGTCTGTGAGCGAGTCACAACAGTAGCACCAGCAGGTGGGTCACTGAAGTTAACTCACTCAGTTTCAGCAAGGTCGATCTCCGCGCCGTTTGCTCTTCTCGGATGAACCTCTGTCGCAATTGGAGAAGTGCGGCATGTTTGTTGGCCGCCATAGCTGCTGCAGAGTCCAGACGGTATGGATGGCGGTGATGAAAATTGGTGCCAAGCTGATGGCATATTTGCGGCCGATCACGCCAACAGGCGGCTTCGGTGATCTTCCTACAGGCTTCGTGCAGGTGAAAGGAGACAATTCGTTCATTTTTCGGTTTTATAACAACTTAATTACATGCCTCTGAGACCCCTCCATGTGAGAAATGTAATTAACATGTAAATTACAGTGTGATAAAGGTGATGTAAATAACATCAGACTTTCTTACACAGCGCTACTGCTTGATGTTGGAGAGGAGGAGACCCATTTTTTCGGGGATTGAATTGGGATTGATCACCAGAAGACTTTATACGGCCGGTAGGGTCGGGGTTCCCGTCAGCTTTGTGACCTAACCGGCACCTGCGGCCCAATGACTCTGCTTGCGCTTGGTATTTTTCCAGACGTTTTTCCCCGTTCAGACATTTGGACGCGAATCAAGTAGATTTCCCTTCGGGCCCCAACCAGATAGGGGCCTAGGGCAGAATTTCGTCGTTGTAAACCAGTGGTGGAGAGCTCATGTCTACGCCGACCTAACGCTGATCAACGATCTTAGTCTACTTAATTACAATTGATCGTTTGGTTTCAATTGAAATTAGGTAAAAAAACTCCAAAAACCAACTAGCCACAAACCTTGTGCCGCGGTATTAACTGGCGAGGTCCCCTGAGAAAGCAGCGCGGGACTTGGAAAAGATACCCAGCTGGACCCAAGCGGGTTTTGTTTATTTTTGTTTTCAGGTCTTATCGTGCTGATCAGTGATGACTGATGCGCCCTGATGCCATCGTGATGCGCCTGACGCAAAGCAGCTGAAAAAGATTACTCGAACCATAAAACCAGGAATGTTCCTTTCCGTTGTATTTATACACAGTCTGAACAAGGACAGTCCAAAAGAGACATCCAATATCCACCAAAGTGTTTTCTTCTTACGAGGGTGCGTGCGCCGTGCTCACCTGAGAGGATTGGAGCTTACCATGAGGAATACGTTGGACAACTCAGAACTGCCCAGATTCTATTCCGCGCTGGTCAATTTATCGGAATACTCTGCGTTTTTGATTGAGGTTCGAATTTTGAGACAAGTTGTCTGCGATAATGAATCTAGCTGTGGAAATAAAATCCAGCTCCGAGATCATAACGTTCATTATTAATCTGCTACCAGAGCAAACGTGGAGGCGTAAAAAGTAAACCAAAAAACCAGAAACCCACTTGCTTGCCGAACATAGCTTTATATGCCGGACTCATCTCATCTGCGCACCATCTCGCGCTCCCGCATCAGATGTGAGACACTCATCGTCGCCGCCTTCGTCTCGAGCTGCTCGCCCCACACTGAGACGAGCCCGTCCACCTGGAACGCGCGTGTCTCGCGCTTTTCGAACAGCCGCGTCGCGATCGGGACGAAGAACTTCATCTCCCACCCCCGGCGGCTCGTGTGCGAGCTCGATCCGTGCCCCTGGGCCTGGATAGACATCTCGGTGCGGAACCACAGCGTGTCGATGGCGATGCCGCGTCCGGGATCGAGCACCAAATCCTTGCCCACCGGGGTGCGCATCTTCGCGCCGTCATATCGCACGCTGTACTTGTTGTTCTCCGCGGCGGAGGCCACACAGTACGGATACGTCGGGTCCACGATCGACGTGCTGGTGCAGTTGATGTCGACGACGTACACGTCGGGGTGCGAGACGGGAAGACCGTCCCATTTGGCCGGGTCCTTGAGCGTCAGATGGAGCGACAGGGGCCCGATGAGGAAAAGCCTGGTTCTGCATTAGCGACAACACAATAAATGAGCGAATTGAGTGGGCGCTTACTCGTCCTCCTGATCCCACACTTCGAAGTTTGATTTTGAGCTCGAGGGAAAAGTAACCGCGAGCTCAAACTCGCTCGCGCTGAGCTCGTAGCATCCATACTTGTTCAGCCGCGCGCCGGGGATCGGCAGCCGGATCGGTGCAGTGCGTCTGGATTCGGTATTCGTCGAGAGCGATTGGAAGGGCAGGGTTTTGAAAGGAGCCGGAAGGTCAGAGACGAGGGGCGAGGTCTTGGACCGAGTGGGCGTAGTTCCCGCCGTGTCCTTGGACGGGAACGCGACAGGCGGTGAGCGGGCAGTATTGTTCTCCGTTTTGGAGATGTTGGCCACGGAGGACGATGGTCTGGTCGGGCAAGGGCGAAGTTCGCGAGGGAGGTCCGATTCCTCAGGCGCCTGGGGAGGGGTGAGCTTCTCTTTGAGCTTCGACGCCGACGCTCCCGTCGGCATTTTGGCTTTCAATATACCCCTGAGCTGCTCGCCGACGTCAGAAGGAGCAGCGCTGGACTTGAAACTAGAGTCCCTTCTTTGTCGAACGCGGGGCCCAGTTTGGAGAGCACCTGAGTCATCACTGTCGACCTCCGGGGATGTTGCCGAGTGAGAGCGCTTCCTGGTGCTATGCTTGGTTATCGTGGGGTCAGCCAGGGGCAGCTTAGGCTTTAGAAGCGCGTCGGCCGCCCTGGGTTTGACTTTGAGTCGTATCGTTTCAACGGACGTAACAGAGCTCGTTCTCTGACGAGTTCGACTGAACGCATAATCGTCCAGACGTTGGTCGAGAGGAATTTCGTGTGCATTATTCGAGGGCAAAGGCCGCTGGTCTGGCCAGAGAGTGCGGCCGCGTGAAGACTTCAAAAGAGGGTGGTAGGCTGACATAGCGGTCATGGGCTTCGTCTGCAACTTGGCAGAGGCGTGGCCAGAGGCGTTCGTGACGGCAGAAGACTCAGACTTCGACATCGTGGTGGGGAGGGAACCAGGGTCCAGGAAGGATTTTTATGCCGCCACACATGCTGATCAAAGAGAACAATGGGAAACAAACGAGTCATTGACGCGATTGACGCGATATAAACGTGAGAAAGGTCTCAAATGTCCCAAAATGATAAGCGAAGACAAAAAGGATTCAAAGGAGCCTACATCGAGGTTGAAAGGGCGCCTGGTGCTGGTGGTCGAAGCAGAACCGTGACTTGGCGACCGGTTGCCTCATCAAAGTGACAAAAAAAAACTTGAACGCAGCCCTCAGTCCCCACGACCTTCAGCTTAGTCGGACGCCTACGCCAATGCAACGCTATCTCTTGTGCTTGGAGAGTTCGAAACTCGTTCTGAAGTCGCAGCCTGACTATGGCGATGGATGATCGGCTAAGGATGTGCATGGGTCGCGGGTCTGGTGGGGGGTATGGGTACGGGTGCGGTGCTAGTTTTTCAAACCCGCGGATACCGTGGACCCGTACCGGGTTGAGCGGTGCGGCCGGTGCGGGACGGGTCTCAAAATTGTTCAGAACACTTCTCGGCGATTTCGGATTGATGAATTCATCGGTTTTCCACGACGAGTCGTGCACGGCACGAGCACGTTGACCATGCTTTGCCAAATTGCAGCACTCATTTCGGCGCGTCTCTCCCCGTCGTCAAACTCTCTCCGTGGTCTAACTCATTGGAGCTTCGGGTCGCTATCCGCCACTACACTAAACTTGTACTAAACTTGTACTCATCATCTCTCTGCTCCATTTCTGGTTAGCGCACTCAAGAATGCAGTAATGGTGCATACCACAGCGCCGCACAAGTCTTGGCGGCGCCTGCCCCCTCTCCTTTTCCGGTATAGTCCTTTATCTGTGTCTTTATTCAACCGACAACTTTGTTTCTCAGGCAGCCGCGGAAGAGGACAATATCATGGCTGACACATATCTCAATTTCTCACTCACCTTTGTCGCCCGTCCTGCGGCTTCGGAACTTCAAGATTATCTCACTCTAGATATCGAGAACGTCAAGGATCCCCTTAAATGTTGGTGGGGTCATCGTCGGACTTATCCTGCTCTCTCTTGCATGGCCTTTGACTATCTCTCCATTCCGTGTAAGTCATCATTTATTCCTTTCAACATGAACTAATGCACTACCACTCAGCTACTTCTGTCGACGTTGAACACATCTTTTCTGGCGGCCGCCGTCTCCTTTCCTTCACCAGGAACTGTTTATCTGCCGAGTCCATTCGGCGCTTCATGTGTCTCGGGAGGCCCGCGGACACTCCCTTGGAACTCCGACCGCTTTTTGCCCGATTTTGACCCTGTTTTACTCTATGAAATTTTCGCTCAGCCGGCTGTTTTACTCTATTTTGGTCGGACATAGCCTAAAAGTGCCATTCTTTCCCTCCTATGCCCTATTTTTGCTCTGGAGTGGCGGCCCACAATTAATTTCACCTTGGGCAACACAACAGCTCTCACGAATTAATTCTGGGCCTCTCTAATGATCAGCGGAGGCGCGGCCTTTTTCTGCGATTTTAGTGCTGCATTCGCGACCTTCCGGCGCTTGCTTGGCGCCTTGTTGGCCCCGGACTTTGACTGCTTCATCCCATCGGTTTTCTTCCTTTTCACGGCCCCTCACGGCGGCTTTGGCTTCCTTTTTTTCCCACCGCTCCCTTCCTCCGGCTCCTCGTATTCTTCCTCTTCCTCGTCTTCATCGTCGGAGTCTCCATCGAAATCAGGGACATCTAGAATGCGATAGACGGCTCTAGAGGTGAGTGCCTGCCAACGTTCCCACCCATAGTCTCCGCCCATCAGGCGGCTCGAAACTGAACCAGTGATCCGTCTGGGTCGAAATATTTTGATGGCCATCCAGAATGACTGGTAGCCGGAGCGCCAAGAATTCCGTTATTAGTGTGGCCCTGCTCGGAAAAGTCGCCAGCAGATCCGCTGGGATTGTGCGAGCATCGCAGCAAGCATCCAACACTTCGATTGGGACGTCCTTGTAGAGCTTTCCGACACCGATCCATTCGGCAGCATCAACCGGAACGCTGCTCTTAAGCAAGATGACGTCGGCCATCAGAGAGGTGGGAAAAGAAAAAAGTCATTGGGTTGTTGTGGTACAATTGGTGTTGTTTTCGATCGCTGTCAATCGCTGTCAATCGCTTTTGATCATGACTTTCTGCCGACTTCGGAGCTAGTTGTATTCGAGAAAAAATTGCGCGGAGCGCGATTTACTCTATACATACAGGACATCGGCCCTCTCGACACTGATTTACTCTATTTATGTACCGGAGATAGGGGGCATTTTGGGCCGTTGATTTACTCTATTGCGGTCGCGCCGCCAAGGGAGTGTCCGCGGGCCTGTCTCGGGTCTTGGTGCATCAATAATCTCGTCAGCACTAAGATGTGTCGCCAGTCCGAAGAGGCCCGCCGTATCGGAGCCGGAAGAGGACACCGAGGTAGACGGAGCTGCAGACTAGACAATTGTTACTATTCGCAAGAGGTGAGCGATCTTCGGATCTTGGCAAACATTCCCACGACCCTAACCCCTGAAAAAGGAAAGTGTTCGGCAGGACAAACAGTGACCGCAAACTCTATGACGGTCCGATTGCACTTTTATTCCCACGCAACACTTTCTGATCCGCGCAACACTTTCTTATGCGCGCAACACTTTCTTCCACTTTTCTTTCTCTAGCAACACTTTTTTCTAGCACACAACACTTTTAGTTTTGTCCAGCAACACTTTCCTATTCCAACCACAACCACACTTTATTTCAAGCCAGCAACTCTTTTTTGTTCAGCTCTACTAAGACGTATACTACCACTGCCTAATCAACTCTTGAACGGCATCTTCAATGTACTTCTCTTCTGCCTTAAGCAAACTCTTCTCGGTAGGCGTTTCTTGCATGATCCTCACCGTCCTCCTCCGGCATTCCGGCTCCATCCCTGGTATGCTCAAGTCGTGCAACTTGTCGTGGAGCTCCTTGCCGCTCAGCTGGTCCCTGAGCAGGCTTCCCAGAGGGCCTGAGGCAGCCACCCAATTCTCCTCCCAGGAGCGCCCACAGTACTCGTTGCTGTAGCAGTCTGGGGCATGAACGGGTTGCACAGGAAAAAAAGCAAGACAGAGCTTGTGCTGCATGACCTCCGCTTGCGTCCGCACCAAAACACGGTACGCGTTCCATCCCAAGTCCTGCTCGTCCTCCTCCTCCAAGGTCAAGACAGACTGCACCATCAACTCCTCGAAGGCCATCTTCGCCCAGTGCCTGATATTGTAGTCGCGTGCAAGGCGGTACCGCCGGGCAGAGCCCAGGTCGACGTGGTTTTCCAGGTAGTGGACAGCGTATCGGATTCCCGACTCCACCGCAAAGAAGTCGCAAGTCTTCAAGAGGGCGCACAACCGTTCCAGGGGAGGCGGATTCTGGCTCCAGCTGCAGGAGCATTGTCAAGGTATTTTCTTCTCATTTCGTATTCACGTACGGGAGTGTATTGAAAACAAACTCTAGGAAGATCTCGCACTCCTCAGCGCTGAGAGTTTCTGGCAGAGCCACCGCCGTTTCGTCTGTGGTACCGTCCAGACCCGCTTGGGCAGCCCGCTCGATCAGCCCTCTGGAGCCTTGGGAGAGGGTGGGAGATAAAGCTTCAGGGGGAGGTTGAGGCAAAGTTAACATGCCCGCAAACAGCTCGCTTTTCAAGACAAGAAGTTGGCGGTTCACATTGTACAGAGTCCCGTCGTGCGCCTGAATTTAATTCTTATCATTCAAAGCAGTGGGTCTAATTTAAACATACCTTGAGAGTCAGGGTACCATCAGGGAAGTACAGGCTTGAATGCCTGCGAGACAGAGGTGGCGCACTCATGGCGAGCGAAAAGAAAATCCAATTTAATCACCTGATTTTATCTCACTCTCCCCTATCATGGACGATGGTTTCAATTTCCCGAACAACCTGCCGCCCCTCCCTCCTAATCCTTATGCATGGAGTGCCAGTGCATTGCAAGCCCACCAGGTTCTGGATAGTGCCTATACCAGAGCTCTCGAAACTCTTCGGCGTGAAGCCAGTGAAGGCGTCCGTTACAAGCTCCTCTCCTCAAACATTGTCGACAATATGGTTCCTATTCTGGAGAGGATGGAGGAAGACGGAGTACCCAGGGAGTGGGTGAACAATTGTGCTGAAACTTTGGGCCCTCTGGTGTATGAACTGGAAGTCGCTGCATTGGCAGCTGAGGGACTGTGCGTCAAGACCTGATCCTTCCGACAAAACTATACTTATATCGTCTCAGACAGAGAGAGGACGTCGAGTTCCTACAGCCTGTGGCTATAGAGAGGACAGGACGCAGGGGACGTCCCAAGAAATCTATCGACCCTGGGTATCTTCAGGCAGCCATGAACACGGGGAAGGAAGTCAGGGTGGGGGCTCTAGCGTCTGCTCTAGGAATGCACCGCAACATTCTGCGCAAGAAAATGAAGGAAGCCGGCATCAACAACCAGTTCGACACTATGTCTGACGCCCAGCTCGACCGTCTCACCCGGGAATACAAGCAGAAAAAGCCCACATCTGGAAGGCGATATCTCCAGGGCCACTTCCGCCGTCATGGTTTGCGCGTGCAGAGGGAGAGGACCAGACTCTCACTCAAAAGAGTGGACGGTTTGGGTCAGGCTCTACGAACCCGTCTAGCCATCCGCCGCAAAGTCTACAAGGTTCCCCGCCCAAATCATCTTTGGCACCTGGACGGACACCACAAGCTTATCTGGTGGGGATTTGTCATTCACGGTTTCATCGACGGTTACTGCCGTACGGTGAATATTCTTTCCCTATCCCTGGCTACTCTCTCACTGATTGCCATGCGCCAGGTAACGGGCCTTCGGGCAAGTACCAATAACAAGGCGTCCACAGTTCTGGAGGTATTTCTGGATGCCATTCAGGCCTATGGTACGCCATCTCGCGTTCGAGGGGATAGGGGCGGTGAGAATACCAAAGTGTCCGTGTGGATGATTCTACACCGAGGCCCTGGAAGGGCTTCCTTCATGTGGGGCTCGTGCGTTATCCTTTCCCCCTCGTTCTATAATCTTACTATCGACAGATCCACCCGCAACACCCGTATCGAGAGACTCTGGGTAGAAGTGGGCACCCAATTTGCACGGCGATGGAGAGCTTTCTTCACTCGTCTCGGGCGCATGCACTCTCTGGACAGGAAAAACCCCACCCATCTCTGGCTCTTACACCGTCTCTTCCTAGACGAGCTCAACGACGACTGTCACGAGTTTCAGGAGGAATGGAACCATCATCCGATGTCGGGGAATATGACTGGCGGACAGAGCCCTGAGGTAAGTGTCTGTCTTTTTGTACAATGTTTTAATCCGATTCCAGCTTATAGGTGATATTGCAGGCTATGCGCCTTCTGGGACAGATCACCCACGGGGTCTACAAAGACCCGCTGGACGACGTACACCCGGAGACTATCAATCGCTATTACGGGGTAGAAGGTTCTCGTCGGCGGCGTAGGAATGGTCAGACAGGGGCAGGGCAGGCGTCTGATGAGAGCAGCGAGGAGGATGAGGGTGAGGAAGTGGACGTCGACGAGGAGGAGGAGCTGGAGAACCGAATTGCAGAGGACCAAGCCCAGAACATCCGTCACGCACCTGTGAAGGTCGCACGCCATGGTTCTCCCTTCCCAGACGACGCTGAGGTGGAGCAGGACTTTCTTGACCTGCTCGACGAAGTTCTGGCTCAGGCAGATGTGCTCCCGCAAAATTACGGTGTTCTCGAGGAGGAATGGGACGAGGAGGAATATCCGGAGCTGGAGATAATTCGTACAGGGACCAAGGGGAAGGAACTCCGTATTATCCTTCCCCGGGAGGAGTGGTACAATAGAGCGGTGAGATGGGCGCAAGGACTGGACCTCTTGAATCGAGTTCTGGAGGAACTGGGTTATGAATAGTAATAAAATTTTCTTCTATTCGCAAAGTACGAGAAATAATTCAATTATTGGGATCTACGTGCATGATTAACTACAAAAGACGACCATCCGTGAGCATCCTCAGCCCAGCTATCACCCTGCTTGTCAGAATGAAGGACCAGAGTCCCTCTTAGCCCCGAAAAATGTAAATTAAAATGGGTAATATCGCAAGATGGGAAGACCAGGACATCTCCCATACGAAGCTTGAAGCTAAGCCCTGCCTCATAGAGGCAGAGCTGACCCCCCTCGAACGCGCCGAAGGGTGCTACCAGGCACAGGCGTTTGTCGAATCCGTCGCGGTGCGCCCAAGTACATGCTTGCAGGTAACAAATCCCCCGAAGGGATAACAGGGGGAGGAGGCATGGAGAGGGAGGCTCTCGCAGTAGATGCTGAGCTCCGCAATATCCTCGGGGAGATATTGTGCAAGCTATACTTCATTTTAGCGCTGTAGCTGAAAGTAGTAGCCAAAAAAAGACTCACCGCTACCCTGAGAATCTCAAAGAAGTCTGAGAACGCCTCAACTAGCAAGGCGTATTCTTGCGGGTGGTCCAGAATATCCTTGGCCAGATGAGGGACCCGCTGGCTAAGGTTAACTCGTGCAGCTCCTTTCTTGTGTACTTTGTTGGGGTGCACGCCAGCAGGAGCACCTTTCCCCTAGATGTTGGGTCAGGCAAGATGAAGAGAAGAAGCATCTAGGCTTGCTCACCTTCTCTGCGTAACGGGCATACCAGGTGTAATGGCAAGAGAGATATTGAAATGCTTCACGGCGAGAGTTGTCGTCTTTGAATTCACCGGGCATGGCAGCATGTATGTGCTCAATAGCGTCGGCCAGGGCCTGGCGGTATTGTTCTGGAATCTCGAAAAACAAAGCCACCAGCTTCCCTTCGGCACCAGTTATATGCAACGTCTGCCTAAAACCCAAATTCAGCATCTGCGTAAATGGAATTTGTGAAAACGCACCCCTTCAGAATATCCGAAGATATTTCGACATAAGAGCCAGGTGGGGATACTCCCCCTTTGTGGAGATCTGCCAGCTAACCAGGAGTTATTTAGTCATAGATTTAACAAGCGACTGTATGCGGAAGCTTACCTTCTCCTCAAGATCGTCCAAGGAGGTGGCGATTTCAGCCTCCTCTGCCAGCTCCCGCTGCGCATCTGTGAAGCTGTCCCGATTGTCGGGGGTGACGGGATTAGGTGTTTGCAAGACGTCAAGATCTGTTGATATATTAATCGGAGATGGAAATACATAGGTGTTTGGATCTTCGAGAGGTTTCCATGAGCGCGTAGGGACCTTATGCCACTCTGGCGAACGTTCCGGGAGGATAGGATAACTGCAGGGCTATGAGTAATATGCACTGCGAAGAAGAAGCAGAACTCACTTGGTTTGGACACCTTTATAAATCTCATCCAGCGCGGACATGTCTTTGAAGGTGAGAACACGGGTCTCAGGTGTGCCACCGACCTTGAAAGGCACGTCGTACAGCAACTGGAGGGTAGCAGTATAGCCCTCCAAGTTGTTGAGGTAGTGGATAGGAAGCATGAGGCGGCGAACCATAGGCAGCCATTTCCCTACTAGGAAAACCACGCGTCAGAGAATTGGGGGAGGCAGTAATCTATGCAAGCACCTTTGACCTCACGAACGGCGGAGGCGAAGGCGTGGATATCCTCCTCTAGGCAGGTGCGTGTAATATATGTGCGAAGGTCCATGGCGGCAATGATAGGAAGCATGGCTAACCCACCTACATATATTAAGGACCTTTGCTGGCAGCATAAAAAATACACCACTCACCAGCAGCACAAAGCATTAGAAGGCGGTGGCCAGCGTTGATCCAATCGCGGAAGGTCTGCTCTGCTGTGCTGTATTTTTTCGCCATAGACACGATAGTGACGTTGGGAAGGTACTTCATAGCGGCGTTCTGCTGTTCGCTGTAGAAAAGTAAGCTCCTGCAGAAGAAACAGAAAGGAAAGAATTCTTACCTGTCGATATTAAGCACCAGCTGGACCAGACCGAGCATATGCTCCAGCTCACACTGCTTTAAAACTTTGGATTGCCGATGAAGCTGAGCGACGAGGGCCTGAGTATCGCTACCCACCACAGAGGCAGCACTCGGTACCACTGGCCCCGCGATGACCTCCTCCAACACGTCGCGATGCTTGCGCGCGAAAACCCCCAACACCTGCGACAGCAGGTCCCCAGCCGTCTGAGTAACAGCTATACTTCCATCGGGGTTGATACCCCAAGCAGAAGTGTCCCCCTTGTCAAGCTTCCTACGCTTGCGAGATCCCTTCTGGGAATTATTTCGCTCCTCCCCGGTGGCTTGGTCCTCATGCGAAGCCATGCTCCCAATGTCCCTGGCCCTGCCTACTCGCCTGGCAGTACCCCTTCGCGAACATGTGCGCCTCTGGCGGCGAGGATGACCCCTCGGAGGGATCACAATGACGAGGGGGCCTGCACCTGCCCCTCCCCCGGCTCCTGCACCTGCACCCGCTGCACCCGCACCCGCTGCAACTGCACCCGCTGCGCCTGCAGCGGCTCCCACTGCACCCGCTCCGACTGCATGTACTGGACCAGCACCTGCACCTGCACCTGGTGCCTCTACTGCCCCAGCACCTGCCGCCATGGCCCCAGCACCTGCGCCTCCAAGGCCCATTTCCCCAGTGCGTGCGGCATCAGGAACCACTCCCGATGCTGAGCCAGAGGCCGAAGCATGCTGGCCAGTCCCCGCGAGCACACGATTGTCCTCATCCAACTCCGTGTATGAGATAGGGGAGAGGGGAGTTTCCTCAGGCAAATCCTCTCCGGGGGGGCAGAACAACAGAGGGGGGAGGATTTTGGGAGGAAAGTGGGCCGACGTACGGAGGTGGAAGGGCGGGGTACCTCCAATGGTGGGAGAGGTCTGGGTAGAGCCTGGAGAAGGGGACCCACGCAAAGACAGATCTGCAGAAAACCCAGAGGAAGTGAATAGGTGGTCCAAGCTCTCTGAATATAATGTCAAAAGATGAAGGTAAGAGCTGCAAGGTACATACTGTGGCTTTGGAGGTGGGGACCTAAGGCCAGAAAGCCGCCCGGTACGTTGGCGTCGTCAGCGAAAGCATCCACGGCGCCGAGGTACTTCTCCATCGCGTCGTCGGGCACAAAGAATATCGGCATGGCGTTGGGGAATAAAAGCGAGAATAAAAGCGATTTAAAAATGGGCCCCCCACGGAATCCGTGTTTTGTCGACGCGTATGGTCACAGAACCACTCTCTGTGACTTTCCCATGCAGAGAGTCCACGCGACGCGTTGTTGGTACGTGGCAGAGCCCGAGGGCTGATATTCCTGAAAAGGAAATCATCCTCTTTGCTCTCTTCCTCTACCCCGAGACTCAGCTCTTGCAATCTGGTCTATCGTGCCGCGTGCGGGAAATGCTCCAACAGAATCGGCAGTTTAGAGCTCTTCCTGCATCAAGAGACTGGGGTTGACCAGGACGCTGTGCTCACCTACCTGCCGCACAGATGCAGGTTAACGAACAGCAACATCCGCGAGTTGAACGGGTCCCTCTGTAGTAGGTAATGTGCTGACCTATAATCAGCCGATGATCAGAAGACCTACGGGGGCGGTTCATACGAACGAAGCTGGCGGCTTACAGGTAGGCATCTTCAAGACGAGTGCAGGAGATTTAGGAGAAGGTCTCACATGGAGCGGCCGTTCTTGAGGACCACGTCATCGATCCCGACGGTGTTCTACAAGGTGAGCATCCATCATTCAAAGCATACAATATTTTCGACTGACCCCGACACAGAGCTCCGCCAGCACGACTTTGCCGACGGCCCCGGCGGCGCCGCGCCACCATCAGCACGCGTCCACGTCCAACACCGACGCCAGCCCCTCCAGCACCCCTCTCCGTGCACCGGCGCTCCTCCTGCGCGCCCACGCCCACGCTTCGAGCCCGGGCGGATCTCGTTCCCGACGGGTCGGGAGAATGGCGCGCTGCGTGCGTTCGAGAAGCGGTTCGTGCTGGGGAACACCGGCGGCACTACTTCTACACCATCAGCACGCGTCCACGTCCACGTCCAACACCGACGCCAGCGCCTCCCAGCACCCCTCCGTGCACCGGCGCTCCTCCTCCCGCGCGCCCACGCCCACGCTTCGAGCCCGGGCGGATCTCGTTCCCGACGGGTCGGGAGAATGGCGCGCGGCATGCGTTCGCGAAGGGGTTCGTGCTGGGGAACACCGGCGGCGCTCCTTCTACACCTGCAAGTGCGGCTACGGCTGGACCGAGTACGGCAGGCTGTGCAGCGCCTCGCCGCGCTGGTGTGCGCACACAAATACGCTGGTGTGGGCGCCCTCCCGCTCTTCGCCTCAGGCTCCCCGATACAGCGCGAGCTGGAGCAGCGTGCGCGCGACACCGCCGCCCTGTCCTTCCTCCTCACCATGCTCCTCCCCGCGATGCTCACCGCCCCCGCAGAACGCGATTTGGACGCCGACGTCGCCCCTCCTCCCCGAAGCATCCCGTGCCCTCCGCACTGCCCTCTTCACGCGCCACCTGCAGCGCATCCTCGACGCCCTCGACGCCTTCCCCACCCCCTCGGCCGTCCCGGACCCGTCGGGCGCTGTAGCCGCCAAGTCCCTCCCTCTCGGCGTGCTCCACTCGCTGATTGTTAGTGGCAACCGCCACGTCGCGCAGTCGCCGCAGCCATTCCCTTCGCCTACGAGCACGCCGGTGCGCTCGCCGGATGTGCAGTCCGTGCCCGTGCGGACGAGGTGGTGGTGATCGGGGAGGCGTCGGGGCGCGTGCACGAACGCAGGGAGCTCCCCCCATCCTCCTCCTCCTCTCGTCCCACGGACGCGGGAGTGGATGCGCTCCCTGCCCTCTCCGCCTTCCTCACGCGCTATCTCTCCGGCCGTCCCAACCCCATCCTCGTCTCCCACGCCACCAGCCTCACCAGACCTCCGCTCCAACTCCAACTCTACCTCCACCTCTTCCCACTCCCACTGGGCTCCACGTCAACCGGTGTGCGCCCCTCCATGCGCTTCGAGGACGGCGAGCACGTCGAATAGGCCATGCGCGCGATCGTACGCGGCGCGAAGGAGGGGAATGCGGGGAGGGTGTACCAGGTGGGTCTCGCGTGTTTGGTTTTTGGTTTTGTTTTAGGAGAATTTGGAGAGAGGGGATGGGCGGGGACACAGCAGATGTGGATTTGGTGGTGCCATGGGCTGCGATCTAGTCCTGGTGAGTTTAATTCCATCACTTGCATATATTCATTAATGCTGACCTTTATTTCAGTATCGCCCCCTACTCGACCTGTGACCCGTGCATCCACGCGCGTATCGAAGCCCGCCCACTCCACACCTCGACGCCCTGTTCTCTACGCCCCCTCACCGACCCAACTCGCCGATCCTCGCTCGACGTCGAAGACGTCTTCACCGACGCCGCTGCATTCGTTACGCCTGCACAACGATGTCAAGCCGAATCGTGGGCGCCAAACCCCGCGCGTACTCGCCTACCATCGACGTCGAAGAAGTCTTCACCGACGTCGCTCGAAGCGGGGGGACACGTTGACCTCCTTGGCCGGGGCACGAGGGCGAGTGGGAACGGCTCGTGCTCGATGCGTGTACGAGTATGGAGTTGAGACAGGTCGGGCATCGACGCCGAGTCTGCGTTGTAAGGTGTCTTCTATTTGATCAGTTGTTCTTCACTCACCTCTTTGTAGCAATACCCGAGTACCAATTACCAGGCCTGCAACGCTTCAAAGGGTGACCTTGCAAACGTGTACGTCATTGAGGTAGCGGGCGCGCAGAGGGCGGTGAGGATGTTTGCTGGGCGGCGAGTGGGGGAGGGAGAGTGGGGAGGGGATAGGGAGATGTGCGGCGTAGGCGTGCTCCTTGGAGCCCTAGAGCTGACGCGGTGCGCGGCGGAGGAGGGAGGTGAGATCAGGAATATGGAGACAAGGAGAGGTGCGGGCGAGTGTTGGATGCGGCCGGGCAGCTTCTCGCCTGCCTCCGGGCCGCAAGGGCTGGGCAGGGCAGCGCGTCGCAGGGGGTCGGGAGGGAGACGTACTCCCTGAGGTGTGCTACACGGCGCGTGGTCGGTTGGTACTCGCCCGGTCTCGCTCACGCTGCAACGGGTTGGGGTGTGGGACGAACGTGCGTGTCAGGTCGGGCGTGAGCGTAGAGGCAGCCGGGAGAGCGGGTGTGCAGCAGGTCGCATCGGCGGGAGCAGTGAGATGCGAGCTGCTCTGGGAGCTCAGGCACTTGTGCGCGGAAGCTGTGTGGGCGCGGCTGCTTGGTGTCTCTAGGCATATCAGATGTCGTAGGAGAGTCTGAGAGTCGTAGGAGATGGGTGACAGCGTTGCGAGGAGAACGCCCGCTGCGCCTTCTAATGTATTTTCTCACTCAAACGCGGGCTACAATGAAAAATTAATCAATTATTAATGGTTTGAGAACATTGTAAGAAGGATTGGACGCGGGAAGCCATAAATAAAAGGGGACACATCGGAAAATGAGAGGGAAGGAACAGGGGAGACAAACGAGTTAATAGATAAAGGTGAGCGAAGAATAGATAATAGATAGAATGAAGGGGAGGAAGGAAGGAAGGAAGCCATAGATACGGAGGGGGAGTTAATGCGATGAGTGAGTTATTTGAATGAAAAGGAATGCGCCTCTACGCCACACGGGTCCAAGGGTTGGCCAAGACAAAACCTTTCGCCTTTGCTTTGCCTTTGCCAACAGGGGCCGAAATGGAAGTGGAAGCTGTAGGGGGGGGAGGGGGAGTAGACACGTTGGTTATGGGAGTAGAGAGGACTGCAGGAGGGAATGCAGGCTGGCCGAAGCTGGGGAGGGCAGCAGGTGAGATAGCAGGCGGAAGTGCAGCCGTATTACTGGCAGTTGAGGGAAGAGACGAAGTGCTGGCCCACGCTGAGGAGGATGCCGAAGAGGAATTCGCAGTAGGGGAAGGAGGCTGTGAAGGGAAAGGGTCGAAGACATCTCCATCCGGGGAGAGGAAGCTGCTGAAGAGAGGGGACTGATCCACCACTTTGGAGAGGAGGGTGGCGGGTTTAGGAAAGGTGACTTCGTCGTCATCTGAGTCATCCACTTCAAAGATTACGGGGCGCTCATCGTCGCTGTTATCGGGCATACGGAAGACCTTCCTCTTGATGCTCTGGGTATCCAGACGTGTGCGCATCTTTGCGGCTTTCTTCATGTCGGAGGTATCTTCTTCAGAGGTTTCTGCCTTCTCCAACGAAGCAGCGGCCTCTCCTTTCTCGAGCTTGACGACTAATAGGAGGGGTGAAACACTGACGTACAATATGAAAAGAAACACACACCAGGGGAGATGGACCGGGCCCTGGCCTTGCCTTTGCCTTTGGCCTTGGCGCCTAGGGGTATAATAATTAGACGTGAGATAGATCAACAAGAGAGATGGTCGTACTAGGTTTACGGGGGGTCTCTTCGTCGTCGGTGTCCAGCATGTCATAGTCAGACACCTCCCCTGCTTCAGGTGCCTCGGATTCCAGCTCCAAGTCCCAATTGCTGTAGCGCATGGGGGGAATGGCGATCTTGGTGGCTGGATCCAAGTTGAGAAAGCTAATGAGAGGAGTGGGAGGACTTTACCGATAAAGAGAATGAGATCTGAAGACCTGATCCCCCGTCGCTTGCAGCACAGAGACACTTCAGTCCCATCTGGATGCTCTTCCCCAGACAGGTGCAGACTGGTTCGTCTTGATGACAGCCAGCCATTTCTGGGCCTGGACTGCAGACGAGGCGGAAGCGTCTCCTGCATAGGGGTGTGACTCGATATAGTGAAATGCGTCGGGGAAGAGCTTGGCGAGATATTTTGTGTAGGTCTCCGTAGACCAGTCTGCACCAAGGATGAGGCGTTGAGCTGGAGTCGAGGCCACAGCAAGCTTTGACTGGCGCATCTCGGCCTGCCTGTGAGAGTTGGGCGCCTTTGCTTCCTTCAAACGGCGCTGGCCCTGGCGGCCCTGAGAAAGGTGAGTTCTTGAACTTTCCTCTTGGAGTGGAGAGCTTACCTGGGTGCCGCAAACTAAGAGAACGATCTGCCCCACTTCGAACGTGTCTTCTGTTTCCTCAACTTCGCCCTTCTTTGTTTTCTGCAGCAAATGAAGAAATGAGTTCTGGCCTACGGATTAAAGGAGGAGTACAACTTTTGGTTCGGCCTTGACCTTCTTTTTGGGTGGCTTGGGAGGAGGCTCCGTGTCGGTGGAGGACTTGCGCTTTTTGAGCCCATCAACAGTCTCCGCTTCAGCTTCCTGGACCGTAGCTTTGGGCTTAGGATGCTTTAGAGAGGAGCCCCCAAGCTTTCCCCTCCCCTGGTATCCTCGAATGAGAGAGCCGGCTTCTCGAGGAGGCTCAGGATGGGCGGACTCGATGTGCTCGCAGTTGGAGCACAAAGTGCGGTGACCTTCAACATGTGTTTTTGTGACACGTTTACAGATGCATTGCTGACCGTCTTCGCCCCTGCCAGAGCAGCGATTCGGGTCGTCCATTTCAATGAGCGCGTGGATAGGAAATAATTTGAAATTCCGCTACTGACCAGTTTTCTTAATCAGGAAAGGTTTTTGGTCATCACAGTTGGATACCGACACAGGCTCAGAAGGACATAGAGAGTAGAATCAGAGGAAAAGCCTTCCAATTAAAGCGGTAGACAGTTAGAACCTAATTGGAGTAAGAATCGTACTCATAACCCCGCGGATCTCCTTCTAGAAGCCTTAAAAGGAACCAAACCTGATATGAACGGTCCCGGGTGGGTTTGGAGACTATGCCGGAGGCTGGGTGCCTGATTTGAAAGGCTGGGGATACTTTCGGAATGATTGAAAAAGTGTTGCGCGCACCAAGAAAGTGTTGCGCGGATCAGAAAGTGTTGCGTGGGAATAAAAGTGCAATCGGACCGTCATAAAACTCAGCTGGCGCTGCATGCGCACATAACAATTTCTTGAGAGAGGAGATTCGGTGATAGGGACACGAGAGGTGCAGTGCCCACAATGCCTCAAGTGGATGAAGCATGCATTCAAGAAAAGACTAACGTATCATCAATGACTTCCCATTGGGGCGGTCAAAAATGTATTCCTTCGACAATCGGTGCGTACCGGGATTCTGTGATTTCCTGGCCGGGCTGAATTGTACATTTCAGCGAGCGTGCAGAATGGGCGAAACACTGACCTCCTGCTCCTGAGAGTCAGTGAGACGTAGCTTGAGTGTTTACGGCATGCTTCCATCAAGTGATGGACGTAGCCACATCAAATCCCAGGATCCGAAAATCGCTCACCTCTTGCTATTTCGACTCATAATTTACATGTGCTTAAGCTTCGGAGCGCAATTTGACAGTTTCTGAACCCGCGGGTATGAATACCGCGGGTTTGTAAAATTATTGAGGGGTACGGTATAGGCCCGTACCCCTGTAGGGGTGGGGTATAGAGGGGTACGGGTCCGGGTCCGCTCGAGGTAGACCCGCGGGTGACCTGTGCACAACCTTAGATGGATCAAAACCTATAAAAAAAAATGCCTTGGAAGTTGGAACTTCTCCAGACTCCTTCTGCGTATGCAAATCGATTCTACCATCCAGATTCGGGCGTATCTGTCGACAATTATTTCTGGGTCAATTTCCTACCCCCACCGCTGTTCGGTAGCCGCCGCGAATAAGTAATGTTGAGCACGACCCATAGTGCGATCTGTCGGCCCTGCGAGCAATCTATCAAAACATCGCCGTAAGGTCGGCTTGAGGTCGGCCACCGTCGGCCTGACTGACCAACCCACTGCTTCCGGCTCTAGGCTTTAAAAGGGAGACAATAATTTGATGAACTCCGAGTTCGATGTCAGTCTTCACGCTCTGGTCCCTTGCACTCTGCACTCAGATTACTTTAGCTCAGCCTGAGACCAGCAATGCGCTCTCTCGGAGCTACGACTACGTAATCGTGGGCAGTGGTCCGGCAGGGTTGACTCTCGCCAATCGTCTAACGGAGGATCCCCAGACACAAGTACTGGTTCTTGAAGCCGGGGAGGCCCGACTCGACGATCCTCTGATTAACATCCCCGGATTTCTTGGAAGCACTGTGGGGAATGCCTCGTACGACTGGTTGTTTAATACGGTTCCCCAGGCGCATGCGAACAACAACACCTTCACCTGGAACAGAGGTAAAGTCCTCGGCGGGTCAACTGCGATCAACTTTATGGCCTGGGGAAGGCCTGCTTCGAACGAGATTGATGGTGTGTCGACCGACTATTCGTCTCATATGAAGCTGAATACCGACGAAATTGAACAGCTATCGGTGCCCTGGGCAATCCCGGATGGACGGGCGAAAATCTGTTCAAATACATGAGAAAGGCAGAGACGTGCGTGACGAATTAATTTCTGGATTGTACCTTAACTCGATCTAGTTTCACGCATCCAGATCCGGCCTACGCTGTGGAAAACAATCTGACCTTTATTCCTTCCGCGCATGGAACTTCTGGGCCTCTCCACAACAGCTTCTCGAAATTCATATCGGATGGCCAAAAGCCGTGGCTCTCCGCTCTCGATGCCCTTGGCGTACATAAAATAGAGGATGCGGTATGGATTTCATTCTCCTCCCGAGCTCATCTCACGCTTCTCAGCTTGCCGGAGAAGACGTCGGCGCGTGGATGGCCCCAGCTGCTATCGACGGCAACACTGTTACCAGATCTTACGCAGCTTCCGCGTACTTCGCCCCCATTTCCGACCGGTCGAATCTTGTTGTCCTCACAGGAGCAGAGGTGACCCGTATTGTTTCCGGAAAAGATGAAGAGAACGGTGTGGTGACTGCCACGGAAGTTGAATTCTCATTTGGTGGCCAAAATCGCTCGGTGGCGATCAAATCTGGAGCGGAGGTTATATTGTCTGCTGGGTAGGGTGTTGATCAAACGCTTGAGAATTGTTCTGACACGGGCACGTTCAGAACAATCAAAACTCCCCAGCTTCTGGAGCTCAGCGGCATCGGCAACCCTGACATTCTAGAAAGCCTCGGTATCGAGACGAAAGTGGCTCTTCTCGGAGTCGGAGAGGGAATCATAGACCAAGTGTTTTTTGGTGTCAGCTACGGTGGATTCCGCTCGATACCCCAGTTTCGCAGAATGTTCAACTTCTTCCAGAGCTCAACAACGATTCCATTGTCACCCTAGATAACCTGCGCGATCCGACCTTCACAGCTGAGGCCCTCGCAGAATAGTAAGCTCCTGCAGTTAATCCAAGCTCGTGGTGTTCACGGCTCTTGGGGTTCAGTGAGACTAACAAGACAGGGATTATGACCCTCGGAGTTACAGCGTTCTCTCTCCTTCCACTCCAGGCCATCGTCGGCGATGCTAACGCTGCATCATTAATCGACGCTCAGGCAAAGAAAGTAGCCGAGGGCAAATACAGCACCACCCAGAAGGAGAAATGGGACGTTATCATACAAGGCCTCAGAGAACCGACGAAACGCGGCTACATCGAGCTTGTCGCTTTCCCCGGATTCTTTACGTCCGCTAGTGCGTATTCCTGCCTCCAAAAATGCTTCGTGTATACTGCTTATTTCGTTGCAGGTGCTCCACAATCCGGGAAAAAATACTTGACCTTCACTGGGAACCTTCACTTCCCGTTCTCAACAGGCAGCATTCACATTTCATCGACGAATCCGCATGTCCAACCCAATATTGATCCTCACTACTACGAACAGGATTTCGGTTTGCAAGAACAAGTGTTTTGAATTCATTACCTGATTGTGTGTCATGCAGATCTCCAAGTGATGGTCGGCGTCCTCAAATTCCTTCGGAAGCTCGGAAATACCGGGGGGTTCAAAGGTATGGATAAGCATGAGCACATTTCCTCGAACGAATGGCTGATTTATTTCTCATTTGTAGACCTCTTTGCGGCTGAGACGGACCCTGGTGCGGCTGTTCAAACTGATGAGGAGATAATGGGTGCGTCGCATCGAATTTCTTGAGGTGGTCACTTACTTACCGTCTTAGATTATATCAAAAATCACGGAGGTCCGGAATATCATACCGTCGGTAGTGCGGCCATGCTGCCGCGGGAAAAGGGGGGTGTGGTTTCGCCAGAACTCAAGGTCTGAACACGTTATCTCTCGACTAAGTGTTTTCTGTGCTAATTCGCCCGGCCGGCAGGTGTATGGAACCAGCAATATCCGCGTTGTCGATGCGAGTCTCCTCCTACATATACAAGTTCTTCGAGAGGTATACTTACTACTTGTTTGACTTGCTTCACAGTTCTCCGTGCTACCACTCCAGATAAGCGCACACCCGATGTCTACGCTCTACGGAATGTGCGTTCTCGGTTTCGTTTGGACCCGTCGCCTTTGACATTGCATGCACCCCCATAGTGCCGAGAAAGCGGCTGACATCATTCGCGGGATTGTCACAGTCTAACTGGTTTCAACCATCGGGACCAAGTAGATGATTGTGTGGAATTTTCTTTACATTCCGGTTGCATATCTGCCTGCATTTTCCCGTTGGCTCACTCTGTGGGGGGTATTTGAAATTCAATCAAATAAATTTATAAAGAAGAGAGCACTCCGAGGCCGGTTGTATCTTTACTTTACTTCACGGTCCTACTCCAAGTTCTTCGAATATTTTATTTCTGTACATATGCTCAATGCTCGTTCCACTCTCAGAAACGCGGCTCAACTATACTTCCCTTTGACAAGCGAACACGATGTCCTAATGACAAATTTTAGACCGGCGAATCTCTGAATCCCACAGCAACTCTTTCAGCAGGATGTATTTTCCTCCTTGGCCGTCTATGGCTGGCGCGCTGGGCCTTTGCGATATTAGAAGCACTGCGGTGACTGGAAGAAGCCCTATGGGGGATCCATTTTTCGTGTATCTCCCGAGACCTGTTTCGGACTATCACTATGTTCAATAATCCTTGACCGCCGTTTCTTGGCTTTTTACCTGTTTCAAACAATACATTGCCTCCATAACTGTACTATATTTCCTGAATCCACTTCTGAATCTTGACATTTCTCTTTGATGTAATACAGGGCTGGAAACTAATTTACAATATGTGTTCTACGTAGTCCTACATGTCGCAGACATGTAAATTTGACGCAGAAATTTCAACTAGCATTCATCCATCATGTTCCTCTTTTGCATCGTGCCTTGCAGCAGCTTCTTGTCGGAACTGACGCGGCAAAAGAAGAAGCCCGATAGCATAGAGAGACCAGATAACCTGCGATCGACACGTGTGAGTGATAGTCGACGAAGGCAAAAAGGGAGAGTGGTCTCACAATGACAATGGCGAGCCAGAAGTGCTTGTATCTCACGTCGATGGGGTGCACGTTCCCTGTGACGAAGGGCCACTCATTCCACATACCGAAGTGCGTCTACATGCGGTGATCAACCCAAAGAACTGTCCTGCGGAATGGGAAGGAATGTGCACACCTGGAAACATGCGAGTGCAATGATAGCCAGGCCAAGGATGGCGTGTAGGTAGTTTTGCGGGGCGCGTCCGCCGGGGAATCGGGATGGGAACTTGACCCAGTGGATGAAGAAGCCCAGAAGAACTTGGATGAGATACATCACGAACAATGCCAACCCCGTTTTCTATTAAAGTTTTCGGGAGTTTCATTATCTATTTTGAGGGAAACAGAATGGCAAATAGCTCGCACCTGGTGAGGGTCGACGAAGTGGGGCACGCCGGCTATGTTGGTCGCTTGGTATCCCAGTGCGAAGGCGGTCAGGACGATGGGCCCGGTAAAGAAAAGATTCACGATGACGTGCGGCAAGAACCAGCTAAACCGCAAGTGGGTTAAGCGACTTCTGGCAGAAAATTGATACATGCTTACGAGTTCGTGAATGTACGGAGATATCGAGCCATGAGTGTGCCCAAGGGAAGGCCAATGAGGAATGCAGCAAATGCTACATGGGCGTGGATGCGAGCTTTGCTCTCATAAGGGGTAAAGGCAGGGGTGGACATGGATGCTGCGGTCAGGCAGGGGCAGTCAGTTTAGCTTATAAGTGGTTCCGCACAGAACTTGTAGTGCCGGCGGACGTGTGGGTCTATGGTCCGTGTGAGAGCGGAAAGGAAAACGTAGAATGATTGCAAAAAGCTTGAGCTCTTGTCGTGAAGCCCAGTCGCCACGGAAATTTCACTGTTCCGATGGAAATTCAGCAACGATTATATACCTCAGTAGCAATATATCCTTCCTCCCTCCTTCAATGAATTAGTCGCAGGTAACCATGACTTATATGATATCCGCAGCTGGTGAGAAGGTCTAAATCAAGTCTAAATTCTAATGATCTTGGACTCAATGCAGCTTAAAATCAGCTTGTGAGCCACATAAGGCACTTGTGACTCGCTATAATGTACGTAAAGCTTGAAAGCATGGGGCATAAAAGAGTCTACAACAAAGGAGGTACGAGCTTCATCGTTGTAGCGTCTGTTTACAAGAGACTAGTTTGGACCCAACTTGGACGATCAAATCCCAAATAAGGAAATCATGGCTACCTGAATGCGTGGCCGCGGCCAAGGAGACGCAACAGCCTCAAAAGCAGCCTTCGCCACAAATTCATTGAATAGTCATGGAACATTTGGGGAGTTATTTGGTGAAATCTCACGTCTTGAAAAGGCAATGAATTACGCCTGTCATTGCTGCTAATTAATTTTCTTATTAGGGCTCAGTCCTAGGGACCGGGTCCAATACCCCGAGTCGCAATATCACAACAGCGTCACCTAACTCACGACAGGCTGACGTGGGTACCCTAACTTATAAAGAACCCAAACAATGCTGGCTTCCAACTGCATTTACTCGTCGCCAGCCATGCAAAGAATCATGAATCACTGGATTCCAGACCTGGTCACCATATATCAATCTGGAGCGTACTTGATTACGTCTTGCCGTACATCCAGTGCAAGGAATAAAATAAGGGTGAACTGAACGTTCGCGATAGATCCTGGGACTCGCGAGACGTCTGACATTTCGTCGAGTAAATTGAGTGCTTGCGCTTGTTCGCATTCCATCATCGACACGACACAAGCTGGAAAGGTTGCGACCAGAATTGATAGACCACCAATCAACCCTTTTGTTTGACTCGCCATAATCCTCGCTAGCCGATCTCTGGCTTTCCTCCGAGTCGTTCACGTTAGCCCGAGCATTTTCCTCTACCCCAGAATCATATTTCTCGACCTGTAACATTAATCACTTGAAATATACTGATTCAGACAGTTCTCCGATTTACCATGGGTGGACAGACAATCGTGGATCTCGTTCAATAGCTGATAAAGTGGCTGCCCGAAATTTTTGGCTACGTCCTGGCTCTCTGGATCAAAACCCTTGGCCTGGTGGAATTGACGAACTCCTGTGTAGATATTAGCCTCCCAAAATCTTCCCGAGACTTGATATCTTCCGCGGGATTGTCATAATCTAACCGGTTTCAACCATCGGGACCAAGTGGATGATTGTGTGGGATTTTCTTTGCATTCCGGTTGCATGCAGATTGACCGGGGCTGTAGACGGACGACGAATCACAAAAGGCGGATCGATCACGTTCAAAAACGTCTCTCGCTGCCTGCATTTTCCCGTTGGCACACTCTGTGGCGGGGATCCGAAATTTAATCAAATGAATTTATAATCAAGAGAGCGCCGGTTGTGTCTTTACTTTCCTTTACTTGATTTTCCTACACAAAGTTCCCTTTGACAAACGAACACGAACACGCCCGGAACTTTGAATGTCTGACAATAATCCCGCCGAGGTTGAACAACACGCTGCTGCGGCGATCCGAACGATTCATCGAAAAAGAAGAAACAAAGAAATAGTTGGTCGAGATGTTGTATTTTGCGAGTTACAGTTCGTCTCCTAGTCGGGTGATTTGTTTCTATAGCGGCGCCGCGGCCTCCTCCTCAGACTTGCGCAATGGCCCCGTTCACTGGCAGCACGAATAAATTGAGCAGTAAAGACGAATCACCGGTAGTCATCGCTTCTGCCAGTGCGGGGCGGGCCGTCTGCGCTTACCAGCCACGGGGCGGACCTAGCCTCCCTAAGCGCGGGGAAGAGCTGATACCTTGGGCCCCGGGCGCTGGTTTACGTCTTGCAATTGAACAGAATCGAACATTGAACAGAGCCAATCACGTACATTTTCCTCTCGACCATCAGCGCCCTCGGGAGATCTGCTCTGCCGCGAAACTGATGTTGGATGGCACGGGGCAGTCGGTCCAGGCCATCCTGTCTGACACTGCCTCGATGCACTGGGTTGAACGTATTTAAGCAGATAGGAAATGAGGGATATGCACATCCGCATTCCTACATACCTCCGCTCTCATTTCACATCCAAGTACGTTCACTCAACATAAACTACACCTGGCCGTCCCCGCTGACATTCTCCCCAGCAACTTGAAGACATGTCCTTCTCCTCCAGCTCGCAATTCTACCGCCTCGAGGGCACGACCCTCTACGCGCAGTGCCACGACCAGCACGGGAACCTGCACAACTCCACGCTGGACCTGAACCACATCCTCGGCAACCGCGAGGGCGAGTTCGACCGCCACGGGTCGGGCTTCCACGAGAGCTCGGGGATCTGCGGGCTGAACCACACGATCCTGGTCGCGACGCTCAGGCGCTCGGACGGGAGCTACCATGGGACGACGATCGACTTGAATACGATTGTGCGGAACGATAATGGGCGACTGGTGAAGGCATGAGCCTAAAGTTGGTACGCTTATATTGGGTCTGGGGATTTGACACTTACGATGGGTTTAGCGCAATGATAACGCAGGCTCAGAAAGGAGAGAATAGTCGTAATAACGTGTAAACCCTGTGCGATCCATGAAAATAGATATAGATTGATTGAATGTGAGGACATGACTTCAAGTTCAAAAACACATTTGAAATATTTAGACGGCTAAGATACTGCTGAGTTCAATCTCTAGCGAGAGCAAAACTCAGCCATCTGTTAGCACAAAGATCATTTCGCAGTCGAGAGAACAAGGTGTACTAGATATCCAGGGATCACGTCTATTTTTCATAACGTCGTGAGGCTTGTAACTAATAAATGCGATATAGACAAGATAGAATTTCAGAGTGGAAGTAAGTAAAGTGCGCTTTCAAGGGCAGAATGACTCTTTCCCCATCCCTTCCACAACGTGTTCAGTAGATGCACCAGTTCCTCAATCCTCCCAGCAGCTAAAAGCTCCCCAAGAATCTGGGGGTCAACATCAATCACCGACAGCTCCTCTTCCGTGGCGATCCATCGCTCCGTAAAGTCGATGGGCCCATTACGATAGATGAACTTGAGAATCTGGAGCATCTTGATGACGGTTGGAGATAGAGTTCCCCTAGTCTCCTAGTCTAGGTCCATTCCGCCTTTCCAACCTGCTACTACAGCCCAGCTCCGCGCCTCGCTTGTAACCCGAATAGCGAACCCGAACAGCGAACTCCAACACCATCAACCGGGCGGAATTTGAACACTCAAGCACGACCTTCAGGCTTTAAATTAAACCACCAGCGGAGACGCTCGCTGCGGCCTCTCACCCGTGAGAATCTGGGCAAGGCCAGATGTAGTCTTGGGTGGTTGAAATCAAGAGACCGACAGCAGTAATTTCTTCCAAACTCCTATCAACGCGCCCAATGACGTTGAAAACCAAAAAACGTAGAAAATTCACAATAATTCAAGACTTGCACATGACTTGTATACGTTTGAACTATACACTTCTTAGCTTCTTTTTTACGTGGATAAGATACAGTTTGAACTGTGAGAAGATCGACGCTGGCTGTGTATTTGGATGCAAGGATGATGACGTTACTGCCGCATTGACGTCAGTCCCACACGCAGTTTTAAGGCTTCCTTTGTGTCATTGACTTGAACCAGAACCACGATGAACAGCCATGAAGCAGCCTCCTTATCGCGCGCGCCGTCCCGCGCGACGTCCATCTCGCGCGCCAGCAAGCAGGGCTCGACCATGTCCCGCAGCCAGTCCCTCATCAAGAAAAACATCGCGCCCCACGATCTCCGCCCGTCAGACATCCTCATCGAGCGCTTTGTCGCTTGGAAGGCCATAGTAAAACAGCTCATAGCGTATTTCGAGGGCGTGGCGGACATCCAGAACAATACAGCAAAAGAGCTCACCAAGCTCGGTGCGGTCATACAAGTGCCATTCCGAGCCGGGAACCAGTTTCTTGGAGAGGGGGGATTGCAGGTGAGCTCTTAGTTCACGGTATTTCCAAGACTAACGGTCGTAGGATATATACTATGATATTCGAGACAAGACGCGCGAAATTGCAGACCAACATGCGAATCTGGGGCGGACGATCGACAGTTCCATCGTCCAGCACCTTCAGAAACTGCGCACCGAAATCAAAGCGCATATCAAGGTAGGTCTGGCGTATCTTCCCTTGATACCGACTGACCAACCACCTCGCAGAACGTCCAAAACGACACAGGCAAACTAGCCACCAACGTCGCGAAAGAGCGCGAGCTATCTACACGCCTCATCGCCGAGCTCTCCAGCGACATTTCCGCCTTCAAAAACACACCCCTCGCCGTCACGAGCAAGACCGACCCGTGAGCTCCTCTGACTTCCAGCTAATTCACGACTAACCGCTCCTCAGCTACGTCGCCAACGCCGCCGTCGTCCGCCAGCTCACCAAACAGGTGCACGAAGAAAACCTCCTCCAAAAATCCATCATCATCATGCAGCAAAACTCCGCGCACTTCGAGGAGGGCATCGTGCGCGCCGTGCAGTCCGCATGGGCAACGTACGACGAGTGGCAGGCGCGCATGGGCGCCTCCATCGCCTCCACCCACACCGCCCTCACCGCGCACATGTCCTCCCTCGCGCCCGACCGCGAGTGGCTCGCCTTCGCCGGCCGCTCCGACCACCTCCTCGACCCCGAGACGCCGCTGCGCAGCCCGGGCCACATCGTGTACCCGAGCAAGGACGACCCCAGCGTGAGCGCGGTGCACACGGGGCTGCTCGAGCGCAAGAAGCGCTTCACGCGCACGTACCGCGAGAGCTACTTTGTGCTCACGCCCGCGGGCTTCCTGCACGAGTACGCGAGCAGCGACCCCGCGGCGCCGGGCGGGCGCGAGCCGCTCTTCAGCCTGTTCCTCCCGATGTGCACGCTGGGCCCGCCGAGCGGCGCGAGCGCCAAGTCGCACAAGTTCCACATCGAGGGCCGGAAGGACGGGAGCGGGACGACCAAGGCGGGGAGCGTGCGGCGGAGTCTGAGCCTCAGCCGGCTGAGGGCCGGGGGGGAGCACGCGTGGAGCTTCCGCGCGCGCAGCAGGGAGGACATGATGGAGTGGTGGAACGATATACGGATGCTGTGTGCGCGGTATCTCGTTGCGAGCGAGCAGATGGAGCGGAGCGGCCCTGTGGCGGCGGCGGTGCGCGCGGCGGGGTACGTCAGCGAGGAGGAGGACGAGAACGAGTCGGACGAGGGGAGCAGCGTCGAGGAGGACGAGGACGAGGAGGGGCTCGAGTATGCGGATGCGGAGGCGGGCCCGCCGAGTTATTCGAATCCGAGACATTCGATCGAGATGGGCGCGAATGGATATCCGGTACGTCGCGTCGGACTCCGCGACCACCCTGTCCAGTGCTGACCTCCTCCCTCCCCGTACAGATCGAGAAGAAGGGGCATGCGCGCCAGCCGTCCAACGCGGCCGGGGACGGCGCGAACCTCTCCCGCCGCCCGAGCAAGCGCCAGCAGGAGAAGGCGCCGGAGGGGCGCCCGCCGCACGACGTGGCCGCAGAGGACAAGACGATACCCGAGGGCGAGAGTCGGTTTACGGAGAATGTGTGATCGATATATGCATGCTGTTGGAAATTTTGTATGATACAAGGATTGTACTATTGTGCTACTTTTCAAAGGGCGATGAGTTTTCGGTGGGAGGAGTCGACGGCACGTACGATACCGCGCGGTCACGTGCCATACTTGAGAGGCACGTCGAAATAACAGTGGGCGCGTCTTTTCAGCTTGGGTTGTACTTATCGAACCAGTCGCTGTGTGTTGCAACAAATGCAAGCCCTGACGACGTACGATTCGCGCCTGTCAAGTCTAGATGATGTAAAGAGGCGGTTTTGTTAGGATGTCCTTTTGCACTTCTCCAAACCGAATTGCACCCCGTTAGGTTTCCACTCTAAACGACACCTTTCATGCTCAAGTCTCGTTTAATTATCAGGAAAGACCAGAGAAAGTAAACAATATAGACGAGGCCGCGAAAAAGCGGCAAATGAATTCGACATGGATATTACTCCTACTACTTAACACCCTCGAAACCATTGACAGCGCTTCCTACGAGTTGATGACCTTGCACTGCGCAACATCCGGCAACGGCCCCGTCGCAGGGCTCGGGTACTGCAGCCGTCCGATGTCAGGCTTGTCCGCCGTGTACTCCGGCCACGTCCAGCGGCCCAGCGCATCGAGCGTGCTCTGATACCCGCGCGCCTCCAAGTACGCGCGCGGCGGATTTGGGTTCCCGGTGCGCGCAAAGGACGCCCACATGTCCTGGATCAGGGTGGTGTACCCGATGTCGCGGGCGTTGCGGATGGGCTGGGCGAAGATGTGGTAGGTGCCGAAAACCTGTGAATAATTAATTGGGTATGTAGCCGAAGACTAGTCATGCGGGCTCGAAGGAGACCCACCTCGTAGAGGTCTCCTGAGTGGCAGCGGTAGTATGGCTGCTCGGCGTCGCCCACCGGGAAGGTACACAGGCCGTAGGGATTATAATACGACAGCGGGTAGGCGCGCTGCATTTCGTATACATGCCTAGAGGGAGCTCATTTCAGATGGAATTGGGGAAGGATCTGGATGGCATACAGCGAAGGGAAAGTGTGGGCCGCCGCCGCCGCCGTGATCATCTCTGCCGCCGGGCAGATGAAAAGCGAGTCTGTGGCGACGTGGATAGTGGCGTTGTCTGACAGGATGTGTCAACAAAACAAGGAATGAGTTCGAGAGAATAATGCGCACATGGGGTGAAGCTCCCGCCGACGCTCCAGAGCCCCGACGCAAGGACCTTCGCCCCAATGTCGGCTCCAACAAGGGTGGCGGGATCAAAGTCGGTCATGTTCGGGGAGATGGTCGTGCCGAGAAGCCTAGAAGCGTATGAGAAGAATTGCAACTTCGAAATCGGAACGACGCACGACTGGCCCTCCTCAGGCAGGAACCCCACGATAAACGGCACGCTGTTTACGCTCGATGGGCCTTGACTGACTTGGCTGACAGTGTCTTTAGGGACGTATACACCGTCGAGCACTCCCATCCATTTCGGTACAGCGTTGGTTATGTTCAAAAGCGTTTCAGCTGGTAGCGCCTGTAGACATGTTAGTCGTGCGGCGCCGGTGCTGTTGCAGTAGGCGTTTAATTCTGGAACTGAAAAGGGTTCAATATTTTGCAAGCCTGGTCAAATTTGTGGGAGACGCACCGACCGCAGCTGCCGCAGTTGTATAAGTTTGCATTTCTCCCGCGCCGCCGGACTGAGAGATGGCAGATGAAAAGAGTCCATGGGCCTTTGGAGTCTTGATGAGGTCGATGACAGACGCCCCGCCGGCAGACTGGCCAAAAATCATCACACGTTCAGGATCGCCCCCGAACGCCGCAATATTATCGTGAACCCACTGCAGGGCAGCAATTTTGTCCGCTATGCCGTAGTTGCCTTTCACGGTATCATCCAGCCCGAGATACCCGAAGATGTTCAACCGGTGATTGATAGTGACGACAACCGAGTCCGTGCGCGAAACCAGGCTCCCACCGTCGAAGGTGGCATCCTCGCCCGTGCCCTGGACATTCCCGCCTCCATGGATCCAAAACATAACAGGTTTGAGTGCGGGGGCGGACTTGCTGGACTTGCTCGAGGGAATATAGGGTGTAAATATGTGAAGGGTCAAGCTATCAAGGTCTCAGGATGATGAGCAGGGCAACCCGCATAGACTCACCAATCCTCGCTGGTTCCCCACGGCATGAGGCCGAGATCGTTGCTTCCAAAAGGCCCGAACTGAAGGCAAACGGGTTTAACTAGTACGATTCGTCAGTGACGTTCTCGAGCCACAAAATGGTTCCATACAGAATGTCGCATCGACGGCCCTGCCGTTCCATGGCTGAGGATATCGAAAGCGCAGGGGGCCAACTGGCGGCTGAGCATACGGGATTCCCATAAAACGGAATGTAAGATGGTCGCGTGTCCTTGAAGAAAATCTTCAGATGGATGTCATAAACCAAAAAAGGCCAAGATTACCCTGTGAACACGACGCCATTGGATGTAACATTAGTTTTCGGAGATTCAGAGAAGTCAGTGTCAACCTGGGTCGTGTGGGGCGCGGAATTTGTGCAGAGGAATGGCAGTTTCTGAGTCTCATGCGCTTGAGACAACTGAGATGAACCGAGCGGAGTGTTGCAGAACCGTTCCTGGGTCGTATCGCCGGTTGACACCCAATATTTTGTCGTCCGGGTGGTATCCTTCAGGTATTCCAGGTACGTAAATTGTTTTGTGAGGCTAAGAACACATATCAGCGAGTCATAATGTGGAAATAAATGAAGACCGACGCTTTCAACGATGTAGAGCTCAATAATGTCTCGTGTTGTGCCTTGCAAGTCGCTACAGCCTCGTCGTACGTGACTGCGTCGTAGAAAAGCAACGCGCTTGGGAGGTTCCCATAATCCTAGTCCCGTGAATCAGCTCAAAACCGAATAACTTGGACGCTTCAACACACCGTCCAATTGCCGTCATTCTGAAAGAGCAGAGAAACGGCTGGGTTGGCATTGGCATGGACCAGCGAGCCGGCGACGAGCAGAATATTGACTCCAAGTCGATAGAAGGATGGCATGATCCTTCAAGACGACTTAGCTACTTGTCTCGTCAAGCCTTAAATAAAATCAGCGGTGGATCATGGGTGTACGGGAACAAACTTGGTCGCTGATTGCCGCGCTGGCCTTCATAATCATGTTTAGTCCGAACCTCTTTCCCTTCTCCCGACAGACCGAGCCTATGTTAAAATCCCTGGAGCCGAAACTTGGCTTGCTATGGCCTGCATAAACAGGCTTACTACGCCAAACCCCGAGAGACCGAATCTATTGCAATCTTCCGCAATGGTCAAAAATAACTCCACGTTGTCTCCGGCGGAGGAGCTTTAAATCTATGGCCTCCCAGAGTGTGTAATATTCAGAAGAGGTCGAACAGAAATGAAATTGTTTAGAAGAATACCGGAGTCAACCAAGTGCATTGTCCTGGTTGGTTTCCTCGAGGCCGGTTCAATACGGCATAAAATGGATCATGAAATGTGGGAGGATATACTGCATACATGCAAGTTCGTGCCTCAACTTCAAGAATCAATGACCGCACACCGCGCGATATCCGGCAACGCCCCAGTCTCAAGTCCCGGGTACTGCAACATCGCGACGACGGGCTTCCCCGCCGTGTACTGCGGCCACGTCCAGCGGCTCAGGATGTCAAGCGTGCTCTGGTACCCGCGTGCCTCCAAATACGCGTGGGGCGGATTAGGGTTGCCGATGCACGCAAAGGACGCCCACATGTCTTGGATCATTGTGGTGTACTCGATGTCGCGGATATTGCGAATGGGCTGGTCGAAGATGTGGTAGGTACCGAACACCTGGGAGGAGAAATTTAGTTTAAATAGACGAAGGAAGAACTGGAATTATATGGTAGAGACCGGGACCCGAGCCTACCTCATACAGGTCTCCAGAGTGGCAGCGGTAGTATAGCGGCTCGTCGTTGCCCGCCGGGAAAGTGCACAGGTTGTAGGGATTAAAATACGACAACGCATAGGCGCGCTGCATCTCGTATACATACCTAGCGGACCGTTTCAGAGAGAATTTTTGGGTAAGTGAGAATGATGTGGAAGCCGTACAGAGAAGGGAAGGCATGCATCTTGGCCGCGGCGGTGATCATCTCTTCCGCTGAGCAGGTGAGGTGATTGTCCGTGTAAACATTGACAGTCGCGTTGTCTAAGAACACGATCATAAGTGGGAGAACGGACAATTACAAAACACAAAAACACGCACATGGAGTGAAGCTGTCAGTGATATTCCAAAGCCCTGACGCAAGAACTTGCGCGCCGAGGTCTGCTCCAACAACGCTCGCGGGGTCAAAGTCGGTCATGTTCGGCGCGATGGTCGTGCCAAGGAGCCTGTGAATGAAGATATAACTTGGAGAAATGTTCACACTGTTAGGATGAGATGACGAACGACTGGCCCTCTTCGGGCATGAACCCCGCCATGTAAGGCACGCTGTTGACGCCCGATGGGCCTTGACTTACTTGGCTGACGCTGTCGTTGAGAACATATACGCCGTCAAGCACCCCCACCCATGTCGTTACGGTGTTTGTTATGTTCAAAATGGTTTCAGCGGGGAGCGCCTGCAGACAGGCCAGTCGTGCGTCCCCAGTGGAGTTGCAATACACGTCGAGCGCCGGACCTGGAAAGGAGTCGACATCTAGCCCGGCCCGTGCGAACCAGATTGAACGTACCGACGGCAGCCGCCGCTGAGCTATAATTCTGCACCGCGCCCGCACCGCCAGACTGCGAAATCGCAGCCGAAAACAGCCCATGGGCCTTGGGAGTCTTCACGAGTTCAATGACAGACGACCCGCCCGCGGACTGGCCAAAAATCATCACACGTTTGGGATCGCCCCCGAATGCGGCAATATTATCGTGCACCCACTGCAGCGCGGCGACCTTGTCGGCGATAGCGTAGTTCCCCTTGATGCTATCGTCTAGCCCGAGATAGCCGAAGATATTCAACCGGTGGTCGATAGTGACTACGACCGAGTCTGTTCGCGAGACCAGAGGCCCGCCATCGAAGGTGGCGTCCTCCCCCGTGCCCTGAGTGTTTCCCCCTCCGTGGATCCAGAATAGAACAGGCTTGAGCGCGGGGGCGGTCTCGCTAGACTTACTCGAAGGAATATACGGTGTGTATACGTGAAGGGTCAAGCTATCAAGGTAATCAGGATGATGAGCAGGGCAACTCGTACAGATTCACCAGTCCTCGCTATTTCCCCACGGCATAAGCCCAAAATCATTGCTTCCGAAAAAGCCGAACTGGAGGCACACGGGTTTGACTATGTAGGGTGAGCGGTAAGTGGAGGTCTCGTCTCGAGCAACGAAACGGTTCCGCACAGAATGTCGCATCGACGGCGGTGCCATTCCACGGCTGGGGATATTGAAACCGGAGGGGACCAACAGGCGGCTGGGCGTACGGAATTCCCATAAAACGGAAGGTGAGATGGTCGCGTGTCCTGGAAGATGATATTCAGATGGCGGTACCTATCCTCGAAAAAAAACAGGCTTAGGCTTACCCCGTGTACACCACGCCATTGGATGTGATGTTGGTTTTCGGAGAGGCAGAGAAGTCGGTATCTACTTTTGTCGTGTGGGGTGCGGAATTTGTGCATAGGAACGGTAACTCCTCAGACGTGTGTGCTTGGGACAAGTGAGATGACCCGATCGGAGTGCTGTAAATCTGTTTCTGGGTCCTGTCGCTGGTTGAGACCCAATATTTTGTCGTCTTGGTTGTATCCTTCAGGTATTCGAGGTAGGTAAATTGTTTTGTGAGGCTGATGACGTATTAGCGAGTCGTAATGTAGAAAAATGAACGACTTCAAACCCTTTCAACAACGTAGAGCTCAATAAAGTCTCGTTGTGTGCCTTGCAAGTCGCTACCGCTTCATCATAAGTCACTGCGTCGTAAAAAAGCAATGCGCTTGGGAGGTTCGCGTAATTCTAGCCCACGAATGAGCTGATTCGAAAAGAGAACTCTGGCATTGTCACACACCGTCCAATTGCCGTCATTCTGAAAAAGCAGAGAAACGGCTAGGCTGGCCTTGGGCCTGGCATTGGCATGTACCAGCGACCCGGCTACAAGCAGAACTCCAAGTCGGTAAAGGGATGTCATGATGCTCGACCGAGCGAATTGTTATTGGCAAGCCTTAAATACCGTCGGCGGCGTGTCATGGGAGCATGTAAAACAGTTGGGCATATCCTTTTCCCGGGAGAAGTGTGGTATGATGGATCAGCTGTTCAAGTGGTTTGGGTATTTACTATTTCATCGCTGCTCGTATACCAATGACGCCCGAAACGCCCGTACTACGAGGAACTTTGGCAGGAGCGCGCGCAGTCGAATCGTCGGGCCACCGATGGAGGATGGACGGTGGCTGTTGACTGGGCAGTCACAGCCGCAGGCCCATCTGATTGATCGGCACGGGCGGGCCGACGATGTTGAAAATTGAAAATCAACCTCTCCGCGCGTTTCAACTGGGGTCATCTCGGATCCTCGTTATACCTCACGTTATTCGAAAAAAATGAGCGCACCCCGTGGTCGATGGCAGCGCTGATACCACCTGCATCACGGGAAAGGATCTCAAGTCCTCCCTAGGTTGCGGGAATTGTTGAAAACGACTGATGTCGAACAAGTAGGGTCCTTGAATGTGGAATTGATCACTCGGATATCACCCCAAGTTCTCATGGTTTCTACGATGCAGTGAACAAATTACGCGCTTTTCGACGTGTTATAGCTCCCGCCAGCTATAGCCTATCAAGATGTGGCTGGTCATCTAGACACGTCATTTTGCCTTCTTGACTGCTTTCTTCAACGTCTCTCTTCAAGTGCTCGGATCGTCTCCTATACTCAGGCGAGTTTCTCTGAGCTCCGTTGCTCACCGGTTGACGGGTTCAAGGTAATTAACGGTTTTCATCTACGCTGTGCTCCTTTGTCCCTGGGCTGTTCGGAATCCTAGCCTCTAAGGAAGAAACGTATCCAGCCCTCCTGCGTAAACCTATCATCATTATTTTTCTCGGTCTCTTCGTTTGGTTCGGTGTTCGAACCACTGTGCCCCGCGGTGAATGGGATTTCATGAGTTTTCTTACTACTGGCCAATAATTTAGGATCCAGGGTACCAATGACGTGGTTGTCGAGGAAAACGACACGTGCAATCTCAGCGTAGGGATTTTTTCCGGTACGTGCTCTCCCTCTTTTATACTCCACTTTAATATATTAATACTGGCGATAGAAGCTTCAAGCTTGAGCTCTAAGAAATGCGGTTCCTCCGTCATTTCATACCTGTTAGACGCGTATTGTTTCGCTTGTTTATCGCTAGATACAAGGTACTTCTCTCCGTTGATCTCAACATGCACTGACTGGAACCAATTTGGTGGAATTATGCTTCCAACAATAACTGCACGGGTCTTCCTCAGCAGTTCCGTTTCTCCATTATGTCTGCACGAATGGTGATCTCATCTTCAAGCCCAGGTTTCCGTCTCCGTTACCCCGTGAATTCAGCGTGCCAGACGGAACAACCCCAATTCCACCTTGGGCCCTGGCAATGGCTTCTGCGATACCGACGGTCCGTGAAAATTTCCGCTGCTATACATTTCTGATAGCAATTCAATCCAGCCCACATTGTTTAACTTTGGCGCAGCTAAATCATTTGCCATTACAGCCTCGGAGGAAGTAACTCAGGTAGTTCCCAGCGTATCATCGGCATCCACCCCGGCGACTAGCAGCAAGGGGAACAGCTCGAGCACCCTGAGACTCAGCTCAACCAAATCCTCCGGCTCGACAACACCCACTTCTCCGAATGGGTCCCCTGTGCCAAGCGGACTTTCGCCCTCCTCCGAAAGGTCGAGTGAAATTCTGGTTGGAAATCGTCGATTCAACTGACGAACGTCACCCTCGCAGAAAGTCGCTACCCACGGGAACCATTGTCAGAATTTCCATCACAATTGGCTGCCTCGTCTTACTCGCCGTATTGCCGCTGTTGTAGCTTAGACGACGCAGACGTCGGCATGAAAACGATGCGGATGTTTTCACCACTGTGCAATACCCTCCCCAGGTCGTCTCGACACCCTCCTTGATGCCCATTCCGACGCAAAGTTCGTGGCTGAAATCCACCGGCGCCTTCACGACGCTCTACCACGGGAACCGGCGCCAATAGTCATACATCCTTCTTCGGGTAGCAGACCAATTCCAAGGATTGACTCGGAAGCTATTTCGCGGCTGCGGGAGAGAAACGAGGTGTTGGCGGCGCATATTCGCGAGCTGGAAGCAAACATGGAATCTCAATGGGTGCTTGGCCTCTCGGACGAACCTCCGCCCCGATACACCGAAGAAGAACGTCAATAATCATGGGACGTGATCAGATCCGAGTTATTAGAAGATACCCAGCATATCATTTGGTCTCCTAAAGCCACACAATCGTCGGAAATTTATTTAAATGCATTTTGACCCCGGAAACCGAAAGATTCAACTTCGACGCAACTAACCCACCTTTCGAGGATTGTGCTGCCAGAAATAGCAGCTCCCTCACCCCCAGCCATCCCCGTTCCATGAGGACCAGCCATAAAAACCAACTTAGAGGAGCGGCCCGGGATGGTCGAACGGAACATTACTAAATGGAGATGTTGAAAATTTTGAAAATACGCCATTCCTTGCAAGTTGGTGTGAAGACGTTATTCTATCCAACGAGGCCTTGGTATGGCATTCAACCCAACGCCGATACAGACTGACCTCTTCGCCGCGGCCGATCGTGGCTCACAAAGCACTGAACGTGGAGTATCTGATGATCATCTGAACTGTTTTCCGGCCATTTCCAGCGCCTTTATCGTGGACCATCACCACGACGCAGCTCCACTTCATGCCTGAGCGGCCAGCTCATGTCCACGCCACCGCCTTATTCCGGCCGCCGCTTATCTTTCGGATGTCTACCAAGGTATGGGCCGCGGTAAGGGCGTGGAAGATATCTAAATTCTTCTTGGAATCTTGTTCGGATAGATTTCAAGTCAAAGGAGTGTCCACCGGCCTCGGATGGTTATCTCATTTCCGGAGAATTCAATCGGTCTCAATACCTCTGGAGATCTGTTGAGTGCCTTTTATCGTCTTCACCTGTTTCTCCACGACATCGATTCCAAGTCTCTCACAAGCTAGCAAAATGTCGAAACTCGAGAGGATTGATACAGTGGACGAATCGGACAAGACAGTGAATGATTTCTCGGCGGTAGTCGGGAGCTCTACTGCCATGACAGAGGCGATAAACTATCCGGACGGCGGTCTCAGAGCATGGCTCATTGTTTTCGGAGTGAGTGTCGCTATAATTCTGTTCGGGCCTGGCAACTCAAGTCGAATACCAGGCTTTTTTCTCCGTGTTTTCTTCCTTCGGATATGTGAACTCTTGGGGGGCAAGTTGCCTTGAAAATAACTGTTGCAGCCCTTCTCTTATTCACAAAACTGTCGCACAGGTATTTCAGGCGTATTACGAGCTCCATCTGTTGAAGGGCAACAGCTCTTCGACGATGTGCGTGGAATTGTCTCAGAATTCAGAGTTAAATCGCTGATTGAAAATCATGACAGCGCATGGATCGGGTCCGTCCAGGTCCCTATCTCGTCCAATGCCAACCGAAAATTATCTCACTCCCTTCATAGATTGCGCTCACCTTTGGTATTGCCATCTTCATGGGGAGACTGTTCGACAATGGCTTCTTCGCCGGACCAGCTGCATGCGCCAGCCTCACCCTCGTAGCGCTTACAATCCTCACCGGCGAATGCACCCAATTCTGGCACTTTCTGCTATGCCAAGGATTCGCCGTTGGCATCGCCTGCGGCGTCATATTCGGCCCCACATTGGCTATTGTTTCGCATTGGTGTAAGTGGTCGGTCTATTATTTAAGAAATATACAAACAGATCCTCATTCGGAATCCAGTCAAACGGCGCCGGTCGACTGCTCTAGGAATCGTCGCATCAGGTGGTTCAGTTGGAGGCCTAATCATTCCAATCATGGTTCAGAATCTCATCCCTCAGATTGGGTCGGTAATCTCCAGCTGCCCTAGTCACTCATTGATTCTGAAGAGCCTCCCCCCGTAGATTTCGTTGGACCACGCGGACATTGGCTCTGATGCTTTTGTTTACAACGGGCATTATGAACTTGGTTGGTTCGTCACTTCTGTTGGTTGGACGCTGGACTCACTACCGGCTCAGTGCTTGAGACGTCGATTAGCGCCAGTGAAAACTAACGGAGGGATCTTCAACTGGAAGGCTTTTAAGTATAAACCTTTCAGACTGTATACGCTAGCAGTATTTGTGTGTTTCTTCGGACTATATACTCGTAAGTCTCCGGCGCGGTTCAAAATTAACGCAATGAACTGATTTTTTCAACAGTGCTCACATATATCGATGTGAGCGCCACTAATGCCGGTATTGCTCCCTCTTTCGATGTATATCTGCTGGCATTTGCGAACGCATCGTCGGGAGTGGGACGGATTATGACCGGCTTACTTGCCGATCGCATAGGTTTGATATCCTTCCTCATAAGGCCGCGTAAAATAATACTTGTTCAGGATGCGTGTCTGTGATGATCCCAGGCACTCTCCTTGCGGCAATCGTTACCTATATCTGGCCCTTCGCAAACACCCTGCCATCCTTAATCGCGATCGCCATCGTTTATGGGTTCGCTCCCCCTCATGCAAAGGCCGGCTGACGTTCATATATACATCCTAGCTTTGCATCAGGAATATTTGTGGGCCTCCAGGCCGTTCCACTGATCCACATGGGCGACATGTCGGATGTGGGTCGAAGAACCGGAACTCTCTTCTCGATCCTGGCTATCTCAGCCCTTGCTGGACCTCCGATTTCCGGCGCGATCGCTTCCGCCACAGGGAACTACAAAGCAGTTGGTTATTATGCAGGTGCGCGCGCAATCCCGCGACTGAAATACTGTGTTCACGAGTTTATGACCGTGCCCCAGGTTCCACCATGATGATTGCACTTGGGATTCTGTGGTATGTGCGGTACCTGATGACTGGAAAGCTGTTTGGGGGCAATTTCTAGGACGAGGTAAGTGTACTGTATATAGCTAATGGAAATTCATGCATCCCCGATATTCGTTGGGCTCTTTGTTCAATATCACGCGTGAATGGCCAAGAAAGAATATGGGGGTGACCCTATGCCATTATCCTGCGAAATACAGTTGAACTTCGGGTATTTGGGTTAGGTCCAATTAGATTGGGACCGGCACTGAGCTGAGCTGGATTGAGAGTCTCACAATTCCACGGCCCTGTCACCGTTCACCTGAAATGTTGAAACTTGGAAGAGCCGACCGTGGATGGACGTTCATTTGAATCACGAGTCCGGGAATTTTCTGCCAAATTCCGGTCTCGGCACCAACATCGAGTGCACTAAAATTGGGAATTTTCGTGAGCGCTGAACGTGTCCGACAATCAGGAAAGACCTCCTCTGAAAATAAGGCCACATTGTCGCTAAAAGTGGTCCAATTCGGCCAAATTAGTTCAATTAGGGACGTTGGCTTGATTTGGACCTTCAAAATAATTTAATAAAAAAATTCGCAAATTTGGGGCGGATTGGCGGGGTTTGGAAAGTCATGGTCAGCATTTACCTTCCATTGCTTCACTTTTTTGCTCGAAATTCCAACCACAAGAGCTCGAAAACCATTGCATTGAACACATCCATCTACAGACATGACTGTACTAACCCCAACGAAGACCGCTACAATCGACGAAGAGAAAACCCATAGAAGTGCACACAACATACCCTTGTCAGCTGTTGCAGCGCAGCTGTCTGTTTGATAACCTTGGGGCGTAAACAACTAAGGAGCACCAGAATTGTTTGTGCAATGATAGTCGACCATGAATTGCTACGACCCCGGACCCTTCGCCGCCTCCATACCCTCAGGTTCACTTTCGATCCTAACGGCTGGCTCTTTACCTGTCTCATTCTCCTAGCACTAAAAACGGACCACCTCCTATCCCTCGGGGGCATCGGCCCTTCCCGGTTTCTTGCCCTCGGTGCTCGATCTGCATTGTCGGTGCAGTCGATTTATCTGGAAGACATGACGGCCGCCGACTGCACCACATGCCTTCGGTCTCTTCCTTCTACCACGGAAGTCGAGATGGACATCCCGTGGGACCAGCCAACTCAGCTCATAGCGCTTCTCCGTGAAGACAGCACATTTTTACCAGCCCTTCATGGGCTGAATATCTGGGTTTACGGTCCAGCTGCAGACATGTCTCTATCTCTCTTGATGGACATGGTGGAGTGGAGATCGAGAGGGGGCCAGGAAGGGATAGCAAAGCTGTTATACTTCCGAGTAGTCCTTTCGTCCAATGTCTCGAGCAAGTCTCGAGGGCGTTCGAGGAGGAGTTTCAAACCTAACTAAGCCCATTGACGGAGGCCGGGTTGGTCTACCTGATATCCGGATGACGACTGTTGTCTCTTTTCGCCGATTAGCGATGTGTCTGAATGCTAAATTAACTTTTGAATAGTATCGCTATGTATTAATCACCTACATTCGACTTGTACAAAAAATTGAATGGTTGCACTACACTATCAGCCCCGAGAGACCCGAGGTTGACTGGGACGGTTGACTCAAACGGCTTCACCGCCCCAAGTCAAGCACAGTAGCAGCTGGTCTGTGCACATCTCGGAGTTTATAAATTGAGCCACACCTGCGATTGTGTCCCCATCTTTGTGCAGGGGCGCAATCTGTCGTCAGTGAGTTACCAATACCGACACAGTGTTTGCTGGCTGAGAACTATCTTCTCTACAGTCTGTGTATTACCGCGGCAATTTTTGGAACATTACGGGCACTGAAAGGTCTGGTGAAGATGCCTTTGCGCCGGAAGACCTTGGAGACTCTCGGGTAGAATTTTAGACATGTTTCTCTATACAAGATTAAATTCTCAAATCTAAATCTCAGACTTTGGTTGTTGCGATTTCTGTTCGATTTACTGTAAAGCTCAAATGCTACAGACATTAACAGACAGCACGATGTTCAAAGATGTAGATTTCGTGCTTTCACCCGTCCTTGGTACGACTGGGATGACCATCGAGAACACCCTTGGCGGTCGCGGGTGTGGGCCGCACCGTGTAACACCGGAATTTAGTTGGAATTTAGCTTAGCTTATGTTGAGGAGATCCATGTTTCTAGGAGGGGGGGGCGGGAGCAATATTAGCGAAAGGGCTGAACTAGTTGCTCTTTATTTTCTCAATCCTTTGGATAAACGTGCACTCGTACACGATGAGAGGAGCTCATATTTCTGAACCATAATCCACCCCTGTCTAAATGCGGATAAATGGTGGCAACTCTTGGCGGCCACCTGTCTCCGCTGTGTTGCCGAGATTTTCGCCTCACTCCTCTCATCTTCCGCTTTCTACCCCCCTCTTTGGTCTCGGACGTTTCTTCCACCGCATGCCACAATGAAGGCTAAGCACATTGCAGCTCTTTCTGCGGTCATTCTCCTTATACCAGTCTCTGCACAAGATCCAGCACAGTTTGTTAACCCATTTATTGGTACCAAGAGCGGCGGCCATGTCTTCCCGGGAGCGACTCTTCCTTGGGGCTCTGTGAAGGCTGGCGCAGATAGCAGGTCCAATGACAATCAGGCTGGCTATGTGAGCGACGGGACACCCATTACTGGGATCTCATCATTGTCGGTGGTTTCCTGGGTCATTTGCTGTATTCGGCTGATCATCCGTACAGACACGACGACGGGACTGGTGGCGGGAAGTCCCTTGGAAACTTCCCGTTCTTGCCTCTCACTAGCACTGAATGTGCGGACAATGATTTGACGAAGTGCAACGTCGAACGCCAATCCAGAGCTATCGACCACGGCGATCCTACAGCATCACCAGGCTATTGTATGTTTCCAGTTCTGAATTTACGAGCATATTCTCAGTCCTTTTAGTCAGTATTCCGCTGAAAAACGGGGTCAAAGCCGAGGTTACCGTCACTCAGCATACTGCGCTGCATCGGTTCACGTACCAGCCTGACACGGAACAGCTGCTCTTCTTGCTTGATGTCACTGGCGGCGAGTTTTCATATTTACGGCTTTCGATATCATTCAAACCTTCGGCATTCCAGATCTGGGTGGAAGCTTTCACACAGAAGAGGGACATGTTACTGTGTCACCCAACCCGACCACAAAAGGCACGCGCGTCACCGGTAGCGGGACGTTTATACCTTCCTTTGGACAAAGCTTTTATCGACTTTTCTTCTGTTTCGATGCGTCGGCCACCTTCGAGCAGGCGAAGTACTACGAGACGTCCGGGGGCATGAAGTACACTGATCTCGATGGGACCACGACGTTCGATAAGTCGATTTCAAGGAACGGGGTCGCCGGAGTTCTCATGGGATTCGCTCCTGGGACGGCACACGCCTTCTCAGCGCGGATGGGCATCTCGTGGATAAGCACCGAGAAGGCGTGTGCGTACGCAGAGGAAGAGATACCAGACATTTCGGCATTCGATACCGTACACACCGCGGCCAGGTCTGCCCCGGCGAACTTCCCCACTCAACTTCTGCTCACTTTCGCGCAGAACAAAATGGAACAATGTCCTCGGAACGATCGAGGTCGACGCCACGGGCGTAAGCGCCGAGACCCAAGAACTATTCTGGTCTTCGCTCTACCGCACCTATATTGCCCCAACGAATGTCACAGGCGACAATCCGCTCTGGAACTCCTCTGAGCCGTACTGGGACAGTTTTTATTGTATCTGGTAAGTATAACTGCTCATGTGCGATGGCGTATTTCATCCTGCCCCCAGGGACACTTTCCGCGTCGTGCATCCTCTATATGCGATCACAGCGCCGACGGCACAGGCCGAGGTGATTAGGGCTCTCATCGACATTTACCGAAACACAGGCTGGCTACCAGACTGCCGGATGTCCATGGACAAGGGCTTCACGCAGGGAGGTTCCAACGCCGACTCCTTGCTTGCGGATTCTTTCATCAAGGGCATCAAGGCCGGCATCGACTGGGAAGAGGGTTTCAAGGCGATGGTCAAAGATGCGACCGTGATGGGCGACTTCGAGGTTGAAGGCCGTGGCTCAATCAATTCCAGAGAACGACTCGGTTTTGTCCCGGTCGGAGATAACGACCATCCGCCGAGCCGAGGCGCCAACACGAGGTTCGTACTGATATTTCAAGAATCGACCTCTCCGTATTCATTAGTCGCCTCAGGAGCGCATCCCGACTCCTGGAATATGCCTATAACGACTTCGATATCGCGCTCGTCGCCCAGGGTCTCAACAAAACTGCAGAAATGGTCCATTACTTCAACAAATCGGCTGATTGGTACAACATCTGGAACCCCGACGCGGAGCACAGCGGTTTCAAAGGATTCATCCAACCGCGGAGTCGTGATGGGTCGTGGTTTTTTGACAGGGCTGACGCTGGCAAGGTGTTTCGGCCAGACCACTGCAGCCCTGTGTACGGCCATAATGAATGCTTCGGGGTGGGTTGAGGTCTATGTCCTATGAATCCATGGCTGATGGAGAGCCTACAGGGCTATGGCGGAGGAGAGTTCTACGAGGCGTCGTCGTGGGAGTACAGCTTTTATGTCCCGCATGATATGGCGAGTGTGGTTGACGTTATGGGTGGCCCGGAGACATTTAGGTGAGTGGGAACGAGAGATATAAAGCTTTGGTTCCACTCCCCGACGCCGTATTCTTCGCAGCTCTCGTCTGGACCATTTCTTCGAGGCCGATTTCCATGTGAGCCATGGACCGTTCGGAACTTGAATCGTCGTGATTTTTTTTTCAGGATATGGGCGATGAGCCGGGCTTTCGTAGGTCTTATCACGTCTTTGGTACCATGTGCTGAAATATCATTAGTCCCCACTTATCTCTACAACTATGTCGGCAAACCCGTGAAAACTGTGGACAGAGTCGACGCCATGATTGCGAAATACTATAGCACTGCGTGAGTCATTCATGGTCGAAGTGCGATTTTTCCTCATTCATCCAAGCGTGGATGGGCTTGCGGGGAATGATGACTCCGGTTCAATGGGAGCCTATGCTGTGTGGAGCCATCTTGGTGAGTGCTCCCCGCAAGGCTCAGCCCAACCATGACCTCCCCTGTAGGATTCTACCCGGTGGCCGGGCAAGACACCTACCTGCTCAATCGCCCGTACTTTCCGAAGATCACCATCCGTAACGAGGTTACTGGCTCTGCCGCGATAATCATCGCCTCGGGGCTGAGCGCCCAGAACAAGTATATTCAGTCGGCCACTCTGAACGGTAAACCATATACGAAAAACTGGATTTCGCACGACCTGTTCCGCTATGGAGGGACGCTGAAGTTCGTGATGGGTTCCAACACCAACAGCACTTGGGGAACGGGCCCGGGCGATTTGCCCGCGAGCTTGAGCACTGGGGGTTTTGGATGCGATACCTGCATCAGTCCGGCGAAATTGCGCGAGCTTTCCAGTATTGGAACGAGCTCTGCCAGCAGCGCGAGTGCCACTCCTAGTCAAAACCCGGCTGTACACGATGATGTTGCAGCGGGTGTTGATGGCGCCTCGGACGAGGTTTCCAAGCCGAGCGGCTTCCTCTCTTACCTGATCTTTCTATTACTCGCTGATTAAATACAATTAATACCGAGTTGTTCTGGGGAGTGGAATACATGTAGCATACGTCCGCCGAATAAATTAACGACCTCTCTTGAATCTCAATAGTCGTCCTAGCTGCAGCCATGATGGACGGTCAAAGTAGACGAACATCGGGAATCTTGCGGTCTAGGTATAACGGAATTGGGCCAGATGTAGCAGTGGTCAGGATCGAGATGGCCGGTTCATGGCCGGTCTAATACTATACGCAGTACAAGGCGTAATACGAAAGAGTGGAGCTGCGTTACATTCAACTAGTACAATCACGAATTCTGCGAAATTCCGTCGCAGATACTCCAGGGTCTTCCGGCGCCGTCGAAGGCACCTTCACCAGATCCCGTAGCACACATCATGTTCCAAAAATTGCCGCGGTGTACGCAGACGGTGGGAAAGGTATTTCTCAACCAGCAAACACTGTGTCTCGGTATTGGTACCTCACTGACGACAGATCGCGCCCCTGCACAAGGATGGGGACACAGTCGCAGACGTGGCTCAATTTATAGACTCGGGACGGGTGCACGGACCACCTGCTATTGAGCCTTCTTGACTTGGGGCGATGTAACCGCTCGAGTCAACCGCCTGAGTCAAACTCGGGCCTCTCGGGATTTGCTGTGCCGGCGATGCCATGGAGATTCTTGGAACTGTGGAAGCCGTTCGATGTTTTCAGATGGAATGAAGTTCCAATAAATACATAGTGATACCTAGTCAAGAGTGAAGGATCGAATATATTGCTCATCGGCGAAACGGTCTGGGGGAGTCGATGAAACCCAACCCAACATCGGTCAATGGACGTAGCCACGCGTGGATCTCTTCTTCGTAGGCTTCCGAAACGTCGGGCGAGAGAAAAATTCGGAAGTACTCCAGCTTTGCCATCCCTTCGTACCCCCCGGTCGATCTGGACTCCAGCATATCCGTCAGGAGAGACAAAGAGATTTCTGGTCCGCAATCACGAATCGTGAGGGCATGTACAGCGGGTAAAAATGTGCTGTCTTCACGGAGAAGCGATATGAGCTGAGTTGGCTGGTCGTACGGGACGTCCATCTCGACCTCCGTGATAGAAGGAAGAGATCGAAGACAAACGGCGCAGTCTGCGGCCCTCATCTCTTTCAGCGATATCAACCGCAACGACCATGCGGATCGAGCACCGAGGGCAAGAAACCGGGAAGGGCCGTCGCGCTTGAGGGCTCTGAGGTGGAGTGTTCTCAGCGCTGGTAGAATGAGACAGGCGAGAAGCCCGCCTTCAGGATCGTAAGAGAACTTGAGAGTATGGAGGTGGGCAAGGGCCAGGGGTCGCAGTGCCAACGGTTCGAGTTCTGTGTCTGGCTGAGGGAGAAAGACGTCCAAAATCTCGAGGTTCGGTGTTTGCTTTAAAATTTGCAGGCAGGTGGAGACAGATACGTCGGTGATTTCCAGATACGTCAACTGGATCCACGGCAGCGATATCCACTGGATAGATGCGCCCGCTAGCCGCACCTGGCGAAGACGAGGTGCATCGCTGAATGCAGTCATGAAGCGGGGGCGATCCAATTCGTCGGCGATGATATTCACGTCCAGCTTCGTCAAAAGAGGAAGACGTCCCTGGATTTTGACGTTGGGGAATGAATATGGCGTGTCGAGGGTGAAACTGAAGGTGCGGATCCGGGAAGAATAATGGGATATGACACCGAATATCTTCATCGGTACGGTTGATTCTGGTTTGGCACATCCGAATATGTGCAGATCTAAAGGATGGTTTCCGGCACGTTGGAGCCAGCACTCGAGGAGATGGATAAAGTCATCGACTCGAGAGCGATCGGGGTAGATCCGCAGAGAAGCCCATAGTGTGCATGTCATGAAACATATGTCCCTCCAACTTCTGCATACACCGGCCAATGCCAACGGCCCCCGGCCCTGTGGATCTCGACCCGGACTACCAAGATGGGGGTCATGGACGTAGTGGGCAAATATTTCTGATGTGATTTCTGGTGGCAAGGTGAGGACTGGGTATTTAACGGCGTTTAGGCCGTGTACGACCTTTCGCCGCTCGTTTGCCAGGGATCGCAATCTCGATTCGAGAGCATCCTTCTCCTCATCGAGTTCTGCGAGGCGGACGCGAAGAGCCGAGGGAGATTCTGTGGACGACGGAGAAGCACCCGCTTGAGATGGACGAGGGGATGTCATAAATCTGTAGTTTCGGATGGTGAAAGAAGGAGTCAAGAAAAGAGGTCCTAAGAAAAGACTGTGAGGCACGTCAATGCCTTTCGGGGATACTTGAAAATACTCGACATCGAACAGTCATGATCCCACCAGAGCTCATCATCAGCTGCGGTCTGCTGCGGTCCGCAGTTTGTTCTCATGAATCATCGAACACACTTGTCGGCTCCGACCGGCCTTAAAATGGGGGTGGGCACGGGCGGTTAGTATGATGGCCCATCAATGATTGCACCGCCACATCAAACCGCGCCTACATCCAATCCCAGTTACTTCTTCAACATCTCTGGTTCAACAACACCCTTCGTGAGGAAACTGAAGGAGCCAAATGACTTTAAACTGACTTGTACTGTATAATAGCCAGAAACACAATTAATTACTGATTATTCCTCCATTTCCCCGTCTTCCTCTGGGTACCACTCTTTGAGAACCTGGGTTGCAGGTCGGATCATAGCAGGCAAAACCTTCGCAAGAATTGCCTCCGGGATACGATACGACTCTGGGCTGAGCTGGAATTTTTTCAGGGCAGACTCGAATGCTGCCTGCTTGTCCGGCTTCCGGGTGTAAGTACTGTTTGCCTTGATAAGGTTTGAGTGCTTATAAAATGATCAATTTATGCGCACTTTGGTCTCGAGTCCTCCAGACATGTGCCAGTCACTCTACAAAAGACCAGGAGGTGAATTGACGACGCGGAGGGATTTTGCGCGCATTGAGTCACGGTGATGTCACGCGTTTTAGTAACGTTGATGCGCCAAATGATGTAACACATTTTCCGACTGGCACCGTGCTCGGATCATCAAAATTCGGCGGCCGAATATTTTTATTCAAGTGGCTCTACAAGATGTAGTTGGGATTTGCGGTGGTATAAAAAACTGGGGTAGAAATGGATGATAGGTAAACCTTATACTTGAGATTTTCCAACGTCCCAACTACATCTTGTAGCAACACATAAAAATTAATATTTGGTCGGTTAGAATTCATGCCCCGATGCCGGGCACAGCTAGAAAACGTGTTGGCGTTCCGGCATCAGCCGTTGGCGGGGGAGACTCTGCTCATAACATCAATAAACAAGCACCAACACACACAGGCGGTGCCCACCACCACTTAAAAGCTGACCGTCATTCTGCGAAACCCAGCGAATCGACGCGATGTCGGAGAAGACAAGTAGAAACCTCGAGGATGAAAGACTCGACGACTATTCTTATACAACTCAGACACTGGGAATTTGGCGGCTTTTGCTGCCCAAGGAATCGTTTTCTGCGAAAATCTTGCTCTATCCGGGGTTGTCGATGCCATGGGACAAATGGAACGAGAATTTTTCGTTCGTTCCCGTCATCTGGCGCTTTTTGAAAGAAATATACCTCTTGAGTCCGGGCCTCGTTCTTCTCTTCTCGGTGCTAGGATTCGGAGCTGGAATGGAACAAGCTTCTATCCTCTACGCGTCAACTAAGCTTTTGAAAACGGTGATTCATGCCGATTCATGCTTTGTGTCCCACTCTAATTCCATATATCTCAGGTTGAAGCTGGCCTCGTTCAAGGACGCGCCGATGCCACTGCGATTTTAGAAGCCGTCGTCATCTGCATAGCATGCGCTGTATTGACGGCGACCATCTCCTGGGCAAAGTCAGTCTTGATACTTCTTCCAGCTCAATCTTTGATGTTGCGCTCAGAGGTCATATTACACTGATGCTCGAAACTCGCGTTCAACTGCACTTCGAGGAGTATATTTTGCGTGGTCTGTACATTTAATTGTCACCCGACGATACTAAATATGTCGCAGCAAAACTACGGTTGGATCTTCCCACAGGGGCAGGTATGAAAAAAAATGCTATCTGACGAAGCTTGGTGGTTGATATCGTCCGTTAGATGCGCGCAAAGAGTCGAGTATAACCGCCACTCAGGTTTGGCAGGCATTCGTATACCTCGCTGAGATTTTTCAACGAGGTTTCGAGCTTTCGAGTCAAATTCTCTTCATTCTCCAGCAAACGAATGGAGGATTCATGTTTACTGCGCTGTCCCTGGTAAACCCTCTGCTAGCTACGAAAGGTCATCGTTATCTCTGGACACAAGGTACATCTAAGCCCTCAGAAGGCGCGTATTCAACTTATGGCTTTCAGCGTTCGTATTCTATTCTGACAATGTCGACTACCTTCGGGTTCGCGCGCTCAGTTTACTCGCATCTGACGACTACCGTGAGGACGTTGTTTCCGGTAACATTGGAGGATGGATATCCGCTGGTAGACTCTGCCCAATCCCCTCTGAAACACACATTGATATCCTCTTGATAGAGTATAAGAAGGCCATAAAGAAATTGAGCAATACCTCCACTGCGGACCCTTTTGAAACGTATCCGTTACGACCAACTCCAATAATGGGGATTCTTACACGCATAAGTGGGGATTTACCCATGGTAGGCTTATTCTTGCGCGCTCAATCCGGCGAACTCAGATTTCCTCAGCTGTTTTGGGCAGCAAATGCGATTCTGGACTCGAAGAACTACACGGTCACCTCCTTCGCGATTCTTCAACAACATTCTCGGGCAATGAATTTCACCTGCCAGATGCTGTACTTCTATTCTACACAGGCGGTAACATCTTGTTCTAACGTGAAGGAGTTGTATGAGATGGCGAACGTGGAGAACAAAATCCCGGATGGAGATCAAGCCTATCCAAATTCTGCTGTTAGCAGTGAAAAAGGGATGGAGTTTGAACTCAAGTAAGTTCACGGGCACATATTTAACTCGCTTGAATTCACGTCTTTCGCAGGAACATCTCCTTCGCCTACCCTGGAGGAAAATCCAAAGACAACGCCATTAGAAATGTCTCTCTCAAAATTCCTGCTGGCCACCTTGTCGTTATAGTCGGTGCCAACGGCAGTGGTAAATCGACAATTATCAAACTGCTGAATCGACTGTACGATGTCGACTCTGGCGAGATCCTTGTGGACGGATTGTCCATTAGAAACTATCGTATCGCGGATCTACGCGAGGTTCAAGCGCTGCTTACTCAAGACCACAAGCTGTATCCGTTAACACTGGCAGAAAACATCGGACTGGGGAATCCCGACCACGTCGATGATATCGATATGATCATGCAAGCGGCGGAATTGGGCGGCGCAGAAGGGATGATCAAGCGACAGAACGATGGAGTTGACACAGTCCTGCATCCTGTCAACACTGCTCGTGGAGGACATCTGGACAAATACAAGCACAAGAAATTGAAGTCCATCCTGGACGGTTTAGAGAAGAAGGCAGAAGTGTCAGGTGCGACTTGGGACAATGTCTTGTCACGGTTGCGCTAAATAATTTTTCTTAGGGGGAGAAAAGCAACGGCTTGTAGCGTGAGGGTTCTGAACAATCCTCGAAGTGATACCCTCAACCATATACTCCAGATCTCGTACCTTTATGCGCTTCCTCTCGGGAAATATCCGGTTTGCCGTGGCGGATGAGCCCAGCTCCGCGTTGGACCCCAAGGGGGAACATCAACTATTCCAGCGCCTGCGAGAATCGGGCAACGGAAAGACGATGATTTTTGTCACGCATCGATTCGGCCACTTGACCAAGCATGCGGACCTCATAATGTGAGATATTAACACTCTTCTAGCGTAGCGCGCTTTGATAGAATGACTGCTCTAGATGCATGAAAGATGGCCAGGCGATCGAGACGGGAACTCACAAGGAGCTCATGGCGCGCGGCGGCGAATATTCTGAGCTATATAATGTTCAAGCGCAAGCGTTTGCCGTCGACGCCACGTAGAGCAAGTGGACGAGTACCTAGACTTGTACTACAATCTGTGAAAACAATATTATGCCAGGACGCAGTTTGCTTGGGCAAAACGTGCGATGGATTCAGCTCGGAATTCATGGAGCGTCATCATTAGTTGGCCGCATTCACGATAACCGGATATCATTGTATTGCAATTCGCAACCTATACAGATGGAAATAGTACATGTGAGGAAACTCAAGCGAATACTCAAGCGATTTCATAAAGGAAAGGAAGGCCGTCTCAAGTTTCAACCTCACTTGGAATTGGCAAACTGCTCCGACTCGTCATCGCCGCCCCTCGACTCTACATGCTCGCGTTTGCCCTTGTTCGTCGGGTCGAACATATCGCGGACCTGCGCAAGTCATCATCAGCACACAATCCAATCCCTCACAGCGCCCCAAAATCAAAATTTCGACTCACATCGATCTGCTGCGTCGTCTCCGTCTGCGTGAACACCTGAATCGCGCCGAGCTCCACGTCGCCGCCCTGCCGGCGCGTTGCGCGCGAGCGCCCGCCCGAGATCTCGTTGCTCGTCCCCGTGTGGCTACTGTGCGTCGCGCGGATGGTGCGCCGCGCGTTGAGCGTGTACATCATCAAGATCGCGTAGAGCTTGGGGAGCATCATGTTGAACGCGGTGGAGATGATCCCGCTGCCGCCTGGATTCTTTTGCGAAAAGGCAAGGTTGAACAGCGCACTGGAGGAGTGGATTCAGATTAGAATAGTGTCGCACATTTCGATAGCGACGGAAACTTGCCAGATGGCGGCCGGAGTCGCGGTTTGGAAGGTGAGCCGGACGAGAGAGTTGATCAATCCTGCAATGGTCGTATTGTACATTGAAGAGTTTTTTTGAGCGTCGATGCGGCGACTTACCGACTGTCTGGGGAAGAACATCGCTCTTCGAGTCGATCAGGAAATAGGCCGTGAGGCTAGACATGAGAACGTCCCCGGCTGAAGGATGCAATCTGATCAGAAAAGGGAAATGCCAACGCATGTCGTTACATGCTCACCAAAAACAGAGCTCAAATGCGCGGCAACTGGTCAAAAATTCAATTGGGCGGAAAGTAGAATATGCGGTGCGCTCTTACACCAGTGTGAGATTTGGGGTGTATTCTCGACGGTAATGAAGTAGGTCTGCATAAGCGTATAAGAGGGAGACAAATCGAAAATGAACTTCGAAGGGATGCGTACCGCGACGACCATGGAAAGGAATGCGAAGCAGAACAAGATATAAACGAGCGCGACGATGTACCACCTCTTTGAGATCACCCAGAGACGGTAGCAGAAGTAGGATTGAACATAAAATCCACATATGGCAACCTGATCCACCGTTAAGTTATTGTGCATATATGAATAATGTGCAGCGGACGCACCATAAGGGGGTTTCCTGTTTGCCACCAAGTGGTGTAGTTGAGGAGAATGGCACCCTGCAGGTCACCAAGATAGACGATATTCTGGACCCATATGACGGCGCTGAACCGAGATGAGGCACTATCGCGATTTGGAAAAAGGAGCACCTACAAGGATTGGGCACTTTTGAGGGCGCTAATCACCAAAAGGATGGCTACGACGACGCGAATCCAAGTTTTGTCGTCGCGATACCACGTAAAGTAGTTCACAAACTATGTTTTCGGTCAGTAAATCAGAGATAGAAAGGAAATAGCGCTCACCTGAGTGGCTAGGATGCCCCCCAAGAAAAGATCGAGACACCCTCCCACCAACCACGGACCCAGCCAAGCGAAACAAAGGCGGAGATCTTCACCAGTGAGGCGACCGGACGACGACATTGAGAATGATAGTGGTGGGGAGTGAGGGAATCCATCCCTGAACTCCCCAGACTTTATAGACGATATGCTTGCTCCTATTGCGATCGCGATAGACCTGAGAGACGCTATCTCAGTCTGTGCCTCGACCTCCTGAGCTCCTCGGAATCAGAAGGGGGATTGCATTGCTTTCTCGCAATTCAGATATTATCGTAAGCCAACCGATAATGGGAGTATCATCAGCGGGGTGCGCCACGCATCTCGTTCTGGGACATGGGTTGTTGCGATGGTCGAGTTAGCGGGAAGACAGAAAGACAGCGATCACATGCACACTGCCCCTATTTCAGATATCACAGATTCGCAGAAAGAACAAATGTATGTGCGGCCTACTAGTGTCCTGCTCCAAATAAGAGTGGTATTTCGTTGAAGATAATTCTGTTGTGGGATCGAATTGTCGCCACAAAGGAGCGGTACCCTGACTGGATAGTACCTAGTATCAATACACTTCTCTTGCATTCCTCCTCGGACTCTCCCTGACCCCTGACTCCGATGAGGTTCAAGGTCAATGTGATTACCCCGCGATCTGGGCTGATTGAAATGCACCGAAATAGGATAACTCCAAGCCCAAGAGAAATTCGGTGCGATCAGAGAATCGACAATGAACAACGCCTGGAAATTTTCGAATTAATATTCATCGCCAACAAAGACCTGGACTATAGACCTGACCCACTTTTCAGTGTCTGATGAGGCGCCCTGTCCCTGCATTGCACGCCAGGATGCAGTGCCGGTGTCTCGACTGGGCTGGATGGGTGAATTCGAGCGCTCTATATTTACCACTAAGATACAAGACGCCGGATCCAGGGACAGTCGCTGCGCGGAGTGCGAATGAAAGAAGAAACTCCTGGGGTCTGCTCGGCGTTGCGCAGAGTGCGAGCGAGAGAGGAAACTTCTGCGGTCTGAGAAGCCTGACCATGAACTACACCACAACCGGCCAACCGGCAGCTCATGAGAGAGTCCTGAGGGAAGAGACAGAAGCTCGAGGTAGCTAACGACCCGAGTCAGAAAGATGGGAAGGACGCCAACAGAGGAGGTCGACGGCGAGCGCCCGAGGATTATAGAGACATCTAGAGCGAACTTGTGGTGAAGCGAGTGACAGAAAGAGATGCCAGCAGAGTCCGTGCACGGCGCAAAGGACCGTAGCACAATGACCAAAACCACCGCCGTTGACTCTAGTCACAAAGAAAGTGTTGAGCGGAGCAATCGTGGGGTGACTCGCGATCCAAGTTCGAAACAAGCAGTAGGAAGTCGGTGAAGGAAACTCGAAAAAGAGACCGGTAAGCAACCCGAAACAGATGCTGGCGGGCAGCTTGCGGTGAAAGAAGATGCCAGGAGGGTCCGTACGCAACACAAAGGACCAAAGCACAATGACCAAACAGTCGTAAAACAAAGAAGGCGCTGAGCGGAGCAACTGTTAGATAACTCAACCAGTACTCAACGATGCAGAAGAAGTCGATGAGGGGACTCGAGAAACAGACTGGTACGCGACCTAGAATATCACATTGAAACCAATGTCCATTGTTTTCTTGAACAAGGGAGAAAAGAGGCAGACAAGGTCCGTGCACGGCGATGGGGGCGGCTACACACCCACGACGGTGACGAGCTTGGGAACCTTTCTTCGTCGTCGTCAACGACATGCGGAGCGGTTGGAGGCAAGGAGAAACAATGAGCTCATAGTTATCATGTTCAGACATAGGTGAACATCGGCGAGACGCGTACAATATGGAGGGGTACGGGTACAGATACATAGATGATACATAGAAAAGCGGGCGCGGATGCGGAATGGTCTGTGCGCGGGAAGGATTTTGGGGTCAGCGAGGGTCCTGTGGACGAAAAATCAACCCATCACTCACCCCACTCATGCGCCGAAACCGTAGAGGGTGCGTCCCGAGCGCTTGAGGGCATAGACGACGTCGAGGGCGGTGACGGTTTTGCTGAGGGAAAGAAAGAAGACCATGAGCATACGAAAGAGAAAGGTAGTGGCACGACGCACCGCTTAGCGTGCTCGGTGTAGGTGACCGAGTCGCGGATGACGTTCTCGAGGAAGATCTTGAGCACGCCACGCGTCTCCTCGTAAATGAGGCCTGAGATACGCTTCACACCGCCACGGCGTGCGAGACGACGGATGGCGGGCTTGGTGATACCTGGCGAGTGCGGCGTCAGCGTCCATAATGGCCAAGAGCAATCAACGGCGAGTGCGCACCCTGGATGTTGTCGCGAAGAATCTTACGGTGGCGCTTAGCTCCGCCCTTTCCGAGTCCCTGGAACGGCGAGCGGTCAGAATTGGGTCGACGGTAATGGGAAAGACATCGTACCTTGCCACCTTTACCACGGCCAGACATGTTATTGGAAGAGTGTTGGGGAGGATAGAAGTCTTGAGGTCGCTTGCTGGGCGACGACGGTGGTGGTGGTTCGGGAGAAAGAGGCGATGTCACACTCACGGTCACCGTGACTCAACAAAAGGCGCGTCGCTTGCGCATGATGTGGTCTGTTGACGCGCCGCCCCCTATCTCTCGTTTGATGCATTTTCTTCACTAGGAGATTTCAATCTTGCAAGCGCGTTAGACGCCGGCCTGAAAGTAGAAAGTTTTAGCCTCGTACTCGAGCCGCGTAGTATCACAACGAAAACAATTAAAATAAATAAATGCTAATATGGTACAGGACATTTGGGTCGACGAGGCAGGCTATTGATACAATAAGGGACACGGGGCTTTCAAAATAATGAGTGGATTCTCCGAATAACGTCGGTTCTTCTGGCGTCAAGGCAAGGCGGGGTCAATCGAGTCAAGTCGTCTCTCGAAATCTGAAACATCACAATCAGCTTCGAGCACAAACTAACTCGGCGAGAACACGCACCACCACCCCTCACAGAGCGCAGGGTTCAAAGGCGTCTTCAGCCCAATAGCGCGGCGCAGCGTCGGCACCACTCCCTTCCCCTTCCCATTCGAAGAATGATTGTGCAAGTTGCGCTCGGCGGCGGGCGCGACAGGAGGCGCGCCACGGCCGCGGCGCGGACGCGGGAGCACGTCGTCCGACCCGCGCGAGGTGGTGAACGGCGGGGGGACGGTTGCGGGGAGCGTCGTCGTCGTGGTCGAGACGGTGGTGGTGACGACGAGGACGGGGGGGTCGCTCGCGCTGGTGCTGCTGCCGATGGAGGCGAGCGAGCTGAGCGAACTGAGCGAAACGAGGGAGATGCGTCTGGTAGGGCGCCTTTCGGCGGTGATGGAGGTGGTGCGGAAGGTGGCCATCGGAAGTGAAAGAGCAATAATATAGGATCGAGTTAACGGGGTGTGTGCGGTGGTAGAAAGATTTGTTGCGACTGGAGGAGAATGGGAGCGGGTTATATATCCAGAACTGTTTCGGATGTAAATTTACATCCGCAGGTGAGACTGAAACAGGCTCAGGATAGGGGCAGCATTCATTTCCGTTTTAAAATGAAACATTCTAGCCCTCTGAATCCACGTGTTTAATGAAAGTTCACGTTTTTTGAGAATACAATGGCCGGGACCGAGCGTAATTGATAATCATTCTGGAGTTCTGCACAGACAAACAAAATATGTCCGCCGATCGAAGGAAATGACGGCTCTTTTCCTTCACAATTTCACTCGACCGGTACTTATCTGTGGAATGAAGACACTACCCACACCATTTATTACGTGAGTTCTTTCAGCATAGCGAACAAAACGCTGACCGCCCATCTCCATGCGCCGCACGGCCACTGGCTCAGGGTGGGTCTGCATCACATTCCAGCACATTCTTCGGACCACCTTTTAATTTCCGTGAGCAGATTACTCGGACTAAACGCTACCCGGATCACGGTGGTTTCACCCTCAAGATTCGGTGGGCTTTCTCCGCTTTACTCGGGGTCCCACTAAGTTGGGTCGTTCAGCGTCGTGGCTCGAAACAACAATATCTTGAAGAAACTTGTCCTGGAGGCCAAGAAGGAATGAGGAAGATGCCGAGTACCGTGTTCACATATTTATGGCCGACACGTACTAGTATGTGTTTTCCATTTACCGTCTGGGGTCGCTTAAAATATTTCTCTAACGCAGCACTTATGGGTGCTGGCGCTGGAATGGTGCCCACCAGAAGCGGCTGATGAGCTCAATCGTCCTTCAGACCTTGTGGAGTGCAAAGACTTTTTGTGCTCCGAAGAGTGGTAAGCATTGCACGCAGCGTGACTGAACTGTTATTTATTTCTCTTTCCATAGGTATGCTGAACGAGGTCTGTTATTTTATCCGTACCGCTTGCTGCTTGCACCATCCGAGTCGGGGGTTGGAGCGCACTGGCAGTACCCGCTGCGAGTTATCGGGCAGGAAAGATTCGTCTCCTCTGGGTGAGGCTGCCCTCTTGGCATAAACTGAATATAATCTGGTGGCTGAGGATGGAGTGATGTCGATGAAGGTTTAGCCTTTCACCAAATTACACAGAATATAGATCCACCTGTATGATCTTCACCCGAAAAATAGACGGCTGTAATTTTTACCGCATGAGCCCGAGTTTCAGTTCCCAGTGATGAGGATGGCCATGTTGCAATGATAAATGATGAAAACGTTGTACGATCCCTCGCTCTGCCGGATACAGGTGAGCCTGTGCCGTGGTCGTACGTCCTTACGGCCCAGGTCTCCGTAATTATACGGCACCGGCCGGGTGCGCCTTACACGCGATCGAGAACTGGGAAATGGAAAAGAAGTAGATTAACGAGACCTTAATCCGACGCTGCCGATACAAGGACCAAGGCTGACCAAGATATATATTGGAAGATGAAACCAATCTTCAAAGATCCCAACTTCGATTCCCATATTAGGCGAGGGATTCTCAACGAAATAAATCTAGAGCCGGTATTCTTGCTTTGACCCCGCGCCATGATTCCCAGTATGTCTCTCTCGGCCACAGCTTGTTTGGGGCTTGTGCGAATTTCTTTCACTGAGCATCCGGCGTAATTACGACAGAGCTCCCAGGTTGAAATGATGGATCAGTGATTGGGGTATGTTCTTGATGCCGCAATGATGTTCATGCTCGTTTCCTTCCTCCTACTCCCATGGCCCTCCGGAATATCACCGCTCGATGATATCCTACTCGGGTGGATGGGCAGCGGACGCCAGCCATGCGGATGCGCTGAATTACGGGGGAATTCTGGCACGCAACGGTAACGAGCCCGGCTGGGCCATTTTCACCTTTACAGGTGCGTTGTCTAGTCCAGAGGTGCGGACTACACGTCCGACTGACTTGTCGTTTGGTTCTTCCAGGCGTCGCCGTGTACTACCTCTCTCCGCGATGGCCGTACTACGTGAGCACCCGCTTGAGCTTGGACGGCGGCCCCTCAGACCTAGTGAACCTGACCGACCCCAATGCTCCGACCGTGCCCTGGGGTGCTCTGGAAACTGAGAAGTATTCGATTCTATAGCCTGCCACCGGTTTGGAGAACAAGCAGCATACCGTCGAGGTTACATTCGGGAATCGACCGAAAATCGGATCAGAATCGAATGAGAATCGAAGTCAGAATCGACGCAGAATCGTCAACTCTGACTTCCCCTAATGATCATCCACACTCGTTGGCGGCGGTACTCGGCCCGCTTACGCAGCTGTGTCCGCCTCTCCGGTCATTCCCGCCTCGGCATCCCCCCTTGTTGCTCGCCCCTACATATTCAGCAGCGGCAGCTCAGATCCGGACGACACACTGAACTTCTCGGAGAGATCGAAACGAAACTGAGGCCGCGGTTAGTCAACCGCTTTACGTCATGTTCAACTTACAAGAGTGTACTCAACCTCCAGAGCCACCTCGGCCCGCACGAGAAAGTGGACCTCAACCACCACCTAGCTTTTATTACACACCAGACATGCCAGGGGGGCTACTCTTGGGCGCGAGAACCACATAGGGTTCAACACAACCAGAATCCGACCCAACCACAGCAACTTGTAAGTACTAGCATGACTTGAGGTCCAGATTCCAGATCGGAGTCGGTGGCTACTTTTTCAAGAGTGTGACTGCAGAGATCCTTCAAAGGCTAAAATCTCGAAGCTGAAGAGCTGTCCGGACATCTCGGGGGAGATTCGTAATCTCAAGCTCCATCTGGGTTTTCTCTAGATCTGTTCCTGAGCTGTTTCAAGTTCCACAATATCAATGGCAGTGCCGACCTTGCTGGACTCGCTTCGTCTAATTACATGGTAAAACTCTGCTCATATCCCGGTTCTCACGGACCCCTGCCCTAGATTCACGGCGCCCTAATCTCGAAGGGTCGGTTCCCACCAAACTGTTAAGAACCAACCACTGAATGGCACGCAGTGAGTTATTCTCAGTTCATTTGATTATTATCACCTCCACGAAGCTCTATACTGCATGGCAAGGCATTCGGATCTTGACATGCCCGACGTCGCCAGAAAGTGTCAAACTTGACGTGAACCGATGATTATTCCGAATTTATTCGCCTGTTGCAGTATTTCGTGCCTGCATCTTCATCGATTATCGGCACGCACAATTGACGTTGACTGCGGATGATTCACATGGGCACTTTTGAAAAGGTATAAAAGGCCCGCCAATTTCAACCCACCCAGGCCGTAGACCTCTACTTGACTGGCCACCATGAAGCTCATTCTCAACATCCTTACCATCTCTTGCCTTTACATCGCAACCGTCTGGGGGCAAGCCAGCCACATCGGATTCCCGCTTGCAGGCGACACCATCCATTTCAACACGAACATCACCGTTCAAATCGTCCGCCCCGTATGGCTCACAATCTTTTTTCTCCGTCCTCCCCTGACCCGGCCGTTTGCGCAATATAGAACAGCATTCAAGGCTCGACCGAAGTAGGAATCGCCATCGGCCTTCTCTCGTGCCCCGTCTCCCAGGAAGCCGACTGCCCATCACCCGCAGGGCAGCTTGGATCAATTCTCTACACCGGCCCATTCGCTCCCACCGTTCACCCGATGGCGCAGATTTACGAGAACTTCACGTTGACGGTGCCGTCGGCGGGTTTCCTCGCCACCGGAAGAGCTCAGCTGGCTGTCGCGCGCCTTCATTTAATTGGGGTCAGTTACTTGAACCACCATGATTTAACTAACAATTGGCTGATCGAACAACGCAGGCGGGCCCGTCACCGATTCTTGAGCTCAGCAACATTACGGTGAATTTGGCCAACTGAAGTGCAACAGATTAAAAATCGTAGTTGCGAAACCAGTGTTGTGGTGTCTATTTCTATGTAGCACGAACAAGTAAGATGATATCAAAATGTCCAACCAACTCTCAAATCCTTGCGTTGACCCCGACACGTATAATCCTAAATCAATCAGGACGAGATGGTTCACAGTAGAAAAAAGAACCGCTCTTCTGCAGCAACCCAATTATCCGTTTCCGGGAACATCGTCGCTATTTTGGGCATGAGTCCGGAGAATACGATAATAAAGCAAACAAACTCACCCAAGCGACGGTATATGTCTTCAATAAGGTACGTCCAAACCCAATTTATTACTGGAAAAATGTGCCAGCGTCCACAGTTTTGCTGGCCACATGATGGTGAGGTGCACTGACACGGGATCGTTGGTGTGGGGACTTGGTGGGCGAGAGTGAATGACGCACATATGTGTTTAGTCTCTGTTACAGACTAGAACGGATGACGAACCGTATATATATGTGTTGTAGACCGCGCGACCGCACGTATCTGGTCGGCAGTCCCGATAGTTGTCTCAGGTATAACTGCAATTCAAGAGTACATATGGGCTCTATTATTTCGTGCGCCTGTCTGTAAACGCAGAACGTCAGGGACGACGAGGAAACCGAGCGAGAGTGAGACTCACTCGGATGTCGAATTTTTCCCTAAATCCCATAAAACCCTGGGGAGGATGAACGATTGCGACGTGCACGCATATAGCTCGAAATACCTTCGACAGACCGGACTTTGGTGATAGCATAGCGATCCTCGACAGAGACCCGTGCGATGGGAACGACGGACACGTTCAAAAAGATCTAAATCCAAGTTAACCTTTGAACGTAGCGTTGATGAAGATATGCCACATCCGACAACACGGGGAAACCAGCCGCAGACTCCCGGCGATGGGAATGTGTCCACATTGGAGACGTCACCGCCCCGCAACTTACCGCGACGCCTTCGCTGATGTCCGGGTTTTCCGGGTTTGGAAGCAGCGCCCGCATGTCCTCGCCGCCGCCGTATTCAGAGCGATCGCAGCAGCAGTAATTAGTTTTGCCGTTGTATTTGTACTGCTTGCTTTGGAGTTCAACTTTGATCATTTGACCCTCCTTGCTATCTTTCCATCTTATTCGCGTCGACATCATGGAACCGTTTCATTCCCCCCATTAGCGGCGCTTTCATCAACGCCAACATGAACCGATTCTTTTCGTAGCTGGAGAAATCGAAACGAAACGTCCCTTTTATACTCTTCCGAGTGAATCGGCGCCTCAAGTCTTCTTCTCTGTTCCGTACCACCACCATCCCCAGTCAAAAGTCGGCCGGATAGATTGAAATGATTTGAGATAGAATGCCGGAAGCGACAACCAAGTGGAATGATCTGGGATTATTTATCGATGGTGATCAAACCATCTTGTCTTATCACAGTCATCATTGCCTACCAGTACCTAGTAGTACCACACCATCGCTCGCCTGAGTACTCATTTCATGGTGGGATCTAAATCACCTGATGTTGACAACGTCTTCATTTCCTTCCCACCACCATGGCGCACGGTCTAGGGTCGTCCCAACGTCGTCCTCCCTCTTTCCCAACTCCTTCTACAGGCCATCCACCACAGGACCCACGGAATCCCCTGCGGACAAAGGCAACGGGCGCACGGTCCCCTCCTCCGTGATCTCACCTGCGCTGCGCGTGTCCCGGCGCACCGCGCTGGCGAGCTACTAGCCCAAAGAGAGCGACCCCGACGACAAGAAGAAGACGGGGTACGTCCCTGTGTGGCTCGACGATGCGGACACGCTGGGCACTATGAGGGATATTGTAAGACTAGTAAGTGTTTCTCTTCTACTCTTTGTATGATAACTCACACGCCTGGCCCCTCTTCCACTACCTCCTCTGATAGGACGTCGCCTCCTCCATGACAGACGTCTCCCAGGACACACACTACAAGTCCTACGCCCCAGCCAACAACGCATTCGCACAGGCCGTCGCAAAAGAGTAGAGGGAGGGTGATTTGGTGTGGTGGGTGGTTTCGGGCTTTCCTTCTTTTGTTTCGGTGCTGATGCGTCACTTGTGTTTTAGGCAATGCACTCAGTGTTGCTGCGCACGAGCAACAACGCACGCACGCGCCCCACCGGGGCACGCTGGTCGTCGCCATCGCCGAGGGGGGTGGAGATGGAGACGAAGAAGAGGGAGATGGAGATGGGGATGGGCAGAAACTCGAGGTGCGTTGTACGCCCCTTGGCGTTCGAGCTGCGCTGATTCACAGAGCTGCGCTTGCGCATGCTCGCCGCCTGCGATACGAGCACGAACGACAACGATCGAGTCGCGCATCGAGCGCAGACAGCGGACACACGGCGGCGGTGTTTCTTGCTCATCATTATCCCTATTTCCATGCCCATTGCCATTGCCCTCCCCCTTTTCCTTCCTCCCTCTCTCCCTCCCTCCCTTTTCTCTGACACTTATACCCGACACTCCTCGTACCGCGTTTGCCATGGTAAGTCCGTCCGTCCGCTCACTCGTGTCAGCCCTGACACGTCGCTCGTGATGCAGGCTTCATTCACGATGCACGGCCGCAGGAGATGGGGGAGACAAGGGAGATGGGGATGGGGATGGGCTCGAGGCGGGCGTAAGGTGCGTCGTACGTCGCTTGCGCGTTGGGTGTGCGCTAACTTATAGAGCTGCGCTTGCGTGGACCGCCTGACACGCCACCGCCAACAACGCCGCGCCGAACCGTGCTGAGCTTGTGCGTGTCGACTCGCGCGGCGTTGCTGACGCTTCGCCTGCGCCTCTCCTCCGGCTCTCACATTGATGCCAAGCCGCGTCGAGGCGCGCGCAATGCCGCCCGTGCGATCGATCGTGAAACGCGTCCGCGGCTCGCGAGTTCGCCGCGTGCGCGAGACTCGACTGCCCCGGCGACGTGCGTGTTGACGCCCCGTAGGCAATCTATTGTATTGAATACTATTAATCACACAACTGTACATTTGATTTCAATCCATTCCACAATTTCACACACCTTCTTTACAAACCATCTCAGAGCATTCCAATGTATTCTCCCGACGACACAGTACCTCACGCTACCATGTGTAATAGATTGAGATGGATTGCGGAAATACTCAAACTATCACAATACAGCTTGTGCCATACCGCAAATCAGTGCAAGTTTTCCAGATGGTTTGTGAATCGGTGAGATGGTTTGAATATTTTGCATTTCATCTCGTTTCATTTCACTCCATCCTGTGGACTTTTGACTGGGCATCATCTCCAAAGTCGAAGTCCGCCGTTAGGCCTCTCAGCCACTCTGCCTTGCCACATGTGCCGCAGTAGTCCTAAGAGCATCCTATACGAGCCCTTCCTATGCAGATCAATGGCTAGCAGGACAAGACAGCGAGAAAAAAATACATTTACCTTGTTATCCATATTCATGGTCGAGCATCCAGCTCATTTCGGCCCGTTAAGCCTCATTCTACGGCACAGTGTGTACTATTGGCAGAGACCTTCAACTGGACTATGCTTGGAACTCGCATTTCTCGATGCTCGTCGTCGCTGTTGTCACTGCTCAGCATGCATGTTTGTAAGCGCTCATTAGTCAGCCGTGCACTGCCACTCGCTTCTGCCGACTCTCGATGAATTGATGTGCGACATTGATAATCTCTGCCTGTCAATGATGCCAGACGCACCTCGCAAAGGAACTCTGGACGAGAAGGAACCCAGAGTGGCCATGGCCGGGGATCGGAACAATAATCTCAGCCGGCCTCGCAACCTTCAAGAACGACGAGGGGAAAGCTAAACCCGGGGAAGCGAGGTTATACCGCATCTTAATGGCAGAGTCAGCGCACTTGATATGGAAAATCCGGTGCGACAGGGTGATGCAGAAGAACGGAGCACATCCCACAGAAATAGAGGTCCATAATAAATGGGTCCTAGCGATGAACAATAGGCTCAAACTAGACTGTCAGATGACAGACGACCGGAAGTACGAGAAGAAAGCGGTACCGGTTAAGACGGTTCTACGTACCTGGACTGGGGTCCTACAGGACGAGAACAAACTCCCGACCAACTGGACGGGAGAGGCGGGGGTTCAGTGATATCAGCAGATGTGATTTAATTTTGGCACAAGTTACTGAGCTGGAAAGTTTAATTTTTTCGCACAAGTTGCTGTAGAAATAAATTAAATTTTCACACAAGTTGCTGCAGCAGGATTAATCGGAAGCCAGGTCAAAAGGAAAGGACGGGGAAAGTGAGATTCGAACCGGCGACGTCAGCAATACGGCCGAATGAACAGCAACCCCGCACCATACCACTACACTAACTAACTGTTAATGGCATCCAAAATATCGCTACCATAGCACCAAGCTGTTTGGGGAAACAAACACTGAGGGAATGGTTAGCTGGTTAGGCATGAAATCATCTTCAAAAGGAGACATAGGAAGTAGGAAGCATGTGCAATTGGAGCAAAATAAAAGGTTAGAGATCAGTCAATGGACATGATCTAATGGTGGCAGTCTCAGTTACTGTTACTCCTCGGTAGTGTAGTGGTAAAGTTAGTGTACCGCAAATTAGTTGCATTCCGTGGGATGACAGCAGTCTGTTGTTCGAATCCTGTTGGTGCCATTCATTTTGCTGAACCGATTAATCAGATTAATCTGCGCAAGATTAATCAGGAACAATTAAATCATTTTTCTCAGATTAATCTCGAAATACTGTTTCCCCGCTTCTCAGGGTCATTGATATATACCACTATGGGCTGTAACATACAGCAACTTGTGTGAAGATTTAATTTTTTTTACAGCAACTTGTGTAGAAAATTTAATTTTTTCAGGTCACAAACTTGTGTCAAAATTAAATCACGGCTGCTGCAACCGTTGGGGGGTTTTAGTGGGTATACAGCCGAGGCGACAGCAGGAGGAAGGAGGCGAAGGGTAAGTATGGGGGTGATCGCCGGGGGGCTGTGCAGGCTAAGTCAGGAGTCCCACACTCAGTGCGTAAGGCATTTCCTCAGCGGTGTTCCAAAATTCCGGGGTTTCTAGCTTTCCCCCGGATAAAACTTAATGGCGGGGGATTCGAAGACGACTATGTCGGCTGTCGATGAACTATTCAACGCTCCACCAAAAAAAAAAAAAAAAAAAAAAAAATGATGCCAGACGCGGACCAAGTATTTCTCGCCCGCGCACCAGGCCTCTATCTCAGGCTGACAACCTCTGAATTTTGTCTGACTATCCACAGCCTTCGTCTCTGAACATGCTGCATGACAAACTTCAATCTCGTCAATTTGATCAAAATAATTGTCCGGGTCCTGAATTCGGTGCTCGCAATGTTCCATCCTGGTTGAAAACAGGCCTGTGAGGTCAAAATATGTTGGAGATCAATTTGGGTACAGATACGCAACACATCTTTGGAATTATTAATTCATTTTGAAGCACGCACTGCGCCCTTTTCCTGTGGTCACCGAATCATGGCAATTGAAAATGACGGGAAGGATTAACTCCCAAGAACTGAACCAGTTGTTCCACGCCGGCTATCAATTGATCCACGGATCCAAAATCTTGCCGCACGTGCATATCGGAAAGTTCAAGTTCCCTTCATCTGTTTAAATGCTCAATCTCCATCATCGGTCCATCATTACCCTCCTATTCACAGAGACTGGAACAATGCCTATTTGAGCTCACTGCCTCTTACCCGTTATCAGCCACTTGCGATATCTCCTGGACACCAACAATGATCACATTGCTCCTGTCGCACTACACAGTTCAACTGAACTCTTTGGCATGGATAAAAATCATGAGCCAGCGATTTGACAAAGGTTGCATCGAGGTTGCCATTCCAGTGCCCAGAGCTAATTCTAATCTTGTGATGAGATGTCGAAGATTACCCGGAACTGGAATGGCAACAAGGCGAGATTGACTCATCTGACAAGCTTTATGTGTTACATGGCCATTGTGAACCTCCAAAGGACAATTGTTTAATTTCCTGGAGTTATTCTATGCTGTTCCCGTGTATTGTTCAATGCTTGATTCAGAAGGCTGACCGTGTCGATGTGCTAACTCTCTTTTTGCTTCTCCTGATCCTTTTAGCTCTACGCCGGCGAGTTTGAACGTTACGACTGCCAGCTGCGACCGGGAGCTCGGCCAACGGGGTTTTGAGAGGTCCACGGAAGATGGTGTAGCTATATTATAGTGCGTGTAGTATGTACACCGGAGTAATCCGTGGAACCGGCGTTCCTGAGTGGGACCGTGCCGTGTAATTCTACCTACCTACCTACCTTCTGACGAGACATTGGTGACGCACCGTTTATAAAGGATGAATAATTGAACTCGGTTATCTACACGGATACACGGTTAACCACCGATAGTTCGGGTATGCGATCATTGTGGATAATTCAGCTGCCAGTGGGTCGGGGATACGGTGGGGCGGAATACCGCCAAATACAGTGACCATTATAAAGCGAAACAATTCCGATTGTTGTTCGTTCACATTCTTCACTATTCTCAGCATTCGAAGTTCTCAATCACAATGGTGATCAACACAACACACTTGGGCGGTACCGCGTCCAGCGTCTCCGTCGCGCGTATTTCTGTGGGTTGACTCGGTCTGGGCAATTCTTCAATACACTGAATTCACGCACACCCTTAGCACGGTCTGATGATGATGGGGAATACTCCAGAATCGACCGACGAAGTGTGTTTTGCATCTCTCAAGGCCGGCATCGACGGGTTGCCCGCTGGCGCCAAGATGTTTCTGAACAGCGGTGTGTACGCGCAATAAAATTTAGTTCCTGTATTTTGACACCGGGTAGGTGAATTCTACTCCAAGACCTGGGGGCCAGAGAATCTCGACCTCCTGAATCGCTTCTTCACCAAGTATCCGGAATACGCAGACAAAACTTTCCTCTCTGTCAAAGGCGCCATGGTCGGCATGATTTCTGACTGCTCGTGCGTTTCTCCACGTCTTCCAAGCGCGCGATAACGATCCATTTCATGGGAACAGGCCAGAAAATCTGCGCAAGAGTGTACTCAACATCCAGAACCACCTCGGCCCGCACAAGAAAATGGACCTCTACCAGCCGGCGCGCATCGACCGAACCATATCGATCGAAGACGCCATGAAGAACCTCGTCTTGCTCCTCAAAGAGGGGCACTTCTCGCACATCGGGCTCTCCGAGTGTACCGCGGAGACCTTGCGTCGCGCGCATGCGGTGCGCTAGCTGATACTGGTTTTATGTCATCTTGAGCCTAACCAATATCTATCCAGGTGCATCCTGTCACAGCCGCCGAGATTGAGGTCAGCTTGTGGGTGTACGAACCAGAGACCAAGAAGGTCATTGAGACCGCAAGCGAGCTCGGTATCTCCGTCCTCGCCTACTCGTATGCCCATTTTAAAAATTTCTACGTGCTGTCGAGTTGACACGGTCTCTGCAGCCCCATCGGCAAAGGGTTCCTGGGCGGCAAGTTCACCAATGCATCAGAGCTGCCCGGTACGCTGCTTTGGAGCGATGTCCTTTGATGGCTGACGGGCCTATGCAGCGGGCGACTACCGCACGGGTTACACCCGTTTCAAAGGCGAAACACTGGCCCACAACCTGCGCCTCGTGTCCGCGCTGCCCGAGCTGGCCGCCAAGAAAGGCGTCACCCCAGCGCAACTTGCGATCGCATGGGTCGCAGCACTTGGCCCGCATGTCATCCCTCTCCCTGGATCATCGTGCGCTCCATCCACATACCAAGAATACTGATTTATGAATTGACTTTATGTGTATAGCACCGCTTCGCGGACGCTAGAAAACTGCGCGGCAGGCGACATTGAACTTTCAGCAGACGAGCTGACGGCATTGAATGCGATGGCGGATGCCGAGGTGAAGGGTAGCCGGATGGCAGGTGGACCGGAGGAGGCGCAACTTTGGGGGTGAAGGTGATAGTTAGACAGGAACCATGGCAGAATCTCAGTCTGCGAGAAAACTTGGTTTCAGCGTAACACGTTCCAGGTTTCAAGCAAAAAGTTCCCCTCATGTTGTTCCAGGTCATTCAAGGTGCACGGCTCTGCACAAATAAGTCCGATAAGGTGTTGTATCCCCAGCCCGCAAATCATTAGTCAACCCAATCCAGCCCTACGATAAAATCCGTCGTAATATCATTCTGAATTTTGCGCAAGGACAGCCCTCCTTTCTTGAGATACGGAGCCTATTGGAAAATTAATTAGGTTCTAAAATATTGGAATAAGACTCGAACCGCGTTCATTGCGAATCTGAAGTGCAATCTCCGCCCGACGCCAAAAGTCGATTCCCCCCCAAGCGCCTTCCTCCCAGTCACTTTCGAACATCTCGCACAGGACTTCGCAGAAGCGCGGATCCGTTATTTCTGACGTATCAACGGAGTTCTCTGCATCCACATCCGCGTCCGCGTGTGTCCAAACGACAACCAAAAGTTGAAGTACCGCACACGAGTCGAATGCCATTTGTATCATTTCGGGGGTGTAGTTGTCCGAGAAGGAGAGGTGTGTCAGGCGCGGGAGCATGCCGAAGACGGGCCACAACGTCTCTGGCATTGTACTGAACACATCGAGATGGGTAAGGTGGGCGAATGGAAGTGCCTCCGCCGGGGGGAGTTGGAACCCGGTGTGCCCTCCGAAGAGGTCGAAGAGATTGATCGAGAGACGCCGGAGGTGTGTGAGGTGACGCAGGTCAGAAAGCAGTTCGGGATACGTATGCCCGGTCCACATTGCCAGGTCGCGGACGTTTGTGCACGTTGATAGGACGCGGGTTACATCGCTAGAGGCCATTATACTAGAAAGTGCCAGATGGTGGACATGCTCGCGCAAAAACTCTGGCGGTTTGGATTGCATCATCTGCAGCAGCCGCTCGGTGGTTCCGTTGGAAAGGAAAACTCGATACAGCTGCGGCTCAATCCTGAAAAACATGGCCCTAAATATCATTCCACAAAGACAGAAGAGTGAATATTACCATATGCATACTTTTTTCGCCACGAGAATCAAAGTGGTCATTGTGTCGGGATAGTGCCATGCTGCCAGCTCGAATATGACACGCTCCAGCTCTGGAGGTAAGTTTACAAGAGTTCTTTCCTCCATAGCCCGAATTCACTCGTGATTATTGCACCGCTGTAAAACTCGTGTCACGGCGGGCGACAAGCCCAGAGTATGACATAATTGCCATCGGGGGAGTTGCCGGGTTGATGGGCGCTCAATTGCCGAGCGTTCGGGGAGGTTTACCGACCTACAGTGATTCACGGTTGCCTCTTGGTTGCCTCGCAAAAGCTCGCAGCGAGCTCAAATGTGGTTTGAATCGACCCCCTGAGAAATCGGCCAATTACTGTACACGAACTGTTTCTATAGTACTTATGGCAGCCCTCCGGGCATTCCTGTGAACGGCCGATGTGATCCACTGCCACTGTCATCATCAAGATTGTTCGCGGCCAAATTGAAATGAATAGCTTAGCAAGTGAGAGGTCAGCATAAATTAATATTGTGACACCCAAAGCTCGCCCGGTCGACGCGATAGCGTCGACCAGCTCTCATTGGGTCATGAGTTGCAGAAATAAACTAATCAGCTTTGGACTACAGTATCGGTGTTTTGCACGTTGGCTGTTGCCGCCGGAAGGAAACGGACCGAGCTGTGCCGCTGGATATTTGTAATCCATGATCCAGTCTTGATCAATGGTCAGGATCAGATGCGTCGGGATTAATCGGATCGGAGCTTTTCAGCGAAATTCGACGGACGTGTCGACCGGGGCATCAGCCAAGTATAGGTGTTCTGTGTCGAAAATGTAGAGAACAGTTCATCTCTTACACTGACTTCTCACTCGCAACCTCGTTCTGGAGTCTCTGAGAAATTGGATATCCTCCAAAAATGTCGGCCGCTGGGGAAATGGACTTGAATTAATTGTGTTCCTGGCTGGCTCTGAGACTGCCACTTTCCAAGTTCGACGGACCACTTGTTGTGCAGCATGAGCCGTGTGTTTCTGCGACAGATTCGATTTCCGTGCCAGTTTGTCAATTATTATGGGTCTAATTTGATGTAGGACGTAGCTTGGTGGTTCTTTGACCCCGAGTTAAATCCCCTGAGCCTCACGGACGAAAGTATTCAGATGAAATTTCATTACAGTATTGTAGGATCCTCACGTAGGGACAACCTCGCCTTTCTCAGATACGGTGCCTATTGAAGGATTAATCAAGAGATACAACCTTGAAAATGGAGTTAGCTCGAACCGGGTCGTTCCCTTCTGCTCTTATGTTCCATGTCCGCCCGGAGCCAAAAGTCGAGTCCTCCTAAAGCGCCTTCCTTCCAGTCATCCTTGAACAACACGCATTCGATCGTGCAGAAGCGCGGGTCCGCGATGGCCGATGTATCGAGTGCCTCGAATTCGAGGCTGTCCATCCAAACAATGACCAGAAACTGGAGGGCGGCACAGGTGTCGAGTGCCATTTGTATCATTTCAGGGGTGTAGTTATCCGAGAAGGAGAGGTGCGTCAGGCACGGCAACATGCGAAAGACGGGCCACAACGCCGCCGGCATGTCACCGAAGACGTCGAGATGCGTGAGATGGGAGAATGGGAGCTCTTCTATCGGGGGGAGTCGAAACTGGTCGGGTCCACCGAAGAGGTCGGATAGGCAAGTCGAGAGACGCCGGAGATTGGGGAGGTTGCGCATGTCGGAAAGTAGGTCGGGGTACGTGTCTCCGGTCCACACCGCGAGATCATGGACATTTGTGCATATCGAGAGAATGCGCGCCACATCGCCGCGGGAGATGGGAGCAGAAAAGGCCAGATGGTGGACGTGCTCCCGCAGGAATTCTGGTGGTTTGGATCGCATCATCTGGAGCAGCTGGTCAGTGCTCCCGGTAGAGAGTACAATTCTGTATAGCTGAGGTTCAATCCTATGAAAAGAGCGCTCGTAAGTATCTCCGCGGGGGGGCAACACTCGGTGGACCATACCATATGCATATTCTTTTTGCCACGAGAATTAAAGTCGTAATCGATTTGGGATCCTGCCATGCTGCCAGCTCAAATATGACACGCTCCAGCTCTGCGGGTAGAGTCAGCAGAGTTTCGCTCTCCATAATCATAGCCAACGTGGGCAGTTGATGACAGTTGAAGACAAGGAGCGAATGCCATAATGGGCCTAAATCAGATTGCCAAGTGATGGCTGCCTTGGTCGAAGGAATGCAGAACATAGGTATGGTAGCTAGCGAGGATGTAATATAGAATTATGAACGTGAATTACGAAGGGGGACTGGAATAAGTTCAAAGCTTCTTCTTGCTGAGGCTGCCACTTTCCGAGGCAGCGCCAACCGCGCCGGCTTCGTCCAATTGTGCGGCACTCGCGGTGCGCTTCAGCGACTGGCTCGTGCCAAGCGGTGTAGGGGAAGCCGCAGCGTCTTTGCAGCTGCCTGCCGCCGCGTTCTTGGATCCGGAGGTACCGGCCACGGGCAGGATTCTTGGCGAGGTACGCTTGCTGAGCCTGCGGCGACAGTCACAGAGCTGAATACCATGAGCTGTCAGGCACGTCAGAATCAACAATCCAAGTAAATATACGCGTGCCCACGAACCGATTTACGTGTCTTGTTGATCTTGTACTGTTCTTCGCGTGTAAGCTTCCTCTGCGATGCTCTACAAGGGCCGCACACGAGCATGGAATATAACAAGAGCCGGGTACATACGTGCGTCCATGCTCCTTTACATATTTATTGAACTCCTTTTTCATGTCGGGGAACGAGGTGGAATTTGATTATCTCTTCTTTGGCAGGTCCTGCACTTGTGTCCACAGACGCGAGATGCGAGATGCTGAAGAAACACGGTCTTCGCCTAAGAGCAGATATCGCGGAAGAACAATGAAGAGTTATATTGAACAACGCACCTGATCCAACGCCCTATAGGCGCTCGGAGACCGGGGCAAACGATGAGCGGCCGATGCCATCACCGTCGTCAAAGCCGTAAGGGTCAAGTCACTCGTTATAGCAGGGATGTGATGGTGGGGGTGGGAGCACTGGGAGGAGAAGAGACAAAGGACGCGTTAGGTCACGCGTCTGCGTGACATGGCGCCTTGCGCACGGACCTGATACCATCCGTGACGCTGACACAACGTGGCACCCAACTGTCCTTTGACTTCTCTTGTACTCGTTCTTACGAAGACGGGCGCTACCCTCCTTTACGGAAAAGTTAATCCCGTCGATTTACAACTCTACGGTTCTGTTTCTGCGGCAATTCTTAGGCTGTCGCTCCCACACAAAAAAAGCTTTCTACGTCGCACGACTGGCAACTCAACTTCAACTTGAAGGTCACGGCTGTTTCTAGTCCCGACTTCTGCCTATCAAATCTCGCTCGTCGACCGGGGATGGCAATAATAATCGCAGTCTCAAGAGGCAATCTAAGTCCACGACACGAGACCAAAAATAATGAACAAACATACCCATGCGCGAATCTGACGATCAAGTCTTATTCTTGCAGCCAACGATACTTGGCGCCGAAAGATACCTGCTGACCTACCCCGGAGTTATGAGTTATGGACCAAATTTAGAATATGCGCCAGGTCAGAAAAGGCTTAAACCAGCGCGGCAGCGTCTCCTGGGTTTTGATTATTCGCCGACTGCTGTTCTGTGATACTTTGGGCCCACACACACAGCCCTAGGAAGCGCTCGAACTTTCCCCTCAGACATGACTGACTCGGCTAACGGTCTCAACTTTGTGGGTGGTCCTTTACGCTCAGGCTTCCGTACTGGCTCAAATCTTTCAATGATAGATAATCGTGGGAGCGTCGGTGGCAGGTATTTGAGCGGCGTCCTCTATACGTGGCAATATGCTGACTGGATATGGACAGGCCTAGGCGCAGCTATCGCACTGAAAGCCTCCGGCCACAATGTATTGGTTTTAGAGAAGGCATCTCAGTTAGGAGGAACCAGTTCGGTAAACGCATGATCACATATTTCGAGCTTACGAACTGGGCTCATGGCGTGCCAGATACCAAGCGGATGTGCAAGGTACCAACAGCCTTATCGTCTGTGTCTTGTTCAGTTTTGTTCCAGAGTGCCACCCAACGGAACCAAAATCTTATTCGACTGGGGCCTAGGAGCCGAAATGAAGAGAAACGGTGCAATTATGGAGGGAATCGCAGCCTATAGATGTAGGCGCCATTATTTCTCCGCCCCACCTCGCTCAAAATACACCAGATGAAGGAAAGGAATCTGGTCGGGATTTTCTAGGTTCTTTATGACCGAACCTTTTCAAATGCCCGGTGCTAAACAAAGTCCAGGGATCCATCTTTGGGATCTTGAGCTGCTGACCGAGGCTCGTGGAAATTTCATGCTCTTTCGAGTGAGTGGTCACGAACTTCCTCTCGTCTATCTTCGAACAAATAATTCTTAGCACGAGAACCTTCTGCGTATTCTTTATGATACGGCCATTAAGCCTGTAGGACATCCACAAGATGACACGGGGCAAAACGTGCGGCCGCCTCGCGTAACTGTGCTCTTCGGAGCGGAGGTCGTCGAAGTAGACTGCGAAACATGCACGATAACCTTGCGGTCCGGTGAGATTCATGGAGGAGACGCTATTATAGGTGCAGACGGCGCACGCGGAATGGTCCGTCGGACACTATTGCAGGAAGAGGATGTATTCTCCCGCAAAGATGATGCACTGACGGGCCTGGCACTGTATGGGTACGTCTTTCACTTTAGGGCGCTAATCCGGCTGCTTAACCAATCTGCGATAGAGCGGTGATTCCAAAGTCGCTGGCAACCAATGATCCTGCCCTCACATCGTTTTACGACCATCCTCAGGTATGCATTTTCTGCGTATCTTCCGAGACGCCATGATGATATCTTTCAGTCAACCGTGTCGATGGGTTCTAATCGAGGTGAGCTGGGAGCCCTAGTATCTGTCTGTCGTTTCAAAGCCCACGCAGGTGCAATGACATTTATCGTGAGTATATACCGTCATTTGCAACGGCGACGCTTCATGTGAGATCTTAGGGTAAGGACCGGGATATCATCCTTTGGGTGTACACTCCGGACAGCTCCCAAGATGGAAGTTGGGATGAAGAAGCCGACCAAAAGCTTACCGATGTGATTGGTCCGTCTGATGCTGGGTAATTCTTTCTTGCCTATCACATCTCTTCTCATCCTTGGATAGGCTCTGGAAGCTGGCAACGCTCGCTGGACCGCCGACCTGTGTTCGGATCCAAGACCATCACAAGCTAGAGTCTTGGGTCTCCAAGAGCGGCAGAGTTGTTGTTCTTGGCGAAGCAGCACATCCATCTCCAGTATGTCTTCGATGCGAGCTTAATTATCATGCTGTTTGACCCCGCCGGACAGCCTGCTTCGTTGCACACATATTCCGTCGCCCTCGAAGACGGCGCCTTCATCGGCAAAATTTTCTCGCATAGCCAGAACCGCGATCGCATCCCTCAGTTTCTGCACGCCTTTCAGGAACACCGGTATGTTTCCCTGGTGGCGTATTGCCTTTGATTTGCCTCTGATTCTGGATGCCAGAGAGCCCCGCTGTTCTCGCATCCGAGACATTGAAATGCGATACATTGGTGAGATTACCCTCCAGGACGGCGGCATGCAGGCTGGCCGCGACGCAGCGATGCGCGCGAGCCATGCAGCCGGTCGGGATGTGATGGATGTCCCCGGAAGTGATGGAGAGCAGTTGCTGGACGAGACTCGTATGGTGTAAGCTGTTCCGTCTTCCATTTCTATAACGTAAACTCAGCGGGGCCGTCTTAGATTCGATTACGATCCTACCGACGATGCGGACGAGTGGTGGATGGCTTGGGGTCGCTATCATCGGGATTGATCTGCTTTATTTTATTTAACGTACGAAATTGATCGTTAACATCTTTCTGATTCTCAACTCGTTCTTATCGCTAGGATTATTTTGTGTCAATTGTTGAACTGCGGTAAAATCTGCGGTGAATTTAAACGCAATTCGTTGACATTGTTACACGCTAAACCGCAAAGCGGCGTCCGCTTGCCAAGTTGAACAGTCACAGCGTTACGGGTGACGAGCTTATTGTCTTTGCAAAGGCTTCACATACGCACATTACCCCACCCAACTGATGCTTATTGTTCTCGGGACATGACGCCTTCCCACCGTTACATGTATTCCCCGTTGGGTCTTTTGTTTCGCCGCCCGCCGTTCCCGCCGAATCGTGAATTTGCTGATTTTGAACATGCCGCACGGGCAGCTACGCGAAAGAACACAATAAAGGTCCCATTGTAATCCCTATTGAGGCAGCATATCCGGGAGGTATAAGTAGCTCAGGAAGCCCAGTGGCAGGACGTATCCGAACTTTGACGACTTACCTACCTACCTACCTACCTACCCAAAGCCTTTAAGCTTTCGCATCCTCAGACTTCCCCAACGTCTTTTCGAAACAGCCATGGACGCTTTCACCACCCTCCTCAGTGCCGTCGCATATGTCTCCTCCACCGTTGCCTCGAATCCCACCTCGGCAGCCGTTGAGGACCTACCCCAAATCGACACCGTCGATTACGACAGAGGCACTGGGTCGTCCGGATCCTGCGTTATCGTATGAGAATCGATACGATACGATATTTTCACGCCATTGGTATGCTCTCGTGTCAGCTCTTCCTTCCTGATGACTCACCATGCTCTCCCAGCCCTCCCGCATCCCACCAAGACTCATACGCATTTTTGAACGATCATATACCACGCATCACCCATACCCACGACAATCTCGCTAGTTCGAGATATTCTCATCACGACTCGGACATGGAACATCGCTGCCCCCAGCGCATTAGCCCTCCCAACCCACACATATAATTATATATGTACACATTCTTTATATCAATTGGTGTCGCCTTTACAAAGCAAGCCGCTGTATTTTTCACAATAAACCTGTCATTTCGCGGAGATTCACACAACGAACAAAACGGCATGATATGCAAGCGGGACGCATCCAACGACACCCAAGAATGCGCACCAGATCCGCCCAACTTGAAGGCGTTGCACAAAGATTATACATTGACAACATCTACGTAAGATACAGGAATAACTAGACATACAGTAAATCCGATGGTAGCAATTAGGACGAAGTCTATCGCATAGGGCGATACGAATGCGCAGGGGACGGAGGAATGGGAATGACAGGACGTATGCCCGCGTTTGCCAGGGTGTTGTTGGCCGTCGCCCGATCGAAAGAATTCATCCGAGGAAGCCCTAGTGACGAGCCGCTGCTATCGCTCCCAGGGGACCCCTCCTCCGCAATACTCGTGTATGGGTTCGTGATCCCGAGATTCGCATTTGGGTTCGGTGTTTGGTTGTTGCGGCGCCCTAAGCCGGACGACGCGCGCGATGCAGGGCTACTGAGGGCGCGAGCATTAAACGCGGCGGGAGTCGTCCCCGCATTCAGATTCGCGATACGCTGGTGTGGAGTGGTTGTAGCCGTGCTGTTAGACTGCGATGCGGGAAAGGGGTAACCCGCCGCAACGCCTGGCGTCGGCACCCCATACCCGGCCCCAAAGGTAGCGTTGCCTGCAGGGGGACCGTACAGAGGACGCGGAGTCGTCGAGTGGTTGTCGGCACCCATGAAAGCCTGGGGACGGGTGGGCAGCGGGGAATGAGGAACCACACCTGCGTTGCCTACTGAAGGACCAGGGAAACCGAGGGACTGTGGAGGCTGATGTACAGGTGTGGAGGTCTGCCCATATGCGTATTGGCCACCGGCCGCCCAGTTCGCCCCCGGTGCAGCGCTCATGTGCCCCGGTGGACCAGAAGGATGCTGTGGGCCCATCGCGTTGGCGCCCCATGCATTGGAGGGGTTGCCGACCATACCCTGACGACTCAGCGGACGCGCTGGCTCCACCACGAAACCGCTATTAGGATTCCCCAGTATGCCGCCCATCTGACGACTGGGCGGACGCGCGGGCTCCATACCGGTAGGATTGCCGAGTCGACTGGATGGACGGGCAGCAGGCTCGACAATAAAGCCACTGGCAGGATTCCCACTCATCTGACGACTCGGCGGACGCGCGGGCTCCACGGTAAACGTACTAGCGGAATTGCCGAGTCGACTGGGAGGACGCGTATGTTCCACCATAAACCCGCCAGCAGGATTGCCCATCGGGAGAGGCTGCGGAGCCTGAGTCCCAGGTGTCTGCCCGAAAGCGTATTGTCCACCGAGTCCCCAGTTCGCCCCTGGCGCACCGCCCATCTGACCTGGGGGACCAGAAGACTGTTGTGGTGGCCCCACGCCTGGCGCTGCGCCCCACGCATTGGCAGGATTGCCTTGCCGACTCGGCGGACGCGCAGGCTCGACCGTAAACCCGCTAGCGGGATTGCCCGGGATCCCGCCCATCTGGCGGTTGGGAGAATGGGCAGACTCCACTGTGAATGCCCCGGCTTGATGGCCAAGTCGACTAGACGGACGCGTTACAGGTTCCACGGTAAGCGGTGGTGCAGCCCGTGCCGCGTTCGCAGGATTGCCAAGCATCCCCGTGCCGCCCATCTGGCGACTCGGAGGGCGTGAGGGATACGTCGGGGCCACACCTATGATCGAGGGCGCAGTCCACGCAGTAGCGGGGTTTGCGGGGTTACCGAGCATTCCCTGATAACCCGGTGGATGGACGGGCTCCGTGGGGTTCGCACCAATGACCGGCGGAGCGTACCATGTCGCGTTCGAGGTACTGTGCATCCCTGAGCGACTCGCGGGTTGCGTAGGTTGCCCCGCAGGCGGCGGCGCACCCCAGCTCGAGCCCGCACCCCTGGCCACTTGGGCTTGTGTTTGTGCATTCCCCGCTGAAGGTGCGACGCTGACAGGGACAAATCCGGGCGGCAGCGTACTCACGCCCTGTGCAAACGCCGGGAGCGGGCCCATCACGAAGCCGGGGGGCATAGGTGCATCCTCACTCTCATCGTCGTCGTCCTCATCATCCTCCTCCTCGTCTTCATCCTCCTCGAGAACGACAGGGACAGCCACTTGGTTTGGGGACAAGTGCCCCGAGCCTTGCGCGGGCAGGTTGGCTTGGGTGATGGAAGCGGGGCGGGACTGCAATTTTCGCAGCTGGTTAGTATACCGACATTCGTGGGGAGACAGATGGCAGAGAATACATACGGGAGGGACAATCGTAATGTTAACCGTACGCGAGCTGCTCCCACTCGACGACCTCTGTAAGTTAGATTGGAAGCTCTCCTGGCTCGGCCGCTGCATATTCGGATTCTGTGGCTGCCGAATCGGGTCGTAAGGGCTGAGCATCCCCGGCGACGTCACCGGGCTCGGAGGCGGCCTCGCTGCCTGCAGTATCACCACGCAAGTCAGAACTCAGACGAGGATAGATAAATAGAAAGCGTGCGTACCTCTTCGTCTGTTTCTCTTCGCCACTCCTCCATCCCCCGCGGGTCCGAGTACGGGGAGCTCCGCCGCGTCCATGGGGTCTGCTGCCGCACGGTGTCCCAGCCGCTGCCAGTTCCGAGCTGCTGACTCTCGCCCGTCGCGTGCTCAATAATAGTGCTCAGTTCTCGCTCGCGATCCCTCCCCGCCCCGGTGGGGAAATCGCGTTCGCTTCCGGGCCCGGAACCCCCACCGACGGTGGGGAAGGACGTGAGGCGCAACGTAGCCAGGCTCCCGCTGACACTCGACGGACTCTGCGGTCGAGCCTCCCTCCTCTCCGCACCGGGGCGTTCCACCTCGAACCGCGGCTGCTGGCGCTGCACAGGAGGGACAGGCATAGAGACAGACACGCCAGGCGGCGGCGGTGGCATCGGAACATGCTGCGGCATAACGATAGGCTCTGGCATGGTCACAGGCGCGCCCGTAGGCGGCGGCGGCATGGGTATGTTACGAATCATTCCCTCCAGAGTCATCGAACGCGGGGCCCTCCCAATTCCCAGCCGTTCATCGTTGACGTTTAATGTGGACGTGGACGCGGATGCCGCGCTGGCTGTACGTCGGTGAGCCGGGGCGGTAGCGGCGGCGGCGGCGCCTGCGGAGGTTCGGTTGACGGCGCCATTCCGGCGGGTGCGCTGGGATGTCGCGCTGGCAGAGTTGCGATTCGAATTCACATTCGCGTTCAGCGCGGGGTCTACTGCAACTGAAGAACGGCTCGTACTCGCCATTGACGGTACTGTCGAGCCGCCCGGCCGTGAGTTGACGCTCGTGGCCCGCGGTCGAGAGGCGGCGCCGAAGTCGATGCTAGTAATGGGTGGTCGAGGAGCTTGTTGAGGTGGTGGAGCAGCTGGAGGGTCACTGACGTGACGTGAGCTGGCAACAGACGCGGCTCTTTCTCGTTGCGGTGGGGGCCGAGCGTTGTTGACGACAGGTGCTGCCTGCGGTTCGACTGAGGTCGCAGGTGGAGGGGCTTCCGGCGACGGCTGCTGCTGTCGTGATGCACTCCGCACCGAATCCAAAGTGGCCCTTCGCTGTGGCGCCTCCTGCGGAGGAGGGACCGACTGTCGCGCGCCAGACACGGCTCGCGAAACCGGAACGGTCCTTCCGCCCTCGTTTTCCCCCTCAGAGAAATGCTCCTCAATAAACGCGGATCCAGGCTCGCGAGTGGAGGCCGGGACAGGCGGCGCCATCTGCATCTGGATCTGCCTCCGGCGAATGTCCGCCTCGATCCGCCCCTGCTCACGTTCACGTCTCCGCTGTTCTTTAGCCGCCTTGACCATCTGCCCGCGCTCCACCCCCTGGTCGTACCCCTCCCTGCGGCCCTCCTCCCTTGCAACATGCGTCCTGTGCTCGATCTGCAGCTTCCGAGCAAGCGAGCGCGCGCGCGCCGCATGTTCCTCCGCGTCGTCGCGCTGAACCTCGAGCGCGCGCACGACGCCCTGTGCACGCTCGATCTCCGCTTGCGCGGTCTTCAGTCGGAGCTCATAGAGACTGAGCTGTGCTTGGGCAGCGGCGGCGTTCTGTTGCACGACAGACGCAGCGGCTAGTGTCTGCGTGGTCCGTGCGAGCTGCGACAACTCGAGAGCCCGGCGTTCCGCATCGGACTGTGCGAGCCGCCGGGAGGACGCGTCTAGCTGTGCTAGGGTACTGTGCAGAAGCTTCCTGGTTTCCTTCGTTTCTTTATTGTCGGTGGCAAGCAACTGGAGGAGCTGTGTTGCGGAGGTTGGCCGTTGGGTTTGCTGCTGAGTCGTGGAACGCGCACGAGTGGCAGGGGTCTGGTCAATAGAGCTAGAGCGCGGTTTCCTGGGTGGCGTTTGGCGTATAGGGTCTACGCGGAAGCCTTCCGCCTGTGCTTCTTTGAACTTGAGAGGATTCGACATCCCATTGAGCTTGCTAAATTGCGCCGCCTGAGCGGCTTTGAAGTCACGAACACCAGTGCTACAACCGAATGTCGGTAAGGGAATGGATTGGGGGAGTCCAAAACGCCACGCACTCGTCACTGCTCTCCGACGACGAGACTGAACCCTTCATGGTGGTGGAAGTATGAAAAGCTCGGAGCCCAGATGTTGAGGGATTGAGCCGGGGAAAACGAGGAATAGAGTAGTTTTGACTCGAGTTCTGCACTAGAGACTCGTGTCGGAGGTCCAGAGACACAGCAAGCGAGTTGTATGCGGTTCAGATATGCTGCTGTGGTTGATGCGAAAGAAGTGTCAACGATCACATTATTATCTCCTTTCGGACATCGGTCCGTTTAGGCCGCGTGCAGGCAGCCTCCACGCTGAAAGAAATCCTCTGCGTAGAGGGTAAAAAATACGGCCATCCAAGGTCGCACGTTCGTTGAAAGACTTTGGCGTTGCACGATAAGAATGAATCATGGCATTGGTGCTCGATGCCCGATGAATTCACGACCTTGGTGTTTCACGGACGCGCCAAAGAAGCAGAGTAAGCGATGAATACGGACGCATAGACGACTAACCCACACCATGGGAGCCCAACGAGGCGTACAGAAGGCTTCTGAAGTACGCAAGATACTTGCTGGGTGCCTTATTACCTTTTACAGAGGTACCGGGCAGATGCTGGAGCGAAGTCAATTCCATCGGAGGAAAATGGGTTTCTCGCAGGACGAGTCGGCGACAGTCACCTGTTACTGGTTGAGTACACGGGGCCAGTGAAAAGCATACACGAGTAGAGATAGTCACAGAAGATCAAGCTATAAATTCAGACCCCAATAATGAATTTCGAAGATCCCCTAGGCCGGTGGGACGTCCGACTGCCGAAGCGGCTGCAGAGCTCTGTGAGTGATTCTGCGCTCAAGTGATATTCACGGTAGCAGGGTTCCATAGGGGAATTAGAGAAGAGCAAGAATATCGATTCTGTGGTGGAGGAAGCCAAGAGCGGCTCAACCAAGTCGTGGTAGCGTAGTCGAAATTAACTGATGGACGCGCTCACGTGGTCGGTCAGACTCCGGTGAACGATCGCGTGCTGAAAGGAGAAAAAAGCAATGCTGGCGAAAAAATAAATTTGAGACGGATGACTATCCTGATTCAAAAATCTATACCCTCCGCGTTGCGTCCCTGAAACCAGTCATATTCTACTTTCAACTCTCCGCTGCCCGGGCTGTTGACAACCCGTCTATTGCTTGGTTAGTGTGTTAGTGTAGCTTACTTAGTATTCACAAGAGCACATGAACCTGGACCGTCGGAGTACCTATGCAGTTATTTGCGACGCTCCGCCGTCCACGGCATGGTTATCCTGCAAGCTCGCAAATATGGAGCCGCCGTTGCCGCCGGGGTATCCGTATACCAATAACCGTGTACGACGCGACAGGGCCCCGCTGCAGACTCTGCAGTGACGTGAAATCCACACAGCTCCAAGATTTGTCTTCAGGGAGGACGGGAGGAAGCAATTCTTGAGACTTCTTGGTAGCAGCCATATATCCAAAGAAGGTATCAGCCCACAAAACTAACCAGGGTCGCGCTGCGCTCGGCGGTGCCGTGAATGTGAGCATGCGCACCCGGACACAGAATCACACGGGGGTCTTCTTCGATAGAAGAGAAGAGAAAATCCCGAGAGAGATGGACGCCGAACATGACCGCTTCTCAGAGAAGATACTAAATATGGACTATCAGTTGTTAGGGCGTGGGCGGCCGGCGGGAGCAGAAACAACCCCTGAGTTACTCAGCGTTCCCCACCGGGATGCTCTGGAAAAAGACCCACCGGGGTTCACGGATACTTGGCATATGTGAGAAGCCGGCGGGGACTGAGAGTTCTTCAAAGAGACAGAAACTGCGTATCTCGGCTGTTGGAAGTGTCCGGCCGTCGTCAATGCATGATTTCGGGGGGAGGTCGGAGACCTCGCATCATTGAGTAATGTGTCGGGCAATGCCAAGGACGAGTCAATGGTTTTGCGGGATGCCGATATGGTCACGGACTGGAAATCATCACTGCCCTGGCGATGGCTTCGTATGGATATCTATCGCAATCCTCTGCACCTGAGAAATCTCACAGGCGGGTAGAATATTGAATGATTGTCGTACATCTCCATCCCACAAATATTCTGATGAAAAATCGGAATGGTGCTGTAACCGCCATAAATGACTCGAAGCTGGATTATAGAGAGCAAGGTACAAAGCAGCAGAGGGGTCATCGTTGCATCGAGCCGGGATTGTACAAATCTTGGAGCAGCCTCAGTGCTATTCGAGCGACGTGGTATCAGAAAAGAAAAAATACCTAGCTACAAATATATTGCGCTGATAGAAATCCATGGTATGCCGTAGGTGTTTTTCCGCGGCTGCAGTAGTAGTGAGGAATAGGAGTCTAGACTGCAGTCTCAGTTCTAGGCCGTCGACTGAAGCGAGGTCAGCCCTGACAGCTCTGAGAGACGGAATCAAGGCGGGTCAGCCTGTCCATCTTTGAATTCTGTTGAAGCGTCGCTAGCAAGGTACCGCGGTCAACATTGCCGGCGAGTCGTGGAAGGAAGAAAGAAAGAAAGAAGAGGCGGCGCTGTGGCGGACACAATCAATGATCGGCGCTGATGGCCACGTGTCTTTGACTCATCTGGTCTTCCTCAGCCCGCCATGGGGAACAGAGGCAGCGACCGTCTACGGACACCTCGGCCTCCTCTCCAAGCACGGCGCATACGGACGATTGCCATCTCCTTCCCCATCATGGTTGTCGCCGGCTGTACGTCGAAATCCCGCCTTCCGCCTCTCCTCCAGACTTTTCTCTGAACTCGGGAGTAAACTCGTTGGCTCAATCTCAACCTAGACACCATCATCGACCGGCTGGTAAATGACAAGGGCCCCGCTTCGCTGTCGGCTCAGCAATCCCCTGCTGTTGGCGCAGACGAGGTAGGGAGACTCCCACCAACGGCATATTTGTTACCCACTCATGCGTGTCTGACTGGCAGCGCTCAAAGCTTGAGGGAACGCCAAAAAACTGATAGCGGGTTGTGGGTTGACTCGCAATTACAACGTATCAAGAGGGAATGTATTGGAATGCTAACGCTGGCACGGACCACGGCTGTAGTCGTTAACCAGGCTTTATGCTCATGCGCGGATATAAACGACAGTTCCTCGACAATGAATGGTCCAATCTTCCCATACACCTACGAGTGACGACAGGCATACACATGCGACCGTATCCCCTAAACGCTAGCGGCGTTGTTGCGGCTTCGAAGTAGCTGTCTCGTTTGCACATCATGCGCTGGCACTCGCTAGTCAAAGGAAGACTCTGGTTCATTTCCTTTTGAAAACTCTTCGCCGTCTTGTTGACATCTGTGCGCCTGTGAGCATGTTTCACCGTCTGGTATGCATCAGCAAGCAGTCCATATAACTCTGGATATTGTTGCAACCGTCAAACGTCAACTCTTCTCTTCTCTCATCTCATCTCGGGCTACCATGAAACCCCCCTTTCAATCCAGCCTCGCTTGTGAGAGGTTTGCATGGTCTTGGCATGGTCCCTTTGCCCGACCGACTCGGACTGGCGAAGGAATGATTATTACCCTCTGAAAGGTATGCCTACTAGAGGACGGCGAGGTCCATGAAACCTTTTTTTGCTCCTGTGTTTGGGGATCTCAGGTACGATTCGGACGTACTGACCTTCTCCAAAGCTTGGCATGAACCGTTCATGCTACGCAATTTGGAATCAAAGGCAACGACCACTTGATCAATGCCGCCGAACACATTCCATTCCACCTGTGCACGAAAATGATGCGGAGCCATTTCTGAGCACCTCCATGATACATCGACCAAGATGCGGCCGCACCTTTGCGTAACATGAAGATCGTTGGTGGATGAGGTGCGCCAAAAATACTTTCGCTCGTGGTCAGCCTGGGTTGTTTGTGCTGCGACGTTGTCCGCAAAAGTTGTGTTGGAAGCGTTGGACACACATTGCTTTCAAACTTTGAGTAATTTGGCCATGGTGGTGAAGCCGATTCGAGTGGGTACATGCAACTCGTTTTATCGTGGTCGTTGAACGATGCATTCGTAAGGTTCACTGCGCCGTGGAGTGAAATAATGCTGAGCTGTTCCACAGAATCTAAAAATGGTTCGAAAAACAAATCACAAAAGGCCATTCATTGTGTGTTCCCAATTGCAATCAGTTTACAAAAGTATCGCACAGCCGAGATGCAAGATGATTTGTTAAAATACATTGATGCCGGTTACTTTCTATGAAGTTTGTTAAGCACGACTGAAGCCAAAGGTCAGTGAAATAGCTCACGCAGGCGTTATTCCGCTCAAGAATCACTCATTTTCGCTTTACCTCCCCTCCGGCTTCCTCCCCCCGCTCTCGCTACCTTCCGGGCCCTCGTTCGAGCCGCTCGTCTCGCGCGGATTCTTACCCTTCTCCTGCTCGTAAGGCGCCTTTCCCCCATACCGCCGGTCCTCTCCCGGTGCGTGGTACGGCTTTTCAGCGCTCATGCTGCTGTACTCCTTCATCCCGGTCGCCTTCTCTCCCTCCTTCTTCCCCTGCGCGTTATCTACTCCCGCCTCGACGCCGGTTGCGCTCCACCGCCCCGATGGCGCCTCGTGTGGCTTCTGAACATTCTCCGACGACGGGTCGACACGGTGGACTTTGGGGTCGACAGCCGGGGACGAATCGACGTCCTTCGAGTACGAATCGGTGCTGTGCCAGCGGGATGCAGTGGATGTCGAGCTAGAGGCCGCTAGACGGCGAGCATTGGATTGGATTGGGCGGAAAAGAGACCTCGAAAACATTGGAAACGGAGATGGTGGTGTAGAACAAGTGCGGGTTTTGGTCGCCCTCGACAACGCCGCCGGCCACTGACATAATGCGGGGTAGAACTACGTCACTGGTCACGTGGTTCAACACCGAATAACGGCCATCGACACTGCGACGTCAGAAATCTCCACAAAAAAAAGTGTTTCGTCTATAGTGACGAACATCTATGTAAGCACTTGGCAGTTCAGCGTTCAACACAGTGCGATCAAAAGCAAGCATCACCGAGATCACCGAGAAACCAGAACTGATATTTACAACCTAACGCACCGATGAGCTATGTACGTGTTTCTGCCCGTTTAATATCCTTTCCGACCATCCAAAACTTCCCCAGCAAATTCCTGCGAAACCAGGGATCAGGAACGCCTACTCAGGCATCAAAGTCACACCAACATCGGACCACTTTGATGCTAAGTTCTTCTGTTCAATTCTGTACAGGTCGCAAAAATGAGTTTTCTTCAACCAAATCCAACCGGATGTATTTCCAGCACCGAAACTAATCGCTGCTTTCGCTTCTCAGCTGGGACTGAACTTTGCAACTTTCATCATCAGACGGCGCCGCCCACGGATAAAAATGGATGGTCCCAGGGTAGGTATCTTCGCCAGTAGATACAATCACGTAGAGACGGGAAGAATAACCTTACGAAAATCCAACCTCTTGGTATCCAACAGGCCGCCGGAAGAGTTTGATGACATCACTTTCGGCAAACAAACACGGCCACACATCTTCTGCTCCTGACGACCACTCGCAATATCCGATTCTAGAACGGAAAGCTTGAATGTTTCGGCATAACCAACTGGGTTCTGTCTCTCCATCTTCTTTCTTGCAATTCCGAACCACGACGATGGAATTCGAACCATCGAAGGCTTTGTTTGGGGCATGATGTGGTTTGTTCTGCGTGTGCCCTCAAGAAGTATCTTCCCTCCCAAGAACTCTTCCGATGAAGGCATGGAAAATTGGACTAAGCGCAATGTCGAGAAGAAGCTTCAAGAAACGGGACCCGTCGACGCGGTATCGAGTGCCGTTTACGGGCTCGCTGTGGATGGGTTCGGCGGCTTTACAAGCCCACACCCTGACGACATCGGATATGCTGTGATACGCGACGAGCTACGCATCTTCCCCCCTCCCATCAAAGATTTCAATCATCTTGCGCACTATGTAGTTCTTTCACAAGCAAGCCGCCCCCAGGATCGCCGAGCATCTGCATCCGGATGCAGGTCTGCGGTTCCTCCGGAACGTTCCACTAGTGTTCCTATGTCTTGATTGCTTCCTTGTTCTCACTCGCTTTTAGTCGTCGTCAATTTTCAAGCGCACAGGTACGGTCGGAGGTGTTAACTCTTGTTCCGCGGGACCCGTTGTGCTTGCAAGCGCGACGCCGGTAAACTGAAAGTGTGCAGTCGTTCTGATCTCCCCGCTATTCTGATCTTTCCTGGATATCGGTAGTAACGAGCATCAACAACAGCTTCTTCAAAGCTTCCTCGGACTTCCCGTTCTGAATCAAAGGCTAATATTCACCTGGTGGCTGCTCCGCCACAAACCGACGCCGTTCAACTGTGCCAGCTCAAGTCAAGCCGCGCGAATATTTCTGGATAACCCGTTCCCACTGGATGATTTGAGGTACCCGAGGTTGATGGGAGCTGTCTTTGCGCCCAATCATGGCCGTTTACCGAACCCGCTGGGGCCGCTGGCGAGCGCCGGCGGCATCAATGGCAGTTCTCGCTTGGGACCATTTGCTCGAAAGGGTTTAGTATCGGTTGCTCCCGTCAATGCACTTCTGAACGACCCTAATCGAGTCCCTAAGAGGGATAGATAGGTGGTCGCGAGTCGCGACGACTCTACTCCACCACACTTAATTTTAATTTCAAAGCACCAAAATAGCATCCATGGATCTTGGCACACAGAATACACGCTAATTCGACCCCGATTTGGCCATCAAGAACGTAAGTATGACAAGGATTGTGAGACTTTGTGTCGGCGATAACTTTTCTTTGGCTTCTCTTCCACGCGATGTCCTGCCGTTTGGGGAAAATTGGCGACGTCCATCGCTCTGGGCCTTACTGTATTGTCATTACATATAAAGAGGTGCGTTCATCCTCCGTTCCCCAAACCACACTCGACATTCACAATGCCGGAAGGTCCCACCCCGCAGTCGCTGTAGGTGCTCGCGTCGGCGTTGTTGTGCCCAGCTGACCCTCGTCCTTCCTCGCTCTAGGTTAGGCCCATTCTACTTCGGTGTAATTTTGGGTACCTTTCTGTACGGTGTAAGCTGTTTCTCTGTCCTAATCCCATTCTCCGTGTTGACGCCCCCTAGATTCTCGTGCTCCAGGTCAATCCGTCGCCAAGCTTTGTCTACCTGCGATGTACTCAATATTTCTTTAGGCGGTCACCTACTACCAGAGTTACAAGAGGTTCGTGGTCTCTGTATCGCGCATTAACTGCTCATTCTGATACTTTTTTTTTTCCCCCAGAGACAAGCTTTGGCTTCGCCTCTTTGTGAGTAATCAAGACCGTATTTCTCCGTTCGTATACTGATGGTTCCTGCAGGTTCTGTACCTCTTCATAGTGGAGTCAGCCAGTACGGGTCTCTCTATTGCCATGATCTACGAGCCGCTTGTGGGACAATTCGGTGAGTGATACTAATAGCATATCATTTTCATCAAATGAACTGACCCGGCGTTAAAGGCACTGACAAACCGATGTCGCTCTTCCCCTCCTGTACGTCAGCTCCCATATGGTGCCCATAACATCACTCTAATTTCGGATCCACTCTAGTACTTCCTTCTCGTGCGTCACCTCTCCGACGATGTATCACACATTATTAATAATCACTACGCTCAGAACCCTTCCTGGAGGTGCGAAAAAACCATTACATTTCCAGGAACAGGATGATTAATCAATAATTGCAGTCGGCTGTATTTGTTCCGGTTCAATTCTTCTATGCCTGGCGTATTTCGGTGATCATGCGGAGTTACATTGCCCCTGTGCTCATTTGCATGACATCTATCGCATCCGCCGGCGAGTCATCTTTCTCCCTATTACCTACCGCCGACCTAATCAATTTATCTAGTTGGAGCCGTCTGGACTGGCATCATTGTCCATCGTGTCAAGGAATACATCCACAAGCCCGACGTCAATAACACTGCTCTCATTTGGTCTGTTTCTGCTGCAGGTGGGTTTTTGCCTCCGACCTCCAAATTACCACTCATGTCTCTGATTCCTCAGGCGCGGACATTATGATCACTGCGTCTCTCATCTGGAGCTTGGTACGTCTGCTGTCTCCCGAAATTACTTGATCTAACACACAACAGAGGAACAGAAAAACGGGTATCCGACGCACAGACGATGCGATAAATAGCATTGTTAGAAGTAATTCTTTCCCTTCTTCCTTTGCGAAATCATCCTCATCTTCTTCAGATGCGGTCCAGACTGGTGGCCTTACCGTAGCCTTCACTCTCCTTGATGTCGTTCTTTTCGTCGCCCTTTCGCACAGCACATTGTCAGTCTTCAGCCTCCCTTTGCGCTCTGATCGTAGGCTCACTATCAGCACAGAAACTTCGTTTTCGACTTTGGCCTGCCAAAACTGTACAGCAATGCTCTCATCTCCACTTTGAACGCACGTAGTGGAGCGACGACTGGTCCTCATGCTCCTAATGTTCTGTTCTCGGGGGTGCGTATTATCCTCTTTGTCTTTGACCACACATAACAGAATACTGATCCATTCCCATAGTCAAACTCACGACAGGCCGCCTCCTCACACATGAACATGCCATCAGTGAGTTCTCTTTCGCTCGAGCCGCGTTCAGAGCTGATACCTTCGACAGGCTCACAAGGTCGTCATCGAGATGAACACTGTCATCGAGAGAGAGGAGGACATGCTTGCCCTCGGCGAGAGGCGTGCACAGAGCGACAACCCCTATGGCGAGCCCAAGTAAAACTCGGGAGAAGCTGGGAATTTTTTATTCGTGTACATCCTTCGCTTTTACCGGGTCCGCGGAAGGATGCCAGATCATTCTTCCGCGATGGTTGTTCTCCTTGGGTTACATAGACGGACACTTCGGAACGGAACTTGTCTTTCCACTCTTTAGTAGGGTTGTAACAACATACTAGTGTGCCTGTCAAAATAGAATTGGTGCAGTTGGAACCATATCACGGGGGTTTGACAGCTGTAAAGTCCGGGGTAGGTAGGTAGGTAGGTACTAAGGTAGAAATTTGACTAGACTTTCGCAGGAAGACGATGATCATGAGGAGATCGCTCGGGGTTCCATGACGCCGCGGGCTGTCGGAACTCGAAGTCCACTGTGAGACGGTAGATACGAATTCGAAGGGAAGTCCTGATCCATTGTTGTAATGTAAGAACGAGCGCTATCTATCATTCGAACGGTAGCATGAGAAAAAATTCGTGATAGAGTGAACAACATTTAACACTGTAACAACGAAGCATTAGACTATCAATTTGGTACCAGTGACTCTTTGCGACAGAAATTGCTCCAAGTGAAACAGTCTAAGCTATAAAATTTCGAACAAAAGTTGCCTAATATAACTGACGAGTGGGCACTGGGCAGGCGTAAGCATTGACCGAGTTGAATGCAAGATAATTCGAGGGTGAGCTTTAACCCGCCGGGTCGATTCTCGATCCAGTGGATTGGTTCCGGCGGAGGGCCGCAAAGAATACCTTCTTTGATGATCATGAGGACATATGGAGGAGCGCTGGAAACAACCTTCCCTCTCCGGCCCCACCCGCATCAGGTGTTCGAATGCTAACGACCGGCGTGGTCGCTGGAAATCAGATTGAGTGCATGAGATGCGCACTGCTACAGTGTGCGGACTGGGCCGCTCACCAATAGATTTCTGACAAGTGCACGGCTGTGCCACATGGTTGTTGCAGTCCCGCCCACATTTCGCTCGCGGTCCAAGTTGCGTCGCACGCTCAATTCGATGGTGGGAAGGGATTCTGAGTATAACAGCCCATTTAAATAATCAAGGTTTGTCTGATTCGCGGCGCAAGAACCAACTTGGAATTAGAGATATACATCTATTCTACAAGGTGGTGTCGACCGCGAACGCTTGCGCCTCAACATTATAGAGTTCGGAGTATTCACCGCCGCGAGCCATGAGCTCCTTGTGAGTCCCCATCTCGATCGCCTCGCCTTCTTTCATGCATCTGAACGAATTAGTAAGGGTGCGATGGAAGAGCCTCACAATCTCACATTATGAGGTCCGCATGCTTGGTCAAGTGGCCAAATCGATGCGTCACGAAGATCATTGTCTTTCCCCCTCCTGATTCTCGCAGGCGCTGGAATAGTTGATGTTCCCCTTTGGGATCCAACGCGGAGCTGGGCTCGTCCGCCACAGCAAAGCGGATGTTGCCCGAAAGGAAGCGCATGAAGGTTCGAGAGCTGAAATTAAAGTTGGAGGTTATCTCACGGAACATTAGTGAGAAAACGCACGCGACAATACGTTGCTTTTCTCCGCCTGAAAAATGACATTCAGTTCAACTACACGAGATATTGTTGGGTTCGGACCTGACAGCTCGGCCTTCTTCTCCAAACCATCCAGGATGGACTTCAATTTCTTGTGATTATATTTGTCCAAGTGCCCTCCGCGAGCAGTTGGACCGGATGCAGGACTGTGTTAACTCCGTCGTTCTGTCGCTTGATCACCCCATCCGCGCCGCCAGATTCCGCCGCTTGCAGGATCATATCGATATTATCGACGTGGTCTGGATGGCCCAGGCCGATGTTTTCTGCGAGGGTCAACGGATAGAGCTTGTGGTCCTGGGTAAGCAGCGCTTGAACTTTGCGCAGATCTGCAATGCGGTAATCTTTAATGGGCAACCCGTCCACAATAATCTCGCCAGAGTCGACGTCGTACAGTCGGTTCAGCAGTTTGATAATTGTCGATTTACCACTGCCGTTGGCACCAACTATAACGACAAGGTGGCCAGCAGGAATTTTGAGTGAGACATTTTTAATTGCATTATCCTTGGACTTTCCTCCCGGGTAAGCAAAGGAGACGTTCCTGTGAAAGAAACTTGAATTCAAGCAAGCAAAATATCGAGTTCCCGTAGCTTACTTGAGTTCAAAACCCATTCCTTTCTCACTATTGTGAGCAAAATTCGGGTAGGCTTGATCTCCACCTGGGATTTTGTTCTCTATGTTCGCCAACTCATACAACTCTTTCACTTGGGAAAAAGAAGTTACCGCCTCTGCAAAGTTGAAGTATATCGTCTGGCAGGTTAAATTGAGGGCCTGCGAATGCTGTTGAAGAATCGCGAAGGAGGTGACTGTGTAGTTCTTTGGATCGAGAATCGCATTTGCCGCCCAAAACAGCTAAGGAAGTATGAGTTTGCTGGACGCAGGGTATAAGGATGAACTCACCATGGGGAAATCCCCGCTGAGGCGTGTGAGTATGCTCATGATCGGAGTTGCTCGCAACCTGTACGCAGAAAAAGGCTCTGAAGTGGAAATACTGCCCAATCTCTCTCTGGCCTTCTTATACTCTATGGATACTATCAATGTGCGTTTCGGGGAGAATGGAACAACATCTACCGGCGGATATCCAAGGTCCTATATGACCAGAAACAAAGTCCTCCCGGTAGTCGTCAGATGCGAGTAAACTGAGAGCGCGAAGCCGAAGGTAGCTGAGATTGTCGGAATAGAATACAAACGCTGAAGCGTACATTTAATACCCGACTTGTGAGTGAGAAACCGTACCTTGCAACCAGAGATAACGGCTACCCTTCGTAACTAGCACCGGGTTTACTAGCGACAGCAGAGTAAATATTAATCCTCCATTTGTTTGCTGGAAGATGAAGAGAATTTGGCTTGAAAGCTGGAGCGTTTGCTGAAAGATCTCAGACAGGTATATGAATGCGTGCCAAGCTTGCATAGCAGTTACGCTCGACTCTTTGTTCAGATCTAACGGACGATATCAACCACAAAGCTTCGTCAGATAGCATTTTTCCATACCTGCTCCTGTGGGAAGATCCAACCGTAATTTTGCTGCGACATATTCAGCGTCGCCGGGTGATAATCAAACTTGCGAACCACGCAAAATGTATTCCTCAAAGTGCAGTCTAACGCGAGTTCCAAGCATGGGCGCAACATACTCGCTAACACAATGTCAAACATTGAACAGAGAGGTGTATCCAGCCTCACCTTGCCCAGGTCATGGTCGATGTCAATATGGCACATGCTATGCAAACGACGACGGCTTCTCCAATCGCATTGGTATCGGCACGTCCTTCAACCAGGCCAACCTCAACCTGAGATATGTTCCATTAGCGTGGGCCACAAAGATATCCAAAACGGCATATGTAAATCACTGTTTTCAAAAGCCTAGTTGACGCGTACAGCACCAGGGTTTTTTCCATTCCAACCCCGAATCCGAGAATTGAAAAGAGAAAGACGAGACCCGGGCTCAAGAGGTAGATTTCTTTCAAGAACCGCCAGATGATGGAGATGAAGGAAAATGTTTCGTCCCATTTGTCCCATGGCATCGACAACCCGGGAGAGAACGAGAGTTTGCCAGAGAAAGATTCCTTGGGCAGCAAAAGCCGCCAAACTCCCAACGTCTGAGTCGTATAAGAATAGTCTTCGAGTCTTTCGTCCTCGATTTTTCTGCTTGTCTTTCCATGGAAATTGCTGGGTTTCACGGATGCTGGTCACAAGAGGTGGGCGGATCGAAACTCCCGGATATCAACCTCCGAAATCTAGTTGGTGGCTGTACCCCCTCCCCCCCCTCTTAGCCGAGCGGTTGAACGGACCGACTACCTGCGGACCGACTTCCGCGGCCAAATTTTTGTCGGCAGAAGCCGAACATCAGTCAACTTCGCTTGTCCGGTCCGACGCAACTAATGGCGAATCGTTGAATATTGTCCTTCAGCTTCCCCAAAATATTATGAAAACCTCTCCAGTCGCTTTGGAAGACACGATTATGGGGGGGTCTCTCAATCATGTTCTGTAAATGGGCTTGTTACGGGACGAGAAAACAGAAGTCCGACCAGATGTGTGTTTAACCCAAAAAGGGTCGGACCGGACTCCCGACTTAAGTCCGAAAAGAGCTTGATATCCGGCATTTTTCGGCCGCCCACCTCTTGGCTGGTCAGCTACAAAGGCGCGTCGGACCCGGGCCCAAGTATGGCATTTGCTCGTCATAATCAGCGGCACAGCCAAGGCAGGCGGACATCAAGCTGAATGCCGATCACTCCACACGCCATTCTTGCGCCATTCCTTCAATAGTCTAATTTCAGAGCGACCCCCCGGAGTATCGTCCCGGCATCTGGCGCAGGAACTAGCGATGAATACCACCACAATCCTCCTGGCGGTTTTAACTATACACAAACCATCGGTTCAAATTCACTCGATTTTCGACTATTATGAGCGCATCACTGCAGGTTATCACAAAGCAAAGTTCCAGACTCCGATGCTCAAGCTTAAGGAGAACTAGTAAATTACTAGTCCTCCTTGAGAATCGGAGAGAGTAGGCTAGCATTCCGTACGGGTTCGAGGAACGTGTCAAAGTTCAAAATCGCCGTCCCATATTTGTGCCACAGTTCGGAAGATCTGTTATCCATCTAACACATCTCTTTGACATCTCGTTGAATTCTCTACTTGCAGCTAAGCTCTTGTCGGCCGAAAACCCGCGCGGGTCCATCGGTTGAAAATCACAACCCGTACCCGGGCCCGACCAAACCCAGTAATTTTGCCGAGTCAGAAGCCACGGAACCGCCGCAAATCTCTCACAATGCGTGATCGGCTTCTTGCTTCGTCACTTCATCCTCGCTCGTTACCTCTCGAGTTGCTCGTAACTGGACATTGACTATTTTGCGTCTTGACCAATCTCTGAAACTTTGGCCTTGTTTAATCTCGAATTCGGACCGAAATTAGAGCGGAGTATGATGTCGACATCCGACCCAGTCGATGAGCAAGACCAAGGCTTTGACCCCAAGGGACGCCGGATTCAGAGAGCGTGTGATTTCTGTCGCCGAAGAAAAAGTGCGTGTTGCCGTTTCGCTCCTTTCCTCCGCTTACAACCCATTCGCAGCCCGATGTAAATTCCATCTTCAAACAGACTCGGAGCTTCTGGAATTTCTGAATGTATGGGACTGTAGGTGATAGGTCGAAGACGATCGGGGGAAAGTGTACAACCTGCCTCGGCTCAAAGGTCGACTGCACATACTTCGGAACTCCGGTGGTACACTTCCTTAACGGGTCAACTTACATCTTCACATTGCTGAATTTCCCTTCCCTTTAGAAACAGCCATTGCGAAGGTGCGTTGCCTATTCCGAATCTAATCCGGGAGCAGCTTATAGACGTCCGCCCGAAGTAGCTACTACGTTGACTTTCTTGAGGCCCGCCTGGGACAATCCGAGGCGCTGGTACGTCGGCTGCGCAACGAGCTTGCGAATGTCCACTTCGCCAATAGCTCCAACACTACTCTGAAGGATCCTCTCCATCCCTCTGCCAAAACTGCTGAGGACGCAGGGGGCCCAGACGAGAACGACCGCTTGAATGTCTCGCTGTACACCATGCGAACGACATTACGCGCGCTTGCCGCACCTACCCCGCCACAGTCTGCCGACTTGCTGCACTTGGAGATCATGGAAAAGGTCAGCTTAGCTCACGTGCAGACTCCAGGGACTATACTTACGGCCAACCTGCAGTTCGGAGAACTTTCGCTTTCGGACACTACGCGAGTGCGACCCTTTATAGGGAAGAGTTCCGGGGCCGTCCTCATTAATGCCGCCTTGGATCTCAAGGCGAATGTTAAGCACGAGGCGGAGGCCGTCAGTCAGTCAGATCCGACTAGAAAAGACGAAAGAAGGGTTTCCCGCCGGCTCTACGATTGGTCGTGGAAGTTGGTACGTTATGATGTTCGCTAAATCAAGAATTTCACTCACTCTCTTTTTTTTGTTAGTGGGACTTGGCGCGCCCCGCACGCGCATTCAAGTTCCCGTCCGACGCACTCATGAACCAGTTCATTGATCTCTACTTCATACACTTGAACATATACTTACCACTACTACACCGACCAACATTTGAGCGGGGTATCGCGGAGGGGCTCCACTGGAGGTCCGTAATTTTCCCTCGTGTCTTTCTTTCTTTCTGGGCCGGATGCGTGTGTATTAACGAATCTGTAGGGATGACGGCTTTGCGACGACGGTCTTACTCGTATGCGCAATTGGCTCACGATGGAGCATGGACCCCGGCATGGTCGAGCGGGGCCTCGCTTGCGGCTGGGAGTGGTTCGACCAGGTGTGTCAGAACACATGTACCTCTCTGGTTTCGGTCTGACTTCCGGCTGTTTCGGCGATAGGCCTCAGAGAGCGGGATTCCTTTCGGGCAGGCAAAGTTATATGACCTGCAGTATTATTGTGTAGGTGTCTCTTCTAGTGTCTATTTATTACATACCACCTGCTGATCTATCCTAAATTAGCTGGCCGTTGAATTCCTCTATGCATCTTGTGGCCCCCAGACGTGCTGGACTCTCGTTGGCATTGGATTGCGGGCGGCGCAGGTGGGTTTCCACTGTGTTTGGACGATTCGGGTTTTGATTAGCCATGCCACACAAGGATATCGGTGTACACCAACGCCGAGCGGCCACTGAGATACCTTCGGTCGAATCGGAGCTATTCAAGCGAGCTTTCTGGGTTCTTCTGTGGCTGGATCGCATTCTAAGTGCCACGCTTGGCCGCCCGTGCGCTCTCCAGTACGAGGAGTGAGCGCCCTGTCTTTCTCTCAATACCATAGACCCCACTTCTTCAACTCTTCACATATGTATCAAACGTGGACTGATATTCGTATACAGCTTCGACCTTGACCCGCCACTTGAGGTAGATGACGCATATTGGGACCACACGACACACCCATTCCAGCAGCCGGCTGGGGTGCCTTCTCGCGTGACATGCTTCAACAAGCTCATACACCTCAGCCACATCCTTGCCTTCATTCTGAAGACATTGGTGAGTTTTATTCACAAGATCAGCACCTTTGTGTGAAGATAACACCCGCGGCTAGTACTCCCTCAGCAAAGCGCACCCGTTGTTTTCGACTGAAGAGTGGGAGGAATATGCAGTGCCGGAGCTAGATTCCGCGTTGGACAGCTGGTACGAATGATTCTCCCCCAATAGCCAATTGTCTATTCTCACGTTTGATGAAGGCACGAACAGATCCCTGATCATTGTGCGTATATTTCAATTTATCATATTCATGCTACTGACGCAAGGGCAGTGGCTTGGGACCCTGCGCGTAAAGACCCAGTCTTTTTCGCCCAGTCAGTTGCCTTGCATTGTTGGTATTACAGCGTCCAGATCTTGATCCACCGCCCTTTCATTCCCGTGCTCGGCTTGTCGAATCCAAGGGTGCGTGCTTTTCTCCCTTTTCGCAGTGGGGTGAATCTATTGGGCAGGCGCTCTCATCGCTGGCCCTCTGTACCGTTGCCGCAAGGGCATGCGCTGACGTGGTGAATATCCAAATGCAGCGCAATGGGAATGTCCCTGTTATTCTCAATTTGGTGAGAACTTCTCCCGGTTGAGTTGATGAACTTTAACAGCTAACGTCAACACACCTTACAGCAGCCGGTATTTGCTTCTGGCGTAGTACTGTTGCTGAATGTGTGGAGCGGAAAGCGAACAGGACTGGCTCCGGACCCAAGCCGCGAGATGGAGAATGTGCATAAATGTATGGAAGCGGTCCGTCTGTGTGAAGACCAGTGAGCACCCCGATTAATACATTTCTGGATCTCAGTTCGTTAACCAGCTGGCAAACTGCGGGACTGATGTGGTACGTGTTATATCCCTGCTTAAGGACAGCGCTCATGTAATAATCGTAGGGATATCCTGTCGGACCTGGCGTCCGGTGGCCGACCTTCGTCGCAAAATTCTCTCTCCAACTCCAAAGGACCAGCCCAGACCGAATACCCGGCTCCTGACCCCCCTACCCACGGAGCCCAATCCAATCCCTCGCACATGCCTGCCAAGCCGTTTGACGGTTCCCACCGTGGAACATTTATTCACGGACCAATGGATCCGAGCATTTTTGTCCCGACGCCTGCACCTCAGCCATGGTTGCTTCCGGAGAGTACGTTTGCCGACATGTACACCAACCCAACGGAGGCGGCCCACGAATTAAAAGATTCGATGGATTTTATCGATGAGGACACGATGGCGATGTGGACGAATACGCCTATGGGACTGCAGTGCGTAGTCTGTTTCAGTTTCGTTTCCATCCGCTAATACTTACTCGTGTAGAATTGATGACTGGGAAACATTCTTCTCAAATTTCAGCGAGATTGCTCACACATGGGCGGATATGTAGAAGACTGGAAACTACGGTCTGTCAGCACCATAGACAATGAATGTTCTATCACATCGATCTCGTCTGTATCTACCGCACACATGTCTGATCTTTTCCATATAACTCGAACATAGCCATTTCCGGTCCCACGCGCGCGATGCTAACCTGAGCAACTGGACTTGAAGGTGGATGAGGAGTTTTTGTATTCGTGTTTTCAACAATGCGAAATCGTCGAAAGAACTTGCTCGGTGTATGCGATTAAACCTGCGACAGAGGCGTCGGATCCGCCATAGCCCTTCATCGGCACCCCGTTCAAGACACCCTGTGCGAGGAATGAGGAGGACATTTTCAGTGATGAGAAAGTGAGGATAACTGACAGATTTATGCGCCGTGGGCGACATGGGGTCGAATTGAGCTTTGTGGTCCGGGTTGAAAATGTGAGCGCTGACAACGTCGCCATGGTCTCCGCGGATGAACAACCCACACTCGACGTCGAGCAAGGCGTACATCATGTACTTGGCGCGTTCGTCCTGTCAAAGAATCACCAGCTTAACTTGACCTCACAAATAATGTGGAATCAGCCGCACCTGCGTGAGGGCGATTGCTCTCTTGAAGCGACCGAGGAGCCAGGCGAGCGGTACGAAAAGCCACCCAAGGTAGATATCTGAGCCTCCAGCGGTCAAGACTTGGCCTGGGCTGATATGGGTGAAGGAAAGCGTGGGATGCTGGACAGCAAAGTGCTGTGATCGGTTCAGGGTTGAGAGCACGGAAAGACTGTGGTTGAAAAACTACTTACTGCAACAAGGCCATCATTGTAAGCGACGCCAGTAATTCCTCCTGTCACCGCGGCGATCGACTGTATTGAGGGAAGGTAAAAAACAATTCAAGAGGCGGTATATCAGAACGAACAGGGACTACTCCTTGAAGCAGTTTGATGGAGCGACTGCGCGTCTCGTGAAGACCAAGGTCAGTAGTACGTATCTTGAATCCGAAGCCAGCGCCTAACACTGTCATGACGTGTGCGTGCTGGCCCATCTCTTTCGCGCACACGAGAAGCGGGAGCAACTCTTTCGTGAATAAATAACGCATGAAATACCTGCGACATGGATCAGTTGCCAAATTTAAATTCCATTCAGCAAGTGAGTCCACGGACCGCATAGCTAAATGTGCGTCGAGGCCCTCCGCCGTCAAGCAGGATTCGACCATAGAATTAGCTGCTGGACCACCGGCGGTAATTACCAGAAAGTTGATACGCCTGAGTCGAGCATTCAGAGACGCGCAGACGGTGCGTACACTAGCCATGCTCGACGCGTCGCAGGAAACAAACTCGTGCGCCCATTCGTCTAACTCCGTCGGTTTTGGAAAGCCTGCCAGGATTTCCTTGGCGGTAGTAGCGTTGCGGCCGACGATAACGATGTGTGCACGCCCGCTCAGCTGGTGAGCGAGGGCCTCTGCCATAGCTTGACCGACACCCGATGTCCCACCGACTATTACGGCAACAGGAATGTAGCTGGGGCAGAATGCGGCGTTCGAGGCTTCCACGATGGCGAGGGGCGGCATTATTTGCGAGGTGGATTCTGTTGTCACCTATAATTGACCTCTAAATTTCCTGCACGCCAGCGCGACGCGTCGCGTCGGCAGAAGCCGCGTCATTCGGCATCACCCGGCACAAGAAGGAGATGGGGAAATCTCGGCTCAAAGGTGATAGGTAAGATCCCATGATCACCTCAAGTAACAACTCAGCTATGGCCGTTGTACGCGAGAAAATAACCCAAACCTTCTCGTGTTGTCCAAAACCGATTTTGATTTGAACTGTGAGAATTTGTGAAAGTTGGAATAGGAGCGTATCATCATTTTCATTTTTCGATACAATTGGTGACGATATGGTCAAGTATCACTGGCCAGTGAGAGAGCCCACACTTTCCCAGAACCTTGGGGTAACATTATTCAAGAACCGCGACCAAGAAAATGAACACGCACAAACAGCGCTCCAAGAGCGTATTCGAAGTCATTGTCGGCCGAACGACAGGCTGGTCATTCACCGTCTTGTTGAAGAGCATTTCCGTATTGAGCACATCGTACTTATTCCACTTCGGGAGGACGGTCGGGGCCAGTTTGTGGTTGGGGTCTAGATTCACAATGAACGAGGTAAAGGTTTGTGCAAAGGCGTCGATAAAGTCCGTATTATTGAAAGGCGGAGCGACGCCGTTCGGCCAGTAATATGCGTAGTCGTCGCTGTGCAGTCCTGGAGGTACAGCAAACTCACCCTGCAACGAGACAAGTTACATGGCACGCCGAGGATAAAGTGCGCAATGAAAACCAACCTTGAACGCACGGCCTCGAAAGGCGTTCAATAGATAGTATGTTGGGCAAATGAAGATTGCTGAAGGATTGATTAACGATATGTCAATGTTCAGATATAACCTCACATTCGCCTTGGATTGCGTTGACCTGGAATGAATCGGTACCGAGACCTCCGTACAACGCACCGACGATACGGGACTGGATGTCGCTGAACCCGGGAAACAGGTCGTACGAATATTGCGTGGCCGTTGTCGAGACACTTTGGTTGACAAAGTCAACTCCTTCGAAAGTATTCGTGACGGCCAGAAGGGCTTCCTAGATCCGGAGACAATTAATCGACTATCTTGCGGTGAAAGCCTGAAAGGAAGATACCCCGTTGACCTTGCCCTCTAACAAAGATAGTGTCGGCCGCTGGGTGATAAAAGCACCGTCGACAACCGGTACTGTCGTAAATGTACCGTAGAATCCAGCATTGTTGATGTTGGCGTTTACGGTTGCCAAAACGCTCGGGTCCACAGCGCGTAAACAAGCCATTGAGTCTTTCGCCGATGTGCAGCTGTGAAAGTTTAACATGGGTCTCAAATCAGTTAAGTGATGGCTTGCTTTGTCTGAGCTACGACTTGACTGAATATATACTGGAATATATTCAGGTCAGAAAGACAACGCATCCCGGGAAAGTACCATAATACCTCCGGAAAGTAGTCATCATATCGGTACTGTGACGGCAAGAAAGTCGAACTTGTTATTGCGCCCCGGAATAACTGGGGTTTGGTTTGACCGCCGTTTGCTATAACATGTTGGAGGACGGAGCCAGCACCTACAAATAAAATATTCAATGGATTTTAAATACAAATGCTGTAGTACTCACCCGCAGATTCTCCCCAGATCGTAACTTTGGAAGGGTCCCCTTCGAATTTTGAAATCAAAGCGGAACATCAGTCGAAATCAACCAACGCCGAAACCACATACATGTTGGTTCACCCATCGCAAGGCAAACTCCTGATCGACTTGAATGACCATCAGTCTCGGAAGTGTGAAAGAATCTAAAGAAATTTACGTAGGCCTGCATTTAATGCCCCGTCTCTTTTCACCGCCGTACCTGCAAGAAAGCCTATGATTGTTAGTTCGATAGTACGGATGTGATGCTGCAATGCCAAAGACTTACCGACGACACCCAACCGATACTGGATAACAACCACGACAACTCCTTTGTTGGCCCGCAGGACAACGTCTTCTCCGCTAGCCCCGATGGCAGCGCCGGCGATATATCCCCCTCCATGTATCCAGACGACAGTTGGAAGGAGAGTTCGTCGCGGGGTTCCTACTCCATCGCTCGGATAATAAACGCTGTATGGAACGTCAGCGGCTGCATTGTTTTGCATACAGCTCAGCTTTACTTGAGAAACAAGCAGTCTTCTGGGGCGAGCGCGGCCTCGCGCTTTCTTAACGGATTGGTCGGAGAGGTCCCGTCGCCGGATTGCATACACCAGTTGGGCTGGAATGTTGCCAGCTGCAGTCCAGTCTCGTTGGCCGGATGCTGTGGGGCACTGAATCGTAAATCCCCTGTTATTTTCTCAGTTTCATGCTCGAAGGAATCAGGTGGAGAGTCTGAGACATATAGCTCACCTATCGGCGGCGCTGCGTATCGAATTCCCAAGAATTGCGTGATATTGGTAGCACCGTCCACAAACCCTTGATACCGAGCATAGCCCACGTCGACGGTTGGGGCGCTTTGGGCGCTCGCAAGCGCGACCGTCCAGAGCACAGTGGCTGCAGTCGCACAAAATCGACCAAGAGGATAACGCGAAACCATGCAGGAAGCTGTGAGACTGGATGAATGTCTCGCGGGGTTTCGTTGATATAGTACTTATAATAATCTGGAATGAGCATGGGGATGTATTCAGTGCACTGATCCTTGTTCTGCCGAAGCCGCGGCGAAAAGAACCTACAAAGTTATCGAGGAATCATGTGAACTGTCATGCGACGGGTTGGAATCAGGAAGAATAAGCACGGGACCGCATTGGGACCGCTTCCCCCTGCTTCCTCCAAGCGCTTAGGAATTTTACCGTAAGTTTCCGGATGGCATGGGAGTCGTTGGAACCTTGGAGTCACAGCCAATTGACGCGTCGCGGTTGGTGGTTGTGGTTGGGATCCAGATTCACAAGGGACGAGGTAGAGGCTTTGCGAAGGCGTCGAATGACTTTCGCCTGTTTGGAAGGAGGATGGCAGAGATCAGCTCGTTCAGCAAGGATTTGATCGATCGACGTTTTCTCACGCTCACCTCCTACCTGCTCCTATGTTCCGTGAAGAGTTCTCGAGACTCTTTCGACGACATACCCTATCTCTGTGTTCAACCTAGTTTTTAGCACTAAACGGGAAAATTCTCGACTCTGAAGGCAGTACCAAGTCGAGCAAAAAACATGTGGAAAACCGCCGCGGCTGTTCTGCTTCGGAGGTTACTGGCTCCAGCTGTCATGGACTTGTGGCCGCCCGGCCTGCGGTCAGCATAAACCCACTTCACTTCAGAAGCTGCTTGCCACCGGCCCGACAAAGCGCTTCTACAGATCTGGCGTCTGACGCAATCAGAACGCCATCCTGTCGGAATTTGAGAAAGGCAATCCGATAGACACGAACTCTCAGGAACTTCCTTTCGCCCCTCATCATCGAATCCATTCAATGGCCGCTCCCATTACGCTGTTTGACCTTGACAGCAAAGTCGGTGGTCCATTATCACCCTGGGTCTTGCCAATTCGGTGAGTCGCCCCGTAAATCCTGCGATCTGTCCAGACGCTCAAACTTTGCGAACCTAGGCTACTCCTTAATTACAAACGAATCCCTTACAAAACGACATGGGTGAACTTCCCCGACATAGCTAAGGTCCTTACCGCCGCCGGGGCTCCGCCCACACGCACTGGAACTAGCCCATACACCGTCCCCGCAATTGTCGACGGAGAGAAAGCGATTTCTGACTCACGGAAAATTGCAGAGTATCTCGAGCGTTCCTACCCCGAACGACCGGTCCCTCTTCAGGGGGGTGCTCAAGAATCGGCTATTAACGCTTTTGTGACGGTGCTCAGACCACTCGTTGTTCCGCATGTCGTGAACCACCTCGACGAGCGCAGCACCGCGTATTATATCGAAACTCGGCGAATTATGTTAGGTATGTTGTTCTCGCGGTTTGTTGCAGTACATCGATATTGATCATGAATGTGATCCAACCAGGAAAGGAGCTGTATGAGATCGATCCGCCTTCTCAGCACGAGGAGGCGGTGCGCGCTCTTGAAGCCGCTCTCACGAAGCTATCTGACTTCACTGGCGAAACAACCGCGGGGTGGATCTTTGGGAAGAATGGACCCGTCTATGAAGACTTTCAGCTTATTGGGTGGTTTAATTGGCTCAAGGTTGCTGGGTCGCCTGGTTTGTGGGACCACATTAAGGATTTGAATGATGGGAAGTGGAACGGATTGCTCAAAGCCGCAGAACCGTATACAACTCTTGATTAGCATTTCCTACAGTTCATTGTTTCCGCGGACATTTCTTATTCAGCAGCAATTCCAAAGGTTTATCCTATGTGTTACAATTTTTAGAACCTCCCAATCTGCAAGGATCACTAGACGAGAAAGCAACCAAATGAACTAGCTTTGTCGTTGAAATTGATCAAAGAGCTGTCACTGGTAGGGACACTGAACATATCCCAGGTCCCCGCGCCTAGGAAGACTACATCGGTCCCTCCATTCCCGCAGTCGAAGTCCCTTGAAAATTTCATCCACAATCCGGTCGTCAGCGAGCGCGCTTAACGAAGAAGCAGAGACATACAAAAAGAATTCACAGCTCCAGGGGCTTGGAACAATGACGTTCGATATCTGGTCGTTCCATGGTGCGAGATCACCATCGAAGTTGGTACATGCATTGGGGAAGAGAGGCGGCCCAACACATCCGTCGGAATTGAGATCTATGCCGTCGATGCAAACTTCGATTAAATTCTAAAAAGAAATAAGGCGGGTGAACGAAGAAGCATTGCAATCGAGCCGCAAAACTGACTGTTCTGGGGGTGAGCTGGTTGGGATTTGGGGCAGCGAATGCGATGCTGGAGAAAGCAAGAGTCGTGAGGAGATGTTTCGCGAATCTGAGTTTTCCTCCAAGCATCTGCATGGTGAGATTACAGCTGGATGTGAATGGAAGTTAGGGCCACGCAGACTGCCACCGAGCTTTTATAGCTGACGGCGCGACCTTGGCGCGACTACAAGTATAGCATGTGTCTAATATGTTGGTCTTGCGAGCATGTCGGAGTCTATGACATCCAGAATGGACTCAGAAGAAGTGACTGTGAATTGTATACTTTGGCGCTCAGATCAACCATGAACATTCTGGCATAAGAAATTTGAACCAAGTTAGGCTTGGCTTTTGCGAGGACACCGGAGAAAGCAGTTTGCATCTTACACCAGGGCAGCAGTCATGGTGTGCTATTGTGCTTAAACATGTCACTCTTCCAACACACAAACAGTTGTATCATACAATACAGGCTAGACAGGAAAGCACTGGATGGAACTGGCTTTATCGTTGAAGTCGACAGCGAACATATCATAAGTTCCAGGGAAGAAGTTCACCAAATCTCCTGGTGTCTCATTCCCGCAACCGAAGTCCCTATTCAAAATGAAATTAGTTCCGCTCGTCGCCGCAAAACGAGCTCAAGCCTAAAACAGAGAACATACAAATAAAATGTACAAATGAACATCGGCGGCACAATCGTGTTGGATACGGCATCGTTCCAAGGGGTCAAACCACCAGTGAAGTCAACGCATTCGCCATCAGGGAGTGGGAGGTTGATGCATCCATCTGTCTCTAGGCCGTCGATGCACATGTAGAGATTGGCCTTGATATGAGCATAAACAATGTGGGAACATAAGCAACAAGAAAAACGTACCACGGATCTAACAGTGAGTTGATTATTCGTAGGGTCGGGATGTGGGGCAGCAGTGGTGAAATGAGACACAGCGAGAGCCATCAGGAGCTGTGTCGCAAGTCGGAGTCCGAGCTTGCTGCTGAGTGGGCGCATTGTGGGCAATTGGTTCAACTGCGGGGACAATCATGACAGTTTTCATCGGTATTTTATAGCACCAGACGTAGTGTGAGAGCGGAATGAAGTCTCCCATTCAGTCATTGCGAACATGCCGGAGAAACTGTCCAACTCGACTCTTCGACGACACTCCGAAGAACCTAGCTGTCGTCGGGAAGAGTTTGAACACTTCTTCGCCCGTATATACTCCATATGTACGGAGAGGTCTGGGATTCTGACAAGATAAATGAATCCCAGGTGGAATGTCGCAGCCCTGTGAGAATCCGAGGAGCACCAACAAGATCCTTGTCGTGTAAGTCTCTTCCACAAGGCTGGAAGAACTTGGCTTTAGAGGGCTCAAAAGATTCTCCAGAGTGTCTGGCGGCAGGATTCAATTGCATTGGAATGCAGGCCAGATAAATTGGAATAGGTTTCCAATGAATGCAACTGGTTTGGACTCTTTCGTCGAGTCGCCGAGTCCGCCAGATAGGATGATTTAAGGTCAGACTGCCTAATGGAAACCTCGAAAAGATAGAACAGAGATTGCACGGTGCCGGAATTAGAAAGATAACCGGCGGTAGGCTAACTTCTTCGGCTGCTGCCAAAAAGGGAGGCAACAAAGAGGATTGTTTGGAACGAAAGCGAAGCCAAAGTGATCGGCATGTGGCTTTCACTTCAAGCTCGGCTAATGCCGGGATCAGCAGGCACGCCGGCACGGTCGGCACGACTGGTTCAAATTGAGCGGCAAACTCAGAGCTTCAGCTCCCTCAAACGCAGTCCAAGAAGAGCATCGTTAAAACAGCAGCCCATACTCGTGTACTCCCAGGTCTAATTAAACACGAAGGCAAAGACAATTGCCACACTTTGTATCGTACTATCCGGACGCAACATAGTGCCGAACCTTCAAGGGCACATCATATCCAGCTTCGCCCTCGACCTTTGGCCTCGGCAGTAGATTTCTATAGTATCCAATCGCAGTGGTTGGACCTTTAGGCAACTCAAAAGTAAAATTGCGCAGGAGAACGGAAAGAACAGCCTTGAACTCCGCTACTGCAAATACCTACCGAGCACAAAACAAGTCAGAATTGGACGTTAAATCGATGAATAAGCCAAGCTATAGCTTACCTTCCCCAAGCAGATGCGTGCGCCATCCGAAAACGTGAGCAAATGCCGGTAGCCTTGGATCTCCTGTGCCCGAAGTTGGTTGAAACCGGGACTCTCGTCGAGCCAGCGCGCCGGGTTGAAAACCTTCGCGTCGGAGCCCCAAAACGCCTCGGAGCGATTAATGCATTGGATTGGGAGCGTCACGACCGTGCCCTTGCTCACGAATACACAATCAATCAGTTCCCCCCGAGCATTCTTAATTGGCTTGCTCAGTGGAAGGATATCATCTTCTGCGGCCTGTAGATGGTGTTTAAGTCATTTTCAGGGTGCGCATCGTGAGGTTGCCTACCATACGGTGTAGTTCTGGGAATGGTGGGTGTATACGCAAGACCTCGCAGGTAAACGCGTCAAGAAGGCTCCCGTGGTCGGTTAACTCCTCCCAAGTGGGGTCCCCGCCTGACCGAAGGAGTTCATCTCTCAGTTTCTTTTGCACGACGGGGTCTCGCGCAAGTTCTATGAGAGCCCACTGAAGTGATGTCTTTTATTAGTGGTCCTCCTGGAGAATACGGAACTCTCACAGTAAGGCTGACTTAGTACCAGGGTCAGTTAGATCTAGCTGCAATATTGTGTCGAGATGGCTTACTGGAGGTGGTCTCGTATGCTGCAAAAAGAAGGAGGTTTATCTGAGGCCAAAAGTTGAGATTAATTAGGCAAGTGGTTCGTTTACAGACCTGTGATGCAACCTCCTCGCGCGAAATCTTGTCAGCCCTGGTCGACTCAACTGATAGAAGCGCGGTGTTAATACTACATGGGTCGGACTGCTCGCCGCATACCTAGCAGTCCCATCATAGATTTATCTGTGCCGACCTCGCCAGTAGTCGCAAGGAAGTTATCCCCAAGGCCCCACATGGACCTGGCAACTTCATCGAGGATGAAACGCCGTCTCGTAGGGATCAAGTCGAGGATAGGCACGATTGACGAGAACATTGCGGCAACAGTATCCAAAAAAGAGGTGTTGGAGCCAATAGTGTCGAGTGCAGCGATGATGCTCGATTTCTTGCCGGCGAGCGTGCCAAAATCATGGGAGAAGCCCGCGAGCCCAATTGTATCGAAACTTAAATAACATATCAGCCCCAAGGTCTGTGTCATACCGTCCTATACTGACGAAATATGGTTCATCCTTAGATTCGCTTGAGCAATGGCAAGGATAAGTAATGACTGGAACGAACCACTGTTGAACCTCAATGATTGCTCCCTCTGAAGGTCCCGATTCAAGCAACGAGTCCCATGCGGCCTTGGTCTAATTTTTGGGAATGTTAATGAGCCATTTATTCTATCGAGATTTGGCAGTGCCCACCTTGTATGCCGCATCAAAGAAAATGGGAATTAAATTCCTGACGGCCGCATTGGTGAAGGCCGGGTTCAGTGCCCTACGCTGCCTACTCAACGTCTTTAATAAAACGATATTCGATTTTGGAAGAAGCGCACCGCTTATGGCTGTCACCTTCAGCCCAAAGTAATCCTTTCCCGAGGATCTTCACCAGAAGGCGCCTAGCTTGTGGCGTGCCAACATAGCCATATGTCTCCCTAGCGGCAAGATGGGCGATACTCTTGGGGTCGGTGATAACGATCCGCCTGCTGCCTAGGATGGTTGGAATGGAGAACACTGAACCGAATTGAGCGGCCCAGATTTCATAGAGGTCACCAGAATCCAGGGCATTCATGAGCTGCGGTATCACGCCCAAGAAAATGTTGCTGGTACATGGTCCTTGGAGACGTGTCGAACGGCGCCTGCCAATGTGTCGCAGGAGCACATAGAAAATGACCCCCGAGGTGAGGAGGATGGCTGCATCTACTATCCCGAAATTGAAGCGGATAATTTTGAGTATTGCTTGGATATCTGCGGAACGTATAATGCTGGAGAGTGCTTGGAAACGCGTCGAAGCCATGATTGTGATTGAGTCGGACGAGAGAGGACCATGGCTTCATATATCGGCTATCTCCGTACCGATACATAATCAAGTTGACGTGGTCATGTCTGTCTCCACGGGCGTGTGCAAGATAGAGATGACATGACACAGACCCGGGTGCGACATCCGACCCTTAAGAGCCCAGATCGGCCCGCCTGAAACGCTGCGGCACAATATTTCGAACGATTTAGAGTTGAAAGGTAAATTGCCGAGGGTGGATTGAGGGCCGAGCATCGGATTTCGCCGAACTGGAACGGTTGCGAAGTGGTTCATCAAGATGGGAAAGGCAAGAGAGGATCGTTTCACGATTCGTCTCGAACGACCAAAGTGATCGGCATTCACTGTTCAGCCCGAAGTTCGCAGCCGACCCACAAATATTCGACATCCAGTTCTCTCCATGGCTCGTCATCGCCTGGCGCATCAAATTGAATTTGCAACTATAACCGCAACCCTAACTTACATTGCCTACTGGGTACAAACATTCTAGGTCCAGAACGACAAACTATGCCGATTTGGGCGCATCAGTGCGCAGAAAGGTCTTCCAGTCCTTCATATCCGGATGCATCTCGCGTACTGTCGCAATGTCGACATTATATCCAGTCTCGTTGAAAAACTGCAGATTATGTAAGCCCCGAAGGTAACCCCGAAATGAAGGAAACACACCTTGAACATGAGACGCAAGTCCTTGGTCGCTGTCCGCACAATCCAGCTGAGAGCACTTCCCCCGACCATCTCCGGGCGCATCTCGACACCAAATACCTCGCGCCACCCATCTTCAAGGTCCCGTGGAGTGAGCTCGTCGCCCGCGATGTTCACGGTGCGACCGATGTACTTGTTGGGATTCTGCAGTGCGAGCGCAGCGACGGCGCCCACATCGCTCGTGGCGACGAGTTGCAGGCGTGTAGTAGGGTTGAGCTGGCAGAGGAACATGATCTTGGTGAGGCGGCTGACCATCGACGCGGGATCGCCCTGCACTAGTTGATCCATGAATGTCACTGGGCGCAGTACCGTCGTCGGAAGGGCTGGGTGGGCGCTCTGCAGGTACTCCTCCCCAACTCGCTTGGTATCGAAGCTGTGGAAAGGCAGAATTAGTATTAGGAGTAATTATCGGTTGCGGATTGGCACACACTGCGGGACATTGGTGCGGTTCCCGGGCACTCCGCCAAAGTTCGCGCCGGCGTAAATGAAGTGGCGCACGCCGTGGGCGGCAGCCGCGTCCGCAAGTGCACGCGCCTGCGCCATTTCGGAATCCAGCCCACCCGGATTGTCGAGTCCCAGCTGCACGGAGTACACGGCATACACAGGTCCCGGCGCAGCAGCAAACAGAGCCTCAGGGGCATCCGGGGTTCCTTGCACAAGTTGCACGCCACGCAAGGACGTGAGTGCGACGCTCTTGGGCGCTGATGCATCTCGCGTCTGCGCGAGGATCGTCCATGGCGCAGGGCCCGGCAGTGTGGAGTTATTGAGTTGTGAAAGGGCTATGGGGGATATGTCAACGGTTTGCGGGTGGAAAACACGCGGCACCGTACCACGAATGACGCCGGTGCCCTGCTTGCCAGTGGCGAGCATTACAAGGACGATTTTGGTGGATGACTCTGAGTCTGCGCTTGTAGACATGGTGGTAAGGAGGATTTTCCCAGAAAGGAAAATGGGTGAAGTACTTATAACATCGTCGCTCCTCCGTCTATGCGCCTTTCCGACACACCGCTGGATGTCGTGAATGCTGTTGGGAGATGTCGGCGGTTCGACGGTAACACGGATGGGCTCCATTTGGCAAGTCGAAATGTTGAGATGGCGTGCCGGTCAATGCCGGCCCCTGGCCGAACGGTGGGAAAAAATGAAGAGTTGCAGTGGAATTGATTATTCTTCGACTTCGGACGTTCGGGGCGGTGAAATGGGCGAGATATGCTCTTGAAAGTTAGTTCAATTGAGTCTAAGAACATTTTAGGCAAAGAACTTGATAGGATACGGCGGCGCAGATCAACGACCTGAAAACTGTAGTATACGATGTAGCTCAGAATTTTGAATGCCGAAAAATCACGACGACGGTGTGGACCATACGAGCGAGCACCCCAATCTGCGCCCTCGAGGCGGTGGAGAGAAATGTTCCGAACAGAAATAAACTCAAGCGAGTCATGACGCAAACCACATCAAAGGAAATCGCGATACTTTCTTTGCTCTGAACCCGTCTATGACATTGACCGTCGCATCATCGCAGAAAGCATTATCGCAGAAATACATCATCGTCTCGGTCATCTCGACGAAATTTATTACGCTTTGAACCCGCCCTTGGTGTATAAAAGCTGCCCCCGATTCTCAGTCGACACACAACAACCCACTCCAATAAATTCTACGCTCAACACTCCTACAATCCACAATTTAACCATGCCCTCTACCAAGAACTCCGCGCCCGAGTACGAGGTCTGTTTTATAATGTCCTCCATCTCAAATGTGGGCTGCATTGAAATCCATTCGCAGGTCGGCGATCACGTCCAGTACCAAGCGATCGGTGGCGGCAACGTCGAGAACTCCACCACCACCGGTGAAATCACCGACGTGGTCACCAGCAAGGCTCCCGCTGGCGAGACCGGGGTCAAAGTGAATGTGAGCCCTCTTCCCTGAAATTGCTTGATTTCACTGTATTAACGTTTGATTTCAAAGGCTTCGAAAGACGAACCTCGCTATGTGATTCGCAACGACAATGTACGCGGCTTCGTTCCTCGTGAAATTGCACCTCTCACAGATCGTTTTGAGCAGACCGGCAAGGAGACTGCATACAAGTCGAAGAACATCACCGGCGAAGTTGAAGAAGTTGAAGTATGAAGGGAGGGTCGTCAGTGAAAGTTCTCGCACTTGAATCAGCTGGTTAGCGAAGTAATAAATATGGAATCTGTGCTATCGAATGCTGGATGAGTCGAACATTTGAAGATTGACTTGTCATCCCCACTGGTCGGGATGGTGCAGGAGATACGCCACATAACGACACTTTGGCCGAGTGGTTAAGGCGATGCCCTGCTAAGGCATTGGGGTCTCCCCGCGTGTGTTCGAATCGCACAGGTGTCGGATTCTTTTGCGTCGTCGGCCAAGCGTCCGAGTACGAAACAGGAACGCATATAAGCTCAGATGTCCTACGACAGAATCCCACTCTCTTTCCTCCTGGTTTTTTGGTCCATTTTACTTTCCTCTCCAATTTGCTTCTGTATGATCGCTTCATGTTCGCGTCACATTCTTGTAGTGGCCCATCTAATAGATCTAAGTATCGACAGCCAAAATCGTCTTCAATTGTCATGATCGAGGTAATTTATGTAACGTCAAAGCTACAGTCAAGCGCATACAAACTACCGCTCGCTTCCCAATTAGGAAACTTCCGCCGAAACTTCCACCAAGCAACAAGCTTGAGCGTCGGTTCCTTCTTGAGGGCTATATCTCGATGGGAAGCCTCTTCGCCGGGTCCAAAGCGACACATCAACGGCACGGAGGCCCAACAAACTCGAGCAAAGGTTCGCGGATCCGCGCGTGGAGTTGTGACGTCGAGGAGAGTGGGGAGTGGGGTTTCGAGGAGTCTGTGTGGGCGATGGGAGCGAATCGCAGAGGGCAGTCGGCGGGGCGATATCTCTGGGCCGAGCGTCCATCTCCAGTCCTGTATGAATGACCGCGCGTTGATGATGTGGCCGCGGAGATGCGTGCGGTGTGTTTGCGCCCCGTGAGCCCACCACAAGTAGGTATGTATGCACGGCGCAGGAGAGCAGATCTCCAGACGAAGGCTTCTAGAAGGAAGGCCCAACGTCCGCTGCGCACTCCTGGATCCACGCTTTCCTTCCCACTCGCTCGGACTGAGCCAGCGTTGATTAGGGACATTCGACCTCGATGTTCTGATCGTGCCTGTGGCCTGCTGGCTCCGCACTATCGGCGCGACTGCGTTCGCGGCATTGTGCGGGCTGGCGTCTGCGCAGGAGCCTTCTGACCGCAATCACCAAGTGCGCGGCTCGGGGTTGACGAGGCCGGCGTATACTCGAGAGGGAATCGAGAGGAGAGCGGCGCCAGCGACGAGCAGGAAGTGTGCGATGGGTAGACGTCGGGGAGGAGGTCCGGAGCGGTGTCTTCCTCACGACACGACTCTCCTAGCCATTCTGCCTCCACGTCGCCCGCGCCTCCATGCTCTCGCTTCTCTCCCGTTTATACCGCATCGACCCTCTACCCGCCCCGCCCTTCTTCATCTGGTGCCGAAAAGGAACGTTTCGAGAGACTCAGGGACGCCTGCGGCCTTGCGTCGAAGCAGCTCGAGGAGGCGAGGAAGGAGGGTGGGACAGCGAATAAGACAGAGAGGAGATGAGGTGTCGGCGTCGGCACTGCGCGGTGAGACGCGGAAGTGTCGATGTATCCTCCCGCGCGCAGTACAAGTAGCTACAGAGGGAAATGTTAACACACGCAAAGGCTAGTCAAAAGGAGCGCGTACTGTGGGGCGCGAAAGCAAGGGGCGGGGAGCACTAATGACGCGAGCGCCTCCGAGTAAATGTAAGCCCTCGGGGTACTTTCTTCTTCGTCTCCATTCCCGCCTGCCAGGCAGATCGAGGTGCGCGCGCGCGAGCGCTGGAACAACGGCTCGAACGGCATCGTGACGACGAGCTTCAAGTTGATCCACCTGCTGCTAGCATATTGCACCCAGGCGTGGACGAGCTGGAGCCGTCCGCGCCCCACACCTACGCCCAGCGCAGGTCCCCACCAGTCCATCCAGAGCTACCAAAACGACGTCGCAGAAGCCAAGGCCTTCCCCGCCGGCGCCATCGACTGGGTCAAGCTGTGCTACACCGCGCGCCGCCGCAACTGCACCGTCTTCTGCTTCACCCCACACTCCGCTGCCCAGGTTCCGAGACGCGTCGATTGACCAATCCGCCGCCGCCTCCAACACGTTCGCATGGGCTCACGCCTTCGACGAACCCTCCTCGAAGAATCGTGTGATGAAGGGAGAATCCGGTGTGCGAGATCTAGCAAGGCGGCGCAGTCACAGGCGGGGACGAGGGCGATATCGAGTCAGGACCGCTGTCGAGTAGGATGTATGTAGATCTTCGACAGAAGCAAGCATGGCTCGCAGAGGAAGTCGAGAGGCAGTGGGCGGAGAGAAGGGCTGGCGAGCGCACGGTTTCTCTACGGGTTGACGAGCCGCAGCACCCCTGCGTCTGGCAGAAGCGACCTGACCTGCAGCGTACCCCTCGCACTCCTGGTGCCCCGCGCCGTCCACCCGCCTCGTTCGATTAAGCGCGGCGCGCAGTGACGACGACGACAGCCAGGAAGGCTTGTCTCGAGAGACTCTGCGCATGGTTCCCACTCCTCCCTCCCCTTCGCGCTGCCGCACCGTGACGCTCGAACAACTTTCATTAAGGCTGGTATGGCACCGGACTCTGCGCTATCTTCTTAATAACGCTAACGCTTTTCCCGGGCGTACACTCCGCCGCGCGGAGTCGGACTAGAGGAGGGCGCAGGAAGACGTGGGGAGAAGGAAGAAGGATTAGGAGAGGCTGATGGCTGGCTGGAGAAAAGGCCGCGGGCGAGGAGGATCGTTGTTATGAGAGAAAGGAAAGAAGCACAGGTGTGCCTGAGACGATCGGATCGGCGTGCACCATCGATGCCGCTCCTGCCTCCACTGCTCAGAGACGAGGGAGGCGAGGGAGGCGTTGCAAGAAAGGTGGGATGTTTATGTCCGGCAGAGTGCGACACCAAGGTCGAGATGGGCATGCGCGCGAGGGAAAATAGGCGAAGGAGATGAGCAGGGCGACGCCGTGATCTGGTCGGGTGGCGAAGGGGGATCTTTCGCGGGGTGTAGCTTCAACGCTTCGTGTCGGTCGCAGAACGTGCGTCCGCTGCCAAGAGTCCGCGTCAGCCCATGCAAGGCCGGATACCGCAAGGTGATACGGGGATGGCCGCCGACTCAGTCGACTTCCTTCGGGGATTCTGCGGGACCACGAAGAGGACTACATGCTGGATCGCGTCCAGACTCTGATTTCAGGGATGGGCGGCACCGTCGATGTTTTCCTTTACATCGTGTTTGTGAGCTAGAGCACATAGATAATTACTAGCTGGCACCTACCGTGTCGAAAAGACAATCATCGCTTCGATCTTGTCCCTTTATGCAGGCCGCAAGAATGTTGCTCTAGTCGTTGTAGCAGCTTGATTGCTCGGTATTGCTCGCGCCTTCGCGACATCTGAGTGAGCTGACCAGTGGCAAACACAATCCAGCGCCTCAGGAATCCAGGATCTGTATGCTCTTCCAGCGCAAGTCCACAAGGAGGGAGACAATATTAATCGCGAATTGGACATGAAGCGGGAATGAATATTTTCAATCGAGACGTTTGACTGTTGAGAGCAAGCCGAATCAGTCACGATGTGACTCCTTGCCCTAAGTAGTCCTCAACGAACGCCAACCAATGCGAGATATTCATTCCTGCTCCAAATGCTACTCCTTATCAAATGCGCCATGATTGGATAGTCTTTCTCGAATCTTCTTGTGGGCTTGTGCCGATCTGGATCAAATTGTAAAACGTTGACTTGGCACCGCACTGGTCAGGACTCCCAGCGTCAGAGGACGGCGGACGCTAAGTTGTTTTACTGAGTCCCGTTGAGGTGGAGCGAATGCAGAGTCCACCCTTTTGTATTCAGCTTATTACACTGGTAAATTGCGAGACCAATCCACTTTTCTGCCCATGCTCTTCCACGGCACCTCACACTCGTTACTGTTTTGGTAGCACTGGCTTTAGACCCGAGCGCCAAAGCCTCTTTTTCCGGGTCCCTCAACGCCCCAATGTCAAAGATGCAAATAATCTGCCTTTCACGAACGCAAAGCGCTTAGCATTAGGACTTCCTCTACTTCCCCCTCGCCCTCGCCGTGGTATGTACTCCTCGAGCCGGAAAGGCCAAAACCTGAGGGCTCATAAAATTGTAGCGCCTACTCCGCGTGGCACAGCTGCTTCTTCGGTGTCGATACTGCCGCCGGTCGTGTATGCTTCCCCACAGTGGATTTTTTATTTACAGATCCTGATTTCCAGCAGCCATACATGCAACATCCTTGTGCAGGACGCTTCCGCCGGCCAGCCTGGGGGCTATATCAGCCCCACATTGACCGACGGTTCTAGATATGCGCCCGTCCAAACCTCTCCTGTCGACGTGCTTTCAGTGACCTTCTCAGCCTCAGCCACCTCGCATACCCAGCTTACGCTACAAGCCGTCAATGGCGACCCGGATTTACCCACCCTCGCGTGTGAGTAATCAAACTCTATTTTCGCCTCCACCTGCTCACCGAGCACAATCGGCGGGCAGTCCCAGCAGTACCGACCTCGGGCCTGATCGCGCTGGGTGAGTTCTACTTACCTGTTCCGCTGTCCTAGGATTTATCAGGCCTCCGTAGTATAGCATGTCTTATTGCGCTCGCGCCGCCTGAGTCTAGCCCCAGTCGGCGCGGGGTGATAATAGCGCCAGCATACTCCCATTCAGAGACGGCCATCTGGTCTTATGACCTCGTGTCCCAGGCCCTAACGTCCCAGAGGACCAACTCTGATGGATCTACGCCGCAGACCCTCATCTATTACGACGCTTCCGATATGTCTCATTCTATCCCATCGACAGCAAGAGGAGTTCATATCTGACTGACGACAAGGCGCCAAACTCCCTCAGCCCCCTTGTTTTCCCTCAGCGGACAGACCAGCTTGGATGGGCCGAACTAGCTCGTTGTAAGTCACAATCCATCTCTACAGCTGCAGAAAAATCAGTGTTGACTCTTAATCCGTGTAGACGTTCAAGTACCTCTGAGGTCGCTGTGTTCACCGCGCACATACATACCCACATTCGAATGTCTTTAATTAATTTATAGCTCGGAGGACGAGCACGGAACCGCATGTGGGATTCTTTGCGTGGTGTCACATTTACTTATTGTGCGTAGCATTCAGTTTCAATCTCGCGCTGGTTAATTTACGGGACAAATCGCGATTTTTGTCAATGGCTGGCACTTGTCCTTGAGACGACCAGTATATCGCAAACCGACAAATGTCCTCCGTCAACCAGCCCTTCCCCCGAGTAGTCCGTTCTGAGCAGAATCTTATGTGCTGCGAGTTGGTGGCCGGAACCTATCCGTGACAGCGAGACAGCTGTAGTCAATTCAGCATGGCCCAGAATAGTACTATTCTCAGGCTCAGACCAATCAACGACAGTTACTCTCATCTACTGATGACGCTTGCTTCGGTAAAACGGACTTGCAATAGCGCATATAAAGCGTCGCAAACGTCGCCACGCGCTATCCAAATCCTATGTCCCTCCCTCCGCGAACCGCCGTCCTGATCGTTGGCGCCGGACCTTCTGGGTTGGCCGCGGCTCTGTCTTTGAATCACCGGGGAGTCAATGATATCGTCATCGTCGATGCTATTCTAGCAGGCGAAAATTCGTCCAGAGCTATGGTCATTCAAGCAGCAACGCTCGAGGTGCCATGCCGCATTTCTAATCCGCTTCTAGGTTTCTGAGACGAGAATAGGCTCTCAATAGCGTGGGATGCCTGGACAAGCTATTGCCCATCGGCGAGAAAGCACAGGCGCTCTTCATGAATCACGGATCCTCATATCTTATCTCCACCGACTTCTCCCTCCTGGCCCCGTACACTAAATACCCCTTTGGCTTGGTCCTTCCCCAGACCGCTACCGAGGCCGTGATGCTCGAGAAACTCGATCACCTTGGAATCAAAGTCTGGCGACCATTCAAGGTCGTTTCTCTGATGCCTTCGCAAGACACGGAGGAACAGATGTTCGATGTGCGCTTTGAATCCGGTGAGATTGTCAAGGCAAAATACGTGATTGGGGCGGATGGGGCCAATTCTGTGGTGCGTCTATTGCAACCCACTGATCCTTGTTTTTTGTCTGAAGCACAAAAGGTTCGTCAAGAAGCAGGGATCGCGTTCAAGGACCCGAACGGTGACGAAAAGCACGATTATGGGAATCTTTCCCAGATTATCCTCGGCGACGTATCATTGACCTCTCCGCCCCAGCTTGCCGCGCGCTTTTCCATCACCTCGTACGATGGGAACTTCACCCTTATGGCACCGTTCCCAGCCAGCACTTCCCCAGACACGTCCCGCACCGTCTACCGCTTCGCATCCAGTGTTCCGGCTGAGGATGGGACGGCCCCGCACGCACCGAACATTGAGTACCTTCAATCGCTCATGGACCGCTGTGGCCCTCACTCGCTTTCGTCCGATCCCGCGATTAACCCACACCCGACGCGCATTGAGAAGGTATACTGGTCATCACGCTACCGCACACGCTCCGCCGTTGCCGAACGATACTTCACCCACAAACTTGACGGGGGCGTCATCCTCCTCATCGGCGACGCCGCGCACATCCACTCCCCGATCGGCGGGCAGGGCATGTCTCTCGGGATCCGCGACGCCATCAGCCTCGGCCCTGTGCTGAAGGCGCACATCGGATCGACCGCCGAAGGTACCGCGTCCGATAAACTGTTTGAAGATTGGGCAGCGAGCCGGCGCAAGCGCGCTTTGTCTGTCGTTGCTCTGACGAAACAGGCGATGGGAATTATCAACGCCCAACGAAAAATGTGGGCCCCGCTTGTGTGGTGTACATACGCCGTGTTGCGGTTCGTGGGGCGTTTCACATTTTTCAAGCGGATGCTTGCGTACAGGCTTAGTGGGCTGGCGGAGATATGAGACGAAAATTCACGAGGGTTGCCGGAGACGAAACTTTATGAGAGTATTATGATTTCTCGCAGCACTGTACCATCAATGAAAATGCGGCAGTAAATAATGGCAAAGGAAGAGCGTGTTGTGCGTTGTGCTCAGACTGCGAGACTGAGACGGTGACGGTTCATCGTGAAAACTCGGTTGCTGACCTTCTCGAAACACTGTCACACAGCAGCACTGCACGGATCATTCCGCGAGAGAAAGATCACACATCATGATTTTCTTCCTCTACCACCGCGGAGAGCTATGGCATGCGCACCTGGCAGCTTGTATGCACTTTCGTCGAGCCTGCTACCGCTCAGGGATCCAAGTTTCGAGCTCGGTGAAGAAGAAATAAGTTTTTTTGCTGGTAGACAACAAGGCGGGTCAGAAGTCCGATGAATAGCCCTAGGGTGTATGGGTGAAATAGAATATGGGCGAAAGGGTCCCAGAATGTCACGGAGGCGTGGAATAGAAATCAAGTGAGGAATGTGGAAACTGCCGTGTGGGCGTGGAGTACGAGTGTGGCAACGACCGACGCACCCGACGGTTGGGTGTGTCGATTGCTTTTGTGTTCTTTGTTGTGTTGACGCATCGACCCCTCGATCGGGTGCGTCTTTGGCGGTGCTTTATCACACCTCGCGCTTCTCCACAAAGTGTGCTGACCCGTTCCATCAGCGCGCGGTCGCTCGTAAGGGACCGGAAATGGATGTACACTACCTTATATCCACCTACTGCGTTCTGGAATTCATCGCCCATCCACCTGCACAAATTACTTGAACTCCCTATACGAGTGTGTTGAGCCGCCGTGCCTCTGGCTGTGTCGCGGCTTTTAAGGGAGGTTTCCCCGAGATATCCCCTCAAGAATGAATCCACGCTACCCTGCATCCGCCCACTACGCTCCGGAATCCATCGCTCAGTATGGCCACCTGCACAAATTACTCAAAAAACCCCTTTCCCGACTCATCCGCGGCTTCACACAGCCGTCATCCATCCATACCTTTCTCTCCGGGATCTATTGAGTGTGTTGGGCCGCCGTGCTTCTGGCTTGTGTCACTTTGGTAGGTTTTCCCTCGAGATATGCCCCTCAAGAAGGAGCAGACACTTGTTGCCTAATCTGCACCAGTGGAAATTCCCTAATTGGGACGCGAGCGGTAGCTTGCGTGCGTTTGATTGTAGCTTCGGACTATAACTTCATCTCATTTTCAGATATATTATGTAGTACAAGATTTTCGATGTAAACAAAGACCAGACTTGAACATTTGAACCATCGATATCCGCATGGACAGGTCGACTACAATTCTCTATTAGATTTCTGTTGAAATCAAGGTAACCGCGGCCTTGACTCGGGAGATAGCAGAAGACCCTCGCAAACGCGCAGGGGATTCATTCGCAACTACACAATAGTTATACTACAATCCGCCAGGAACTACTTAAACTAAAGGTAGGTGAATTAAACTAACTGGGGAGTATTTTACCAAAGGGAGAGAGAACAACACAGAATAAGGTAAATGAAGGGGATAGGGAAAGGTACAGTACATACCTGTTGTCTTGACACGCCAGTCAACAGCGTAACAACGGCATCGGAGATAGCGAGCGATGGACACGGAATTCCAACAATTTCTGTATCATAATGTCAATTCGAACAAGAAACCAGGCATTTCAATCGACGTTGTTCTTTGTCTTCTGAATCAAGATTCACTACGAGTAGTCGTTTGGCCTGAGCCGAAGCACAAGCGCCTCGACAACGATCTTCTTCAATTTTTCCTGTCCCACGAGTCCACCGAAGAATTCGACAAGGTTAACCCGCGGCCAAGACGCGAGGGAGTGCCTTTTGATCGGTGATCTCGGCTTCCACAAAGGTGGGGTAGAGGTAGAGGACCATGATGGGCCGTCCTACGAACACGGTTACGCAGTCTCGACACGAGCACCGAGTCCAGAATCATCACCCCTCTGCCCCTTCCAGAGACTGCCCACGTCGAGGGCGGAACATCCTGCATGTGCGGGAGCCCACACCCAATCCCTGAGCGGTGCGCGGACAGTGCGCATGGACTACGACGCGACGCATCGAGATTCTGTAAACGACACCAAGGGCCGGTACCACATCGATTCCGCCCTACATGACCGTCGCCTCGCAGTCATCCTCGTACGGTCTACATCTTCTTATCGCGCCCGGCTCTCCGTTTGTCATGCCTGCCCCACCCCTGCCTACCACCAATACCCGCATTTTCCTTCGGGCCACCAGTCTTTCGTTCCGATGACCTCTGTACTCTCCTCCCAAGATCTACCTCCTGCTCCGCATCTCCGTGCGGCGGAACGCACCGCCTCGACCGCGCTGCCGTGCTGTACCGCGCGCACCGAACTCCCGAGGGCCCTCGTCGAGCGTGTCGCAGTCATGTGAAACAGGAGCCCAGCATGGCTATACCGAAGCATGACAGAATCGTCTACAACCAATCGACTTGCCGATCATCGTCAAAGACCAGGGCATCCTCCTTCGCCTCCGTCCTCCCGCTCGCTCATCCCACCCCGACCGCGTCTTTCTCCCCGCTGCATCAGTGTCTCATTCCTCCCGACAACCTCGCGATGTCCTTTCCTCATTCGTGATCAAGATCCACAGCCTGTTGTGACTGGCTATAACGCGGGCTCCCCTCCACCGTTAGACCTAGCCCACACATGTTCCTATCCTCCCCAGAAGGTGCGGGTGGGCGTGCGGCCGCGCGGGGCACGGGAGCAGCTGAAGGAATGCGAGGAGCCCGAGTGCGGACGCTGCTTTTGCTTTTAGCACAGACGCAGAGCCGTCGGTATGGGGCTTGGGGATGTTGCAGCTCGTCAGCCTGTGCCGGTCTTTCTCTCCTGGCGCCTGCCGGAGTTCCCCATCCTACTCGGCACTCCGCCGTCGTTGCATCTCCCCGGTGTCGCCCATCCCGCGCTGACACGCGCCGTCCCGAAATTCGGGCGACTTGGCCGCCGTGCTACATCGAGGAGCGCAGGTGCGCTTTCCTCGAGCGTGCCCCAGCGTGGATGTGAAGCCGCCTCGGGTGCTCGCCCCGCCTGCTTTGCGCAGAAGTATGATACAGCCAACGCATATTCTATGCCTGCCCGGCGAAGCTTCGAAGCGGCGTCGGTGCTGTCGCGGAAGCATCTGTCCGGAGCTTGCGACGACTCCAGCTCGGAGGACGCAACGCGTGAGCGAAGGCGCTTTCTGCAGCCTCGGGCTCTCGTCGAATGAAGAGGGTCGATGTAGTGTGGACGGGAGGAGCGAGAGCGGAGGCAAGGGAGGCTTCGCAGCGGGATGGCGGAGGCGGTGGTGTGTCGCCGCGCTGTACCCGCGAGCGTCGACATCCAGCTTCTCACCACCATCTCGAGGTGGCCGGTCCCTACCCTCACACCGGCCCACATAGGGGCTACGTCCACGGCTCTCCCGGTGCATCCTATGCTTCATCCACACACTTTAGCTACCCCCATGATGCGCGGCGCCGACGCCGATCTCCCATCTTCTCCCGTAGTATTCGACCGTGGGCGACGGTGCCTCTGCATCCATCCTTGGGTTTGCGGTTCTTCGTTCCAACGCGTCTCTCATGAGGGTCGAGCCGTGCACTGGATAGAGCACCGTGTGCAGCATTGGATTGGGCGACGTCGGACAAGGTTGTGGGCGTGAGACCAGGAGCGGCGCGGAGGAGTCGGGAAAGCATGGAGGCAAAGGATAACTTCGATGCAGGCGAGGGGGTGGCGCCGTGCATCAGCGACATGGTTGAGAAGCCCCGCTCAGCTTTCAGTGCTGCCATACGCCTACCGCTTATTCTCCCTCCTTGCAGCTACCTCCGACAGATGGGGGGTCCTCATTCCGGCGCGCTGTATCAGTCCGACGGACGCGGTAGCCCTTATTTCGCTGTTCCTCGAGAACTGCCGTAGGATCTTTTCCCCTGGAGCGTGCCTACCTACTTCTGGTAGGCCAGGCACAACCTCCGCTCCACAAACTCCGCGCTTCTGCGCGAAGTGTGCCGAGCCGCTCTATCAGCACACGGTCGCTCGTGAGGAACCCGAAATGGCTGCACACTGCCCTGCAACTGCGCTCTGGGATCCATCGCTCATCATGGCCACCTGCACAAATTACTCGCAACCCCATTCCCACTCATTCGCGACTTCACACGGCCGTCATCCATGCCTTTCTCTCGGATCTATTCGGGTGTGTTGGGCCGCCGTACTTCTGGCCTGTGTCGCTTTGGGAGGTCTCCCTCTATGTCTCTCAAGAAGGCGCAGACGCTTGTTGTCTAATCTGTACGGCGGAAATTCCCTAATTGGGACACGAGCGGTAGTTTGTGTGCACTGTGCGCTTGACTGTAGCTTTCGACTATAACTTCATCTCATTGTCATCGAAGAGGGTAGGTGTAAAACATGTATCTGATTCGACCTACAAATCCCTATTACATTCCGTATCATGGTAGCAACTCGAACAAGAAACCAGGCCCTTCGATGTTGTTCTCCTAAATCAAGAATCACTACTCGTAGTCGTCAGGCCTGAACCGAAGCACAAGCGCCTCGATAACGACCTTTTTCAATTTCCCCTGTCCCACGAGTCCACCGAGGAATTCGACAAGGTTAACGCGCGGCCAAGACGCGAGAGAGTCCAGCGCCTTTTGGTCGGCGATCTCGGCTTCAAGAAATGTGGGGTAGAGGTAGAGGAGGGAGGGCGTGAATGATTCGAGGAAGGCCTTGATTTCTGGGGCGTCGCTGAAGTTGATATCGGGGCCAACGACCGACGCACCCGATGGTTGGGTGTGTCGATTGCCTTTGGGTTCTTTGTTGTGTTGACGCATCGACCTCCCGGGTGCGTCATTCTTTGTCTTCGGCGACGGTGTGAAGAGGGGCTCTGGCGCTGAGATGACAGCTATAAGCTTCCGAGTCGGGCATAATCGAGCGAGAGAGGGACTCACTGTCTGATCCGAAATTTATACTAAGTTTATCGTCGTCATCATCCTCGTAGGGCTGTGACCCGTAGGCCCGTACCCGTAAACGGGTCCGGGTCGGGTATTTCCGGGCAGACCCGTACACGGTACGGGTTGCTACGGGTGTGCTAGAGGCCCGTACGGCCGGGTCCCGTAAGCGCATTGTGGCGCAGGGATCAACCCGTAAACCCGTATACGGTCGGGTACGGGTAACCCGTACCGTATCAGACCCGTAAGGTTCTTGCTCAAGAGGCGTCACGGCCGGGTCCCGTACCCGTACGACGGGCCGTGAACCCGGCGCTTACGGTTACGGTTCACAGCCCTACATCCTCGTACCCGGGACGTTTCCCTTGCGTCCTTTTGTCCTCCGTCGTTTCGTCCTCCTGCTTCGAGTTACAACTTGTTGCTGCGACAAATACAATTGGGCAAGTAAACACTCACCTCATCTTTCAGGTTCTTCCTAACTTTGCTGATTTTATCCTTGAAGTAGTCATTGATATACTTCATGCACAATTGAAGCCGTCTGGCGCCGGGCTCTTCATCGTTAATTTCGCGGAAAGTTGTCTTGAGCTGCCAATTGAACAAGGAACTCAGTTTGGTCATCGTGCACAACAGGGTGGCGGAAACCAGATACCCTCAGTCCAACTTAAGTTCGGAGCAACCCTGTCTCCGTGCCGGCAAGCCGGTGATTCTCGGAGAGAGGCTTGGTACAAACTGCCAAAAAAGGGTGATGTGTTCAAACTGGGTTTTCTCCACCATTTCAACTCAGATCCTCATAGTCTTGCCTGAGAAAATGTTTATTAGATGTCCTAGAAGATACCTGGCAGCTCAAATTGAGCCAATGACCCATCACTATTGGAATGAATCCGATTTTTGCACGGGAGGCTGCACTTCCAATTTTCATCAGGCAAAACAAGTTCATTTAGAATTCTGTTGATTTTATGGGCTTGGTGGACTCAGAGAAAAAATTACAGTAGGTCTCCCACCAAGTTTTATATCCAAAACTCCTTCACGCAGGAAATACATTTATGTCCATTAATGATGTGGGTGACACTGCGTGACAGGTGTGACATCCACCTTGTCTTGCCTCGAGCTGGAGAGCTAAGCCGGAATAAAATGGCCAGTGAGTGATTTTGGAACATAAATAGATTCTATTGGCCCCCGAGAATATTTTTAGGTGAAATGAAGATCTTGAGTATGAATGTAATATCAGTGTAAATATCCCCTCCCTCATGTTCCTGGCCTACAGCATAATAATACCCCCCTATCTGCCTTGGGTGAGCATAGTTTCCAGGTCAATAAAACGAAATGAAGCAAACTGTCTACTCAGATTTTTTTAATTTACCCCGAGGTGGGTTTGGTGGAAGCAATTCAACTTATCAATTTTTGACATCACGCCTTGATAGCGGCGGATCCTCCGGGACTCTGAACACACATATAAACATTCTGAGTAGGCCAGATCATTTTCGTACTTCCAATGTAGAAACCAGTAACTTGGATCAAAGGGAACGGGGCACTTCCTGAAGCAGGAGACCGGTTTGAACACATTGCCCTTTTTCGTCATCTTGGCACAAGCCCCTTCTGAATTCCCCTGCGAAGCACGTGGATAATCATGTGATCAGAAGGCGGCTTGTTCCGAACCTAAGTCCAACTCACCTCTTGTTTGATGTTGTTCATTGTCCGAGGAGTTTGATTTGCCATAGTCACAGACAGGTCAAGGTGCTTCTGGGCGATGGTGCGAAATTGCTCCTAGTGTCAGGAAACCAGCACACAGGTAAATGTCATTCTGAACCATCATCCGAGGATTCGGCGGCCCACCTTCATTTTCAACATTGAAATTTTTTCGACATTGAACGTGATTTCCAGCTCTTGGCCGAGGCTGATTCCATCTTTGTTTCTGACCTCAGAATCCGTCAAAAGAGAAGAGAAGAGTGAAAGCAATGGATGGCACTGTACCTCCAGGCATTATTTTCAAATTTGGACAGTTGAAAGTCGGGTGATGGTAGGGACAAAGCTGTGGTGCTGCGGCGCAGCAATTCTGTCGGATTTATTATAATGTTTGTGCACTGAGTCATTTCATTGAAAGAAGCAAGTTGCTTCTTCAAAATTCAAACCTTAAACCGCAGTTGATTATATCTTTCACATGACCAGGTCAGAGACTCGGAACACTAGTTTTTCAAATAAAATCTCCGAGGTCTGGAAACATTGATTGGTATAACTTCCGTGGTTGGCTGACCAACTGGCCAAAACATAGTAAGTAGTAATCCTCTGGTTCAATCACTATTGGTTTTTGTTCTGAATTATTCTGCCAGTCTTGCAGCTAGGCCAAAAACTTGCAATGGTGTTCAATTTGAATCAACACTCGTTTGAGATGGCGAAAATGAGGGTGGGGGGTTCAGCTTCAAACCCTCCGAGGCCGCCTTCATTGTTTGAATGATCCTGTACTTCATAGCTACGGTTCCGTGAAATCAGCCAGAAACACCTCGACCTTTCGGTAACTATGGCAAAGCAAAGTACCACAACTCTGAGCAGGATTGAACGAGAGGTATGTTACCAATGCTAGTCAAACCAGATGAAGCTAAGGTTAAATTGTTGGTTCAATTGGCAGCTCAAGGCTAGTTTCTTCCTCTTTATAAAATTAAGCCATTCTGTCTGTCTGAAGCTTTTTAAACTCCGCTTTTAATCTATCATTCCGGCAGAAGTGGGAGCCGGCGCGAAGTGCCGGCGAGCGCTTGTAACAATACAGAATTAGGTGTGTTGAGGCTTGAGCTTAGCATGTCGTATATCCAGACGTGCCGGAGAGATCACAGAACTCCGGGGAGGGGTGTTTTGTTTGAAGTTTGTTTGAAGTTTGATAAGCCAAGCTATGGCGTTCAAAGTGCACATTTAATAAATCTCTATAAACTTTCGTATTTTTGGACTTTCCTCTACATAAATCGTTAAAATGGCACCTTTCCTCTACTTATGAGACTAAGAATATGTTCGAGAGAGAGAGAGGAAAACATGGGAATTTCCTCTCTATATAATCACCGAATACTGACTTCCGTTACGTCTATTAACAAGTTTGTGATCTCTCTATACATTTTGATTGACATCTCTATACAAATGTATTGACTCGTTACGTCCTCTCTGTACAAACTTTTGACAACTTCCTCTCTATACAAACTTTCGACAACTTTCCTCTCTCAACAAACTTTTTTTGGAGGTCAAATCTTTTTCTCTCTCAATTCAAGTCGAAAAGACAGGTTAATTGTTATCGTTATTACTACTTGTTCTTAATGCAAGTACGGTACGAAAAGAATTTAGGTGCATGGGTCAGGCAGCCACGGGTGCACTTGGGCGTGGACGACACCACGGCAGCCATGGGGCCATAAATTGACAGCTGTGTGCAGTCTGGCACCTTCAGCTTGTGTGACACATTCATCGCAAGGAGGAGACTGGCCTCGTGCACAGCAGGACAGCGAGAGAGAGTACGACTCTGTGCAAAGAAAGTGTAAGATTTGGAGGGGGAGAAAGAGCGGAGGTCAACTCTTCACTCGACGCCACGGCTGCGAGTTACAACAGCAAAGCATTTCTTGTATATAATATTTGATATAATTGTGCTACTTACATTCCCTCCACTATTCATACCTATCACATGGTCACCACACTCATTTTCTACCTTAACTACTATGAATTTAATGTTTGCCATTGGTCTGCGCAAGCCAAAAATTTTCATGTCTGTGACACTGTGTGACTTGAGTCTCTTTCTCCTTGTAGTCACTTCTCTCTCTTCGTGCTCATCGTCCATCTCACTCTTCATGCTCGTCGTCTCTCGTTCCCAGCTTGCCGCTGTAGAGGGATCCGAGAACACATGGCTGCCACCCCTGTATCCGTCCCACTAACCCTTGACATGCCCTTCCCTGCCATGGCCATCTGCAGCTCTGCTCTCGCTCTCGGGTACTGGTGCGTTCTGCTGTCACCCATTTCTTCCAAAGCTGAATCCGTAATGCAAGCTTCCGCACTGCCCACTGCCTGCTGCCACACAATCAAGATGAGCGTGCGCTGGCTGCAGGGCATCAGCGTGACATGTCCTGCAGACAGTGTAGTGCCTCGTTGTCAAGCACGGACTTGCAGATCTGGGTTTGGCGCCGTCGTATTCTTTCTTGTCTTACACGAGGCTGGACACATCACATGGCACTGTGCAGCCCCCAACCACCCCTCGCATTTGAGTGGGCCTCTGAGGATTTGTGCGTGCCTCATTTCAATATCCTGCCTCTCCTCACCGCATTACAGACAGGCACCTGCAGCTGCTACTTGCGCATTCTCTATCAATGCCAGGCCTGTCACGCCGACCCGTGCCTGCAGTGGCCTCGTCATGATGATACCCGCGCTCGCCACTGGCCGCAAAAACGTCTCCCGTCTGGCACCAATTCAGATGGTGCTTCCCGTCCACGCCGCCCTTGGCGTGCTGACTGGCGTCAAGATGCTACTGGCCGTCTTTATCGCCCGGCTCCCTAGATTACCGTACTTATGTCGTCGCCTTCGTTCTTCCCCTATTGTATGGACACTTGAGAATAGCTGCTGCTTGTACTGTATATGTAACATGTACCATCCATTCAAATAGAGGAATTTTTAAAAAGTTGATTCGAAAAAAGTTTATCCCAAAAAAAGTTTGTTGAGAGAGGAAAGTTGTTGAAAGTTTGTATAGAGAGGAAGTTGTCGAAAGTTTGTATAGAGAGGACGTAACAAGTCAATACATTTGTATAGAGATGTCAATCAAAATGTATAGAGAGATCACAAACTTGCCAATAGACGTAACGGAAGTCAGTATTCGGTGATTATATAGAGAGGAAATTCCCATGTTTTCCTCTCTCTCTCTCGAACATATTCTTAGTCTCATAAGTAGAGGAAAGGTGCCATTTTAACGATTTATGTAGAGGAAAGTCCAAAAATACGAAAGTTTATAGAGATTTATTAAATGTGCACTTTGAACGCCATACCAAGCAGGTTCGATATGTATCAACCGGGTCAGGCTATATGTGTCTACATAGGCTCCATATAGTATGTACACTGTGTGGTGCAACATTGGCCCAGCCTTGACTACAGATGGCTATATGGTGTTACAGATTTCCTGACCATGCTACATGGGCTCCAAGTGACAACAGAGTTTGCCGCTTTGGTACATAGGATTCACTTATTCGTGAAGAACCATCAAGGTCTTTCTCAAATCATTCACACCGTCCCTCCTCTACCTCTATCCCACCTTTGTGCAAGCCACCATCACCAACCAGGAAATGCTTGACTGCCTCGCGTTGTGGCCATGCTTCAACCTCGTGAAGTTCCTCGGTGGTCTTGAAGACCCAGCTGTGAGATAGCTTGATGATCCGGTTGCAGCACAGACAAAGGGAAAATTGAAGAAAGTTGTGACTCAGGCTCTTGTGCTTCGCCTTAAGGCTAGCAACTACAAGTATTGATTGCATGAAATATCTTGTTTCAAATTGATGTCAGCCGACAAGTTTGTACAATCGTCGCAGAGGCTGAGAGAGTGTGTGTAAGCAATATGAGGCCCGCAGTGAGCACAGTAAGATTGTGCATATGATCTCCAGCTACAGTGAAATTGTTGAATCTAATTTAGGCACAATGTTCAACTGGACCTAGTAAACTCCTATAAGACATTTACAGAATATGATGCCCATTTGTTTCCGTGTCTGCCGGTGTCTGTGCCATGTCGTTGAAATTCGAGAAGAATGTTCCCCAGTCATCAACCCTACCCAGAACAAGATCAAACAATGGAAAAGGAAACTGGACCAAGACGACGCACTGCAGGCTCATGGGTGCGCTCCACATCGCAATTGTCTCCCTATCGATCATGTCTCCTAGTTCAGAGGTCGCCTGCACTGGGTTTCTGTACATGTCCGCGAGTGTATTATCAGCCAGGAACCACGTATCTGGCGCGGGCGACGGGGCGAATGTGCTCGCCTCCATCATGTATTCGGGCACAATCATTCCCGGGCTGCGGTTGTCCATCCCTGACGGCGTTACCGGCGCGTGCTGGGCGCCGAATTGAGCTTGAATACAACGATCAAGTACAGAGCCAGCAGTGGCAAGATCAGCATGGTTGTTCTCCTGGCGATGTTCGTATTCCGTTCCGATTGTTGCATTATAATTTGAGAGGGAATGTGTCAGCGTCAGTTGCCCAACGGAGGCCAGTTCTGCTAGGATATCCCTGCGACATATGAGCGTTGTCCTCAAGCATAATTGTGGAAAACCTACCACATCGCGCCCGCAATTTGCCATCTAGGCATAAAGTGAGATTCTAGATTGACATATATCAGAGTGTTTACCGGCCTTCACACAAACACACGACCTCCATACACTTGTACACATTTGCGATTTCGCGTCTCGGGTCAGTCACCAGTCCCGATCGCTTCCCACTCCACACATTCAGCAACAACAACAACAACAACAACAACCACAACAACCACAACAACCAAAACCACGCTCCCCAGCCTCCAGCTCTAACCATCCACCCCCTCCCTTAGCCACTTGCTCCAGCCGATTCCCTGACCCTAAAAACCCCCCGTACCAATAAAATCCATCCCTACATCGCTCCTCGGGGAAAATTTCCTAAAGATCTACCCCGCATATCTAATCTTGCCGTACATCTTGATACTTATCTTGCCCCACCTCTTGCCTCCCATGCCTGCGCCCCCTCCCGTAACCCCGCCCCGCGGCCCTCCTCCTCCCTACTCCCCTCGCACTCCTGCTACTCCCCAACCCCCCATCGTCCCTCTCCTCGCTGGATCTGGTCCAAAACCCTACCCTGCCGGCGACTACCTCATCGTGCGAGGTATATACACCGGCGATCTAAACGATAATCCCGTTACCACGCTTACCAAAAAGATGGACGAAATCGCCGCAAGTCGGCCCGACCTCCGCGACGTCAAAGTGGTTGTCTCGCATTTTGGCCGTGACGACGTCCCATCCACCTCCTGCTACATACGTCTTGACCCGGACACCTACCCGCGCTCACCCGACTCCGAGCCTCGTGTTGACCTCCTTGAATGGTGGCTAACCGCGTTGTGTCACGAATCGCCAGACCTGTGGGAGGTCAAATGGGCTCCGCAATCCGCTGACAAGGATAAACACATGTCCATGCGTATTACCGACATTTTCGTGGACAAGGCACCGAGAGATGCAGACGCAGAAGCCAAGGTGATGAAAATCATCCGCAAGGCCTTTGACGACGCAGGCCGCCCCACTTTGCAGGGCTTCCACATCAGCCTGTCGGGCATCACCATGGTCACTCTCGCCGTACCCGCCCATGTCGACGCCCCTGTCGCAGACCGGACCCTCATCGTGAATGGCAAAACCCACAACCTCTCCTACGTTCGCCAAGTCGAAGTCGAAAACGCCTTCGAGCTCGTCATCAAAGGGTTTTACAATCACCAGGACAGCGACGCCCTCGAGCAGTGTCGCGCATGGTTCGCTTCATTCAACAAAAAGCAGCTGACCTACACCCTCATTGACACCCGCGCCGTCGCCAACGAACGCAACCTCCTCGTGTTCACCATGGCCAATTGGGAGCTCACCGCCGCCGTCCTCTCAGAAGAAGGACAGAAATCGTTCCAACAACATTTTAAAGATTACGGGCTCCACGAACCCGTCCTACTCTATCGCTACAACTCCACCAGCGCTATCAGCAATCAACGCGATGCTGCCACGGCCATTGCCGACGGTGCGGATGCAGTCACGTCCGTTGTATCCAGCCTTCAGAAACGCATTGAAAAACAAGAACGCGACGCCATCGCCTGCGATGCCGACACAAAAAACCGCCTTGACTCCCTCGCGTCCAATCTCCACAACCTCAGCACCTTCACATCTGCCCTTGCGAATAGGCAGGAGGAAATGGGGACAGGTCTCTTCATCCTCCACCAGCAAACAGCACTTGATATGGACTCATCCCGTATTGAAAATCGTATCGCGCTCGCTCGGAACACCTTCCGTTTCCCCTTGGACGACAATGAAAAGGAAGCAGCTCGCATCGAGATTGTTGAACTCGAGGCCAAGCGCTCCCAAATTGCCGGCAAACTCGACGCTCTCCGTGGCTCGACCAACGGCTCGCTCATCGCCGCTCCTGGCCCCGCCATCGCCCCACCTCCCGCGAATGATAACTCTCCTCGGCCTACCAAACGTCTCCGCTTGTCCTTGGATGGCGCCACCGTTGTCGACAACGGCGCCAATGCACAAGCCCCCGGGCCAGACATGCAAGACCAACGCATGGGCGAGGTACGCATCCCGCTTTGCTCTGTCTCTAGTCGTCTGATGGTGGCTTGTGACAACACTCAAGGCCACCTCATGATGCATAAACCGCGGATGACGCACCACTATACCATCGGTCCTGACAGGATGTGTGGCTTTAGTCGGAAAAGAAGGCTGATAGGTCCTTCAGGTGTTGTTACGAGTCGCCGTAGTCGGTTTACAGATGCTCCCAATCTTGTTGTACAATCCTCTCGCCCCAACGTGTTATTCTTTCTTGCGATTATCCTCTTGTTTGCGTCTCTAGTCAATGTCGCTGCCGCCGCGTCTGCCCCATTCACAATTTACGCTCTGAATTCAAATGGTCTTGTACACAGCGCAAAACTATCTTACATCAACACTGTAATAAAATCCAGAGGCCCGCGGGCCTTCGTGCTCAGCGAAGCCAAAGCAAATACCAAAACTGGCCCAAACTTGCCCAATGACGAATACACAATCTTTGAGGAACCCGGCGTGCAGGCCACAGGCCACCATATATACAAATGGGGTGTCGTTCTCGGCATTCGCAAAAACCTACAAATCGCCCAACGAATCGCCATCACTGCCAAATCCCTCTGTGGCCGTGTTGTCGCCGTCGACCTTGTCATCCCCACCACAAACGGTCAAGGTTTCTTACATCGAATGATCGGCGCATACGCTCCCTGGGACCCGGGCTCCACCACCACCCAGGATTTCTGGCCGGACTTGACAACTTTCGTCCTCAGCTCACCCCACTCATGGTCCTTAGCTGGTGATCTCAACACCACCATCTCGGCCTCTGAACGTGCCTCATCAGCCGCGGCTGCCACCGATGCGCGAGCTCAATACCGGAAATTCTTAGCGGACGTCTACGGACACGACCTGTGGTCCGACTACCCGGACCGCTCTAGGGACGACGACTGGACCAGCCGAGCAGGTCCCGAAGCCAAGACCGGCAACATTATTGATCGTGTCGTCACGTCCCTCAAGCAGTACGTGGACAGCGAAATTGCCGTTGCAAATCGTTCGCAAGACTTTGTCCCCTTTACAAACCACCGAGCTGTTACGGCCAGCATTGTATACAACCCCGCATGTATCTGAGACATCAAGTTGTCTCCGTGTTCATACTTGTGTTTTATCCAAGTTGGAAGGAAGGATGGTGCGTCTCTCTTTTATCTCTCTCACCCTCCCCGTCCCGTACACACTCCCCATTTTTCTTCCTTTCTTTCACCTACTTCTTGTGATGTACAACCTATGGTTGTGATGTTGCTTCGAACAGCTCTACCTTCTTGAAATGCACCTGGGATTGATATGCTCGGAGACCTTGTCCACCTCCCACACACGCTGAGGCAGCAGCTGATCTCCCTATTTGTCTTTGTGCATCTCCTGGTTGGTGTGGGTTTGACGAGGTGATTAGCAACTAGTATGGTTATTTTATTTACCCATGGACTCTTACTGAGTTTCTGGTTTGTATTTCATTTCCAAGGGCTCTGGTGATGCACAAGTACGTGTTTCAGCCACCCCGATCACAGTATTTATATCCCTTACCAATTGAAACAGGGGATCTTCCTCTCTTGCTTCCCCTCACATCTCTGTCTGAGTCTAAGCTTTACTTGTCAACCTCATTGGGTGCGATTGGCCTAGAGACGGGCCAGGGAGTCCCCAATTTATTGTTCCAAAGCTAAGTACCCTCCTAGAGTCTTAAAGTTTGTATATTGTTTCAAGTGTGCAGCCTAGGGTATATACACGACCTCCACCACTCAGGTCTACCCTCCAGACCAACTCTTCTTCTACAGTGGACTGTCCAATTACAGGAAGCGGTGGTACAAGCACAAGGGTTTGTCAGTTCCAGGCTACTTGCAGAATCAGAAGCTGGAATACAGACACAAGGGTTTTCAGTTCGAGGCTACTTGCTAAAGGCGGAATTCAGATGACTAGATATATATACAAGGGTTTCCAGTCCCAAGCTATCTATACAAACAAGCACAAGGGTTTTTGGTCCCAGGCTACTTGCTAAAGGCGGATTCAGATAACTAGATATAGTTACAAGGGTTTTCAGTCCCAAGCTATCTATACAATAAGCACAAGGGTTTTTGGTCCCAGGCTACTTGCTAAAGGTGGATTTGGATGACTATATATAGATACAGGGGTTTTCGGTCCCAAGCTATCTATACGAACAAGCACAAGGGTTTTTGGTCCCAGACTACTTGCTAAATGCGAATTTGGAAAATGAAGTGCTGATACAAGGGTTTTCAATCCCAGGCTATTAGTACAAATTACTAGGAATACAAGTACAAGGGTTTTCAGTCCCAGGCTACTTGTATTTTTATTGAGGGCTAAAGAGGCGGGTTGAACAGAATAGCTTCAAGGAAGCAGACTGTTTATCAAGGGTGAAAGAGGCAGATGGAACAGAATAGCTTCAAGGAGGCGAACTGTTTACCTACGGTGAGTCTTGAAAGGTTTAAAGAAGGGAGGATGATTTAAATGAGAAAAATATTGTTACTGGGGAAGTTGTTGTTATTCTAACTACCGAACTGTGTAGAGTATTTATACACTGAATGTTTGGCATACTTTGCTCAATCCTGAGTTACATGTTATGCAAGTCAAATGGCTTCTGCTGTCAATCCATCATTTTATTGAACCATTTTGTACAGCCTCATATTAACATGCTATGTAAAGTGCTGGTTACCTTTACCAATCTGTCCTCTTATTGTAGGGCCTGTACAGCTTTGGATTGACATATTGTGTCAAGCACAGGTTGCCGGAATGGGTTCAGTCATGGTGACACTTGTCGGGTGCCATGTTGTGTTGCCATTGTTTCGCCTGTCTTGCTGTGAGGGCACTGCATGTCATGTTTGAATACTGGTTGCCAGTGCTGCTATGCTGATGTAATGTGCTGTATGTGCTGTGCTCGGCGTCCTTGGTAGTCAATGTCTATTCTGTCAGTTCCCCAAATATTATGTCTTGGTGTCACAGTGCATCACTATTTGCCCCATTCGATGTCACTGCTTTGTCAGTGTTGCACATCTTATAGTTAACTCAAAAGGGGTGAACCATTCACATGATAGGGTAGGTGACAGCAACCTAGGGTTAGGCGGGGTTGTCTGGTAATTTTGGTGATTGCCGAATCTTTCCAAATATGGTTTTAATCCATTTTATCTCCAAACACTTTTGGGAGATGACAACATCAGACCAAAGGTATATATCAAGTCCAGGGAAGGCCAGAATAGGCAGAGTTGTATCGAGAGGAGTTTAACCAGAGGATCGTTAAACAGAACACAGAAGAAACATTTATAATCCAACTGAAGTACAGGGATGTAACTACAGTGTTTTATAGAAGTAAGCTAATTGTTGTTACAGAAGGAGAAAGAATTTAAAACAATAAGTAAGAAGTCATATGCAGAAGCATAGTGATGGGATCATAAAAGACAAAAGAAAGGCATAGTCACAAGTTCTCGCATAGATGGATAAATAAGAAATGCTCAGTAATCTTTCATTGTGTGAAAACCCATGAAAGTCCAAAGGCGGAGATGAAGTCCGACGGACCAGAGGTCCAGAGTTGGGCCAGAGTTGGTGGATGTATAGGAAATGTCCTGAGGATGGATGTGAGTCAGGACGGGACATAACAGTGCCTTATAAGAAGACGAACTAGGTGCCCCCACCTCTAGTGCGACTTTAACTTTTCAGTTACTTTGCCTTCACCCTGATGTTGATGGAAGCACTGTCGTAGGGTGTTGGCTTGATAGCTGGACACTTATTGTGTGCTAGTGCTGATAAAAGCAGAAACATTCCTGTTCTTGGAAAGGATCAGGTTGATGGTTTAAGGACTGCCTTGCCATTTGCAGATTGACGTCCTTTGTTGTTAGCCTCACACTGCGTTCCGAGGCCCCGTCGGCAGCCTGTGCTGACATCGGCTGACGCAGAGCCGACGGGGATCAGCGCTGCTTGCCAACCTAGGTCGGCCGAATTGGGCCTGACATCGGCTGACGCAGGACCGCTGTCCGTCGACCAGGGTTCTGGAACGGAATCATTACGTCAAGCTGTCAGCTCCAGTTTGTTTCTATGGGTCCAAGAGACTTGTAGTTACCGTTGGGAGGACAAAAAATGAGTTTTTCCAAGACCCATGGACGTTAGCAGGGGTTAGCATGGCCGGCCAACCTGGGTGTCGGCCGAATTGGGCTGACGGAGGTCGGCATCAATTAGGCCGACAACGGAACGCAGTGTCAGTAGTCTTTGGGTGTGCCCTTAGCAAGGATTTTCACGAACCTACATACTCTACCCTGGTGTTCTCGACCTAGTGGTCCAGCCACCTTGTATCCAACCCCAAACCTCCAGACCCACCCCTGGTGCTAGCGATATTGTTGTTGGCAGCTGTGTAGTGCTAGCGTGTTGTTGAAGGACTTTGTTGAAGTCTACCAGTCAGATTGTGTTTGTTCCAACCTGCTGGTCGCATACTACAGCCTGGAACTGAACTCACAAAGAGAAGCACTTGCATCTTTGGAGGAATAAGATTGTTGTAGTGGAGCTCTGGTGGTTGTTTTGCACAATACTGAATCTAAGCTATTTCTAGTTGTTTGACAAGTGCACCATTTCAGTGCCCATGGTTGTGTCCCCCAATTGCTACTCCTGTTTGTGTGAAGAGATTGTCAATACATCTGAGTCTACAGTTAAAGCAAAAGACGCACCTCCCATCTCTGTGCTGGAAATGAAGACATCCACCCCTTTCATCCCCTGTGTTCATTGGCCAAAATTGGAGTGCAGACTGCTCCAGCAGTATGTCATTGATTCTGCCGAGGGCCAGAATTCCCTCCACATTCCACTAGAGCTGCAGTCCGTCAAGACCACTGCGAAGATGTCAGTGAAGGGTCTGGTCGATTGCAGAGCAACTGGAGACTTCATCGACTCCGAGTACATAACCTCTCAAAATCTCCTGGTCTGTTGGCTTTCACAAGCCTATTCCAGTCCACAGCGTGGACGGCACCCCAAACAGCTTTGGTGGCATCTCTGGCATAGTCAATATAGTGGTCAACTACAAGGAACATTTGGAGTGCATCCAGCTTGCCATGATGCACCTAGTTCTGTCAAACTGTCAAGCAGAACTGTCTGATCCTAGAAGAACCATCAAGTTAAATTGAAAGGTATTGTTAAACACATGCAAGATGTCTGTCCATTGTGTGTAAACCGGCTTGTAGCAACGTGTATTATTGTCCTCCTTGAGTGCTCCTCATGTAACGACATCATGCCATGTCCTGTATTTTCCTTGAGAACTTTGTCTGTGTAGCATGTGTATTGTCCATGTAACAATGTCATGATGATGTCATAAATACATCATTCAACATCCTCGATGAATCCATGCTCCATGGGTGCTTGTGGTTGAGTGCTTAGATAAGGTGTTGGACCGATAAGATTTGCATCGAATTATGATACAATACTGTTGAATCTTCTGTAGAACTCATGCTGTGATTCAGATGGGACTTGTACTGCAATGGTTTGGTTTGTGCAATACATGAATGGTGCATTCCTCAACCTTTCTTTGTCTTTCCCCATCAGATGAACATGCCTCACAGTCAATTGTCTGTCTCTCCTTTTGTAATTTTCAGGTACAGGTATGGGAAGTGTTTATATTTGCATTGGGACTGGAAGCATGTCAAGCAATGTGGCTTGATTGAATAATAAATTCATCTTCAGCAAATGAGATGGCTCATGCAGATATTATGAACTACAAGAGCAAAGCTCTGGCATGTCTTGTTTAGACTATAATTTAAGGAGTCCAGGACTAGGGGTGGACAGCAAGAAGTAGCATCAAGAGGGGGGTATTTTGGGTGTAAGGGTTAATGTGAAAGTAGTAAAGGGGTAGATGATGAAAAAATGGGTGTTGAGGAGTAAAGGGAAGGGATATGTAAGCACCCAAGTGGTTGAATAATCTGGTTCCATGACATGAGACAGGGAACTGAGCATGAGGGGAAAGGGATCAAGCAAGATACATTGTCTAACATGTTTATTATTTATTAAAGGTTTTCTGTTGAAGCATAACACTTTGCCCAGTCTACACCACATACAAACTTGTCATATGAGAGCAAGGTCTGTTCCTGACCAATAACGAGTGTGTTGTGTGGAGACCACAGTCCAGCCCTAAAGGGCATAGGGAGCCATAAAAGGAGTTCTGAGGGGAGACAAGAGACCCAACCATTATGGATTTGCCAGTGCAGAGGTGCTGAAGGAAACTTCAGGTGAAGAGACTGGAATAGAGAATGAGTTCATACTGAAGGTATGCACAAAAGAGGAACCCACATTGAGTAAACTCCATTGATTCACAGAGATGGAACATTGGAAAGGTGGGTCATTAGCAATACCATCAACATTCCATGGACAAATAGTGCAATCACTAGAGTCAGACACAATTCTCTTGCCATCAGGAGAGAAGGCAAGTGAGGTGACCCAATTGGTGTGTCCCTCCAGTGGCTCCCTGAGTGCAGCTCCAGACTCTGCATCCCAAATGCGCACAGTCTCATCAGAGGAGCCAGACACAATTCTCTTGCCATCAGGTGAGAAGGCAACTGAGGTGACCCGATGGGTGTGCCCCTCCAGTGGCTCCATGAGTGCAGCTCCAGACTCTGCATCCCAAATGCGCACAGTGTTATCATCGGAGCCAGACACAATTCTCTTGCCATCAGGTGAGAAGGCAACTGAGGTGACCAAATCGGTGTGCCCCTCCAGTGGCTCCCTGAGTGCAGCTCCAGTCTCTGCATCCCAAATGCACACAGTCTTGTCATAGGAGCCAGACACAATTCTCTTGCCATCAGGTGAGAAGGCAACTGAGGTGACAGTTTTAGTATGCCCCTCCAGTGGCTCCTTGAGTGCAGCTCCAGTCTCTGCATCCCAAATACGCACAGTCTCGTCATAGGAGCCAGACACAATTCTCTTGCCATCAGGTGAGAAGGCAACTGAGGTGACCCGATAGGTGTGCCCCTCCAGTGGCTCCCTGAGTGCAGCTCCAGTCTCTGCATCCCAAATGCGCACAGTCTTGTCATAGGAGCCAGACACAATTCTATTGCTATCAGGTGAGAAGGCAACTGAGGTGACACTTTTAGTATGCCCCTCCAGTGGCTCCCTGAGTGCAGCTCCAGTCTCTGCATCCCAAATGCGCACAGTCTTGTCATGGGAGCTAGACACAATTCTCTTGCCATCAGGTGAGAAGGCAACTGAGGTGACCTCATTGGTGTGCCCCTCTAGTGGCTCCCTGAGTGCAGTTCCAGTCTCTGCATCCCAAATGCGCACAGTCTTGTCATAGGAGCCAGACATAATTCTATTGCTATCAGGTGAGAAGGCAACTGAGGAGACACTTTTAGTATGCCCCTCCAGTGGCTCCCTGAGTGCAGCTCCAGTCTCTGCATCCCAAATGCGCACAGTCTTGTCATAGGAGCCCGACACAATTCTCTTGCCATCAGGTGAGAAGGCAACTGAGGTGACCCACCTGGTGTGCCCCTCCAGTGGCTCCCTGAGTGCAGCTCCAGTCTCTGCATCCCAAATGCGCACAGTCTTGTCATCGGAGCCAGACACAATTCTCTTGCCGTCAGGTGAGAAGGCAACTGACCTGACCCAATTGGTGTGCCCCTCCAGTGGCTCCCTGAGTGCAGCTCCAGTCTCTGCATCCCAAATGCACACAGTCTTGTCATCGGAGCCAGACACAATTCTCTTGCCATCAGGTGAGAAGGCAACTGAGGTGACCCACCCGGTGTGCCCCTTCAGTGGCTTCCTGAGTGCAGCTCCAGTCTCTGCATCCAAAATGTGCACAGTCTTGTCATGGGAGCCAGACACAATTCTCTTGCCATCTGGTGAGAAGGCAACTGAGATACTGGTGTGCCCCTCCAGTGGCTCCCTGAGTGTGGCTCCAGTCTCTGCATCCCAAATGTGCACAGTCTCATCATCGGAGCCAGACACAATTCTCTTGCCATCAGGTGAGAAGGCAACTGACCTGACTCGATCGGTGTGCCCCTCCAGTGGCTCCCTTAGTGCAGCTCCAGTCTCTGCATCCCAAATGCGCACAGTCTTGTCATCAGAGCTAGACACAATTCTCTTGCCATCAGGTGAGAAGGCAACTGACCTGACCCAATCAGTGTGCCCCTCCAATGGCTCCCTGAGTGCAGCTCCAGTCTCTGCATCCCAAATGTGCACAGTCTTATCAGAGGAGCCAGACACAATTCTCTTGCCATCAGGTGAGAAGGCAACTGAGGTGACAATTTTAGTATGGCTGTCCAGCACAGCAATTGTATTTGGCCACTGTTTCATCCTCCCTCTTGTAATTGATACTAATTGTGAGAATTCATCTGAGAATCTTTTATGGATTTCAGACTCTTCTGGTGCCAAGGCCAGTGCTGATAGATAAGTGTGGGGAGCACTTTGAATAATTGCTTCTCCAAAGAAGGAAACAAATCTTTTGGCATCAGTCACAAATTGGAGAAGGGGTGTGCCCTGCTGATTTTGAGTCTTCATCACATAAGATCATTCTTAGACATACCTCATTTGCCCAATCCATCAATCTGGACAGAGCCTGTTGTCCATAGCCCACAATCCCAAGTAAACTCAACACCTCCAGCCAAAACAGAAACTTTTTGAACAGCAAGTTCTCTACACTGCAGGAATCATAGGTTGTCTTCACCAGATGATCCACCCAAAATTGAGCAGCATATCGGAGATGCAATGGGATGTAGTTGTCAAGTCGCCACTGGAAATTTGGCATGTCAATGTTTCGCAAGTATGAGGTTGGTAGATCACAGATATTGAATTTCAGTTGCTTGTCCAACACCTTCATAAGGGCAAACACCAGGGCTTGCTGCTGATCATCTGTGCCACAGAGGATTTCTGGCCGAGTCTCTTGAATATATGATGTCATGAACTCTCTAAATGAGAGGTGTATTATTCTGATTGCTACCCCTGGAATATCAGAAACATGGATCACAGCACTCAGAGGGAGTAGTGTCCCCAGAAGAACTGTTTTATCCAGTTCAAGCAAGTCTGCCAGACTCTGGCAATCCAAAGGTTCCAGGAGGTGCAAAATTGTACTCAGAATCTTCATGGCTCGATCATGTAAGCCTCGAGCACGCCGGTCTCTTGGAGCAGCTAATGGGATCGCATCATCCATAATCCGGAGGTATAGATCATGCAGGTCAGTCAGAGCTTCACCATCCAGGAGGTAATCAACAGACTCTTGGGGGGGTGTCTGTGGCAGTCCTGCAAGAACATAACGAACAGCTGTAGCTGCAAAAATAAAGATTCCATTTGCACAGGCTGTTATTTCTTCTGCCTGCTGACTCTGAATTTTCCATGGATAACGTGTAATCCAGTTGGCCCCATCAAGTGATTGTTCAACATAGAGGTGGATGTCATGCTGAACTATAATGGGATCAATTTCATCCAGAACAACCCTATGCATCAGAGAAAGAAGTTTATCAAATTTCAGATAGGAAGGAACATCAGGGCGTCCAGTCAGAAAGAATCGGATATGGGCTGGGATCTGAGCAATGCTATCTGATAGCCACCGCAAAAAAATCTGGCCACGGTCTTTTCCACATTCATCCAGAGCATCAAGACAGATCACCCATGGTTTTGAACAGGGAGGTAGCTTCCCAAGAATTTCTACAACCAGCTTTTGAAACTGCAGGTGTGGTTCTGCCTGGCAAATGCCAGTACAATCTTTCTCTAGTAACTCAATGAGATGAGCCTGAAAGCTAGGACTATATTCTGCAAGCTGCATGGCAAGTGTCATAGCGACATGGTTTATCTCCTTGCGGTCTGTGTGGTCACGGGAAAAGAAAAAAGATGCTGCGAGAGCCTTTTTCTGCTCAGCCAAGATAGTTGCAACTGTCTTTGCAATTGTGGATTTGCCCGATCCTGCAACCCCACTGAGCATGACCAGGCGGATTGAATCAGGAGTGCTAGTCAAGTGTGCAAGAAGGTCCTCGATTATGTCAATTCGTGTACCATCCATGCATTTCTCGGGTGTGTTGGCAGCATTGTAGCGTGCTGCCACACATTTGAGACTTGCTCTGGTGTTGTTGCCTCTGTCAAATTTTATGTTATTGAGAAACAGTGTTTAAGAGGGGAAGAATCATACAAGTGCACGATGAAGTGTTCAGCCCTGACATCATAATACATCATGGGACCCTCCCCAGGACCCCCACCTCCACCTTGTATGCCACCTTCCCCACCTTTGCCCCCTATGCCGCCTGGGCAAGATAAGCAATAACACTGGCTTATCAATTTTGCAACACACCATAGATATTCTGATTAACTGTGTGGAATCCACTAGCCTGGTGAGACATTAGAGGGCCAGTGTCAATTGGTAGGGATTCCGAGTAGAGTTTGGATCTTGTGTATACAGTGCAGTAGACGTGGAGGTGGAAGGACAAGGGCTGACTGGCAGCTCGCTGACATATCTCACAGCCAGCACGCGGCCGCCACATGTATCAATTCCTAATTATAGGACCCCAAATTCCGGGGAAACGGCTCAATTTTTTTCATTTGCTAATATTAACAGCTAGAACACATCAGATGGACGCAGACAGCGCATGGGTACACCGCCATTCGTGACTAACGTTAACACAAGGTTGATGACGATTGATGTTTCTATGACATAAATCGTCAAATCTCACAAGCATTTCTCAACACAGCATCCAGCCAAAATGTTCCAGAAATGCCCCACCCATATTTACGAGACATTTTTTGGTCAAATGTTTATGGCATGTCACCGTGACCAATTTTGAACGTCCGACAGTTGTTGTGAAAATGTTGTGCCGTGACATCTGGGCAACATAGCTCACAAACGGGGGTGTAGTATATTTAGTCTCGTGACCCAGCCTCTTATGACATCCCTAAAAGGGTACCCTGTCATAAGAGTCTGGAACAATCACCGCCCGGCTAAGGCCCCTTCTTATCAATTTGATGGTCTTTTCCCACGGCCTTTGCCTCTTGTTTCGTGCGTGTCGCAACACATCTCTCTCTCCCTCCCCTTGCCGCAATGCGAGATATTTAAATGCTGCTCCTTGTCAAATGCGCCATGATTGGGATACTTGGTCTTTCTCGAATCTGGCTCAAATAGCAAAACGTTGACTTGGCACCGCACTGGTCAGGCTCACCAGGTTGTCTCGAAGGTTTAACCGGCACCGAGCAATACGACTGGAGCAAAATTTCCTGCCGCCTGTATAATGGAGAATGGGAGGTCGGCATCCTAAACGTGACGGCCCGCCAATTAGTTCGCTGCCCCGGCTCGCAAAACACAGGCCATGCACCGGAGCCATTAATACTGAGAAGACCTTCCCGAAGACCCGGAACGTGAGTTGTGAAATCCCCAAGTTCAGTCGTCTACTGGGAGCTTCAATGCGCCAAGCATCATAGACATGATAGGCCATCCCACGAACGCGGTCACGGAGTCGAGGGCGGAACATCCGGCATGTGCGGGAGCCCACACCCAATCCCTGAGTGGTGCGCCCACAGTGCGCATGGACTACGACGCGACGCATCGAGATTCTGTAAACGACACGAAGGGCCGATGCCACCTCGATCCCGCCCCACATGTCCGTCGCCTCGCAGTCGTCCTCGTACGGTCTACATCTTCTTATCCCTCCCGGCTCTCCGTTTGTCGTGTCGTGCTTTACCTAGACCCTGCTGTATATGCATACGCCCCACCTTGCCGCCATCCCCTCCGTGTCGTCATTGCCTGGGACTCCACGGCTGCTCCGATTCTTAGTCGTAGCAGCCGCGCAGTACAAGCATGGTCGATGGGGACGGCATAGCTCGATCAGACAACCTGGACGCGCATAGTCACCTCCTGCGCCTCTTCTTCCCCGTCGTCAAACTCCTCCTTCTACCTCCTGCTCTGCATCTCTGCGCGACGGAACGCACAGCCTCGACCGCGCCCCCGTGCTATATCGCGCGCACCGAAATCCCGAGGGCCCTCGTCGAGCGTGTCGCAGTCATGTGGAACAGGAGCACAAAGAGGCAACTGCGTGGCTATACCGAAGCAGGACGGAATCGTCTACAACCAATTGACTCGCCGATCATCGTCAAAGACCAGGGCATCCTCCTTCGCCTCTGTCCTCCTCGCTCATCCCACCCGTCTTTCTCCCCGCTGCACCAGTGTTTCATTCCTCCCGACGACCCCGCGATGTCCTTTCCTCATTCGTGAACAAGATCCACAGCCTGTTGTGTCTGGCGCTGTAGCGCGGACTTCCTTCCACCATTAGACCTAGCCCACACATGTTTTTATCCTTCCCAGAAGAGTGCGGGTGGGCGTGCGGCCGCACGGGGCACGGGAGCAGCTAAAGGAATGCGAGGAGCCCGAGTGCGGACGCTGCTTTTGCTTTTAGCACAGATGAAGAGCCGTCGGTATGGGGCTTGGGGATGTCGCAGCTCGCCAGCTTGTGCCGGCTTTTCTCTCCCGGCGACTCCCCCACGACTCCTTCCGCGCCTGCTGGAGTTCCCCACCCTATTCGGCACTCCGCCGTCGTTGCACCTCCTCGGTGTCGCCCATCCCGCGCCGACACTCGCCGTCCCGAATCTCGAGTGACTTGGCCGCCGTGCGACATCGAGGAACGTGGGTGCGCTTTCCTCGAGCGTGCCCCAGCGTGGATGGGAAGCCGCCTCGGGTGCTCGCCCCGCCTGCTTTGCGCAAAAGTATGATACAGCCAACGCATATTCTCTGCTTGCCCGACGAAGCGTCGAAGCGGGGTCGGCGCTGGCGCGGAAGCATCTGTTCGGAGCTTGCGACGACTTCAGCGCGGAGGACGCGACAGTCGCGATAGTTTACTTCAGAACTCCCAGCCAGCGCCGTAACGCCTGTTGTCATGGCCCGGGGGACGACCTGCATCCGCTTTATCCCCAAGGTCTACTATTTCGACGTGTCCTCAAGCGCTCTTGTCGTTTTCTTTTGCACCGGCTGCAGTGCGTATCTTTACTAGCTATTCCCTCCGGTTTATAACCTTTCTTTCGTCAGCTTCCCGTGGTGCGCCCAGCGGGATGAGCACGCGAGTGTGGTCTGCTTCTTCGGCTATTCTCCCTTATCACGGCTTGATCGATGATCTCTCGCTCACCCAGTGGCCGGGTGACCCAGCGCCGATGCCCCATTCTGCAGGCCTCGCTTCTCCCGCCGGCTCCTCAAGTGGCTGCAACGCGTGAGGGAAGGCGCTTTCTGCGGCCTCGAGCTCTAGGGTCGATGTAGCGTGGACGGGAGGAGCGAGAACGGAGGCAAGGGAGGCTTCGCCGCGGGATGGCGGGGGTGGTGGTGTGTCGCCGCGCTGTACCCGCGAGCTTCGACATCCAGCTTCCCACTGCCATCTCGAGGCGGCCGGTCCCTACCCTCACACCGGCCCACATAGGGGCTACGTCCACGGATCTCCCGGTGCATCCTACGCTCCGTCCACACACTCTAGCTACCCTCATGACGCCCAGCACCGACGTTGATCTCCCATCTCCTCCCGTAGTATCTAACCGTGGGCGAAGGTGTTTCTGTATCCATCCTTGGGTTTGCGGTTCTTCGTCCCAACGCGTCTCCCTGAGGTTCGAGCCGCGCACTGGATAGAGCACCGTGTGCAGCGCTGGATCGGGCGACGTCGCACAAGGCCGCCGGTTGTGGGCGTGAGACCAGGAGCGGCGTGGAGGAGTCGGGAAAGCATGGAGGCGAAGGGTAACTTCGAGGCAGGCGAAGGGGCGACGCTGTGCATCAGCGACATAATCGAGAAGCCCTGTCCAGCTTTCAGTGCTGCCACGCCTACCGCTTATTCTCCCTCCTCGCAGCTACCTCAGACGGGTTGGGGGTCCTCATTCCGGCGCAACGCTGCATCAGTCCGAGGGACGCGGTAGCCCTTGTTTCGCTGTTTCTCGGGACCTGCCTTAGGATCTTTTCTCTGGAGCGTGCCTACCTACTTCTGGTAGGCTAGGCACAACCTTCGCTCCACAAACTCCGCGCTCCTGCACGAAGTGTGCCGAGCTGCTCTATCAGCACGCGGTCGCTCGTAAGGGACCGGAAATGGCTGCACACTGCCCTGCGTCCGCCCCACTGCGCTCTGGGATTCATCGACCATTATGGCCACCTGCACAATTACTCGAAACCCCATTCCCACTCATTCGCGAATTCACACGGCCGTTATCCATGCCTTTCTCTCGGATCTATTCGGGTGTGTTGGGCCGACGTACTTCTGGCCTGTGTCGCTTTGGGAGGTCTCCCCCTATGTCTCTCAAGAAGGCGCGGACGCTTGTTGCTAATCGGTACGGCGGAGATTCCCTAATTGGGACACGAGCGGTAGTTTGCCTGCGCTTGACTGTAGCTTCCGATTATAACTTCATCTCATTATCATCGAAGATGGTAGATGTAAAAATGTATCAGATTCGACCTATCTACATGGCCAGGTCAGACTACAAATCCCTATTACATTCCGTATCATGGTATGTAGCAACTCGAACAAGAAACTGGGCACTTCGATGTCGTTCTCCTGAATCAAGACTCACTACTCGTAGTCGTGAGGCCTGAACCGAAGCACAAGCGCCTCGATAACGACCTTCTTCAGTTTCCCCTGTCCCACGAGTCCACCGAGAAATTCGACAAGGTTAACGCGCGGCCAAGACGCGAGGGAGTCCAGCGCCTTTTGGTCGGCGATCTCGGCTTCAAGAAATGTGGGATAGAGGTAGAGGAGGGAGGGCGTGAATGATTCGAGGAAGGCCTTGATTTCTGGGGCGTCGCTGAAGTTGATATCGGGGCCAACGATCGACGCACCCGACGGTTGGGTGTGTCGATTGCCTTTGGGTTCTTTGTTGTGTTGACGCATCGACCTCCCGGGTGCGTCATTCTTTGTCTTCGGCGACGGTGTGAAGAGGGGCTCTGGCGCTGAGATGGCAGCTATAAGCTTCCGAGTCGCGCATAATTGAGCGAGAGAGGGACTCACTGTCTGATCCGAAATTTATACTAAGTTTATCGTCGTCATCATCCTCGTACCCGAGACGTTTCCCTTGCGTCCTTTTGTCCTCCGTCGTTTCGTCCTCCTGCTTCGAATTTCAACTTGTTGCTGCGACAAATACAATTGGGCAAGTAAACACTCACCTCATCTTTCAGGTTCTTCCTAACTTTGCTGATTTTGTCCTTGAAGTAGTCATTGATATACTTCATGCTCAATTGAAGCCGTCTGGCGCCGGGCTCTTCATCGTTAATTTCGCGGAAAGATGTCTTGAGCTGCCAATTGAACAAGGAACTCAGTTTAGTCATGATGCACAACAGGGTCGCGGAAACCAGATACCCTCAGTCCAACTCACCTCTTGCTTAATGTTGTCCATCGTCCGAGGAGTTTGATTTGCCATAGTCACAGACAGGTCAAGGTGCTTCTGGGCGATGGTGCGAATTTGATCCTAGTGTCAGGAAACCAGCGCACAGTCAAATATCATTCTGAACCATCATCCGAGGATTCGACAGCACACCTTCATTTTCAACATTGAAAATTTGTCGACATTGAATGCGATTTCCAGCTCTTGGCCGAGGCTTATTCCGTCTTTGTTTCTGACTTCATAATCCGTCAAAAGAGAAGAGAAGAGTGAAAGCAATGGATGGCACTGTACCTCGAGGCATTATTTTCAAACTTGGGCTGTTGAAAGTCGGGTGATGGTAGGGACAGAGTTGTGGTGCTGCGGCGCAGCAATTCCGTCGCATTTGTTATAAGGTTCGAACTTCGAAGAAGCAACTTGCGTCTTCAAAGTTCAAACCTTAAACCGTAGTCCACTGTATCTTTCAGATGACCAGGTCAGAGACTCGGAACACTAGTTTTTAAAAATAAAATCTCCGAGATCTGGAAACATTGGTATAACTTCCGTGGTTGGCTGTCAATGACCACCTGACCGAAACAAGGTGGCTCCTCGACTACGGAAAAATACAGGGTCTCTGTCCTCGGAAGAACGGATCGTCGGCAACTTAAAGTGACTGCGCCTCAGTTAAGGTTTGGAGGACAGAGCCTGCTTTTTCGAACGGCGCACATATACCACAACATTGCTGCGCCGCACCTCTGTCCCGACTCCCCGCCGCCCGATCCTACAATAATGCCCATCCATGGTAAGTAATAATCTTCTGGCTCAATCTGAATCACTGTATTGGTTTTTGTTCTGAATTACTCTGCCAGTCTTGCATCTAGGCCAAAAACTTGCCGAGGCATTCAATTTGAATCAACACCCGTTTGAGATGGTGAAAATGAGGGTGGGAGGTTTCAGCTTCAAACCCTCCGAGGCCACCTTCATTGTTTAGCCGACCCTGTACTTCATAGCTACAGTTCCGTGAAATTGGCCAGAAATACCTCGACCTTTCGGTGACCATGGTGAAGCAAATGTTCAACTGGACCTAGTACACCCCTGTGAGACGTTTATAGAATATGATGCCCATTTGTTCCCGGATCTGCCGGTGTCTGTGTCATGTCGTTGAAATTCGAGAAGAATGTTCCCCAGTCATCAACCCTACCCAGAACAAGATCAAACGATGGAAAAGGAAACTGGAACAGGACGACGCACTGCAGGCTCATGGGTGCGCTCCACATCGCAATTGTCTCCCTATCGATCATGTCTCCTAGTTCGGAGGTCGCCTGCGCTGGGTCTTTGTACATGTCCCCGAGTGCATTATCAGCCAGGAAACACATATCTGGCGCAGGCGACGGGGCGAATGTGCTCGCCTCCATCATGTATTCGGTTCCCGGGCTGCGGCTATCCATCCCTGACGGCGTTACCGGCGCGTGCTGGGCGCCAAATTGAACTTGGATACAACGGTCAAGTACAGAGCCAGCAGTGGTAAGATCAGCATGGTTGTTCTGCTGGCGATGTTCGTATTCCGTCCCGATTGTTGCATTATAATTTGAGAGGGAATGTGTCAGCGTCAGCTGCCCAACGGAGGCCAGTTCTGCTAGGATATCCCTGCGAAATATGAGCGTTGTCCTCAAGCACAGATGCGGAAAACCTACCACATCGCGCCCGCAATTTGCCATCTAGGCCTAAAGTGAGATTCTAAATTGACATATATCAGAGTGCTCACCGGCCTTCACACAGACGCACGGCCTCCATACACTTGTACACATTTGCGATTTCGCGTCTCGGGTCAGGCACCAGTCCCGATCGCTTCCCACTCCACACATTCAACAACAGCACGATTCCCGAAATAAACACCGACGGCTATAAAAGTAAGGATGCGTTTTAGCTACTGTACGGCCAATCAATCGTCCATGGTCCTTACCAAATGGGCAATAACCGGGACATTCCCAGTGCGTTGCCTCTGGACATCCACCATGTTAGCACATGTTCTTGCGGCACTCGTACAGATTGCCAGTGATGGCAGCGCCTGCCCAATGAAGTGAGATAATTGCCAAATGGAGAGAAAGCACGGACTATTGGCGTAGACTTGCCAAGCATTGGGATGAAAGGGCGGTGGATGAGAATCTGGAGGCTGTGGTACCAGCAATGCAACGCGACGGACTGGGCGAAAAAGATTGGGTCTTTACGCGTAGGGTCCCAGCGCACTGCTCCTGTATCAGTAGCGCGAATAGAATGAATCGAAGTTTACGCACAATGATCAGGGATCTGTTCGTGCCTTTATGAAACGGGAAACGAGTTAGCACCGTTAAACCGTCCGGTGAAAGGTATTTCGTGCCAGTTGTTCAACGCGGAATCCAGCTCCGGTACGGCATGCTCCTCCCAGCGCTCATACGTTGGAAACAACCAGCGCATTTTGTTGATGGAATACTAACCGTGCATATTATCTTTACCTATACCAATCTCATCACTGTGAAAGAACTCACCAAGGTCTTGAGACTGTATGCGAGGATGTGATTGAGGAGTATGAGCCGGTTGAAGGCCGCAATTACGGAAGGTTTCCCGGCCGGCTGCTGGAATGGGTGTGTCGGGTGATCCCAATATTCGTCGTCCACCTGCAATGGCAGGTCCAGGTCAAAGCTGGAGGATAATGCCAGTCAGTAACACAGGGTGGTCAATATGAAGACTTGAAATGGAGAGGTTGGGCGCCACCATGTATTGTAGTGAGCGAAAGGGGCCCACTCACTCCTCGTACTGCAGCGCACATGGCCGGCCAATCCCGGCACTTAAAGTGCGATCCTGACACACAAGAACCCAGAACGCTCGCTTGTACAGCTCGGACTCGACAGTGGGTGCCTCAATTCGCGCTTTGCGCCGGTGAGCACCTATATCCTGCGCATTTATAAACTTCCTATCCGTGTCGTAGAATTACAACGGACACTCACCTGCGCGAGCCGCAGCCCAACGCCAACGAGGGTCCAGCACCCATGAGGCCCAGCGGATCCTGACAGGAATTGCACCGCGAGCTGATTGTGAATGGGTTAGCAGCGGTAGAGACGAAAGTAAGTATCCGACGAATGAATACGTTTAGACGTTCGTAAGGAAATTAAATGGACGACAAAAGAGACACCTACACAATAATACTGCAAGTCATATAACTGTGCCCGCTCTATAGAGATCCCAGGGTCTGAGACCTACCCCCGGAACAGCCAGAAGTCAGGCTAGGGATCGATAGGTAGGTGGGGCGCTACACACCTGGTCGAACCACTCCCAACCACATGCGAGGCCCTTCTCGGCGACCTCGGGGTCCATGCTCCATCTAGAACCAATCGCGCACACAAGCAAGACCGTCGTTCCAAAGCCGACATTCCTATATAATCATGTATTTCAACAAATGATCCGCATGCATCCAAGACAGGGAAGATTGAACCACAAACCTCAAATGAAGCCCCTCCGCTATACCCCGCTCAAATGTTGGTCGGTGTAGTAGTGGAAAGTATATGTTTTGATGTATGAAATAGAGGTCAATGAGCTGGTTCATCAGAATGTCGGACGGGAATTTGAATGGGCATGTGCTGCGTGCACCGCTCGTGCGGCGGCGCGTATGGTTCCCCCACTATCGAATAGTGGGTCAGAGACTTGATTTGGCAAATATGGGGACCTACTGGTCTCGCGGTCCAATATTGACACCGCCGCGAAGTCCACGCTCCTACGTCAGTAATGTCCCCTCTAATCTGGCCGCTGGGTGACTGGCCGAGTGCCTCTTCGCGCTTGACATCCGCCTTCATCTCAATGGCGGCATTTATGAGGACGGCTCCAGAACTTTTTCCTACGAAGGGGTGTGAGTGTGGAGGGTCGAGGGAGATGTTCTGAAACTGCCGAAAGTATTAGAGTGCAGTCACCGGGGAGTGGATGGAAGCCTACCTTTTCCGCAAGCTCCAGGTGCAGCAAGTCGTCGGCTTGCGGCGGCGACGGCGGCGCGGCGATGGCACGCAGTGTGTTACGCATTGCAGCGAGAGAGACATTCAATAAATCAACCTGTTCCAACCCGCCGACGTTTTTCTCAACGGTTTCGGTAGAGGAGTTCAAAGAATGCTTCGGAGTACTGTTGGAGGTACTGGCGAAGTGGATATTTGCCAGCTCATTGCGCAGCTGACGCACCAGTGCCTCTGAGTGATATAGTCGCGCCTCAAGGGCATCAACGTAGCTACCGTCTATGAGCCGGACAAAGAATCTGAGTCCAGATAACACACCTTTGCGGGGCGTATTTCTGTTAATCGGGAATTCAGTATTGAGGTGGACAAATAAGATAAGCAGTCACCACCGGAGTTTCGACGTATGTGCAGTCGATTTTCGCGTTGAGGCAACTTGTACATTTATTTCCCGCCATCTGCGCTCCATCGCCTGCCGGAAATCCAAAATTTAGCAGAAAGTCGGGATCAGAGGAGAGACTCACATCGAACTGCAAGGGGATGTAACGTCAGTAAGAAAATTAAAAGAGTAGGAGCGCAAACAGCAAATTGCACCAGCATACTTTTCCTGCGTCGACAAAAATCGCACGCCCTCTGAACGCGGCGCCTCTTCCGGTCCAATTCTTGCTCGTAGTCATCGTCTGACGACATCTGCCCTTCAATCGAGATTCGAAATCCGAGATGCGAAACAAGCCAGGCCTAGATTCAGAAGCCTCGAATGGCCAGTATCGATACCAGTGATATTGGGGAACGCGTAAGATGTCCAGTTACCAGCAAGCAGTGGAAAATAGACGAGGTTGAAGTAAGAAGCAAGATGCCGTACGGCCACAATGCGCACCGGCATGAGTCAGACTCCGAGCCTGTCAGAAGTCATGGATCGGATTACGAGACGCAAAGGTTGGGAATTTATTCCCACATATTGAGAACGTTCAACCTACAGGTTTCCTCGTTTGCCCGTGGAACGCTCGCAACGCCGGCGACTCTTATTTTGAAGCCTCCATTGACCACTCAGATCCCTGCAACTTTTTTTGGTCAAGAAGTTCGACTGCGTGTTCGTCCAAGCGAGGGAACTTGGATCCCAAGTCAGTGTCTGGAACAAGATAACACTGTCAAAGTTCCATTATTTATTGAGAACTTAAGCTACTACTATTTCTGACTAGGAAGCTGGCCACACTAGGAAGCTGGCCACTTCTCAATTATGAGCCTAGATATTTGCCCATATGTCATATTTGTCCCTGGGGGGTGGAATACAACCATGTCGCCCATCTATGCCAATTTTCAGGCGAAAGTGATGCGTTGATGGTAAGCAGTGGCGCAGTTGATGTCGGCCCGAAGGGTGAGAACATCAATTTCTTAACCCCGAGCAGCCATTTCGCTTCTTTCTCCACCAATTATTGGTCAATTTACGACTTTTGAGGCTTGTTGTTCTTCCTTGATGTCAGGCTTCTCTCCAGGCATGCGAGGGACTATATACCTCCCCTTACTCAGTGTTAATCTTCAAAAAATGATGACCATACAAACTTGAAGACCACGCCGCGACGAGGCTTGTATCAAACGGGCATATGACGCTGCAGGTCTAACACTTGGTATAGTCAACCTGGATAGGTAAGTCATCAGTTTTGAGCATACCCCAAATTTATCTTCTTCTGGTACCCCTCTCGAGGCGAGGAGTACAGAAAATCATCGTCTTTTCTGTGGTCCGGAAGTTTAAATGTCGGGTTCTCTACAGAATGGTCGGGGAAACAAAGTACTGGTCTAGGTACGTCGACCGGGCTCTCATTATCTCCCATGCAACTTATTTTGGCCAAATTCGTCCTCTCACTAGCCCGGGAGCCCCATTTCAATGTAGGGAGGGATCCTGCGGCTCTCCTGATCCATCAGAACGATTTAATACTCCGACTTTTATTGGTCATATGTAGTTCTAAAGGGTCTAGAATCAAGCATTTGAATCTATTGAACATTATTATACACAGCGAGGTCACTTTCCTGCCTGGAAACAGTTGACTTTCAGTGGTGGCCAGCTTCCGGGTCAATTGCCTTTTCTGGAAGCACGAGGGAAATAAATTCACTGGGGAGTCAAAACACCACCTAAATTGGCTCAAATATGCTCCAATTGTGCACAGGATGGATGACCTTTATTTGAAGGTCTCGGGTTATGGGAAGAGCCCACCCAGAATGAGTGCTAGGCCAAACACTCTAAGATGGCCAGGTTCCCAGCGCGTGATAGTAGATATTTGTCGACGACGTCGCCATTAGCAGGATTATCATTCGAGCGGGAAGTCAGTGTAAGAGACTATATTCTTCTCTACTCCCAGTTCCGCAGTTGGCCAGATAGTTCGAAATGTTGTTGGTTCGTGCTCCTTCATCCACCAAGGGAAATATCCCCACAACGACTTGTACGCGGCCAAGCAGCGCTCGAGATTGGGAATAAACGGCCGCGTGGCACAGTTTTAGCACCATCGTAGACCATCGTGCAGTCGTAGACCACCTTCCCAAGGATGAGATCTTCCGTACCTCTCGTCATTATCCCCATTGATGCCGTCGAGTACGACGAACTGCATGCAGTCAAAGTCGGATGGAGACATTCCAGGAATTAATCGGCAGCCGTTATGGGGTCGAGACAGTTTAATCAATTGATCTGTGTGAAAAAATGTGGGTCGATTGAGACGTGCGGCGAAATCGACCCACGATCTTTGCTGCGGACTGAATAACCGGTTCGGCCTTGCTCTTGCGCAACATAACGGCGAGATGCTTATAGGAAAGGCATCGCCGAAAGAGCTCGTTGAGAGAACCCTGCACGTAGAGGTCGGAAGGAGACAAGGCGCCGGAGAGCCTCATAAGCGGGTTCTTTTCTTTCCTCTTCTCAAATCGTGGTTTTGTCGGCCTGTATTCGCTTGGATACGCTGACTCGCTTGTCCTCTGCGGCAATTCGAAGATGACCCTACAAACGGCGAGTATTGCCGCGCCGGGAACGTCGCCCATCTCCGGTGGCAGAGCGTACCCGATACTACCAGTAAGCAATGTATGGCGCGAATAATCGACTATCTCATCAACCTGTCTTGCAGGTGATGGGTTGAACATGGTCGCACGTACGGTCCGACAAAGCGACCTCGCGAGCCTGAACACTATCGAAAGGCAAAAACATGGCCCCATGCACGGAAAGGAAGTTCGTTGCCGCTCGAGACCTTGTAGACCCAAACGGCGAATACCGAGTACAGTTACACACTCTGCCTTCGCATTAAGCGCATTAAGAGGACGAAGGACTTCATCGATCGCGGCCCGGATCTCTGTCATTGGAAGACTCCTCATCTGCTGCTGAAGTTTCCGCAATGTCGATATATCGTGGTTCGAGTCGTCGAAAAAAGAGGGCACATCTGCGTAGCTGAGAGCAAGGAGTATCAGGGTCGGGTCGGTGATTGCTCAACATATGTTGACGAGCCACGCACAGGGGAACGGCAAAGGCGTAGGGGAAGAAGGAAGGATTAGGAGGAGTCGAGGATGCCATTATAGTCGAAATAAAAGAAGCGCAGGACGACGCCGCGACCTGGTCGGGTGGCGAAGGGGGGATCTTTCGCGGGGTGCGACTTCGGCGCTTCCTGTCATTTTGAGAACGAGTGTCCGCTTGGTCCCATTGAAGGCCGGAGCCCGGGCGGGGAGCCGCCGGCGCAAGGTGATACGGGCATGCCCGCCGACTTCCTTCTGGGAGTCTGCGCGTGGCGACGAAGCTTGCGAGGACGACCGCGTGCTGGTACGAAATAGGATGCTTCTGGTATCTCTGCCTTCGATAGGCAGGACCAGAGAGCGAGCGAGACGGCGGAGGGGTGGCATACACGAGACCGCTTTAGGAAGTGCTGAGCCAGCTTCCCGAAAACAGCATCTATCGCCCGGGACGTGTATACCGCGTCCAGACTCTGATTACAGGGGATGGTTGCTACCCTCGATATTTCCCTGCGCATCATGTGTGTGAGGTAGAGCACAGAGATATTCGCTAGCACCTACTGTCACGATCTAGCATGTCGAATTAAAAGCCCAGTCCCTTTCTTGTTGTGCCGCCCAAGAATTTTGCTTTCGTCATTTGTAGCAGCTCGGGTATTTTTCGCACTTTCGCGACAACTTGGTGAGCTGACGAGTGGGAAGTCAAGGAACGAGTATTTTCATAATCCAATCCAGCGCCTCAGGACTGTGTGGTCTTCCGGCGCAAGCCCACAGGAAGGGAGACGATCTAAATTACGGCGAATTAGGCATGAAGCAGGAATGAATATGCAGATATCTGGCGTTGAATTGCGTTCGCTGACCGACTAGTGACTGCTGAAAGCAAGCCGAATTGGTCATGATGTGATGATTCCTTGTCCTCAACCAACGCCAACCAAAGCTTCGAGAGATTCATTCCTGCTCCAACTGCTCCTTGTCAAATGCGCGATGAGTTGGATGGTCTTTATCGAATCTTCGCCTCAAAGATCATACACTGCGCCGATCCGGATCGAATTATAAACTCTGAGCTGCTGGCTGTCGAGGGGACACTGGATTAGGCCCACCATCAACCTGCCACCGCCACCGCCACCGCCTTCTTTTTACATACCCTCCCTCGGCCATCTACGGCATCCCTTCCATCTGGAACTTGCGGCGCCCCGACCCGACCAGCTCCGACACACGTGTGATCAGACCGGATCCTCGGGAGAGGTGCCGGCATCACTCGGCCGAAGTGCCGCTATCACTACCAATCAAAGTGTGACCCTCGCCTCGCAGGCTCAGCCGCGCGGCGTCCTGGGCATGCTGCCCGCCCTGGCTCGGCGACGAGGTGTCTCCACCGGCTGGAGACTCTCCCTAATTGTCGCTCACCTCAATGTGAGTCAAAAACATGTTTGTTTCTTTTTCTTTTACTAAGGGCGACACCTGCAGAACATACCAACTGACCTTCCTCCTCCTCTCCCGCCACGGAAGCGACGCCCCTCACCAACCTTTGATGATCTCCAGGTCACAGGCAAACCCCAAACGGGCAAGCACGGCCGTCGTGCAGCCAAACGCGCACGCGCAATTCATCGATGATGGCTATGCTCCGAGCGAAGTCTACTGTCCACGTCCATCCGGCCGAACCGGACACCGCCCCTGTGTTCGACGCTGCCAGCCTTCCCACCGCACGGTTAGGAACTCATCGTGCTCGGATTTCAACTTATTCGCTGTAACGGTATGTAGACATCTTCCATTTCTTTCCGCCCCCGGTGTCCTAATTCTTGGCTAGCGACGCCCGCCCTCTTGTCGATGACACAGTCTAAGGCCACATATTCGCGGTCCTAGCTGGACAGCCCACCAAGGACCGAATGAAGGTGGTCACTGATTGTTCCGCTGTCCTTCCTGCATTATTTGGATATCGATGATGAGTACAAGGGGTACAAGGTCTGTCTTCCCTATAATTGTCCTAATGCTGGTCGTTCGTCGGTAATGCTGGTATGTAGATCAAAAAAGGCACCACTGTTATTCTTCTCTGGAACATGGTAAGGACCTCCTCCCAGGAAAATCCTGCTCACTACCCTCAATTGTGTTAGCACCACGACGAAGAGGAATTCCCGAACTTGTACAAGTTTGAACCCAACCGGTTCATACCGAGAAGCCCGGGCAGACCAACGGCACGGACAGCGTCACCCTCGGGGAGGGGATGTATAGGTTTGGGTTCGGGCGGTACGTTTCCGAGCATCATCTTGCTCGTTCGTTTCATTGAAATGATCGAATTTGTATGTAGCCGGGAATGCCCAGGCCAGTAAATGGGCACCAAGAGCGCCTGGATCGCGATTGTCCGGCTCCTCTGGGCGTTCGACATCGAGGCCGTCCTCGATGTGTCGGGGAAACCAACGATGATCGACACGGAGAGCTGCACCGAAGGGCTCATCTGGTGCGTCCCGTCGCACCTCATTTTCTTTCCTTTTCAGCTCGCTAACCTGGGCCCAACGTTGCAGCCGCCCTTACGCCCACCCCAGCAACTTTGTTGCGGGCAGCGCTGGTCACATTGAGACGATCATATACCAACTGTATTTTTATCTTGTGGCTCCAATCTCAATATGAGTCGAATGCTTTTATTTTGTTGCTCCTCTGCTACTAAGAATTTTAAATGCCGCAAGATATTTCAACTGTATTGGGCCAGCGCATATATGGTGCCCCCAGCAAGGCCAAAGGTGCTCAAGATCCAGAAAACGGTCGGTTCATGGGCGAATCTCCTCAAAAACCTTCAACGTAATTCTAGGATGTCCTCTCGAAGAAATACAGATGTTTTGGGCCGCCCTCTGCGGAATGCGTGCACATTGGCCACGTTGGAGCTGACTCCTTGCCGGATATATACCTAACGCAAAATCACTCGTATCTTGGTCAGTCTTGGACCCAATCACATCAAATAAAATACCCAGCTTACCTCTAGGACGCGCGTATGCCAAAGACAGCAGCACCGACTCCCCGCCGGATCAGTCCCTACCCAAAACCGTTTAGATCAAGGTCGGTTTGGGTTCGATTTTCTCCAAATAAAATGCGACGCGGATGAGGGGGTAACTGACACGTCGACGATGTATTTTGTTTGTTTTATCGCGCATTTCTTCACTGTCACATTGTACTACAAGCTCACCATCCAATTTGCTACTCGTTTTCTACTCTATCCCGAGTGCTAAATAATCTCTTGCAACCAAATAGATATGTACCATACTAATTGCTACTCGTATTCCACTTATTGGTGTCCTTAGGAGCTTGCCTGATTGGAGGTTTCCGATAGAACTCATTCTCCGCCGCGTTATCGGGAGGAAATGATTGGGAATGACTAGTACTGCCTGCGGTTAGTTGCGTCGATCATTTAGCTTTCCCACGGTTGGGTGCGATTCACCAACCACTGCTACCATTTACTGTTTTCCGGCCAGTCCGATGCCGGCACCGCAAAACTCCCATTCACCACGTCTATTTCAAGGTTTCAAAGTTTTGTCTGACGGAAACTTCGCCTTTTCTGCTCCTTCGCGTCGTGTTCACGAAGTGTGCAACAGCTCGTTTTCTATCCTTCCTGTGCATCCCCGCGGCCAAATTGCACACCCTATCGGGCTATCATCTTCACAGCGAACTTATCAGTAGCTTCCTTCCTTCCCGGGACAGGCATGGAATTCAAATCCACCTCTTATCTCGAAGCTTCCAGATAAGGCAGGCCGCTTAAGCCCAGCTTGAGCCGGGCTTCTCTGAGTTATCTCGTCTTGCGATTCACCATGTCTGAGACTCCTGCAGCCGACAACAATGTTGGTTCTCTGCCAGAATTGACCGCATCCAAGTCTCGGAGCACAAGCTCAATTGACAAGACCCTGGAGACAGAGAAAGTTGCCGTTACTGAAGTCGACTCGGAAGAGGATGTGAACATCGGTGTCATTGAGAACACCGAAGATGTGGCCGTTTTAATTTCGATTCATTGACAGTCCTAGATTATCTCCCAACGTTGCCCTCCATCACGTTCCGTTCGATCTTCCTTGGTGTTGGTTTGAGTGCCTTTTCGTCGGTGAGTGAATTGCTATCTTCATCGACGTAGTCTGAAGATATTTTCAACAGGTCCTAGGTCGGTTTTCCCCTTCAAGATACGTGGTTGGGTACTGATTACGTCGAAACCAGCGACAATCTACACATTCAAGGTTCGAGAAACGGGCCTTCATTGACTCCTACTGAACTATGATTAGCCTCAAATTCCTCCGTCTCACAACTGTTCTGTCTGATTATTGCATACGTTTTGGGGACTGCAATGCATAGTGAGAGGGTCACCTCATTTTTTTTGAACGCTGTCTGATTATGGCAAATACTCAGGTGTCATCCCCTCCCATGGCGTTTGGCGTTATCTCAACCCTGGTCCCTTTAATCTCAGGTAATCTCGTGTTGCTTCACTCCAATTTCACTGGCTAATTGTATGGTTCCAGAGAACACACGGTTATCACCATTATGTCGGGAACCGCCTCAAATGTTGCGACCGGCATGGAGATCCTTGCTGCTCTAGATCTTTTCTACGACCTCAGGCTCAATGCTGCGGTTGCAATCTTCCAAATTTTTGCAACCCAGATAGTTGGATACGGCATAGCCGGTCTTCGTGAGTACTCCTCTAGTCTTGCGGATTACTGAACAAAATACTTGTTGAAACAGTTCGAACATTCTTGGTGTATCCAACCTAGTGAGAGTTCCACGATCATTAATCAACATAGCACAGTTGACCTAAAATCAACAGTGCGTTCTATCCAAACTACATCTCGGGCGTAAATCTCCTGCAATCTTTGCATTGGACGCTCAATGCCGAGAAGCGGTGGTTCTTTTGGATTGTGGTAAGCTGTGTTCGTGAGCATGCTCAACTGGCGATCTCTAATTATCGTCCAGTTCGCTGCCATCTTCTTCTGGGAGTGGATACCCCAGTACCCCATGCCGATTCTCACCGCGATTTCTGTGATTTGCCTGGCCGACAATGGCCGTCACGAATTTGTTCGAAACCTTTTCGGAGCAGGGTCGAGCAATGAGGGCATCGGCCTTTTGTCAGTCTCTACGAGCTGGACACTCATCACACAGGGAACACCATTAGTCTGGCCGCTTCAAACACGTACAAGCTTTTCCTCGATTCATAATTCTTCCATTGACGCAATCCTCAGAGATCAACTCTTTCAGTACGTGCCGAGTCCCAACCCGTCTATCGTCTGAGCTTTCGCTCTAGTCGGAATGTGGCTGAGATACATCGTTCTCACTACTTGCTACTACTCCAACGTGTTCAGCGGTCGCGACCTACCATTCATGTCGACTTCGCTCTTCTCAGAGACCGGTGATACATATAACCAGTCTGAAGTTATCACCGTGGATTATAAACTCAACACAACCGCTCTCGAGACAGTCGGACTGCCTCGGTACTCGACAACATACGCCATAAGTCAACTGTGCTATAACCTATTTCTCGGTCCGCCCGTAACCTACCTGTTCTTATGGCACTGGCTGGAATTGCGCTCTGGTACGGGTTTTGAACATCCAAATGAGAGCATAATCCAACTGACCTACCTCAGCATTTGGCGGACTACGATTCTTGAAGCGAGGACATGAGGAGGTTGACGATCCACATTATAAAGGTATGTTTCTTGTCTATTATTCGTCGACTTGAACTCAATGTTTGTGCCAACAGAAATGCAGAAATACCGTACGGAGTCCTATTCCGTTGGTTGTTGGTCAAGAATTGATGATATTTCAGCCAAGGTTCCGCAATGGGTCTACGCGTTACTCTTTTTCGTCTCAATCGGAGTTGGTATTGGCTGTAGTTATGCTGGACCTCGCGGAAAGGTTCTCATGCCTGCCTGGAGTATTATTTTCTTCACCGGTGCGGTACTACCTTCCAAGGTATGAAGTCACTGCTTAAATTCGTTTCTAGTCTTCAGCGCTATAATCTCTGTATTTCTTGGTTTCAGTAAGGTTTTCGTTCCTAACGGTTGCCTTCGACTCATGCATCGTTCACCTATCAGTCACCGCTACGACTGGGTGCCACAGTTAGCAACCAACAACAGCCCATCTACTGACCCACATTTAAATCAGATTCAATATCAGCATCAAATACGTGATTCAGATCATGGCTGCGTTCATCCACCCTGGTAATTTAGGTGTCTACCGTCTATGCACTGAGCTGACTTCGTCTGTCCAGGGCAACCCATGTAATTATTGCCTGCTTTCCAATTGCAGTCTGAATTTTAATACCAAACAGTCCTGTCATGTATGCCAACCTTTACGGTAAGCCTATTTTTGTCACGCGGCAAGCCTCTTGCTCACTAGACTTTAGGTAACAGCACAAGTTTCCAGGTATATGCGATCAATCATTGATGATCAACTTGAACTTGAACTTCCTAACTTGTCCGGTAGATGCTGTACCTGCTCCAAGGCGTGTTTTCAACCTCAGTCTCACAATTGTATCATTTTAACCATCATCCAACTCACAGATTTAAAGCTTGGCCAGTACACTAAGCTTCCACCGTTCCACCGCGCATTACGTTCGGAACACAGATGGCCGGATCGATTGTGGGAGCGATTTTCAATTACACCAGTGAATAATGGGTTTATTTCTCCACTTTCAGACACTGACCTCTGCATAGTGATGAAAACCATCGTCTCAAATAATCGGGCGATATTGGTTGATCCAATTGGTAGCAGGCTGTGGTCGGGCTGGATCGTACAACAATATAACAGTGGCATAATTACTTTTTTCAACCGATTATCACTCATTCAACTTTTTAGGCGTAAGTTTTTGTGAGGATACCTTCGCTCGCTGTTTGATTAGACCAAAATTTAGGCCTCGATCGCCATGGGTGCTCTCGGGAAAGAGCTTTTCGCATTCGGAAAACCCTATTGGCTCATTCTGTTCGCCATGTATGTTGTTGCTGGTTGTTGCGTCTCCACATCTCCACTGCTCATCATTATACTCTAGGTTTTTGGGCCTTTTCATGCCGCTGCCTTTCTGAGTTGTGTGGAAATTTTCCGATCCGAAATCCAAGCTTGCAAAGTACGTTACACCTCTGCTCCTTATACTCGGCTTAAGTCGGTTTAATAGGTTCATGAAATACTTGAATCTCCCCATACTGCTTTATATAGGCTGGCTACCCTATAGTGTCAACGTGAAATCGGTCTCACTCTCACCGACTCGATCGTTCTGACATAACTTTCCGGTAGAGCCAATGGACTAGTTGTATGATAATCGGTGTGTATTCCCAATGGTGGCTCAGAACCAGACGCCCCAAGTGGTTCGCGAAGGTCAGTTCATTTCCTCCTAGAATGACCACACTCATACGTATAACGCAGTACAATTACATTCTCTCTGCCGTGTTGGATGGGGGAAGGTTCGTGCGACCTATTTCGGGATCCAGACCATTGATGTCTCCTTTGCAGCCAAGTCATCTTGTTTATCCTCAGCTTCGCTGTATTCGGCGCCAGTCGTAAAGCTATAACATTCCCATCCTGGTAAGTAGCGGCGTCGTATCGTCTTTTCGTTGCTGATTTTTCCGTCCCCTCTTTAGGTGGGGTTAGTACTCTTGATTAATGTTCTATTTAGCAAATATTATGTGCCTGCTCACCAGGCAATTACTAGTGAGTCAGAGTTTCTTTCCAGCAGGTTAAAAACAAACTCGGACAATTTTCTTTTTGGCGTCGTTCTTCAAATACCACAACAGCAAAATTGTCGGCTTGGTCGGTCAAGATCGAGAAGATACCGATCCTTCTTCTTCGAAAAGGACTCCCGAAGCGTAATGCAGGATGTACGTTCAAGAGAACGTTCATAAAAACACTGAGGACGTAAGGTCCGGTGTTTATCATTATTTCATTTTTTTTTGTATGGCTGTAGTCTCCCAAGTGATCGACGACCGGCGGGCTCCTCAGGATACGTAAGAGCTTTTGTTTATATTGTTTACATTTGTGAACACTACCTACTTGTTGCGACGAGCTGAAGACGAGATTACGGGACTTTGTGCGCAGAACGCAGGCCACCACCTCGCTTGCAAAAATGTTGACAAGTAGATAAGAAGGCAAGTGCCGGGGGGATTATCATAGCTGTAGCCCAGGATGCGCAGATCTGTGCGCTTGCGTCTGGCGAAATTTGAACCACTTGCCGTTTCGGGAAGATGTGTTGAATTTGGCCATCACCCAGCCGTTGTTCATGTTGTGGACCACGCGAGTATAATCAATCCCCCCCCCCCCCCCCAGCCATCACCTCGCGGATGTTTTCCGAGTGAAGTCCCACTATCCGCCGTGAAGCATGGGTACATATATAGGATGTTCAAGTGTTGTTTGCGACAACTTCCAATGAACGGTTCACAAAAAAAAGGGGAATGATCATTCAGTTGTACATGCCCCGTACCAGCAGAAAAGCTCTGAAAACCCGGACGAAGTAGCACCCGAAAATTCTTCACGCGTCAGATGTGGGAGCCGACGTGATATATGGTGCACAGACGCTCTCGTTGTGAGCCTTGGACGGCTCTTTGGTCATAAACCAGAGGCGAAGACCTTCAAGCTAAGACCTATTGCAGAGCCAACGTCAGCATGGGATCTCAGAGAGCGCGTTTTCAACTTGTACCATTCGCGTGCCATATCTCCAGCCCGCTCGGATTCCTCGATCTTGAAGTTCCAGAACCTTTTGATAAATGAGCATTTAATCAGGAATGCAACGGACACTGTCAACTCACGATCCAGCCAGCACACTGACTGTAAGCCAACTTCCGAGCATCAGCCCAGTCCCTCAAGAAGTCGTCCGTGGTCTCAAATTGAACAGGCAATCCCCATTATAAAAATGTAAAATAAGGGGTTTCAAGTACCCGAAGGACGGCTTACCTCCGAACCAAAGAGGACTGTTACCGGGTATCCAATACTTTGTCGTTTTGAACACGAGGGAGATCTTATTTCTATTGCCTGAGCGATTACGGCACAAGACAGGGCGGTCGACCTACTGCATATGCCGGTAAGATAAGCGGTTGGGTTTAGATCCGCAACTCCCTGATACAAGCAAGGTCAGCGGAAGACAACGCAACGTCAAGGAACTGCTCACCCCAAACCTGATGATGGATTAAGTAACTCGAAAATATACAACCAGGAAAAACTTGCACATAATACAGATGATTGTCGTAGCCTTGCGGGCCATTTAGGCGTCGGCAGGATTAGCAGGATTGCTGTGCTGCCAGTTGAGGTCCATGAAACTACGCCAGAGGTCAAATCTGCTATCATCACAAGGCTATGGCATACTTCGTGACGAGCGGGGTCTTCCTACGAGACAAACCGAAGATTCCGAGCTTCAGAAGGATCGGAACGGTATCTTGCAATACAGAATGGGCTTCAGCGTTGAAAATGGCCGTGTTGGGTAGCATTGCCGTGAAATTGTTGTTGGCAAGTGTTATTTCCGAATTGATGGAGCGGCCTGCCGCGCCTACGGCGGCGAACACGGCACAACTACGGATCTGCCCAATCATTAAATCAGCGGATTTTCGGCCGACGGAGGTATCGGACGCCAGTTCTAGACCTCGTCTCATCAACCGCATCAAAAGGCCGCCGTGACGAGTGACTACATTATGGGACACCCTGCCGTCTGATGCGCTATCTAGTACGTTGATGGCCATGTTCGGCCAGCTGCGCCGACAGCCTGGGTCCGCCGTCCATGGCATGACGTACAAAACGTCATAGTGCCGATCTGTATGTGAATATTATGTCTCACGCACTAATTCGAAGTCGGCCGCGGTCTGGGCCCCCCTGTCAAATCAATGTTGGCGGGCCTAATCTACTATCGACTCGCTGGCTGTCGAGAACTCGCCACTGTCGTGAAGGTTTTAACGGCACCGAGTAATCAAGCAGCCACGACTAGAGAAATTTCCTGTCGCCTGATGGATCTGCGGTGGGTATCCTGGACCGTGATGGTACGTGTCCAATTATCTAGCCCACAAATTTTCACAAAACACAGGTTATGCACAGGGAGACATTCACTGAATTTGTACTTGTCGACACCCTGGATTTCGAAATGTGAAATTGCCCGAATAGCAACGACCTCCAATCGTCTATTCGGAGCTTCAATGTGCATGATATCCATCCCACCTCGGTCTCGACGCCAATCGAAACGAGCACCGGGGGCAAGCGCCGTTATCCACGCAGCGACGCCCGCGGAAAGACCTGCCCACGTCGACGGCGGAGCATCGTGCATGTGCGGGAGCCTACATCCACCATTCCCTGCAATGTGGTGGTGGATATGAACTTTCCGGCGCGACGCACCGAGCGGAGAGTGGACGTTCTATAAACGACGCGAAGGACCGGTACCACGCGTCGATTCCGCCGTACACGACACGAGCAACCCAACACGTCGCAGTTGGCTTCCTCGTACGTTATACACCGTCTGATCCCTCCCGGCTCTCTGTCTGACGTGGTCCACCTCGACCCTGCCATCCCACGCTCTCCTGCGCCTCTTCTTCCCCGCCGTCAGCTGTCTCCATCTCCGCGCCTTCCTTCTACCCCGCCATCGCCTGAACGCCATTTTTGGTCGAAGGCTATGTACAGCTCACGGCGTACTCCTCGTCACGGTCCACATATTCTGGATGCCGTCGCGCCGCCCGCTCCATCTTGGAGCGCCGCTTCCTCTACATACGCCTCGAGCATACGAGCATGCGGCGCGGAGCACGGAAAGCACGCGGCGTACCGAGCGTCGACCGCGGGGTCGTTTGTGTCGGCGCAGAACAGGATCGCAGGACAGTATCGTACCCGCACGGAGACAGCCGGGCTTGCCAAACCTCTCGCCGCAACTCCTCCACCACTCCTGCCCACCGTCGATACCCGCACCATATTCTCACAGCCCCAGGCCACCAGTGATGGTTTTGGCGACTTCCCCGTTCCTATGTACAACCCTGCCTACCTCGACCCGCCGCCGTGTAGATGGTGCGCACCGAACTCCCGAGAGCCCTTGTCGAGCGTGTGGCAGCCATGTGAAGATGAAGGAGCGCAAAGAGACTGCAGGGCTATATCCACCAACGCAGGACGGGATGGTCCGCAAAGACTTGTGGAGACCAATTGACTCGCCGATCGTCATCAGAGACGAGGCGAGGGCATCCTCCTTCGCCTCCGTGTCCTTGATTATTGATAGCTACCTCCCGCCCGCTCATCCCGCTACCCCTACCGCTGATACACGCGCCATTCTCTCCGCACATGTGACATTCGACTAGTGTCTCGTTCCTACCGACGACCTTGCGATGTCCTTTCCTCACTCGTGATCAAGATCTACAGCCTGTTGCACCGCAGACTGTCCTCCACCGCTAGACACCGCCTACGGATGTTTCTATCGCCGCCAGAAGAGTGCGGGTGGGCGTGCGGCGGCGGCGCGGGGCATGGGAACAACCAAAGCAATGCGAGGAGGGCTGGGTTCGCAGACGCAGGACTGTCGGTGGGGCTTTGGGGGTGCTGCCGCTCGTCAGCATGTGACGGGAAGGCTTGGACACCACCAGCCCTTTTCTCCGGTCACTCCCTCTCGACATCTTCTGTGCGCTACGCTTTCTGCGCCTGCTAAAGCTCTGCATCCTACTCGGCACTCCGCCGCAGTGGTCCTTCCCTGTTGTCGAACATACGCGTTTTGATACTCGCCGGCACACGTCGGTGACTGCGCCTACATCGAGGAACGCGGGTGCGCTTTCCTCGAGCGTGCCCAGCGTAGATGGCAAGCCACCTCGGGTGACCGCCCCGCACTGCGTTGTGCAAAGTATACCAGACGTAATCGTCTACAAATGTAGAGACCTATCGACTCGCCGATCTTCTCACAGCATGCTCCTCTTTCCCCGCCTCTTTCCCCTTCATGGTCATCTCTTACTCCCGCTGCTATCCCTCCGTCTCTATCTCGCCATTTCTCCCCGGACCTGGGCGCCTTTCTTCCGAGTCATTCGGGGTTAAGATCTACCCCGTACGCCCAACTCGACGCTGCGTCCCATAGCCTCCACCGCGCGCTGTATTAGACCCCGCGCACAGATGTTCCTATCATCGCCAAAAGAGCGTGCGGCGGGGCGGGGCCTGGGAGCAGTCGGGGGAATGCGAGGAGCTCCCGCGAGTGCGGGAGCTACTTTTAGCACAGATGCAGGGCCTTTGGTGTGGGACTTTGGGTGCTGCCGCTCGTCAGCATGTGTCGGCTTGAACACCAGGCGAGCGCTGGCCTGCCTTTCTCTCTTGGTCACTCTGGCGCGGAAGCATCAGTGCGGAGCTTTCGACGAGACTGAAGGATCGGTTCGGACGGCGCGATAGGCTACTCACGGTACGCGTGGCGGGATGCGCGCGCGGGTGTGGGATCGTGTGGTCTGAACGAGAGAGAAACGAGAACGGAGACAAGGGCGGCTTGGACGCGGAATGACGAGGGACGGACAATGGCAGGGCGGATCGTGCCGCGTCCGTGACGAGGACGTCGCCGCTCCCGAGACGAGCTCATCCTCGACTCCACGCTGGCGATCTGCGTCCACAGACTGAAGCACCTGCGGCGCATCGTAACGTCCTGCCTGCTAGAGTACGTGCTCTTTCTTACCGTTCCTTGCTTGTCATAACCTCTGTATAGCTACTCCTGGGCATCCGACAGTGCAGAGACACGGGGGGCTGCTGTCGACGCGGCCGCCCAGCATCTTTTACATACCTCAGCTACCTTCTTCACACTTAGTCTCATATTCGCCTGCGCCGACACCGGTCTCCCATCTTCCGTTTGAGCCGTGGGCCAAAGTGCTTCTGCATCCTTGAGTTTTGCATTTCTTCGTCCCAACGTGTCTCTCATGAGATTCGAGCCGTTCACTGGATAGAGCGCTGTGTGCAGAGTTGGATAGGGCGATGTCGGACAGGGTTGTGGATGGGAGACACAAAGAGCGGCGCGGAGGGGTCGGGAAGACTTGGAGGCGAAGGGTGACTTTGAAGCGGGCGATGGGGGAGTGGGCGCATCAGCGATATCCAGCTTTCACTACCACCGCGCCCACCGCTTGTTCTCCCTCTTCAGACAGATTGGGGGTCCTCATTCCGGTACAGTGCTTTATCAGCGCTAGTTCAATCCGAATGAGAAGTACTCGCGGGGCGCAACCCTCGCTCCACACTGGCGCTTCTCCACGAAGTGTGCCGTCCCGCTCCATCAGCGCGCGGTCGCTCGTAAGGGACCCGAAATGGATGAAAATTGCTGCATCCGACCACTACACACCGGAATCCATCGCCCATTATGGCCACCTGCACAAATTACTCAAAAAACCCCATTCCCACTCATTCACCTTCACACGGCCGTCATCCATGCCTTTCTCTCAGGGATCTGTTCGTGGGCGTTGGGCCGTTGTGCTTCTGGCCTGTGTTGCTTTGGGAGGTTTCCCCGCGAGATATGCTCCTCAAGAAAGAGCAGACGCTTGTTGCCTAATCTGTACGGCGGAAATTCCCTAAATTGGGACACGAACGGTAATTTGCGTGCGCTTGACCGTAACTTCCGACTATAACTTCATCTCATTATCAATCGAAGAGGGTAGTACAAGATTTTCGATGTAAACATGAATAAGATTTGAACTACCTGCAACCACAATTCTCTATCAGATCTCCGTATCATGGTGCCAACTCAAACAAGAAACCAGGCACTTTGGACGTTGTTCTCCTGAATCAAGATTCACTACTCGTAGTCGTCTGGCCTGAGCCGAAGCACAATCGCCTCGACAACGATCTTCTTCAATTTGTCCTGTCTCGCGAGTCCACCGAGGAATTCGACAAGGTTAACGCGCGGCCAAGACGCGAGGGAGTCCAGTGCCTTTTGATCGGTGATCTCGGCTTCCACAAAGGTGGGGTAGAGGGAGAGGAGGGAGGGCGTGAATGATTCGAGGAAGGCCTTGATATCTGGGGCGTCGCCGAAGTCGATATCTGGGGCCACGAACGACGCACCCGACGGTTGGGTGTGTCGATTGCCTTTGTGCTCTTCTTTGTTGCGTTGACGCATCGACCCCTCGAGTGTGTTGTTCTTTGGCGCTGGTGTGCAGAGGGGCTCTGGCGCTGAGATGCCAGCTGTGAGCTTCCGAGTCGGGCATAATTGAGCAAGAGAGGGACTCAATGCCTGATCCGAAATTTATATTAAATCTATCGTCGTCAGCATCCTCGTACCCGTGACGTTTCCCTTGCGTCCTTTTGTCCTCCGTCGTTTCGTCCTCCTGCGTCTAGTTTCAACTTGTTGCTACGACAAATACAATTAGGCAAGTAAACACTCACCTCATCTTTGAGGTTCTTCCTAACTTTGCTGATTTTATCCTTGAAGTAGTCCTTGATGTACTTCATGCTCAATTGAAGCCGTCTGGCGCCGGGCTCTTCATCGTTAAATTCGCGGAAATTTGTCTTGAGCTGCCAATTGAACAAAGAATTCAGTTTGGTCATAGTATACAACAGGGGTCGCGGAAACCCTCAGCCCAAAAATCACCTCTTGCTTGATGTTGTCCATCGTCCGAGGAGTTTGATTTGCCGTAGTCACAGACAGGTCAAGGTGCTTCTGGGCGATGGTGCGAAATTGCTCCTGGTGTCACATCTTCAGTTTCAACATTGAAAATTTTTCGACATTGAATGCGATTTCCAGCTCTTGGCCGAGGCTTATTCCGTCTTTGTTTCTGACTTCAGAATCCGTCAAAAGAGAAGAGAAGAGTGAAAGCAATGGATGGCACTGTACCTCCAGGCATTATTTTCAAACTCGGGCAGTTGAAAATCGGGTGATGGTAGAGACAGAGCTGTGGTGCTGCGGCGCAACAATTCTGTTGCATTTATTATAATTTTTGTGCACTGAGTCATTTCATTGAAAGAAGCAAGTTGCTTCTTCGAAGTTCAAACCTTAAACCACAATCCACCGTATCTTTCAGATGCCCAGGTCAGAGACTCAGAACACTAGTTTTTTTTTTTTTTTGAGTCATGTTATATTGCCCTTTACATGTGTGGTATGAGGCATTCTTCTACACGAGATGTGTCTAAATTGTGTGCGAAAATTAATGTTCTATATGACAGCGAAATGCTGTCCATGGAACACTAGTTTTTCAAACAAAATCTGCGAGATCTGGAAACATTGGTATAATTTCCGTGGTTGGCTGACCAACTGGCCGAAACATGGTGGCTACTACGGAAAAATACAGGGTATCTGTCCTCGGAAGAACAGATCGTCGCCAACTTAAAGTTGCTGCACCTCAGTTAAGGTTTGGAGGACAGAGCCTGCTTTTTCGGACGCCGCACATATACCACAACATTACTGCGGCGCCGCTGTACACTGCACCTCTGTCCCGACTCCCTGCTGCCCGATTCTGCAATAATGCCCATCCATGGTAAGTAGTAATCCTCCGGTTCAATTGCTATGTTGGTTTTCGTGCCAGTCTTGCAGCTAGGCCAAAAACTTGCAAAGGTGTTCGAAACCTGCTCTGTCACGAGATACTCACATCACGCTTTACTCACGTGTTACGTTACGACCTAGCTAGCTAAGGTAGACACCATCCACCCTCGACGAACGTCACGTGAATCTTCCTATTTCAGATGTGTCGATGAATGCACAAAATATAAGCACAACAACTTGTACCAGGGCAAATCCCTTCGACCAGATTCAAGAGATACATCGAAAGAAGCTCTAAACCAAAATTTGTGGCTTTACAGGCTTTGTAGCCAAGTGAATTCAACCAACAATGACACAGCACCAGAGCATCAATCAGCGCCATCAATCAGTGCCAATTTTGGGGTCTTGGAAAGCACGGCTAATTATGGCTGCAAATGGGCGGTTCTTACCAGGTTTTTTTGCCCAAACCCAGTATTGGAACCAAATCATGAATCTGGTCGAAGGATTTATCTCAATTGGAACACTACATTATATTACAGGATTTTCTAATTGACACATCCGAAATAGGAAACTTCACGTGACGTTTGTCGAGGGTGGCAGGCGTCTACCTTATCTCTCTCTCCACCTCTCCTCCTCCCTCCGTATTCTCTCTCTACTGCTTCTTGGAATCATATCTGGGTCTTATTGTCTTTCGGTTATCTTCCTTGAAGGTCTTGTGGAAACTTGGTAAGCAAGCTTCCATTTTTTTGACAATATCCGCCCTTTGTGGTTTGGATACCGTTATCAGAGGGGAATCAATGAGCACCGTCTCAGATTCCAAGCCACCGTGCACCTCGCCCGACATACCATCATCGTACCGTAGCTGAAGCTCCCACCCAGAGCCCAGCGAAATCGCCAAGCGCACCGTCGCCTCTCGCCCATACCACGTCACCACCCTGGCCTCGAGAAAACTTTCCGTTGCCCAATCGCTCATTACACGATCCCAGTCGTCTCAATGGAATCAGGAAGCCAAGTCGCCCCTCACACCTCTCCCTCCATCACCGGACGGATCACCGCGTAGATCCCCGAGATCGTCGACATCACAGTCGGCAAAAATACTTCCGTTGCCAAGACCATCCCCGATGCGGATCCCCTCTTCCCCCAGCTCTTCAGACTCTTTGTCATTGTCAATCTCACCTTTCTCCATCCCACTACACTCGTCATCGATGACAGCAACACTTGAAGCCATGTCCTCGAAACCGCCCGTTCTTCACACTGGGGAGTGTACCCCCGCGATCGTTTGCGAATTCAAGCTCGCTTTTACCAACTATTGCACAATTAAAGACATCGCCGACGAGAAACAGACGAAGACCCTCATCGGGTGCTTCCGCAACCACCGCATCACCAATGTCCTCAGCGACCCTGAAGAACGCAAGGCGCTGCTCGAGGGCACCGTCCCCGAGTTCATGAAGCAGATCCGCAGTATCGTGCTGCAGCCGGGATGGGAGGACGACCACCGCATCACTATGACGGCGCATCGTCATCTTCAATCTGAATCTTTCTTCACTTTTGCTAATACCATTCGCTCCATGAACTCTCTTCTTGTGAACACTGACTCCCACCTGTCCAACAAATGTCTCCGCAGCCACCTCGAGTCTGTGATGTGCTGCTGAAACGGTGCACTTGATATACGACTAGAAATAGCTTAGATTCGTGCTTGCACAAAACAACCACAAAACAACCACTACAACAATCTATTCCTCCAAAGATGTAAGTGCTTCTCTTTGTGAGTTCGGGTCCGGGCCGTAGTATGCGACCAACGGGTTTGGAACAAACACAATTCGACTGCTAGACTTCAACAAAGCTGTTCAACAACACGCTAGCACTACGCAGCTGCCAACAACAATACCGCTAGCACCTGGGATGGGCAGGGTTATATGGGTTGGATACAAGGTGGCTGGATCGCTAGATCGAGGGCACCAGGGCAGAGTATGTAGGTTTGTGAAAATCCTCGCAATGGGATACCCAAAGACTATTGAGGCTAACAACAAGGGGACTTCAATCCTCAAGCGACAAGGCAGTCCTTAAGCCGCTGACCTATTCCTTAACCAAGAACAGGAACGTTTCCACTTTGTATTGGCAATAGACACTATAAGCGTCCAGCTAGCGACCCAACACACTATGACAGCGCTTCCATCAATATCGGGGTGAAGGCGAAGTAACTGACAAGTTACAGTCGGTCTAGAGGTGGGGCACCTAGTCCGTCTTCTTCTTAGTGGGCTCGAGTCAACACACAATCACCTAGCAGGCGATCCAACACACTACAAATATATCGGGGTGAAGGCAAAGCTGCTAGTGCAACTGCTAGCTGGTTCTCGAAGAGAACACCCTTGGTTTTATACGTGAAGACTCCGCGAGCCAACAACTTAGAATCTCAACTTAAGATCTCGACGTGTCCAGAGTCAACAGTATTGATTCCAATAAAGCTACTATTTGTGAAGTGTGTGTACAATCTCCACTAGCAACCTGAGACCACCTGCACCAACTTTGTACAAAGTCGGGGTGTAATAATCTGAGGTTCTAGCCTGCTCTGTGCTCCCTTTATACTACTGAGGTCCATAATACATGTGATAAACAGAATGAATAATATAAATGAGTGAAAATGATGTGATAGATACGACAGCCAATGAAACGACTGCCGTTTGGTTTTATGATGGGTCTATGCCAAGCAGAACAGCCACACTGATCCGCTAGCGTCCATTTATGGGTATCGTGAGTGATTCCTCAGCTTGCCATCAGCTGCTGGAATCGCTATCCTGATGAAGCGGAGTTGAATCCGCCGCCTGGAGTCATCTAGCACGAGTCAGAGCACCGGCTAGCAGTCCGTTTATCCGTTACTGCATATGTGGTGACCCGCGCATCCGCACTAATAGCCTGCTAGCTATTCCTCTACTGTCTACTTTGCCTCTGTTTGTGACTCACGACCGCGTTGCGACCATCACGTGCTCGCATCTGTGTTTCGGGTCTCAGGTCGATCGCTAGAGGGGTACTGTGCTCTAGCGCCCTTGCTAGAAGGCTGCTAGCGCATAGTTTACTACCCTTCAGATCTCCGACTCGCTGCTCGCACCTCCAGCTAGCGTACTCGCAATACCACTCTCCTGTGTCTCGCTTCCTAGGTGCTAGCACCTTGACTGTTTAGGCTTATGGTTATTTCCCCGTGGTTTGTGCCTTCAGACCGTACTAGCGGTCACACTAGTCGTATCTGACGCTACAACCGGCAGCTTGGGCTCACTCAAGCTCTCCTTTATATCACCTAGCCAGAGTCCTGAGTGCTAGTAATAGCACTTCAGAAGTGCTAGCGCTTTCCCGTTGTATAAATACTGGTCCTAGGAAATCGCAAAATAGCACTAGATGCCGCGCGCTCTTGTTACAGCGTTTCACCGCGACCTGCTTGACGACTACCGATCCGATCCCCTCGCCAAGGCCGTCGACACCACCAAGCTTTTACTGTGGCTTCACGAGGTTAAACACATCGACGACACCCGTCTCCACAGATACAATCGGATGAGGGCTGCCGCCGACGAGGTGGAGCGGAAGCTCAAAAAATGTCTCGCCCCCACCGGCAAGAACGGTGGCTCTGCGAAATGCCCCCGTTTGGATGGTCCCTCCACCTCCTCCTCCACTGGCAACACTACCAAACGCTGCCCACCGCTGACAGAAGACGAAAAGAAGCTCCTCGACACGAACCAGGGTTGCTGCCGTTGTCGCCTACCGTTCCAGACGACGCACTGCAGCGCCGACAAGACGTGCCCGTTCCCATCGGTGGACCCGTATGTCCCTGTCACCCAGAAATTCATTGACGCCTTCCGCAGGGGTAAAGGCAAGGAGAACAACCCCACCACCGCACCCGCCGCCGCTGCCGTCGTGGACCATAATTACGTCGCCACTATCTTGCCCGACATCGATGACCCGAACGACAGCAGTGGGACGTCTGACAGCGATCTTTCTGCCCGCAACGTGAGTTTTCCGTACAAGATCCCCCACCTTTTCTGGAATTTCTTCATGGACGGCCCCGCCGTCGACTTCCCTATCTCCGTTCGGGGTCTCATTGACGATAGTTCTCACTTAGTTTTGATCACGCCCGAGCTTGTCGACCAACTCAAGCTTCGCCGCCGCCGACTGCATGTTCCCGAGACGGTTGACGTCGCGGTTTCAGATTCTCCTTCCACTTCCCAACGCACTTTCACCGAATATGTACACCTTCGCTGCATTAGTTCTGACTCTCAATGGACCTCCAATACTGTACGCACTTTGATCGCACCTGGCCTTTGTGCCCCTGTTATTCTTGGACTGCCGTGGCTCGCACGGAATCACCTAGTTATTGACCACCACAATTGCAGTGTAGTAGATAAGCGGGTCAATTACGATCTCTTGAACCCCGCTCCCCTGCCCCTACCTAAGCCGCCTCTTATCAAACTTTGTGAACGTATGAAAACTACCAAAGCAGACCACATTACGATGGCTAAAGAACTCGCTGCCATCTGCGCCGTCCACCGCGAACGCCTCGAACACGAGGGGCTCTTTGAACCGGTGAAGGAAGTTGACGTGGTCGCTGCAATACGTGAACGCATTGAAATCCTCACAGATTGGGAACGTCTTCAAGCCTTGGGCGACAAGCTCAAAGAAGAGTATTGGCCTATCTTCAAGCCAATACCCCATGTGGACCGTTTGCCCACAGACGTCGAATGCGAAATTCAGATGAAGACAGCCTATAAGTCTCTGTCAAAATGTTCCTACTCCAGTCCCCGGAAGTACCGCGACGCTTGGAACATTCTCATTCAGACATGCGGGCCACATCCGCCCTTCGAACTCCTCCTTTGCTTCCCCTGCATTTCTCATTCCAAAAGCGGATCAAAACGCGCTACCACGCTGGGTAAATGATTTCCGCGAACTCAATGCGAATACGGTCCACGATGTTTTTCCCTTGCCTCGGGTCGAGGACATACTCGCTGACTGCGCAAAAGGAAAAATATGGTCCACCATAGACTTTACAGACAGCTTTTTTCAAACCCGCCTACATCCCGATTTGGTGAAGTACACTGCTGTGAGCACACCACTGGGTCTCTACGAGTGGCTCGTGATGCCACAAGGCCTACGCAATGCTCCCTCCATTCAGCAGCAACGTGTCACCGCTGCCCTTTGGAAACACATAGGCCGGATCTGTCATGTATACCTCGATGACATTGTCATCTGGTCTAACACCGTGGAAGAGCACGAAGTGCATTTACGCATTATCTTTGACTGCCTGAAGGCCGCTGGCCTGTACTGCAATGAAAAGAAAATGAAACTTTTCCAACGTTCCATTAAATTCCTCGGCCATAAGATTTCGGCACGCGGAATCGAAGCCGATGACAGCAAAGTTGAACATATTCTGAATTGGCCCACACCCAAGTCATCCACCAATGTCCGAGCCTTTCTGGGTGTTGTCCAATATGTATCTCAGTTCCTCCCGAACCTCGCTACCCATACCGAAGTCCTACACCGCCTGACGACCAAAGCGGCCGATAAATGCTTCCCTGGCTGGGGCTCTGAGCACGAAGAAGCCTTCCGCGCCATAAAGGAAATTGTGGTCGGACGCAACTGCCTCACTACTATCAACCATCAAGACATGGGTGATAATAAAATATTTGTGACCGCCGACGCAAGCGATAGGCGCTCGGGCGCGGTCCTTTCGTACGGTCCCACATGGGAAACAGCCTGCCCTGTTGCTTTCAATTCAATGATCTTCAAGGGTGCCGAATTAAATTACCCTGTACATGAAAAAGAACTCCTTGCAATTATTTGTGCCTTACGGCGTTGGCGCTCTGACTTGGTTGGCTCGCCAGTATATGTTTACACTGACCACCGCACTCTGGAAAACTTTAGCACCCAGAGGGACCTCTCCCGGTGCCAAGCTCGCTGGATGGAATTTTTGGCTCAATTTGACTGCCGTATCATTTACGTCAAGGGCCAGGACAACACTGTGGTAGATGTGCTGTCCAGGACTGACTTCACTGAGACCCCCGACCCAGAGTCAACAGCATTGGCCCCATTTGACGAAGACTCCGAGTCAATGGCTGTTACTTCGGTCTCTTGTGTGGGTACCTCACCTTTCTTCGCTGCACGCTGCCTCGCACGCACATGAATTTGAATACCCGCAGAGGATGTACCTAATCCAATCTGCACCATCTTGAACATCTCCATTGATGGCGCCTTCGTGGACTCCATCCGCGAAGGGTACATGTCGGACCCTTGGTGCGCCAAATTCGATGTGATTACTCCGAGTTTTCCGGGCCTGGTAAACAAGAACGGCTTGTGGTACATTGGCTCGCGGCTGATTATCCCACGGGCAGGCACCATTTGCGAGAACCTTTACAGGCTCGCTCATGACTCTCTCGGTCACTTTGGCTTTGATAAGAGCTATAAGTCCCTGCGCGACGTGTACTACTGGCCGAACATGAAACGCGACCTCGAGCGTGCTTACATCCCCGGCTGCCCCGAGTGCCAAACCAACAAGTCACGTACTACTCCCAAAGCAGGCCCTCTTCACCCGCTCCCGATCCCCGATGACCGCTGCGATTCCGTGGCAATCGATTTCATTGGTCCTCTGCCAGAGGACCAGGGTTACAACTGCATCGTTACAATGACCGACCGCAGCGGTTCCGATGTCCGGATCATTCCCACTCGCACCAATGTCTCCGCAGAAGATTTTGCCCTCCTCTTCTTTGACAACTGGTACTGCGAGAACGGGTGCCCACTAGACATTATCTCCGACAGAGACAAGCTCTTTGTCTCTGCTTTCTGGAAAGCCCTCCACAAGCTCACAGGTGTCAAACTCAAGCTGTCCACCGCTTACCACCCAGAGACCGATGGTGCGAGCGAACGCACAAATAAAACCGTTAATCAATGCATCCGCTACCACGTCTCCAGGAACCAGACCGGCTGGGTGCGTGCCCTACCCCGTGTACAGTTCCACATCATGAATACTGTGAACGCCTCAACTGGCTATTCCCCCTTCCAACTGCGTATGGGTCGCTCTCCGCGGCTCATCCCTTCCTTTGCCCTGACTGCACCAGTCTCAAAGATCCCTACCGATGTCCTTGCTGCAGATATCATTCAACGCCTCGAAACCGATTTCCATGACGCTCAGGACAACCTCCTGGCTGCGAAGTTCACCCAGGCCGAACAGGCTAACAAAACACGGGGTTCAGATCCCAATTACAAGGTCGGTGAACGAGTCAAACTCTCCACTGCGAACCACAGAGGCGCATAGGTATGCGGCGGGGAGAAAGGCGAACTTTGGGTCACCAAGTACATGCCACGTTTCGACGGCCCCTTCGTGATCAAGACTGTCCACAAGGAATGCTTTACCCTCGACATGGCCTCACAGCCGCACGTCTTTCCGGCCTTCCATACTTCGGAAATCAAACCATACATCGAGAACGACGATGAGCTCTTCCCTGGCCGAAAACTGGACCGTCCCGGACCTATTATTACTGACTTAGGCGAGGAACACGAAGTGGCCGACATTATCGACCAACGAAAACGCGGCCGCGGTTTCCAATATCTGGTACGATGGGCCGGCCATGGGAACGAGGACACCCGTTGGCTCCCAGGACGCGAGGTCGCTCACCTCGATGCACTCCGCGATTGGCTGAACTCGAAGGCCGCAGAATCCGGCCCTATCACCTCACTGGCACACACCAACGCGCTTCGCGAATGGCTCGACTCATTGATGGACGATGGAACGTCGGCTGATGAACCTTTTTTTTCTTCCTGCAGTCGGGAGGTCTGCCCATAGCGGCCCGGCCTCGACGCCACGAGCATCTCCCCGGCATGCAATTGGTTGTGCTTACTTATCTTACTTTTCTTTCTCTCCGGTTGTATTGTTGTGGGATGCATGCACTTTTTCAAAGACGGGGAGGGTGTAAACCTGCTCTGTCACGAGATACTCACATCACGCTTTACTCACGTGTTACGTTACGACCTAGCTAGCTATCTCTCTCTCCACCTCTCCTCCTCCCTCCGTATTCTCTCTCTACTGCTTCTTGGAATCATATCTGGGTCTTATTGTCTTTTGGTTATCTTCCTTGAAGGTCTTGTGGAAACTTGGTAAGCAAGCTTCCAGTGTTCAATTCGAATCAACACTAGTTTGAGATGGTGAAAATGAGGGTGGGAGGTTTTAGCTTCAAACCCTCCGACGCCACCTTCATTATTTAGTTGATCCTGTACTTCATAGCTACGGTTCTGTGAAATCAGCCAGAAACACCTCGACCTTTCAGTAATTATGGTGAAGCAAAGTACCGCAACTATGAGCAGGATCAAACAAGAGGTATGCTACCAATGCTAGTTGAACCAGACGAAGCTATTAGAAGGTTAAGTTGTTGGTTTGATTTGCAGCTCAAGGCTACTTTCACCGAGTTTAACAATATGGAATTGGGCGTGTTGAGGCTTGAGCTTAGCATGTCATATTTCCAGATGTACTGGAGAGATCACAGAACTCCGGGGAGGGGTGTTTTGTTTGAAGTTTGTTTGAAGTTTGATAAGTCAAGCAGGCTATATGCGTCTACATAGGCTCCATATAGTATGTACACTCTGTGGTACAACATTGGTTCAGCCTTACAGACACTACATGGCGCTACAGATTTCCTGACCATGCTACATGGGCTCCAAGTGACAACAGATTTTGTCGCTTTGGTACATAGGATTCACTTATTTGTGATGAACCATCAAGGTCTTTCTCGAATCATTCATGCCGTCCCTCCTCTATCTCTACCCCACCTTCGTGCAAGCTGGCATCACCGACCAGGAAACACTCGACTGCCTTGCATCGTGGCCACGCTTCAACCTCGTGAAGTTCCTCGGTAGGCACAGCTCAATGATCCAGTTGCAGCACAGACAAAGGGAAAATTGAAGAAAATCGTGGTTGAGGCCCTTGTGCTTCGCCTTAAGGCTAGCAACTATGAGTATTGATTGCACGAAATATCTTGTTTTAAATGGATGTCAGTCGACAAGTTTGCAGAGACTGGGAGAGTGCGTGTAAGCAATAAGAGGCCCGCAGTGAGCACAGTAAGATTGCGCATATGATCTCCAGCTACAATGATATTGTTCAATCTAATTTAGGCACAATGTTCAACTGGACCTAGTAAACTGCTGTAAGACGTTTACAGAATATGATGCCCATTTGTTCCCGTATCTGCCGGTGTCTGTGTCATGTCGTTGAAATTCGAGAAGAATATTCCCCAGTCATCAACCCTACCCAGAACAAGATCAAACGATGGAAAAGGAAACTGGAACAAGACGACGCACTGCAGGCTCATGGGTGCGCACCACATCGCAGCTGTCTCCCTATCGATCATATCTCCTAGTTCGGAGGTCGCCTGCTCTGGGTCTTTGTACATGTCCGCGAGTGGATTATCAGCCAGGAACCACGTATCTGGCGTGGGCGACGGGGCGAATGTGCTCGCCTCCATCATGTATTCGGGCGCAATCGTTCCCGGGCTGCGACTGTCCATCTCGGACGGCGTTACCGGTGCGTACTGAATGCCGAATTGAGCCTGGATACAACGGTCAAGTACAGAGCCAGCAGTGGTAAGACCAGCATGGTTGTTCTCCTGGCGATGTTCGTATTCCGTTCCGATTGTTGCATTATAATTTGAGAGGGAATGTGTCAGCGTCAGCTGCCCAACGGAGGCCAGTTCTGCTAGGATATCCCTGCGACACATGAGCGTTGTCCTCAACCACAGATGTGAAAAACCTACCACATCACGCCCGCAACTTGCCATCTAAGTCTGAAGTGAGATTCTAAATTGACATATATCAGAGTGCTTACCGGCCTTCACACAGACGCACGACCTCCATACACTTGTACACATTTGCGATTTCGCGTCTCGGGTCAGGCACCAGTCCCGATCGCTTCCCACTCCACACATTCAGCAACAGCACGATTCCCGAAGTAAACACCGCCGGCTACAAAAATAAGGATGCGCTTTAGCTACTGTACGGCCACTCAATCGTCTAAAGTCCTTACCAAATGGGCAATAACCGGGACATTCCCAGTGCGTTGCCTCTGGACATCCACCATGTTAGCACATGCTCTTGCGGCACTCGTACAGATTGCCAGTGATGGCAGCGCCTGCGCAATGAATTGAGACAATTGCCAAATGGAGAGAAAGCACGGACCATTGGCGTAGACTTGCCGAGCATGGGAATGAAAGGGCGGTGGATGAGAATCTGGAGACTGTGATACCAGGAATGCAACGCGACGGACTGGGCGAAAAAGATTGGGTCTTTACGCGTGGGGTCCCAGCGCACTGCTCCTCTGTCAGTAGCCCGAATAGAATGAATTGAAGTTTACGCACAATGATCAGGGATCTGTTCGTGCCTTTATGAAACGGGAAGTCAGCATTGATAAAGCGTCTGGTGAGAGGTATTTCGTGCCAGTTATTCAACGCAGAATCCAGCTCCGGTACGGCATGCTCCTCCCAGCGGTCGTACACTGGAAACACCCAGCGCACTTTGTTGATGGAATACTAACGTGCATATTATGTTTACATATACCGATCTCGTCACGGTGAAAGAACTCACCAAGGTCTTGAGACTGTATGCGAGGATGTGATTGAGGTGTATGAGCCGGTTGAAGGCCGCAACTACAGAAGGTTTCCCGGCCGGCTGCTGGAAAGGGTGTGTCGGGTGATCCCAATATTCATCGTCCACCTGCAATGGGAGGTCCAGGTCGAAACTGGAGGATAATCTCAGTCAATACCACAGTGTGATCAATCTGAAGACTTGAAATGGAGAGCAGTAAGTGAAAGGGGCCTACTCACTCCTCGTACTGAAGCGCGCATGGCCGGCCAACCCCGGCACTTAAAGTTCGATCCTGACACACGAGAACCCAGAACGCTCGCTTGGTTAGCTCGGACTCGACAGTGGGTGCCTCAATTCGCGCTTTGCGCCGGTGAGCACCCATATCCTACGTATTTATAAACTTCATATCTGCCTCGTACAATTACAACGGACACTCACCTGCGCGAGCCGCAGCCCAACGCCAACGAGGGTCCAGCACCCCTGCGGCCCAGCGGATCCTGACAGGAATTGCACCGCGAGCTGATTGTGAATGGGTTAGCAGCGGAACAGGCGGAAATAAGTACTCGACGGAAAACGTTTAGACGCTCGTAAGGAAATTAAATAGACGACAAAAGAGGTACCTACACAATAATACTGCAAATCATATAACTGTGCCCGCCCCATAGGGATCTCAGGGCCTGAGATCTACCCCCAGAAGTCAGGCCAGGGATAGACAGGTAGATGGTTGCTACACACCTGGTCGAACCACTCCCAACCGCATGCGAGGCCCTTCTCGGCGACCTTGGGGTCCATGCTCCATCTAGAACCAATCGCGCACACAAGCAAGACCGTCGTTCCAAAGCCGTCATTCCTAGGTAACCAGGTATTTCAACGAACGATCCGCATGCATCCGAGAAACGGAAGACTGAACCACAAACCTCAAATGAAGCCCCTCCGCTATGCCCCGCTCAAATGTTAGTCGGTGTAGTAGTGGTAAGTATATGTTTTGATGTACGAAATAGAGGTCAATGAGCTGGTTCATCAGAATGTCGGACGGGAATTTGAATGGGCATGTGCTGCGTGCACCGCTCGTGCGGCGGCGCGTATGTTTCCCCCACTATCGAATAGTGGGTCAGAGACTTGATTTGGCAAATATGGTGACTTACTCGTCTCGGCGTCCAATATTGACACCGCCGCGAAGTCCACGCTCCTACGTCAGTAATGTCCCCTCTAATCTGGCCATCGAATGACTGGCTGAGTGCCTCTTCGCGCTCCTCGCGCTTGACATCCGCCTTCATCTCGATGGCGGCATTTATGAGGACGGCTCCGGAACTCTTTCCCATGAAAGGGTGTGAATGCGGAGGATTGAGGGAGATTTTCTGAAACTGCCGAAAGTATTAGAGTGCAGTCGCCGGGGAGTGCATGCAAGCCCGCCTTTTCCGCAAGCTCCAGGTGCAGCAAGTCGTCGGCATGCGGCGGCGGCGGCGGCGCGGCGATGGCACGCAGTGTGCTACGCATCACAGCGAGAGAGACATTCAACAAATCACCCTGTTCCGACCCGTCAATGTTGTCCTCAACAGTTTCGGTAGAGGAGTTCAAAGAATGCTTCGGATTAGTGTTGGAGGTACTGGCGAAGTGGATATTTGCCAGCTCATTGCGCAGCTGACGCACCAGTGCCTCTGAGTGATCTAGTCGCGCCTCGAGGGAATCAACGTAGCTGCGCCTATGAGCCGGAGGAAGAATCTGAGTCCAGATAACACACCTTTGCGGGGTGTATTTCTGTTAACCGGGAATTTAGCATTGAGGTGGACAGATAAGCTAACCAGTCACCACCGGAGTTTCGACGTATGTGCAGTCGATTTTTGCGTTGAGGCAACTTGTACATTTATTTCCCGCCATCTGCGATCCATCACCTACCAGAAATCCAAAATTTAGCAGAAAATCGGGATCAGAGGAGACTCACATCGAGCTGCAAGGGAATGTGACGTCAGTAAGAAAATTAAAAGAGCAGGAGCGCAAACAGCAGATTGCACCAGCATACTTTTCCTGCGTCGACAAAAATCGCACGCCCTCTGAACGCGGCGCCTCTTCCGATCCAATTCTTGCTCGTAGTCATCGTCCGACGACATCTGACCTCTAATCGCCAATCGGAGTCCGAGATGCGAAACAAGCCAGGCCTACAGTTTCAGAAGCCTTGAATGACCCGTATCAATACCAGTGATATTGAGGAGCGCCTAAGATGTCCAGTTACCAGCAAGCAGCGTAAAACGAACGAGGTTGAAGTAAGAAGTAAGTGCCGCACGGCCTACAACGCGCAGCGGCATGAGTCAGAGGTTTACATGGATCGGATTACGAGACAGAACGCCAGATTGGAAATTTATTCCCACATATTGAGAACGTTAACGTTCAACCTACAGGTTTCCTCGTTTGCCTGTGAATTGCCCGGATTGCTAGCGACTTTATTCTGAAGCCTCCATTGACCACTCAGATCCCTGCGACTTTTTTGGTCGAGAAATTCAACTCCGTGGTCGTCAAAACGGGGAGGAAAGTTGGATCCCAAGTCAGAGTGTCTGGAACAAGATAACACCTAGGAAAGCTCCATCATTTATTGGGAACTGAAGCTACTGGATACTATCGTCAACGACGTCGCCATTAGCTCTAATTATGATTATTATTTGAGTGGGAAGTCAGTGTAAGAGACTCTATTCTTCTCTACTCCCACCGTTCCGCAGTTGGCCAGATGGTTGGAAAGGTCGTTGGTTCGTGCTCCTTCATCCACCGAGGGAAGGATCCCCACAACGACTTGTACGCGGCAAAGCCGCGCTCGAGATTTGGAATAAATGGCCTTTCAGGCCTCTCGGCGTCCGGTTCCAATTCGCCATCCTCGATGTACGGCTTCGCAATAGCGTGGCACAGTTCGAGCACCGTCTCGCAGTCGTAGACCACCTTCCAAAGGACGAGGAGGTCTTCCACGATGTACCTCTCGTCATTATCCCCATTGAAGCCATCGAGTACGACGAACTGCATGCAGTCGAAGTCGGATGGAGACACTCCAGGGGTCAACCGGCAGCCGTTGTGGGGTCGAGAGGCTTCGATTAATGAATCCGTGTAGTAAAATGTGGGCAACCATCTGGCCTTCATGAGCCCCGCCACCGATTGAGACGTGCGGCGAAATCGACCCACGATCTTTGCTGCGGATCGAATGACCGGTTCAGCCTTGCTCTTGCGCAACATGACGGCGAGATGTTTATAGGAAAGGCACCGCCGAAGGAGCTCGTTGAGAAAATCCTGCGCGCAGGGGTCGGAAGGAGACAAGGCGCCGGAGAGCATAGGCGGGTTCTTTTCTTCTTCCCAAATCGTGGTTTTGTCGGCCTGTATCCGCTTAGATACGCTGACTCGCTTGTCTGTCTGCGGAAATTCGAAGATGAGTCCACAAATGGCGAGCACTGCGACGCCGGGAACGTTGCTCATCTCCGGCGGCAGAGCATACCCGAAAGGTGCACTACCAGTAAGCAATGCATGGCGCGAATAATCGACTATTTCATCTGCCTGTATTGCTATAAGCAGAGGTAATGGATTGAACATGGTCGCACGTACTGTTCGACAAAGCGATCTCGCGCAACCTGAACACTGCCGAAAGGCAAAAACATGGCCCCATGCGTGGAAAGGAAGTTTGTATCCGCTGGAGACCTTGTAAACCCGAATATCAAGTACAGTTACATACTCTGCTTTCTCATCATGAGGACGAAGGACATCATCGATCGCGGCCCGGATCTCTGTCACCGGAAGACTCCTCATCTGCTGCTGAAGTTTCCGCAATGTCGATATATCGTGGTTCGAGTCGTCGAGAAAAGAGGGGACATCTGCGTAGTTGAGAGCAAGGAGCATCAGGGTCGGGTCGGTGTAGATTGCCCGACATATGTAAGCCCAGGCGATGTGCTTGCGTTCCTCGTAGAAGTGCGATGAAATGGGAAGCATGTAGTTCGCAACTCGCCATCTAAGTTGTTCCAAAAGATATGCGGCCGCTGACTCCTCGCGAGCTGATGTGCGAGTCTTCGTTTCAGCAGGTGGAATATCGGCGCCCTGCGTGAGGCCGGAATCTGGTTGGTCGTCGTGCTCGGCACTTTCCGCCAACTTTTGAGATTGTCGGTCGCGGACCCAGGCCGCATTCTGCGACTCAAGAACCAAGTCATATGCGCGACCTTCCAATCGAGCAAGAAGATCTTCAAGCTCATTGCGCTGGTTTACCAAAGATAGCCAAAATGTCCGATGGCCAAAATCCTGGCAAGAGAAATGAGGCAGAACAGCTCAAAATGACAGTGTTTCACGAACCATATCGTTTCTAGAGAACGAGTCAATCACGCTCTCCGAATTACGGTGTGTGCGACACTTACCCAAAAAAGCGTTCAGTAAACCTTTCCCGCGCTCTTATACATCTAAATCATTGTTAGTCTATTTCAAGCGAACTCTTCAAGAAGGGCATACCTATCGAGCAGGCGATATCGGAACCGAATAGCTTCGTTCCATGCTCGGATTGAATTCATGGACATACATGCCCGTATGTCATTCATGCCACATATAGTAGAGTCACCCGCAGCTTCAAGCACGGAATGCCACGTCTTGTAGTTCAGATAAAGCTTGACACGCTCCTGATAACACAGCCAAGGTCTGAGCGACAATGGAATTCATTACAATTCGGACTCGCCTCGTTGTGCCGCGGACACCAATTCATTCCTTCAGAGGCGCGCGCGTTGCAAATGGTGGCATGTGAGTCTACAGTTACGACACAATCTCCAGGCATCTTGAGTTCTCAGCAGGAAGCGAAGGTCAAGCTGGAATCGCGGCCTTTTAAAGAGCAAACCCAGGTCCAAGCGTTCTCCAAGCGCGAAGTGTGACATGCCACTGGCAATACAAAGGCAAGGCCAAAGCGGGAAAGCGATCTCATCATTGCAGTGCAGAAACAGGTAGCTCAAAGCGTGGGCCACTTTCGGAACCTGGAGGTCGTGGTCAACTTGAAGGTCCAAACGTGATTGCACGTGTTGGTCTACTTAACAAGGCTGTTCTTTTTTTTTTTTTTTTGATCGGGTATTGCACTTGAAAAAAACAAAGAGAATACGTGCCGGACGGCTGAAACGAGGAGGATGTGGCGTGGCATTGACAGATCAATAACTAGAGAAGGCAATAACATATTTTCGATAAAGACAATGAGATGACTTGACTCTACTTGACTTCACATCCAGCAAAATTCTTGAGTGGTCGATGTTAAAGGTTCCAGGATTTTTACCTGATCAAGAATCGTCAAAACTGGGCCGTCGAATTGGCGGGTTGCATCGAGCTCTAGGAAATAAATATGGTCCCAGGACCTATCAAGTATGCTCCATCCTGTGGTTGGATGGTCAAGTTTGTGGTCGTGTAAATCCGAACTACATAGACTTCGCTAGTCTACGAGACCCCAGCCTCCCATCACAGATCCGGAGAGAATACTCGCATGCAGACTACAGTACTACGAGCGCCAACCCTACCAGAACCGAACCCAACATTCCTCCACCTGCGGCAAGACGCCCACAGCCATTGTTATTGGAGGTTGCCGCAGCGCAAACGTCTTTCAGCCCTGTTCACAGCGAATCAGCCAACTATGCATGGACCTGGAGGACAGCCCACCTTTGATTTTGTCGTCGATCTCGCTTTGGCTGAGCCCAAGCACTTTAAATTCACAGGTGCTGCATGCGACGACTTGGTTCAGCGTGTTGCCGACACAAGTCACACTCGCGTCATCCACGGACGCGTGCTGTTCGCATCGTCGTCAGTCACAGGGGATATTCACAACAGGGCGGGCGGCACATACTTCGTATACTGGCACCAACGGGTTGCATGCAGATTCACAGCCAGGAGCTATAGGGCCGATTCCTGTCTCACCGTCGTCTTGTCGGCTGAGGAGGAGTGTGGTGTCACGGAGAGCGGGACTGGGATGGGCCACAGCTGCAGAGAATGATGATAAGATTAAAGGAATGGATGGTGGGATCGGTATAACACACCTCCAAGCAGCAGAGAGAGTAAGATGAGCACACTTCCGAGCATTGGAAAAATAGAAGAAAAGATTGTGTCAGGCACTGCCCGCTAGAAGGGGGGGAAATTGAGGGGAAGAAGGAAAGGCAATTGATGATAGCGGGAAAGGAGTCTCAATTTATACGACGCGGCTCCCAGCCGAGACAGCCGTAGAAAGAGCATCCATCGTTGTCGTGTTGTGGCCAAGAGTTGGCCAAGAAATATCTCGCATATAACCAGTGGTGCTGCACAATGTCGGTGGATAGACGCTGCTATCGTTTCAATTCTTGTTCAATTCCCGATCTCGGCGACGACAGCAATGAGCGCCAAATGAGTACCAAGGCTGTTCTTTTCTTTTCTTTTTTGATCGGGTATTGCACTTGCAAAGAACTACCTCGCGTAGAACCAGTGGTGCTGCACAATGTCGCCGGATAGACGCTGCTATCGTCTCGATTCTTGTTCAATTCCCGATCTCGGCGGCGACAGCAGTGAGCGCCAAATGAGTGCCAAGGCTGTTCTTTTTTTTTTTTTGATCGGGTATTGCACTTGAAAAGAACAGAGAGAATACGTGCCGGACGGCTGAAACGAGGAGGATGTGGCGTAGCATTGACAGATCGGGTCGGGGGTTGGAATGAGCAGGTAAATACACTGTAAAAATCATGAACATGGATACGAAGATACCAAATAAAGAAGAGCCAGTGAGTGTACGAATGAGTGTAAGTACCAGTAGTGCATATTCAGTGACGGAAAGAGGAAACCAAGCAAGAGAAGCACACCAGCCACGCGCCATGCGCTTCACGCAGCGGCAGCGCGCATACGGACCGCAGTATGCGCCCGCAAGGTTCCTGTATCCGCCCGCGGCGCTTGTACATATGTACCCGGCGTTGCAGCCATACCCTGCACCCGGCTTGCGGCGGCGCATGGACTTGCATAGCCCGCTGCAGGACTCGTAGGCGCACAAGGGTACGCGTACCCCTTGCTGGCGCATGCGGACTTGCGTAATCTGCCGGTGCCAGACTTGGGTACCTCGCACCGCCAGGAATCGGCCACGCAAGTGCTTACATCGGGGTGTCGTTCCATACCTAACGGGTGTGCGTGCGCGGCTGCATCTGGTATGGCGAACCCTGCAGCTGTGGCGCCAGATAGGGCTATGGATATCCCGCAACATATGGGGGATGGGAGCGCGGTGTAGGACCCCTACGGTGATGGTGTGGCACCGAATATTGTCGCCTCGGGCGCGGGGTACCCCAGAATGGACAGGCAGCTATTAATAAAAACACCCGCGCCTGCTCAAGCTGGGGTCGTTGCCGTCGTCGTCCGAGTCGGGATAGCAGTCACGACCGTCAGGCGTGTGGATGTACTTCGTATACTCGTCCAGGTCGACGAACGGGCCGAGCCAGGGCGAGTCGTGTGCGAGGATCGTTGGCGGGGGTATGGAGAGCCGGTGGACCCCGGAGAACAAGGGCGACCCACCCGTGCCACGTCGCGTCGTCGGGTGCCGCAGCGTTCTTCTCGGTCGTGTTATCCTTCCTCTTATTGTCCTTGGCCTTGTCCAGGTGAACAGCAAGGACCTTGCCTTGATCCTCCGTGAGCCGGGTCTCCTTCCGACTGCGTTTGCTCCTTCGGCTCTTGTTACTGAGACTGCTAGTGCTGCGATCCAGCACCGTGCGCCGAGAAAGCTGGTGTATATGCGTTGTCGGCACATTCGCGTCTGCGACACACAGATTAGCACGATCTTTAACACATCGAGGAAGCGGCTCACTGTCACTGTCCATCTTATTCGACGACAACCCATTCGATGACGCCCTGTCGCCCCGCAGCCAGCGCCGGGGTCCTCCGCTAGGGAATCTACCACGGAGTCAAGGTTAACGTGGCATAAAGGACTGGAAAGTACGACATACCCCCGCTCGAGGCGCCGAGATCCCAACTTTACAGAGGACAGGGCTGGAGCCGCAGAGTAGACGCGGCAGAGATTGAGGTGGTGTGGTACAAGAGGAACTGGAGGCGTAAAGAGAGAATGTGATATGGCGCGCGCGTGCCAACGGGTGATCTTCCCAAGTCATTTATGTGACGGGGTGGAGGAATTAGGACGTGGGTCGGTTAGCTACGAAAAGAGCAGATGATAATATTGGCCGAAGTTCGACTCTTGCGCTTCAGGCGTTGTCGCGATCCATTGTTTTCAGGCGGCCACACGGTCTCCAGAAATTAAGGTATAGGGAGGATATCCACGAGACCAGAGCAGACAAGGAGCACTTGTTTTGCGGGCCTGAATATAACCTGCAAGCCGCGGAACGGAAACGAGCGCCGACAATAATCTCTTGTTTGTTGCCTCCAGCTATCAAGTGGGGCGGCGTTTTGGGTGCCAGAGCCACACTGGCCTTGTTGCAGGGCCCCTACGCAGGTTTTTCGTCTTCAATCTTGAGATCCGCCGAATCCAAGCTAAGTATCTGACGCTAGCAGCCTCAAACAGATTGTCGGGACTCGTTGCGTAGCCACGGAGCCCAAAAGCGGTTGGAATAAACACAGGAAGTCCTTACATAGCATGGGTAGTAACAGATACACGTCCAGAGCATGAGAACCAGTGCCGAAGCTTTCAAGGATTTTTTCAAAGGAGGAAGAAGTGTGGCTGTGTTGATGCCGCTCACCGGCATGATGGCGGCAGGGCGATCGCATACTACTGGCGTAGAAACTCGTCTTGCACGTCTGGTTTTTGATCTCCGCGTCTCACGCGCGCTCTTCAGCACGTATCCCATTCCCGGTGATTTTTCTCCCGTAGACGCTCTGGGATGTCCTCTCTGTTTTCAAGCAACCGAGGACGTGTTTTCTGCCTTAGCCCTCTGCTTCTACCTTCGAGCACCGTGACGTGCCGCGCCGTTCTGGATGCTCCTCACCATCGCCTAACCCATGCGTGTAGGAGGTGTGTTTCGGTGCGAACAAACCTCGCATCGCAAGGGGCGAGGAAGAGGATTCGAGCGCGTATTCGGCATAAGAGCGCTGATGCCCATCGGCGGTGTCTCCGCCAAGTGGTGGAAATTTCAAGGCGCAGAGAGACGGCCGCAGATGCGTAAAGGAGACACCAGTTTGCCATGGCGATGAGAGGCGCTCCGCGTATTTGTTTTGGTGTCGGGACAAAAGCGAAAAAAATCCGATGCGTCCGTCTGTCTGATTCGAATTGCGTGAGTCCGTCTCTCATCTCTCCTGTCTCGCGCTCAACAGACGCTTCCATTAGCGACGTGTCATGTACCGAAGCTTGAGCACCCTCCGCGACCCGCAGCTCGACCCTATCGCGTTTCTTCTGTCTGTTCTTGACTTCATCGCGCACTGCGCCAGCCCATGTAATTACGAGGTGGCTATGGAGAGCTGCGTACTGGAACACATTGCCCCGGGCCATTCGACACCGCCAAACCAAGGCAGCGGATCCTCCAGGATGATGCATTGTGTTCGTCGACTCTGCATCTCTTAATACTGAAGCAGTTTTGACATCCCACTCAGACTTTGAAGTCCCGACTCCATTCACGAAAGAGCCCGCCGCTACGTCCACGCCTCGATATTTATCCGCACCATGGATGCTGTAATCCATTTCGTGACTCGGCTACTGCATATGCCCGCGCCCCAGCTCATCGTGCGCCCGCTCGGATACCATACGCCCCGATACTGTGCTGGAACGAGAGGAGTGGATGAGGCAGGGATCATCAAGCTTGCTTTCGTCGCACGATGGACCGCCGCGACTTTTTTGCCGCGTTCGTCTGCAGCTGCTGAGCCGTCTACGCCGGGGCGGAATCCGTCCCTCCGTCTTCCGCGTTCTTGGTACCAGGGCCTTGGCTCTATCCTCCTACGTCTCTCCCGGCTTCTCCGCCTCCCTTTCCGTCTTCTTTATTGCTCGACTATGCAGCCCCAATGCGTTGACTCGAGGATCCTGGGCACGAGCCTCCCTCCCCTGGAGTCTTCGTCTCTGTCTCCTTCATCCCCCGGCCCCCCCAAGGCTCTGCAAATCTGAGGATATACCCTATAGGCCATGCCGCGCGCAGGGAACCTTCATCTCTGCCTCAAGCAGCGTCGACAGCGAGTGGGGAGGGGCGCGCGCGTTCGGAGAGTGACGATCTGGGGTGCGCGTTTCGGGGTCGGTGGTCACGACTCGTCTTGTGACCTTGGTACCACGGCCTTGGCTCCATCCTCGGCACGAGCTCCCTCCACTCCTTCTCCCTCTGTGTCTTCATCGCCCGGCGATGCGGCCCAACGCCTCGACTCCTTCCTCAGCACGGGCTCCTTCCACTGCCGTCTGCTTCGTCGCCCGTCCCCACGAGGCCCTTTAACCCTGGAGAGATACCCCATGGCGCGTGTAACGAGCTTCCCCATCCTCGTGATAGGCGCGCCTAGCGTGATCGCTGGGTGTTCGGCGAGTGGCGAGCGACGACGCGATGACTCCGACAGTGAATGCTCGAGTTGCTCGCAACGGACGTGGAGCGCGGCACACCACATGTACCTACCTTCGCTCCATGTACAGCGCGGGTTCGCGACCGCCAGAACGAGGTCTCTCCCCGCCCACACCTTCTATTGCCGCCGTTGTCGTCGTAGAAGCCAAGGCAGGCGCGAACGACGTAGGTGCGTACACCGCGCAGCGTTCTTGCTTCTCGTCCTGACACCCATCTATTGCAGTTCTCTCCGCCACCTTTCCCTCGGGTGTTTCCTCGCCTGACGTATCCAGGCTCGGCCAGCGCGACAGCACTCCACGTACTGGGATGGCGGGATGGGTGGGACCTGCGGAGCGAGTTAGGAAGACGGAGAGGACTGTGCCGGCTCACCTTGCCCTTGGGTACCACCCTGGGTCGGCGGAGGTACGCGTGTGATTCGCCCGCTTTGACGATTCTTCTCGACTTGTCCTCGGCCGCGCAATAGACCGCTGCGAGCTTTCCGCCGTCTCTCTGTGCCCTACAGCGTGATGGATGTTGGTGTGTATATTGTCCCGTAGCCTCTCTCCTCCCATGCTTACACCGATCGTAGAGGCCTTCCCCCTTTCTCCGCCGTCGGCCAGCAAATGGGGCGCCATCATAGTTTCGCATACCAACAGGGAAACGTGCTCCGCGTTGTCGTCGTGCCTGCGGATATCTCGTCGCGAGCTGAGGGCGAACGAGGAAGGAGGAACACAAGGAAACATTTAGCGCGTGGACACTTCCCGCGGCGCTGGAGCTGCTGCTTCCCAGCGCGACGGACACGGCACGGGGCGATTGACGTGCTATGTACGAGCGCCAGGACACTTCGATTCGCGCAGCTCGGCTCGAGGACCATGACGTGCCACTGTCGCTAGTACGGATGCCAGGTGATTTCGCGAGTTAACAATGGGCGAGGAATTTGGATGGAGGCAGGGAATAGAGCATGGGTGGGGAGATGCGACCTTCAATCTCGAATGACCTCCTTTGTCGAGGCAGGCGGCTCTTAAATGGCATCACGGCAGCACGCATCGTTTTGGTGTATAGTAATGACTACCATAGTCGTATTATACCCACCTTGTACTCGGCGGTACTTCGTTCTAGGAATCTCTGCTCGACTTCTTTAAAGTGAACAGGAGCGCGGTGGGCCGCGAAGCGGCCCACCACTTCAGTTGAATAAATGGGTGTACAATAACTGTAGAACAACACCGGAATGAGTGCGGAGAAAACCACATGGTTGAGCTTGAAGAGTGACGTGAGGACGACAAATCGGCACTGCGGATTTTGAATAAAGCATGTCAACTTCTGAACCCGACCTATCACGTTCAGCTGTGGAACAGCCTTCGGCCGTTAGCGTGATATCGATCTTGCCTTCTCGCACCATGACCTCGACACCCTCCAATGCTCACAGGCGATCTGGGGCACCATGGAACCCATTCAAATCTTCAAAATTGAGCTCGAGGTGGTCTCCATCAGTATCAGCTGTGAAGTCAGGGCAAGAGCTGCAAGGCAGTAAGCCTCAAGCAGTTCATAACTACTACATCTATGGTGTGGAGACATTCACTGAAATGTCAAATTGTTAATCACATTGGCACAGGTGGTCAAGGAGGTACTGGTGGACAAGGAGGTGACCAGGGCGGTGGTGGGGGCACCGGAGAGGGCCCTGTTATCCATCAACATTTCATGATGAATACTGGGACCAGTTCGGCTGCAGAAGCTCCTCAAGTGGTCAACCATTGTCCCCCTCCATCAAGAATCTTCCAGGGACGCCAGACCATTTTAGACGCTCTGCATCAGTTTTTTGCTCAAGATACCCAGAAACAGAAAATCTATGTGCTGTATGGACTGGGTGGTGCCGGCAAGACACAGATTGCACTCAAGTTCATTGAGGAATCAACAGAGTGAGTGCATGTCCGAAATGATTTTAGCAATTGATTCACCTTGGGATAGCTTTAATGATTGCTTCCTTGTGGATGCAAGCACCAGGGAAACTATTGAAACAGGTCTGAAAAACATAGCTCTAGTCAAGCAAACTGGAAACTCTTCACAAGATGCATTGTCATGACTTGCAAGCAAACAGGAAGATTGGCTGGTATTCTTTGACAATGCAGACAATCCCAAAATCAATTTCAACCAGTTCTTCCCGAAATGCAATCATGGCAATACTATCATCACGAAATTCTAATCTCCGCATTTATGGAGGCCATTCTCAGGTGTTTGATATGGAAGAGTCAGATGCTGTAGCATTGTTATTAAGGAGTGTCCAGCAAGAGGAGTCTGCAGCCAGGAAACTTCTTGCACTGGATATTGTGAAGGTGAGAGGTTAAACCCATGTAGTTGCACATTTTTTTAATAGTATGAAGGCACTGTGGTTTCTGCCTCTAGCAATTGTTCAAGCTGGAGCATTCATCTTCGAATCTGCAAGCCTTGAAACATACTTGGACCTGTTTATAAAAAACCGCACTGAGCTGCTGAAGGAAAAGCAAACTCATACTCATGATGACTATGCATGGGCAGTATATACAACATGGGAAATGAGTTTCAGCAAGCTCAGTCATCCTGCTGCATTGTTTCTGCAGCTCTGTTCATTTATTCATCGAGATGACATCTCAGAGGAGATTTTTCTCAGAGCAGCAAATTACATGGCCAAAGTACCAGAACAAGCTCAATACAAAAAAAGACTACAACAACTTAAATCCAAGTTCATGCAGATTTTTTCTTTGAGGAGTTCATCAAACCCTGAGAAAATTCAACCAAGCAAATTTCTTTCATATTTCGCAGACTCAGCTGGAAAATAGAGCTCTCTCTAATTCTTGAAATACACCAATGAAATCAAAGCATATTCTCTTATCAGCTTTTATCCAGAGAGCAAAACATTTTCAATCCATCCTTTGGTACACAGTTGGAGTCAGACAAGACTTGCTGATCCTGAGCCGTATTCTTCATGTATGGCGGAAATACTAGGCATATCAATCATTGAAATCCCTGAGCAGGATAGGCTGCTAGCAAGCTTGAAATTAGTTTCTCATGTTGAATCAATAATACAGGTTATTCCCCAGCAAAACAGGAATTATCCACAGGAGTATGCAGCTGTAAATTATCAGGTTGGACAATACACCAAAGCAGAAGCACTCAATGTTGCTGAACTGGCAAAAGGGAGGAAGGCTTTTAGAAATGGTCACTTGAACACCCTGCAAATTATGGCTGATCTTGCAACCATATATAAGAAGCTGGGGCAATTGGGAGGAGCTGAAGAGCTTGATCTTTTGGTGCTAGAAAAGCAAAGGAGGCTTCTTGGTAATAATCATCCTGCAACGCTTGAGGCCATGTTCAATCTTGCCATCACGTATGATAACCAGAGCCGATTTGAAGATGCCAAAAAGCTGGCAGTTACAGTTGTTCAGGGACGGAAAGAACTTCTGGGTGATGACCACTTGGATACCATACATGCTATGCAATATCTTGCTATCATCCATATCAATCTTGGAAAATTTGCTAAAGCAGAGAAGCTGCAAGTTGTGGTGCTAAAGAATCAGAGAAACTTTCTTGGTGATAGCCATCCCAGGACTCTTGATGGTATGCTGAAGTGTGGCCGGGATTTTGTGCTTGCAAAATGCCCAAAATGCCCAAACCAGCGAATGCAAAAAGCAAAACAAGATACAAAACAATGAAGTAGCTCACCAAGATAAGAAGGAGCGGCTGTTTCAGAAGGAGAAGAGTGTTGGCAGGAAAGCATAAACAGACAATGGCGGAAAAGAACGGAAGGGACATGAACTAGGTTTGTGTCCGCAGAGGTCAAAGAGCAGGGCACAACAATCACGTAACTGTGTAATCAAGATGTGTCATCCACACAAACACATCTCCAATGTGTCCCCCCGTCGTGTTCCAACGAGCAGTTGCTTGGCTACTTGTTAAGGCAAAGCTGTGAGGTCTCCGAGCATGCTACACACTACTCATCACCTCATGGCCCCTGCGGACCATCTGCACCATGACGGAACAAGCTTCAATATACGCTACAGATCTTCATCTTCCTAAACGGGATTCTACATTACCGGAAGCAGCTTCCGAGTGAGACCAACACTCTCCCCACCATCCGCATTGTCTTCCCCGCCACTCAAATTCGCTCCTGCACCATTGTCACCCGGATACAACTGTTCCCCAGGATCCTGGACTCTTGACTCCTTCTTACAACACATGGCCGACGAGCGACCCTCCGTATCTGACGAACAAGACTGGTGCTCCCCTTACCACACAGATCACACTTGTCACTACTTAGTGTCCAGTAATCATCGACAGGATACAACTGGTCCCCTCCCGTGGCGCGACACGTGGACAACCTCTCCCATCTCCTGTTCCAGACGATCTCTTGCACTGGACGGACCTACCCCATGCCTGACACCGACCCATCAGACAAGGCAGAGGGTATCCTGACACTACCCGTCCCCCACTTCACACAACACATCAACTAGCTGAGAGAGACCGTCCATCTCTTCTCCTTCCTGAACTATTGAGCACCTACCAACGCAACCACCAGGCCATGCCTGAAGCTCCAAACATATTCTGAGGTTGTTCGGCCTCGCTGTGCCTCGCACGCACCCAGAGACAATCAGTCTCCTCAGCAGAGGCGCCTGTTCTCCTGCGCACCCCAAAACACCTCATGATGTCCCCTGCCCCCTGGAAACACCTGCAACCCACATGGCACCTCTGGAAACATGGGAAGTTGTTGAGGAGGTATAAAAGGGAGCGCATTTAGTAGGAGTAGTCAGTACCTTCCAGCCTGCAGAAGTAGCTTCTGGGGTGTTTTCCCCTACTTACTGTACCACTCTCACTCAATCTAAACGGGGTACTCCCAGCCTTCCCCCGACCTTGTACCTCTCGTGCACCCTCTCCTCGCCCCACAGCTAGAGACAGGCCACACCTCTTACATTTGCTTGTTCATCAGTTTCTCACCTCCCACACCTTCATCAGCAGGGTCCCTCCTCACTGGACCTGGTGTTACATTTCCAGGCTTCCTCAATTAGGATCACCATTCTCACGAGCATTGCTCTGTAGAAAACAGGCCTGGAGAAAAGCCACCACATTCAAATTGTCATCCATAGCCAACAGGACCGATTGTCTCGCCGTCAACCAAATGATGTTGGTGTCATTGTCTGTGCAACACGCGCCGCATCTCCAGCACTTGTTCTAAGGGGAAGAGTGCACCAAGGAAAGCAGACAGGACAACACATTTAGGGTTCCAGTACACTTGTACGGGGAACCAGGTCTAGTCAGTAATATGCCCGCATGTCAAGAACCGGTTCCCAACTGGGATCTGATGGAGGTCCGAGATACGCCTGAGGAATGAAGTGTGTATAAGCAAGACAAAGGGGTTGAGATATAGAGGCAAGTATCGGAGTCCGAACAGAATACGGAACCTGTATACTGGAAGGGAAGGGGCTTGGCTTCAGCTCGTGCGCTGCACCCTTCTCTACGCCTAGTGCCTGATTTCGGATGGAGACTCGGAAGAGGACGGAAGTCCGAGAGGAAGAGTATAGGGCAGACTAAGTCAATATTCAAACTGAAGTCTAACTACCGACAAGGCTTGTATTTATACGAAAGTAAAGTATTAGTGGGGATATAATGTAAGTACCGGAGCTTCGGAGTTCCGAGTGGGTCCGTGATGGAAACAAGTCGTTATGAGTCAAGTAGAGTTAAGCTGACTCGGATATCATCGGTACTCCAAGGGCTCCGTGATGGAGAAGCATAAAGCATAACCTAGGAATCAGAAGGAATCATATGTAGTACGAACCAATACCTGGTAATGCTACAATATGTTCTGAAAGATGTCATAGAGTCAGAATCCTCAACAGTTTGGTCTATCATGCTTGTAAACACATTGGGACAATAGGCAAATACACTGCAATCAGAGCATTGTGATATTTGAATCCAGTGCTGAACTCATTGCAAATTGGACTCTATGTAATTTTTAGTAATGTGTCAATGCCTTCCTTGACCAAAATTTATGTTGTTTTAACAAGTCTATATGTTTATAGACAGCATTGATTCTCAAAATACTCCACAAACCCATGTCACTGAATATATATTATTTTTGCCACTTTCCTTCTATCACAAATTCAGCATAGATTAGCCGAGTAGATCTATCCAATTTTCATGTGAAACAGGTAAGAACTGACCGAGATATCAGGAACTCTTTGAAAAAATCCCAAAACAGAAAATTTCTGTTTGTGGTACTGCCAATAGCTGTAAGGAGTGTTAATGCTAATACTCCTGGACTCCTCTGTGTTTATCACCATAGTGTCTGGGGGTTAGGGGGCCTGACTGTATGGGTTCCTTAAACCTCAACGTCTTCCTGTATCCAGTGGTTGAAACCCCGATTGGTTTGCAATAGTCCTGGAAACCCTCAATCAGGTTTCAACTGTGAGAAGGTCCCATGCCAGCATCATGTGAGCCCTGTGACACTAGACGTGTCTGTATCCATACAGATGCCTTATGTGAAAAAAGAGCAACCCAGGTGATTCATGACATAGCAGCTCAATTCAAATCCAGGAATGACACAGCTCTGTTTGTAAAATAGAAGGTGTGCTTCAAGTTGAGGGTCATACTATGTGAAGATGTCTGTCAGAGTCCAAATTATGAGTTTACAACATTAATCCTCCTCCTGATCTCAAGTGGTATTTGAGCTATTTTTTCCTTCAGAGTTTAACTTGAACCAATCCTCCAAATTCACTCTCAATCATGTAAGGAGTTCGAAGATTCCCCATCAATGATCAAATCTGGCCCACAATCTTGCTTTCTACCATCATGTCTAGAGAGATTTTGTAGATGGTCAAAATTCAGCAACGTGGTCGTTGTGCTGGGGAAGCGACTTCTTGCCATCAGATACTCCTTGTTCATTGGACCACCCCTCAAACACGTGTAACATAGTGTGTGCTCAAGGCGGGTTATTTCAAGCCTCATACCTCCCATGGCATTACACTCTATATAAAAACATTCCCCTTCATCGGTCTTTTCCAGACACCCATGCTATGTGGCCCGCTCCTAAAGATGTCTACTTGTGCAAAACAGTACGGCTGATGTCTTTCCCAACTCCTCATCAGCACCATCCTGGACCAGATGAGTCCCACCCATTTTACCGATATGTTTTCATACATGAAACTTCTCCTCCAACTGAACCTCTACCTGTCCACATGAAACTCGACAGTTGGCCGAATGCACCGTACCCACTCAACAAATTTTGCGAAATCATCATCGCAACTTGCTGTCTGCTGTCGTACAGAAGTACAAATCTCCAGGAGGCTTGGAATGCCTGTGTGGAGGGTGCAGAGAGATGGGTTGTCTTTGAGGATTGCTATGCTGCTAGGATGTCCCAACTCAATATTGTTGTGAGCCAACCACTCACAATCATCTAATGAGCTTTTATGTGTGGTAGGGAGAGTTAATATTCACCAGCCTTTCTGCATGGGCGACAACAGAGCCTCCGTTGAAACACCTCTTGGATTACAATCAGTGTGAGCCATATGTCTGCCTCATCATTTCATTCAGTGGCACCTGGGGTGGCATAATTGTCAGCTCTGCTCTCATGTATGGTACCTCAATGACCGACACAAAGTGGTATTGTGAGGTACGAGAAGTATGAAGGCATGATATCCTGTACTGACCTCTGTCCAGATGCTTATGGCCTCACACTCACAGGTCTGTTGCACACTTATCCTCCTAACATATCCATTTTTTGCCATGGGGATTTCTACAGTCTTCAGTATTTTCAGTATGCCTCTCCTTTTATTGCTGGCCAGTATTTACCTCTCATCATCCATCATCAGGTAGTATGATCTTCTGCTGGCACCCCCATGACCCACTCATGAATCTTGCTGGGACCCTGCTGCTTGTTGTCCCTGTGTCTATGATCTTCACAATTGTATTTGCATGGACTCAACGGCCCGTCATGGGAGCCTTCAGCTCCAGGGGGAGCCTCCCAGTGCATGTGGTACCTACCGCAGTGATGTGCCATAAGGCCTTAATACCAAGTTTGAAAAATTCTAAGGGTTAGTAAGGCCTAAGCCTTACTGCTATGGCCTCCGTTTAAGGCCTTAGAGCTAAATTTCCCACGCATTTGCGCGCAGTGGTACAGCTCAATTACTTACTTTGAAATTGGTACTTGGGGAACGTAAACAGATTTAATTGTACTAGCCAATGTTTCCATCATCAGATGGGATCTCCACTGCTCTGTCACCCAAGCAAGCTTTACAGTAGGTCTTCCAGTGGCTGCTATTCTGTGGCACCGAGCTTTTGTCAAAGTGGTTCTGGCCCAGCAGATTAGAAGTCCATGCGCCGTTGCTGGCCACATTCGCGGGAGTGGAGACGTGGCAAAATGTCACATTTTTCAGTGATTGATTGATGATTGGTGGCTTCAATTCAAGCTGTCATTAGCGCACAGATTTTCGGCCCGTGTACTGCTCTAAGGCCTCTAAGGGTACCCAAAATCCCCCCAAAACTTCTAAGGCATACTCTAAGGCATCTCCAAGCCTTAGAGCTGTTAAGGCCTTACCAATGGTTCTTCAACAGATTTTCATGCACAATGTCATCAGTAAGCCTGCTCCGAGTCATTTGTGTTTACTCCGGAGACATGCTGACTCTCAACATTATTCGAGCTCCGTACCCAGCATGTCCGAGTTACTACCTGCTCCCAGCAGACATCCAGAAAGCTATCCCCCACTTCAACGTGACTCTGATGGCCTCCTCCCAAGAACATCACCTACACCAGATGGACGCAGAGAAGCATCTACGTCCTACCTTCTATCTGCTTAAACCAACGAACCCATACCAAGCACACATTCCAGTGCTGCGGAAATCCGCACAGAAGCCTCACCCCACTAATATGGGGTGTTGTCAACCAATAAAGCCAGCTAATAGCCTCTAATATACTTAACTCGATTAGTTACTGAATGTCAATGTGTCTTGCCTTACCAATGCCTGAATTCAATTCTCGTTTGAATGAGCTGCGTGGGAACGGCGGTTTGAAAAAGGGGATCGACGTCGTTGACAATCCTCGGTGGAGGAGTTAAAATAAGTAACACTGTGGGCCCAGGGCCAAGATGGGGGAAAGAAAAATTAATCAGGATAGCTAGCAGTTTGGTTCGATGTTCAAGTCCGGTTGAGCCTGGAAAATGAGGAAACAACCTACTCCTGCGCCGGCTGCGATCATAGCGCCTCTGGATTTCACAATGTCGCATGCCTAATCAAACGCGTCTGAAAGCTAACACGGCCACATGATCAATGATGTCACGTGTTCTGAACCGAGTGAAACATAGTCTCTGTTACAGAACCGATATACAGATAACGATCAAGATGTATCTGTATATGGTCTGTTAGTAAACACGACCATCTTGTTGGCCGACCGATCAATTTGTTGCGGCCTTGTTCTGGGACACCTTCTCGGGCTATAATTCTGAGAATATTTGAGCATACAGACAGGCTTCAAATAAAATAAATCTTCCCTCACTCAGAAGCTAGAGGTGCAGTTGTTGTGATGATATAGTATGAGTTTCTGAACATGGTATTAGCTAATCACTTTCTGGTTGATCCTGTTCTGAAGGATTGGCGGGGTAAAAAGCTTAACTTTCGCTGAAGGGTATCATCCGGTTGGCCTCACGAACCTGGGAAAATATTTTGAGATATATCCCAGCTGTATTGCTTGCTATACGAAGGAAAGAACTCGAGTTGGCACAGCCACGCTTTTACGTAATTTGACGGTCCGCCAACAAGCAGACCGTGATTACTATCAGACTAAGTGAAACAGAACTAAGATTTATTGTACTCTTGCAAAATTGGGCGGCGCAATTGTAAGAGGGAAGAAGAGAAAAAAAATCAACCAAGGCCAAGTTGACAAAATGGTTGCTACCAATTGGTGCAAGATTGAAGACTGTAAGACAGGGAGGAACTTGGACGTAACCACCGCAAGCAGCGCAATTGAACGCGAGTTGTTAAATATTCGAAAGGGAGGTCGGCCTTCGTCTTTCTCGGATGGCTGACTTCAGAAAGAAAGAGAAATTGGTGTTCCTTGGAGAAGAATGATTTATCTGGAGTTCGCTGCCATGCCTCCAGCATCTATATATTTTCAACGCCCACAAAGCAGAAATTGTAAAATAGAGCTCTGAGGAAAGCGAACCGACACGGATACAGCATTAATTCTAATGCCGAAGAGAATTCAAGCTGTAACGGTGCGTCGGGTGGCGCAGTCACAGCTTAGAATTATCTTGTGTATGCATCACGGTCTGAAGAGCAAGGACCATAATTGCTGAGGACAATAATCATACTCAATTTTAGAGCTCCGTTCCAAGAAGATCCGGGATTGAACAGCACGGCGATCAAGCACAGACCCGAGAATGGATTAACAATAAGCGGCGCGTCCAACTTGGGCGAACGGGGAACTTACACTTCAATTTGAAAGCCAGGGAGATATCCGGAACTTGAAGTTGAACAGAACAGAACAGCACGTCGAAACAGCACGTCGGACTCGGCCAGCGGAAATAGAATTAAATCAGAATCAGTCCAATTGAGGAGATATTGAACGTGCGTCGAAGCACGGACCTGGCGGAAATGAGATGCTGAATGGATTATCAATGCCCTGGGCCCAATGTCGTCACCCTTAAACCAGATTCCCCTCCATTCAAGGCCATGCAGAACTGAGGCGCGGGCACTCAAGTAACGGCCGTCTCCGAGTTGTGTGGATGGAAGCTCAGCCAAGAACGTGCAGGTCGAATCGAATTGAGTTCTGTTACAAGAAAATGATAAGGTTCAAGCTCCACGCGTTCGGAGCCCACCATGGCCGGATGACCAACGCACGGTCTTTAAAGGCACTCCGTGAGTATTTGTGGACCGTATGGCTGTTTAAAATCAATTTAGTTGTCATTTGTACGGTGTGTTCAACAAGAAATCTTGAGTAAATTTTGTCGAATTCATCCGAAAGTCGAGATTGAGGTTGAACGGCGTCTCGAACAACACGGACCCGGTATTGACAGGAATTAGAATGGCGGTGTTTTCAGGCTGGTCGAGCGCGAAATTAGAATCCATCTATCCAAAGTCGAAGATACAGAAACATCAGAAACATCAGGAACTTCAACCGAACCGCGTCGTCGCGTCGGGGAACAGGCGAATGCATACTTACTACAGCACGGAGGTCCCGGGGATCAGAATACTTGAGTTGAGTCGATTTTCGCGTTCCAAGCTACAGCTCAACAGCACGTTCGAGGCCTAGCCAGATGATCAACAGTCTCCGAATACAGCCTCCTCAATCGTGCAGGGAACGCGAACTCGACTCTACACTGTAATTTGACAGCCGAGAACATATGGACTGAGGCTCAACAGCGTCTGGAACAGCACGTCGGAACCGGCGGAAATCAGAATTAAAACCAATTGTGCGGTGTGCGGTGTGTTCAACTTGGTCGAAGATTCTCGAATTTCCTTCGCGTTTGTTTCAAGGCCGAGGAGATGTTGGGCCGAGCCTGAACAGCGTAGCGTCGCGTAGAACAGGGCGACAAACGTGGGCCTGGACCGCGAATCATACTTGCAAGTCGAATCGATTTCCAAAGGGCTGTTGAACAAATCCAACAGCGCGGTCGAGGCCTAGCCAGGAGATCGACGGTCTCCAAAGACAGGCTGGCATTGACAGCCTCAATGGAGTGATGGTTAGATTGTACGGCACCGACGAGAGTACCGAGCGCGCGTACGACTTATGCTACAGCCGTGAGTCGGGAACGTGTTCGGAAGTCCGTTTAAATGGAATCGAATTTGAAGAGATCTCGAGCGCGGTCTAAAAATACTCGTGTCAGGGCGCACCGTACCGCATTGGCTTGTCTGCGGATACCGATTTTCGTGTGTGGAAGTAACCAAGAAACAGTCGTCCGCGTTCGGGAATCGGAACAAGATTCCAAGGAGATGTCAGGCTTGGCCGGCGAAGCAGTCGAAGAGCCTCGCAGTCAAAGAGCAGGCAGAAGTACCTGTCATTGAATTTATTGAGGTGACAGTGAGGTAAGTTGCAAGAATTGAATCGCCTGGCACTGGCAGAGAAAATCAATTGATGTGGCCACGCGTGCGACTTGAGCAGAGAGACGACAGAAACGGGTATTCACCGCCCGACGCTTGCGTTCATTTCCGACTTGTGTGGCGTCCAACTGCCCCTATAGACTATCCGCATGCAGCAGGCCGGGCCCGGTTGCAACAGCACCCGCGCCCTGGTTTGTCTTTGTTCCTTACGCGCACACGCTGGCGACCCAGATCATGATTGCTGCAGCGGCACTACAATAGCCTTGTCTTTCTTGTCTTTTGCACTCCTGTGGCTCGGATTGGCTGTACTACTGGAACTGGGACGCTTCTTTGACGCTACTGGCTTTAAACTAGGCTAATTGAGCTGTTTGGGGCGTGGTACGACCGCCGGAGCTGTTTGGACCCGACGCCGAGCTTCCGAGCTTGTAACAACGAACGACGATGACTATGGTGCAAGAGCAAGAGAAGGAGAAGGACGAGGGGAGAAGGGAACGGAAAGACTCGACGAGGCGGAGCAGGCGCGATTCGACGAGGAGCGAGCGGGACGCGGACGAGCACAAAGAGCGGCACCACCACCGCGAGAGGGACAAGCGGAAGAGTCGGGGCAGCGACGACGACAGGGAGCGGGATCGGGACAAGCGCAGCCGCGACAAGGATGGGCACCGTTCCTCTCGAGATCGCTCCAGGGACAGCCACCGAGAACACTCCAGGGACAGCCGCAGGAGTGCGCGGGATCGGGATCGAGAGCGGGACCACCACAGCGACAAAGAGAAAGACGAGCCCGTCGCTGCGTACACGCCCGAGTTCCTGCACGCCCTTGCTCACAGCAACAGCCCCACCAAGCCCGAGTTCGATGTCATCAGCGGCGCCGACGCGGTGGCCTTTGCGAGGAAGTTTGTCCGGTATGCTATTTCATTATTCCATGCCACCCTGTCCTCGCTTCTGCTAACAATTTGTAAATCTAGAGACCAAGCCGCCTCTGGCGCCGACGTCCCCGCCGCCCTCTCTGCCGCCGCCGGTACCTCTGCCTCCCAATCCCAACCACACCAATCGTACTCGCACGCACCAGGCCACACCCCCAGCGCCGTCTCGCACACCTCGCTCACCCATGGTGGCACCCTAACCGCAAGCGGAAGTACACGTCGGGCCCTCCCCCCGGTCGTGTTCGCGTTCCCGCGCGCGGCGGCGGGCGACGCGGGAAGAAGAGTGGTCGATTTTTATATGAGTTGGCGGGGGAAGACGGTGTGTGGCTCTTCTCTATTGTTCTTCTCTGCGTTCTTTCTTGTTTCTTGTTCCTCTGGGCTTGGGGTGCTGGGGTGATTCCCTGCGCTGTGATTTCTCGAGGCGCGTCGCGATCGAATCGCCAATTTTTTTTTTGACAAGCTTCGCTCGGACATATCGATGTCATATCACATCGAGATTCTTTTCATTTCCACTTTACGCTTTCACACTTTTTTTTCATTCTGCACGTTTATTTTCGGGCTCCTCGTGTTCTCCTGCCTCCTACTTCTTTCTTTGATTCCTTGCTTTGAAACCGGAGTTCCCGCCGTCGCCGCGCGTGCCCCTTGGCTGCGCGCGCATCCGTTTTTGCGGCGGGCGACGGAACGGGAGGACTGGGAGTGCTCAGGAGTGCCCATCGTGGCTCGGGGAGGGCTCGGCTTCTCCCGACCCGGAAACCTCTTATCGCATACGATCGAGATCCACACCCGATGCGCAGCGGATGGATAGATGGTGCTGCGGGGTGCGGGCCGCCTCCGATGGGAACCCCCCGAGACTTTCGTATCCTACGAGGACGACTCGATGCGTGTGCAGTCAGGGACGGTCTCGTTTTCTGTTTCTGTTTCTTTCTTCCGCACCCCGATCGTCTCGTTCCCTCTGATAAATCGTGGGTCGGTGGGATGTGGAGGATGCTCGATCGGCCCCGGGGCTCCGTATCGTATCGCACAAGGACGGACGGTCCGACTCCGAGCCCTCGAACGAACGAATGTGCGTTCCGCAGCGGAAAGCAGTGCGATTCGTGCCGGCGCGTGGATGGACGCGTCGCGGACGCCCTCTTCTTCAATTTTGTTTTGTCTTCTCATGCTTCAATTTCCTCGTTCACGCTCGAACGTGCTTTGCCTCGCGACGTATTGTTGGATCTAGTGAGGTCGGGAATGGGCTGGGAGGATGGCCGATCGTCCCCCAAGGATTCGTATCGTCCACGCGTTGAGGGCGGACGGTCCGCGTCCGATGCGAAGTGCTATCTCCCCCTCCTATCCCATTTTTGTCCACCGCCCACCCATCGTTCAAAGTTCCCTCTTCCTCTCGTCCCATTTACTTCCCACCTCACTTCTTCCCTCTTGTCTTCCACCTTGAACGAACCAACGAATGCTGACCCCCTGCCCGCTACAGAAAACAACTCCCCTCAAAGGCCGCTCGCGCCGCGCGGGCTTCCTCGACGCCGAGTTTAAGAGGGTACGGGAGGTGCTGGATGGAGAGTGGAAGCGGGCGAGGTGCGTTGGGATCGGCTATCTTTGCTGTCCACTTTGCTTGTGCTTTCCGCTTTGCGCTGCCTGTGCATGCGGGGCCAGGAGTGTCCCGTGGAGATGGAGCCCAAGGCGTTCTGTCCGTCTACTTGTGTGTGCGGCGGGGTGGAATAGCTAGGAGAGTGTCTGTGTCTATGCCAGTGTCACCGGCGCACAATGGGGATGAGGATAAGAGCGGCGTGCACACCTGCTTTGCGTTGCTACGCGTTTCTCGGTCGCGGGCCCTCCGCCTTTCTCTCTCTCTTTCCGCCTTTCCATTGCCTTTTCCCCATTTCCCTCCTCCTCTACGCGGGCACAGACGCTAATCTCATCGCCCCTACAGCCGCGCACTCAAAGGCGCAGTCTGCGCAAGTGAGGACGCCATGGCCGTGGGGCCGGTGAAGCTTGGTGCGTTGCGCTTCTTCGTTTTTCGTTTTTTTTTTCTCGGTGGAGGGGGGATCGGGAGGAGCATCCGTCTCTTGGTTTCGATGAGACGATGTGTGCACTGGGGATGGATGTGCGCACGTGGGAGGGCCGCGAGCCCAGTTCGCCGAGAACTTCGAGCAGACTCGGCTCCTGCTCAGTGATGCGGTAGCCGTTGGGCGGGATAGCCGTGCGAATACGCGCAAGAGACGCGCCGGACTAGCGCCGAGAGCCTCGGTTCTTGATGTGTCGAGACAGGCGCGCGTGTGCGCCGAAAGGGCGGCTCGTCCCTCGAGGTGTGAAATCCTGTCCTACACGACAGCCGACGGTTAGCGAGGCATAAGGATGGGATGCACGCGGCGAGTCTTACGGGATTCGTTTCTGCGAGGCAGGGAACTTGTCTCTTAACGTGTCGCCTTGCAGCGCGTCGAATCCTGCCTGCGCGATTGCCGTTATTGTACGCGACGCGTGCAGTGGGGTGCACGCAACGAGAGCGTGTCCGGATATCTGTCCGAAGCAGCGCCGCCGTTGACTGGGAAGTCGTGCAACGGCGCGACTCGAGCCTTTGCTGAGGATGCAAATAAAGAGGCGACACGTATGAGTCGGATCGTCAGGCGCTGTCAGGTCTTTAACTAGACATGTAGAGGCTCTCGGTCCGTGCTGCGGTCGACCGTATAGACCCCGACCGATGCCATCGTTCTTCGGCTTCTCCGTTTTTTTCCGAGCCACCCTTCATTCTTCCTCCATCTACTCCCACAACCCACGAAACCCATACTGACTCCATCCCACAGCCCGCGCCCCAACCGACCCACAACCACCACCGCGTCTCCCGCCGATGCTTGCTCAGTACGCCCGGGAGGAGCAGGATAAGAACAAGCCCGGGGAGGGTGGGTGAGTGTACTTTCTCTTCTACGTCGTATTCGTTCCGGCGGGGTGGTTGGTGCGAAAGAACCGCTACCACTCTCTGCTGCTTCTCCCTCTTGGAGCACATATCCCGACCTTTTGTATCCCATGATCGCCACTCGCCCCTCCGTTTTTTTTTCTCATACTCCCGCTGACCCGCTTTCCTTCTCCCACAGATTCACTGCCCCACCCGCCGCGCGCTCCGTCTCCGACCCGTTTCCCGGCGCGTCCTCCGCCTACCCACTCCCGTCGTCCTTCCCGATCAACACTGAGCGCCCACCGCTTGGCACGCACCACCGCGGGAGCGTAGACAGCCTGACCAGCGTGACGAGCCTACCACTGCTTGGGATGGTGAGGGGTGTTCCTGTGGGGAACCGAGGTAAGTCTGGTGACTTTGCAGTTTTTATTTTATTTTTCCCTGCGTTTTCGCTGAGGCGACGGCGGGGTCGTTTCTTGTTTTGGGGGCGGAAACTGGGCCCAGTCGGTGATGGGCGGGCTTTGGCCATGGGGCGTGAGGAGGTGCAGCGCGACTCGTGGTGGGCGGAGGAGGTTGGCGCTGTGGCGAGATCGAGGCTGGTCAATTATGGAGAACGTCGACCACCAGATGTGGGGGCGCCGGACATGACTGTCGCGGAAGCCAGAGAAGGCGTAATATAATAGGGGTGAAGAATCCGCTCTCGTCCTTTCGCTACTGGGGTAGCGATTGGCGAGACGCAAGGGCTTCTCGTCTTCCAGTGCGAGGTGGAGGAGTTGGGAGTCGTGTTGTGCATGAAGATGAGGATGACTCTGCAGCTCCGGACCTCGCGTTGTTATGGTAGATTGAGCGGCATGAGGCTGCAACGAGGCATTGCGTCTTCGCAGTCGCGCCGTCTGTCATCGCGTGTACGGGGTGATGGCTGGGAGAGGCGCATGACCTGCCTGTGATCTCGTCGTTCGACCTCCGTTTCTTGATTTTGCTTCCGTCTATCCTCACAACATGCTGACACGGCTCCTGCAGTGCCTCTGCGGGTCATGAATCCAGGCGATAGGATGTCGATGTGCGTGTTTCTCCTCTTCGTTTCCAACTCTCCTTTCGCCCCCTTGGCTCCGCTCCCTTTCCTTCCTTTCCATTTCCTTCGATCTTTCCCCTGCTGTGCTGCGCGTTCCGCATCACCTGTATTATCTGCTCGGGCTCTTGCATATCTACGTGCGCGTGCCGCAAGGGTGACACGGTAGATTGCCTTGTCGGCGACGGATCCGCACGTGCGCTTAGATATCGCCTCTCCCTACTCCTTCAATTTCCTCTTTTACCTCATCACAAAGCCCCGTCTACCCCGCTCCACATCTCCTCCCCGCATTTCCTCATGCACAGACTGACGTGTGTTTTGTGTGGCCGCAGGTCCTCGAGCAGTGGTACGTCGTGCGCTTTAGAGTCTTTTGCGTCACGCTGACTTGGGATTTTACGGTAGGTTCCCTCGCGGAGGTTCCGAATATCAATATCCAGGCGACAAGGGGATCGCCGCTGCGCGACGGCGTCTCGTTCAATGTGCCGCCATCGGTCGAACTGCAAGGTGGACACTGCGCATCCGTGCATACAATTGTTACTGATGTGTATGGCGTAGGTGCAAACGCGAATGTGGCGCCCATGCACGCGCTCCACCTCCCCGGGCGCACGGTGTCGGATAGCAGCGCGAGCAGCGGCGGCTCAAGCAAGAGTCGCAAGAGTAGCAAGAGCAAGAGCAGCCGGAAGGAGACGCCACTCGTTAAGGATGAAGACAAGATTGTTATTGTGCTCCTAGATGACAACGACAAGGACAAGGTGAAAGGCACCACGCCTGAGAAGAAGAAGGTTGTCGCGCCCGATGACGATGCGACGTGGCACGGGTGGGTCGTCCTTGTTCCCTGTTTGTTTACCGCGCCACAACTGACCCCACTCACGCAGCCTCGAGCGCCGTCTCTCCACCCGCTCAACGAGCAAGCCCTCGCCACCAGTCTCGGCACACAACTCGCCCTGGCTCGGCCCACTCGTTGACCTCGACGAGGATATCACGTACGTCCACACGCCTGACGACTCCGACTATTCCGACTCGGATGACGACGAGGAGGATCCCACCTCGGGCCGGCGGAATGCTGGTGCAGTTGTTCCCATCAAGAGTCTCCTCTCTGCTATGGGGTACCTAGCGCCCGAAGCGGCTGTTCTCGGCGGCACGCCATCACCGTACGGGTCCTATGCGTCGCTCCAAACCCCGTACAACAGCCCGTATGTTGCGCCGTATCCATCCTATGTGTCGCCGCAGTTGCAGGGCTCGCCATACCAGTTGCAACTGCCAAGCCGCCCGCACACACCCGTTGGGTCATACGGGACGACACCCTCGATGGGACAAGCGCAAGCCCCTCCATGGGTGAGCCCCGCGGTGTACCCGCCGACAGCCTACTCCAGTCCCGCACCCGCAGGGTACGCCAGCCCGTATGCGCCGGCAAGTCCGGGAGTAGGATACGCAAGCCCTTATGCGGCGACGGCGACGAGTCCAGCAGGGTATGCAAGCCCGTATGCCGCCGCAAGCCCGGGTCTGTATGCTAGCCGCAGCGCTGGGTATCCAAGCCCCGCGGGCGGATACGGGAACCTCGCGGCGGCATACTCGAGTCCTTACGTGTCGCCGCTGCAGGGCCCGCGCGGCTCTCCGGGGCTTTATCAAGGGTAGTGTAAGGCTGCTTGGCGCATTTCTATTTGGGTTGCCAGACCGCTAGGTCTTCTTTTGGTCTTTCGCGCTCCGTTGTGTATATACTGGGCCTCATAATTCTCCCGTACAATAATACGCACCGTCGCATACATATACTATCGATCCCCTCGCTCTTCGTTGCTATTGCTTTCGACGTCATCCCCGCATTTGCTTATCTTTCATGGCCTGTATATGTTGTATGTATTCTTTATCTAGTCAATGGGCGAATAGCTCTAAATGTAATTTCATCGCATGCAGTCGGAAGCCTGGCAAAGAATGTACATAACCCTGGGTTCAAGAATCCGAGAAATTCATCGTGGCAACCCGTTTTCAATACCTCGAAATCTTTGAAACGATAGAATCCCAGCGGCATCTGCGTGCGGTAGCTCGTCCTTGATTTCGGCGTCAACTCCTCAGCACCAAGACCGACGCAGTCCACCACGAAGCGGACCTCCCGAAGGCCTTTCTGGGCGATAGGGCGATAGACGTCAATGCGTCGTGGGCCACAGTGTTGGCAGGATACTCGCCGGGGTAGCGAGCCTCGTTAGCGGTGACGGTGACGCAGAGGAGCTCAAGCCTGGGGAGGGATGGGAGATGGGCCATGAGGAGAGTCAGCAGGTCTAGGATGCCTGACGATGAAGGCGCGGAAATTGAGGGTATGCAGCCGGGGCAGTGGGGGCAGCACAGAGAGAGTGGTTGATGAGGTCCTTCAGCGAGTATGCTGCGATGAATGAGGCAAATCCGCTGGGCAGGAATGTGCGCGACGTACGGCGAAATGTGATTGTTAAGTGCTAAAACGAGGCAGCATTTCGAAACGATATCGAGAACATCCGTGGGCTCTCTCGGAGCTCTGAATGGGAGTGTGATTTTCACGGTGGTGGAGATGCGGTAACGCCGCGTTCACCGCTGGACTGAGGAGGAAAGTATGAACATCGGGGGTTTCCGTTGGCAGGTAATCAAGGAGGACCAGTAATTTAGCCTCGCAGGATTTCCCAAATTTGACCTTCCGCTTCAGATCGACGTCCGCTATCTGCAAGACCACCGACGCGAGGTATGACATAGAAGCGTAGCGAGAATGCCACAACAACGAACCATCGCAAGGGAGTGCATAGTCGGAAACGATAACAGAGCGCCAATGGCGACATGCTGTTCCTTGGGCCAAGCATTCCAAAACCAGAATTGCCACTCGTCGTCTGATATTGCCAGACCTTTTACTCCGATGAGGAGTCGGAGTGTTTTGGCTAACAGGACGTGAATTTCGCTCTTGTTGAGCTGCAAGCTGATGTGAAGATCGCGAATGTAGGAAGCGACGTGGGGGCTTTGAAAAAGGACTTGAAATAACTGGACTACGCGCGCGCTTCCAAAGTCAAGTATCGAAAAAGACGGTACTGGCCAGCAAACAAGAAGATGCGGGACACCGGAATCAAGCTCTTCAAATCTTCATGCGCGTCTACGTTGTCGATAATCAAGTCGACGAGCTCCGCGGGTATGTAGAACATCGTATTGGCCCAGGAAATATACACTCCGAGACAAGCTGGCGCGAGGTGCGAGCGGCTCAGGCTGTCGTAGTATTGTGTGGGATCTTGAAGGAAAGCAATGATGTACTAGAGCCTGAGACAAGTTTTTTACCAGGCGATAGAGTCTCAAAGGATATCAAGTCTGCGGAAATCAGCTCTTCGGAAGAGTTCGCTGATTTGGACCCTGGGTCAGTCGGAGTCAGCTCACGTCTTTGCAAGACACCGGCGACACCGAGAAGTTAGCCAGAATCTCTGCAGGTTGCGGTTTTCAAGCACTTTTGTCCAAAATTCTGGGACGTTGCGATTCTTGGGAACGGGGTTGCTTGATTTTAATTCAGGCACATCACGCGTCCCAAAAGAATTTCTGAACAATTTGATGTTGGCGGAAGGAAGCAGAGATGCTCATCATGCCGATCACAGCATCGACACAGCCACCCTTCTTCCAAGCTTCGGCATTGGTTCTCATACTCTGGACATGTATCTGTTACTCCCCATGCTATATACGGACTTCCTCTGATTATCTCAACTGCTCCTAAGCTCTGTGACTATGCGATGAGTCCGACTCACAATCTGTTTGATGCTACCAGCGTTAGATCATAGCTTGGATTTGGCGGATATCAAGATTGAAGACGAAAAACCTGCGTAGGGAGCCCTGTAACAAGACCGGTGTGGATGTGGCACCCAAAACACCGCCCCTTTGATAGCTGGAGGCAAAAAGCAAGAGATTATCGTCGGCACTCTGAATTTCCGTTCCGCGGCTTGCAGGTTATATATATTCAGACCCGCAAAACAAGTGCCCCTTGTCTGCTCTGGTCTTATGAATACCCACCCTGTACCCTCAATTGCTGGAGACCATGTGGCCGCCTGAAGAAAATGGATCGCGACAACGCCTGGAGCACTCGGCTAGAAAAAATAGAAAGAGTCAAGCTGCAGGAGGCCAATATTATCATCTACTTTCGTGTCCACCCCGCGTCCCAATACCGCCACCCCGCCACACAGATGACTTGGCGAGATTACCCGTGGGCACGCACGCTCCATATCGCATTCTGTCTTTACGCCGCCACTTCCTCTTGTACCGACACCACTTCAATCTATACCGCGTCTACTCTGCGTCCCCTATCCCTTCCTCATCCAAGTTTGGGATCTTGCGGGCTGCCATAGGGCCTCAAGCAGTGGTACGTTGTGCTTTCGAGTCTTTTATACCACGCTAACCTTGACTCGCTGGGCGCGCGACAGTGAGTGCTGTCGCTCAACAAGATGGACAGTGAGGTGTTTCATCGATCTGTGGGGCAGTAGCTGACCTGTGTGGCGTGCAGACAATGCATATACTCCAGCATTCCCGTACCACGGTGTCGCAGTCGCCGCGGTCGCAGTCAGAAGACCCGGAGGAGAGGCAAGAGCAGTCGGAAGGCGACGTCGACGCCTTTCTCAATGACGCAGACAAGATTCCTGGAAAAGATTCAAGAATAATAAGAAGGGCAAACGGCCGAGAAAAAGGTTGTCGTGCCTCATGACGACGCGACATGGCACGGGTGGGTCGCCCTCATTATCCGCGGTTCGCTACAGTTGACCTGCTCATGTAGCCAAGCGCTGGCTCCGCAAGAGCTCGACGCGCAAGCCCTCGCCACCGGTCTCGGGATAGGACTCGCTCTCGCTCAGCCGTTCGTCGACCTGGACGAGTATATCAAGTAACTTACATCCACACACCTGACGGCCGTGACTATTATTCCGACTCAGACCACGACGCGACGACCCCAGCTTGAGCAGGCGCGGGTGCCTTATCAAGAGCTGCCTCTCGGTTCTGGAGTATCTTGCGGCCTGGTGCCACAGTCTTCGGTGGCACACCATCGCTGTACGGGTCCTACACCGCGCTCCCATCCCATATGTCGCGGGATATTTATCGTCCTACGTGTCGCCACAGCTGCAGGAACGACAGTCCCGCGAAGTACCCGAGTCTAGCACCGGCAGATTACGCAAGTCCGCACGCCCCAGCAAGTCCAGGAGCAGGGTATACATGCCCTTGTGCGCCTACGAGTACTGCAGCGGGCTATGCAAGTCCGTATCCTGCCGCAAGCCGGGTGCAGGGTATGGCTGCAACGCCGGGTACATACAAGCACTGCGGGCGGATACAGGAACTTTGCGGGCGAATACTGCGGTCCGTACGCGCGCTGCCGCTGCGTGAAGCGCACGGCGCGTGGCTGGTGTGCTTCTCTTGTTTGGTTTTCTCCTTCCGTTACTGAATGCACTACCTTGGTACTTACACTCATTCGTATACTCATTGGCTCTTCTTTATTTGGTATCATCGTATCCATGTTCATGGTTTTGCAGTGTATTTACCCGCTCATTCCAACCCCGACCCGATCTGTCAATGCCATGCCACATCCCAACCACATCCTCCTCGTTTCAGCCGTCCGACACGTATTCTCTTTGTTCTTTGCAAGTGCAATCTTGTCCACAACCACGGTGCTTGATGGCTACTTTTCTACAGCTGCTTCGACTAGGGGAATTACAGAGCCGCGTCGTATAAATTGAGACTCTTTTCTCGCTATCGTCAATTGCCTTTCCTTCTTCCCCTCATTTTTCCCTGCTTCTATCCTGACACAATCTTTTCTTCTATTTCGCCAATGTTCGGAACTGTGCTCATCTTACTCCCTCTGTTGCTTCGAGGTGTGTTATACCGATCCCCCCATCCATTCCTTTAATCTTATCATCATTCTCTGCAGCTGTGGCCCGTCCCAGTCCCGCTCTCCTTGACACCACATTCCTCGACACCACACTCCTCAGCCGACAAGACGACGGCAAGACAGGAATCGGCCATATAACTGCACGTTGCGAATCTGCATGCAACCCGTTGGTGCCAGTATACGAGGTATGTGCCACCCGCCCTGTTGTGAATGTCCACTATGGCTGACGATGCGAACAACACGCGACCATAAACGACCCGACCGTGACTTGTGTCGGCAACACGTTGAACCAAGTCGTCGCATGCAACAGCTGTGAATTGAAAGTACTTGGGCTAAGCCAAAGCGAGATCGACGACAAAATCAGAGGTGGGTTCACTGTCCTCCAGATCCACGCATTGCATAGTCGCCAGTGGCTGATTCGCTGTGGATCGGGATCGGACAGAGCTGAAAGATGTTTCCACAGCGGCAACCTCCGATGACTCGGGCTGTGGGAGTCTTGCCGCGGGTGGGGGCATGTTGGGTTCGGTTCTGGTAGGGTTGACGCTCGTGGTACTGTAGTCTGCATGCGAGTATATCCTCTGGATCGGGGATGGGATGCTGCCAGGTCTCGCAGTCAAGCCTATATCTGGAATAGTAGTGATGTAGTCTAGATTTGCACGACCCCGGGCTTGATGATCCAACCGTCGGATGGGATACCTAAGAGAAAATTTCTTATTTCCGGGAGCTCGATTTGACCCCGCCAATTCGACGCCCCGATTTTTGCGACCGTTGTTGTTGATCTCAACCAGAAGTAAAACACAAACCTTCCTTTCAAAATTTCCGAGCTCGTTTCTTTCTTTTTGAGTCTCTCACTGGATCTGAAGGCTTCCGGCGCATTTTGTTTGGTCTCTGGTCTTTGGTCAAAGTTATTTGGTCGTGTCTGACATCACATGTGCGCGACTGGTTCGGACTGGACCAAAACATACAATCACGCTAACCTTGACCACGACCTCCAGCTTCCGAAAGTGGCCCACGCTTTGAGTTACCTGCACTCCAATGATGAGGTTGCTTTCCCGCTTTGACCTTTGCCTTGGTGTTGCCAGTGGCATGCCACACTTGGTGCTTGGACGGAACGCTTGGATCTGGGTTTGCCCTTTAAAGGGCCGCGATTCCAGCTTGCTTTTTGCCACCTTCGCTTCAATTTGTTTTTAATTCCCCCTGCTGAGAACTCAAGATGCCTGGAGATTACCTTTGAAGGAATGAATTGGTGTCCGCGGGACAACGAGGCAAGTCCGACTTGTATTGAGGTTTCTCGTCGCTCAAGACTTGGCTGTGTTATCATGCACTGGGGGCAGCCAACGACGCATGTGAACACCGCATGCATTACACGCATGTGGTTCCCATATGGAAGAAAGGCCACAAAGCTGCCTTTACCAGACTAAGGGCCGCTTTGTTGCATGCTTTGTTCTCCGGTGCAGGGGAACAGAGCATGCAACAAAGCCCCCCTTTGCTTGTTAAAGGCACCTTTGTGGGCTTTGTTCTGACTGCGAGCCACATGCGTGTAATGCACTTGGTGTTTGCATGCCTTGCTGGTTGCCCCCGGTGTCAGGAGCGTGTCAAGCTTTACCTAAACTACAAGATGTGGCATTCCGTGCTTGAAGCTACGGCAGACTCTGAGATCTGTGGCATGGATGATGTACATCCATGAACACAATCCGAACATGGAACAAAGCTATCCGGTTTCGATATCACCTGCCCGATAGGTATGCTCTTCTTGAAGAGCTCGTTTGAAATACTTGACTGATAATTATTTCCAGACGTATAAGAGCGCGGGAAAGGTTTACTGAACACTTTTTTGGGTATGTGTCGCATACACTTTGAGTACATCGGAGACCGGGATTGACTCATTTTCCAGAAATGATATGTTTCGTGAAACGCCGTCATTCCGCACCGTTCCGCTTCATTTCTCTTTCTAGGATTTTGGCTATCGGATATTTTGGCTATCCCTGGTGAACCAGCGCAATGAACTTGAAGATCTCCTTGCTCGTTTGGAAGGTTGCCCGTATGACTTGGTTCTTGAGTCGCAGAATGCGGCCTGGGTCCGCGATCGACAATCTCAAAAGTTGGCGGAAAGTGCCGGCACGACGACGAACCAGATTCCAGCCTCACGCAGGGCGCCGATACTCCACCTGCTGAAACGAAGACTCGCACATCAGCTCGCGAGGAGTCAGCGGTCGCATATCTTTTGGAACAAAGTACTTAGATGGCGAGTTGCGAACTACATGCTTCCCATTTCATCGCACTTCTACGAGGAACGCAAGCACATCGCCTGGGCTTACATGTGTCGAGCAATCTACACTGACCCGACCCTGATGCTCCTTGCTCTCAACTACGCAGACGTGCCCTCTCTTCTCGACGACTTGAACCACGATATATCGACATTGCGGAAACTTCAGCAGCAGATGAGGAGTCTTCCGGTGACAGAGATCCGAGCCGCGAGCGATGATGTCCTTGGTCCTCATGATGAGAAAGCCGAGTATGTAACTGTGCTTCGAGCTCGTTATTCGGGTCTACAAGATCCATCCGACTTCGACTGCATGCAGTCCGTCGCTCTCGATGGCTTCAATGGAGACAACTTCTCCCGGAATATCCCCATCCGACTTCGACTGCATGCAGTCTGTCGTTCTCAATGGCTTTAATGTTTAATGGGGACAATGACGAGAGGTACATTGTGGAAGATCTCCTCGTCCTTCGGAAGGTGGTCTACGACTGCGAGACGGTGCTCGAACCATGCCACGCTATTGCGAAGCCGTACATCGAGGATGGCGAGTTGGAACCGGACAGTGCCGGGAGTAGAGAGGAATATAGTCTCTTACACTGACTTCCCATTGGAATGATAATACTACTAATGACGACGTCGTTGACAAATATCTAGTATCTTGAGTTCTCAATAAATTTAAATATGGAACTTTGCAAGAACTTTGCCAGTCTTATCTTGTTCCAGACAGCCAGGCTTTGTGTCTCGTGATCTGATCCATGTACTATAAACCTCTGACTCATGCCACTGGGCCGTGCGACATTGGTGCGGCATTTGCTTCTTACTTCAAACTCGTCCGTTTTCCACTGCTTGCTGGTAACTGGACATCTTACGCGTTCCCCAATATCACTGGTATCGATACTGGCCATTCGAGGCTTCTGAATCTGGGTCTGGCTTGTTTCGCATCTCGGATTCCGATTAGAGGTCAGATGTCGTCAGACGATGACTACGAGCAAGAATTGGACCGGAAGAGGCGCCGCGTTCAGAGGGCGTGTGATTTTTGTCGACGCAGGAAATGTATGGTGGTGCAATTTACTGTTTGCGCTCCTGCTCTTTGAATTTTCTTACTGACGTTATATCCCCTTGCAGCTCGATGTGAGTCTCTCCTCTGGTCCCGACTTTCAGCTAAATTTGGATTTCTGGTAGGCGATGGAGCGCAGATGGCGGGAAATAAATGTACAAGTTGCCTCAACGCGAAAATCGACTGCACATACGATACTCCGGTGATGACTGGTTATCTTATTTGTCCACCTCAATGCTAAATTCCCGATTAACAGAAATACATCCCGCAAAGGTGTGTTATCTGGACTCGGCATCTTCGTCTGGCTCATAGGCGGCAGCTATGTCGATTCCCTCGAGGCGCGACTAGATCACTCAGAGGCACTGGTGCGTCAGCTGCGCAATGAGCTGGCAAATACCCACTTCGCCAGTACCTCCAACACTACTCCGAAGCATTCTTTGAACTCCTCTACCAAAGCTGTTGAGGAAAACGTCGGCGGGTCGGAACAGGTTGATTTATTGAATGTCTCTCTCGATGTAATGCGTAACACACTGCGTGCCATCGCCGCGCCGCCGGCGCCACCGCATGCTGACGACTTGCTGCACCTAGAGCTTGTGGAAAAGGTGGACTTGCATGTACTTTCCGGTGACTGCACTCTAATACTTTCGGCAGGTTCAAAAAATGTCCCTCAACCCTCCACTGCACTCGCACCCCTTCATGGGAAAGAGTTCTGGAGCCGCCCTCATAAATGCCGCCATCGAGATGAAGGCGGATGTCAAGCGCGAGGAGCGCGAAGAGGCACTCAGCCAGTCACTCAATGGCCAGATTAGAGGGGACATTGCTGACGTAGGAGCGTGGACTTCGCAGCGGAGTCAATATTGGACGCCGAGACCAGTAGGTCAACATACTTCACAAATCAGGCCTCTGATTTAATATTCGATAGTGGGGGAAACATACGCGCCGCCGCACGAGCGGTGCACGTAACACATGCCCATTCAAATTCCCGTCCGACATTCTGATGAACCAGCTCATTGACCTCTATTTCATACATCAAAACATATACTTACCACTACTACACCGACCAACATTTGAGCGGGGGATAGCGGAGGGGCTTCATGTGAGGTTTGTGGTTCAGTCTTCCGTTTCTTGGACGCATGCGGATCGTTCGTTGAAATACCTGATTACCTAGGAATGACGGCTTTGGAACGACGGTCTTGCTTGTGTGCGCGATTGGCTCTAGATGGAGCACGGACCCCAAGGTCGCCGAAAAGGGCCTCGCATGCGGTTGGGAGTGGTTCGACCAGGTGTGTAGCGCCCCACCTACCTAACAATCCCTGGCCTGACTTCTGGCTGTTCCGGGGGCAGGTCTCAGACCCCGGGATCCCTATGGGGCGGGCAAAGTTATATGACTTGCAGTATTATTGTGTAGGTGTCTCTTATGTCGTCTATTTAATTTCCTTACGAGCGTCTAAACGTTTTCCGTCGAATACTTATTTCCGCCTCTTCCGCTGCTAACCCATTCACAATCAGCTCGCGGTGCAATTCCTGTCAGGATCCGCTGGGCCGCAGGGGTGCTGGACCCTCGTTGGCGTTGGACTTCGGCTCGCGCAGGTGAGTGTCCGTTGTAATTCTACGACGCGGATATGAAGTTTATAAATACGTAGGATATGGGTGCTCACCGGCGCAAAGCGCGAATTGAGGTACCCACTGTCGAGTCCGAGCTGACCAAGCGAGCGTTCTGGGTTCTCGTGTGTCAGGATCGCACTTTAAGTGCCGGGGTTGGTCGGCCATGCGCGCTTCAGTACGAGGAGTGAGTGGGCCCCTTTCGCTTACTACAATACATGGTGGCGCCCAACCTCACCATTTCAAGTCTTCGGATTGATCACACCGTGGTTTTGACTGACATTATCCTCCAGCTTCGACCTGGACCTGCCATTGCAAGTGGATGACGAATATTGGGATCACCCGACACACCCTTTCCAGCAGCCGGCCGGGAAGCCTTCTGTAGTTGCGGCCTTTAACCGGCTCATACACCTCGATCACATCCTCGCATACAGTCTCAAGACCTTAGTGAGTTCTTTCGCCGTTATGAGATCGGTATATTGAAACATAATATGCACGTCAGTATTCCATCAACAAAATGCGCTGGTTGTTTCCAATGTACGACCGCTGGGAGGAGCATGCCGTACCGGAGCTGGATTCTGCGTTGAACAGCTGGCACGAAATACCTTTCGCCGGACGCTTTATCGATGCTGACCCGTTTCCCGTTTCATAAAGGCACGAACAGATCCCTGATCATTGTGCGTAAACTTCGATTCATTCTATTCGCGCTACTGACACAGGAGTAGTGCGCTGGGACCCCACGTTTAAAGACCCAGTTTTTTTCGCCCAGTCCGTCGCTTTGCATTGCTCGTACCACAACCTCCAGATTCTCATCCATCGGCCTTTCATTCCCATGCTTGGCGGGTCTACGCCAATGGTTCGTCTTTTCTCTCCATTTGGCAATTGTCTCAATTCATTGGGCAGGCGCTGCCATCACTGGCAATCTGTACGAGTGCCGCAAGAGCATGTGCTAACATGGTGGATGTCCAGAGGCAACGCACTGGGAATGTTCCAGTTATTGCCCATTTGGTAAGGACTTTGGACGATTGATTAGCCGTACAGTGGCTAAAGCGCATCCTCACTTTTGTAGACGCCGGTGTTTACTTCGGGAATCGTGCTGTTGCTGAATGTGTGGAGTGGGAAGCGATCGGGACTGGTGCCTGACCCGAGACGCGAAATCGCAAATGTGTACAAGTGTATGGAGGTCGTGCGTCTGTGTGAAGGCCGGTAAGCGCTCTGATATATGTCAATTTAGAATCTCACTTTAGGCCTAGATGGCAAATTGCGGGCGCGATGTGGTAGGTTTTCGACATCTGTGCTTGAGGACAACGTTCATATGTCGCAGGGACATCCTAGCAGAACTGGCCTCCGTTGGGCAACTGACGCTGACACATCCCCTCTTAAATTATAATGCGACAATCGGGACGGAATACGGAAATCGCCAGCAGAACGACCATGCTGGTTTTGCCACTGGCTCTGGACTTGACCGTTCTATCCAAGCTCATTCCGGTGCCCGGCACGCGCCGGTAACGCCGTCAGGGATGGACAACCGCAGCCCGGGAACAATTGCGCCCGAATACATGATGGAGGCGAGCACATTCTCCCCGTCGCCCGCGCCAGATACGTGGTTCCTGGCTGATAATACACTCGCGGACATGTACAAAGACCCAGCGCAGACGACCTCCGAACTAGGAGACATGATTGATAGGGAGACAATTGCGATGTGGAGTGCACCCATGGGCTTGCAGTGCGTTGTCTTGTTCCAGTTTCCTTTTCCAACATTTGATCTTGTTCTGGGTAGGGTTGACGACTGGGGAACATTCTTCTCGAATTTCAACGACATGACACAGACACCGGCAGATACGGAAACAGATGGGCATCATATTCTGTAAATGTCTTGCGGGAGTTTACAAGGTCCAGTTGAATATTGTGCCTAAATTAGATTGAACAATATCATTGTAACTGCAGATCATATGCGCAATCTTACTGTGCTCACCGCGGGCCTCATTGTTTACATGCACCCTCTCAGCCTCTGCGACGATTGTGCAAACTTGTCGACCGACATCAATTCAAAACAAGACATTTCATGCAATCAATCCTCGTAGTCGCTAGTCTTAAGGTGAAGCACAAGGGTCTCAACCACAACTTTCTTCAATTTTCCCTGTCCCTCGCCCTTTCCTTTTTTCTGGCCCTTTCCCTTTGTCTGTGCTGCAACCGGATCTTCGAGCTGTCTCACAGCTGGATGTTCGAGCCCACCGAGGAACTCCGCGAGGTTGAAGTGTGGCCACGACGCGAGGCAGTTGAGCGCTTCCTGGTCGTTGATGCTGGCTTGCACGAAGGTAGGGTAGAGATAGAGGAGGGACGGCGTGAATGATTCGAGAAAGACCTTGTGAGAACATGGAGGCGCGGGCGACGTGGAGGCAGAATGGCTAGGAGAGTTGTGTCGTGAGGAAGACGCCGCTCAGGGCCTTCTCCCCGACGTCTACCCATCGCGCACTTCCGGCTCGTCGCTGGCGCCGCTCTCCTCTCGACACCCTCTCGAGTATGCACCGGCCTTGTCAAACCCGAGCCGCGCACTTGGTGATTGCGGTCCAGAAGGCTCCTGCACAGACGCCAGCTCACACAATGTCGCGAAAGCAGTCGCGCCGATAATACGGAGCCAGCAGGCCGCAGGCACGATTAGAACATCGAGGTCGAATGTCCCTAATCAGCGCTGGCTCAGTCCGAGCGAGTGGGAGAGAAAGCGTGGGTCCAGAAGTGTGCAGCGGACGTTGGGCCTTCCTTCTAGAAGCCTTCGTCTGGGAATCTGCTCTCCTGCGCCGTCCCTACATACCTACCTACTTGTGGTGGGCTCTCGGGGCGCAAACACACTGCGCGCTTCTCCACAGCCACACCATCAACGCGCGGTCGTTCATACAGGAGTGGAGATGGATTCTCGGCCCGAAGATATCGCCCCGCCGACTGCCCTCTGCGATTCGTTCCCATCGCCCACATAAACTCCTCGAAACCCCACTCCTTGCCCACTCCCCACTCTCCTCGAAGTCACAACTCCACGCGCGGATTCGCGAACCTTTACTCGAGTTTGTTGGGCCCCCGTGCCGTTGATGTGTCGCTTTGAACCTGGCGAAGAGGCTTCCTATCGAGATATAACCCTCAACAAGGAATCGTCGCTTGGTGGAAGTTTCTTGGCGGAAGTTTCTTGGCGGAAGTTTCCTAATTGGGAAGCGAGTGGCAGTTTGTATGCGCTTGACTTTGGCTTGACTGTGGCTTTGACGTTACATAAATTAGCTCGATCATGACAATCGAAGACGATTTTGGCTGTCGATAGATCTAGATGGACCACTACAAGAATGTGATGCGAACATGGAGCGACCAGACAGAAGCAAATTGGAGGAGAGGAAAGTAAAATGGACCAAAAAACCCGAATAAAAGAGAGCGGGATTCTGTCGTAGGACATCTGGGCTCGTGCATTCCTGTTTCGTACTCGGACGCTTGGCCGACGACGCAAAAAAATCCGACACCTGTGCCATTCGAACACACGCGGGGAGACCCCAATGCCTCGGCAGGGCATCGCCTTAACCAGTCGGCGGCCAAAGTATATCTCTGCACCATCCCGACCAGTGGGGATGACAAGTCAATACTCAAATATTCAACTTCGATAGCGCAAATCCCATATTTATTACTTCGCTAACCAGCTGATTCAAGTGCGAGAACTTTCACTGACGACCCTCCCTTCATTCTTCAACTTCAACTTCGCCGGTGATGTTCTTCGACTTGTATGCAGTCTCCTTGCCGGTCTGCTCAAAACGATCTGTGAGAGGTGCAATTTCACGAGGAACGAAGCCGCGTACATTGTCGTTGCGAATCACATAGCGAGGTTCGTCTTTCGAAGCCTTTGAAATCAAACGTTAATACAGTGAAATCAAGCAAGTTCAGGGAAGAGGGCTCACATTCACTTTGACCCCGGTTTCGCCAGCGGGAGCCTTGCTGGTGACCACGTCGGTGATTTCACCGGTGGTGGTGGAGTTCTCGACGTTGCCGCCACCGATCGCTTGGTACTGGACGTGGTCGCCGACCTGCGAATGGATTTCAATGCAGCCCAGATTTGAGAAGGAGGACATTATAAAACGGACCTCGTACTCGGGCGCGGAGTTCTTGGTAGAGGGCATGGTAAAATTGGGGATTGTAGGAGTGTTGAGTGTAGAATTTGTTGGAGTGGGTTGTTGTGTTGACTGCGAATCGAGGCAGCTTTTATACACCAAGGGCGGGTTCAAAGCGTAATAAGTTCCGTTGATATGACCGAGACGATGATGTATTTCTGCGATAATGCTTTCTGCGATGATGCGATGGTCCATGTCATAGACGGGTTCAGAGCAAAGAAAGTATCGCAATTTCCTTTGATGTAGTTTGCGTCATGACTCGCTTGAGTTTATTTCTGTTCGCAACATTCCTCTCCACCGCCTCGAGGGCGCAAATTGGGGTGCTCGCTCGTATGGTTCACATCGTCGTCGTGATCTTCGGTATTCAAAATTCTGAGCTACATCGTATGCTACAGTTTTCAGGTCGTTGATCTGCGCCGCCGCATCCTACCAAATTCCTTGCCTAAAATGTTCTTAGGCTCAATTGAACTAGATTTCAGGAGCATATCTCGCCTATTCCACCGTCCCGGCCGTCCGAAGTCGAAGAATAATCAATTCCACTGCAACTCTTCATTTTTCCCACCGTTCGGCCAGGGGCCGGCATTGGCCGGCACGCTATCTCAACATCTCGACTTGCCAAATGGAGTCCATCCGTGTTACCGTCGAACCGCCGACATCGCCCACAGCATTCACGATATCCAACGGTACTCCTGTGTCTGAAAGGCGCATAGACGGAGGAGCGACGATGTTATAAGTACTTCACCCATTTTCCTTTCTGGGAAAATACATCCTCCTTACCACCATGTCTACAAGCGCAGACTCAGAGTCATCCACCAAAATCGTCCTTGTAATGCTCGCCACCGGAAAGCAGGGCACCGGCGTCATTCGTGGTACGATGCCACGCGTTTTCCACCCGCAAACCGTTGACATATCCCCCATAGTCCTTTCACAACTCAATGACTCCACACTGCCGGACCCTGCGCCATGGACGATCCTCGCGCAGACGCGAGATGCATCAGCGCCCAAGAGCGTCGCACTCACATCCTTGCGTGGCGTGCAACTTGTGCAAGGAACCCCGGATGCCCCCGAGGCTCTGTTCGCTGCTGCGCCGGGACCTGTGTATGCCGTGGACTTCGTGCAGCTGGGACTCGACAATCCGGGTGGGCTGGATTACGAAATGGCGCAGGCGCGCGCTCTTGCGGACGCGGCTGCCGCCCACGGCGTGCGCCACTTCATTTACGCCGGCGCGAACTTTGGCGGTATGCCCGGGAACCGCACCAATGTCCCGCAGTGTGTGCCAATCCGCAACCGATAATTACTCCTAATACTAATTCCGCCTTTCCACAGCTTCGATACCAAGCGAGTTGGGGAAGAGTACCTGCAAAGCGCCCACCCAGCCTTCCGACGACGGTACTGCGCCCAGTGACAATCATGGATCAACTAGTGCCGGGCGATCCCGCGTCGACGGTCAGCCAATCACGGAAGTTATATACCAATGTTTCCAGAGCTCGGAGACTTTGCTTGTCAATGAGTAACGCGCTCCGAGTCTCTGACCTGCTCGTCTGAAAGGTAACGCGGACTGCGGGTCAGGCAAGGTTCAAAATTCCGACCATCACGCGACTTCCAACTGCCCAAGTTTGAAAACAATGCCTGGGGGTGTAGTGCCATCCATTGCTCACTCTTGTCTTCTATTCTGACGACGGATTGTGAAGTCAGAAATAAAGACGGCGTAAGCCTAGGCCAAGAGCTGGAAATCGCGTCCAATGTCGAACAACTTTCAATGTTGAAAATGAAAGTGCGCGCCGAATCCGGATCCTCGGACGATGGCTCAGAATTAATGACATTTATTTAACTGTACGCTGGTTTTCTGATACATTATGAACAATTTTGTACCATCGCCCAGAAACACCTTGACTTGTCCGTGACTGTGGCCAATCAAACTCCCCAGACTATGGACAACATCAAGCAAGAGGTCGGTTGGACAGATGGGGCCCCGTTTCCACCAGCTTGTTGTCTACCGAGGCCTTGATTGATGCTCATGGTCAGGGCTGCGACCCGTAGACCCGTACCCGTACTTCCGGGCAGACCCGTAAACGGTACGGGTTGCTACGGGTGTGCTTGAGGCCGTCCCGTAAGCGCATTTTGGCGCAGGGATCAACCCATACGGGTCACCCGCACGGACCGTACCCGACCGTCGTAAAGTTCTTGCTCGAGAGGCGTTACGGCCGGGTCCCGTACCCGTACGACGGGCAGTGAACCCGGCGCTTATGGTTACGGTTCGTAGTTGGTTTGTAGCCCAACTTGAAGAATTGCTGCCGCGGAGTCCCGCCATCATGCCGCGTACTCGGTATCAACACAGCCACACTTCTTCCTTCCTCCGAAAAATTCTCGAAAGCGATTGCATCGGTTCTCATGCTCTGGACGTGTATCTGTTACTCCCCATGATATCTGCGGGCTTTTTCTGCTTATCACAACTCCTTTTGAACTCTCTGGCCACGTCACGACACGCTGTTTGAGGCTGCCAGCGCCAGGGCCCGGCCCAGATAGCTTGGATTCGGCGGGTATCAAGACCGAAGACGAAACACTTGCGTACGGAGGAGCCCTACAACAAGACCAGTGTGTCTCTAATACCTCCAACGCTGCCCCTTTCACAGCCGGAGGCAACAAGCAAGAGATCGTCATGGTCGCCGCCGTTCCGGGAATCCGTGGTTTACAAGCTGTATTCAGACCCGCAAAAATGTGTTGCTTGTATGCTCTGGTCTCTCATATACCTCTCGGGGACTCTATCGCCGCCCAAAGAAAACGGATCGCTACACCGCTCGGCTACGAGGCGAAAAGCAAAAAGAAAACAAGTCGAGCTCCCATGTGGTCAAGATTATCATCTACTTTCATCGTGGCGAAATCGCGTTCCATCTCCGCCACCCTGCCACACAAATGACTTGGCGCGATATCACAGGTCTCCCTTTACATCTGCACTCCCTCTTCTACCGACACCACCTCAATCTCTACCGCGTCTAGCCCGCGCCCTCTTGCCTTTTCTCATGCAAAGCCGGGAACTGAGCGCCTCGAGCGGTGGTACGTCGTACTTTCGGGTCTTTTGCGCCACGCTGACCTCGACTTCGTGGTAGATTTCCTATCGGAGGGCACCAACGTGATGAAGTGCCGGCCGCGGCGCGACAGTTCGTCTCCGAGGCTGTCGTCCAACAAGATGGAAGGTGAGGCGTTTCCTCGATTTGTTTAGGGACCGTGGCTAATCTGTGTGGCGCAGACGCGAATATGCAGACGACGCATATGCGCCAGCTCTCTCGGCGCACGGTACCCGACCTCAGCGCCAGCAGTGGCAGTGGGAAGAACCGGAGGAGCAAGCGCAGTGGGAGAGAGACCCAGGACCGAGATAAGATACTTGTTGTGCACTCGGGCGACGAGGACAAGGACCACGACAGCGACAACGACGACAACGACAACGAGGTCAAGAGCGATAAAAATGACGACATGACGTGGCATGGGTGGGTCGCCCTTGTTCTCCGGGGTCCACTGCACAACTGACCCACTCATGCAGCCTCGAGCGCCACCTCTCCGCCCGCTCGACGCGCAAGCCCTCGCCGCCTGAGGCTGTATCTGCCCACGGCTCGCCCTGGCTCGGACCGCTCGTTGACCAGAACGAGAATACCATTTACCTTCACATGCCCGACCCCTACGACTACTCTTCCGATGTCTGTTTCGTCCAATTCCAAAAGTTATGGTGTCCGCTCCGCGGCTTCGAGTGTTGGCTTCGTTCGCGTGAGGACTCTGTGAGATCTATGACGTCAATTCCGGTTCAGCTGGCGCGTTATACGTGTGTCCTAATACAGCTGGACGGCGGCGAACGGCGGACGGCAGCAACCTTCCTCGTGTAGGAACGAACCCGAAGACTCTGGCCTTCCCCTGCGTCGTTTCTCTTGCTAATGACACGTTCATGGGCTTCACTAGCAAAAAATCATTGTAACATCCGCCTTCCAGAACGGCTTCTAGTCGAATGCGGAGAAAGAAAAGAGTCCCGTTGGCAATTTCTTTTCGGCAGATCTACTAGCGTATGGCATTCTCACCCGCATCCGCATCTATCAGCTGGGGCTCTCAAATGTCAAGTGACGTTTGCATTCAACTGGACGGAAACTTCGGTCCTGCGTAACTTACCTCTGCATTCACAGGCCTCAAACTGTGTTGGCACCGGCTACATGGCATATATTCATCTTTTCGAGCACTATCGCAGGGCATAACCCTGCAGGCACTCGATCTTCCCCGAACTTGGTTGCGAAGTTCCTCACCGTCCTACCAGACTCATTCCAATGCCTTCCTTCTCTTACCCCCGGGCAATGTAATCGCCACAATGAGGCCAACGTGCGCTTTATCGCGTCCCAGTGGCGAATTTGGAACAGACGGCGACTCTGAGAATCGAAGACTTGCCACTCGCGAAGTGCTGTAGTGGCGAACAGTGCACTGGTTCATTGGTAATAGAAGAACATCTACCAGGGGCGTGGCCACAGGGCTCCATACGCCGCAAACTCGACCGTTATATTTTGAAGAATAGTATTCGGCAACAGGCGAGCGGTGAGGTATAAAAAGGGCGAGCGACGATTCATCCTGCCAGTTCATACCGCACTCGCATCTCGCACTCCAACATAAAAGCCTACTTCTACCATGAAATTCGCTCTCGTACTCCCTGCCGTTCTCCTCTCAGTCGGCATGCATGCCGCCGCGGGCAACTGCAAGCCCGGCCTGTGGTATTGTGGAAAGTATCTCCACAAACTCGAGCTTCGTAAGTCGCCTCCGCTCCTCCATCCTCCCCCTTTCCCTTCCCCCGCTTTCTTTGTGGTCATGCATCCAATTAACACTGTCGCAGCGAAATATGAATTCATCACCACCCAGGCGGCCTTCAACGGGCAGCTCCACCCCGACGGCATCCCCGACACTTTGATGCTATGCAACACGGAGCCCCAGGGGCCGTATGCCGGTTATATCACGCGCGTTGGAGTGGACTGCGGACCGAACAAGTGTATTAGCGGAGGACTCGACCAGCACGACTATTGCGCCTAAAACAAGATGGATTACCGCATAGCTGTTTCCTTACTACGGTCTCATCGCGTCATGGCAATCCTCGTACCTGCTCCCCTACGTACTTCATGCTTTCTCTGTTACTTGACTTGAAGCCCGGCCTCCTCCCCCTTCCCACCTATCCGCTTTGTTTGATTTGCATTCTACCCACCCTTTGTTACTGCGCAGATTGTTCACCCTGTCAACAGTTGAATAGTAATGGTGTCTGTCTTGTTCAAAGTCAGCTCGTAAAGCAGTCTTATCTCCGCCCTGCAGCGCATGGGCTCCGATGAGAGCCCCATTGCGCATGCCTCCGGCGCTGTGTAGGGCCAGCCAGCCGTGGCATTTTATTGCTTTGCTGTCAAGCGTTGGCAGTAATTTCTAGGCTCGCGACATGGAAAATTGCGCCTAAATTTACTATAAAAAAGAAATGCGCGGCGCAGATGTGGCCAAGAGGCGAGCGATCTTTCACGATCAAACACAGACCTCTCTGACAACCCGCCCAAATCGGGAAGTCCGACATCTCCGACCGATTTTCAAAGGCCTCATTCTTGAACTTCTTGCTGTGACTTCAAATCATGTCCGATAAGTCTGAAATCATGTAAGACTCCCCATTTATGCATACAATACATCCATCTACATACTCGGATTATTTTATTTCTGGCGTCAACCAACACGATGGATTCTACATTCTTTTTCTGATTTCGATCGGCACACTTCGGTACAAGAACCCAAATGACGTCACAAGCTTCAACCCGGTCCGATAGTCTCCGAAAACTCTCTTTCTACTTTTATATCGCTCGCCTCTTGGATGTGGTACTACTGGTAGGGGCTGCTCAGTTGTAGTTCGTATCTATCTGGCCTGAAATAGGACTGTACGGAACGACACCGCAGCCTGGGGTAACGGCCTCTACTTTCCACTGCACAACTGACCCATGCAGCCTCGAGCGTCACCTCTCCGCCCGCTCGACGCACAAGCCCTCGCCACCTGTCTCGGCCCACGACTCGCCCTGGCTCGGACCGCTCGTTGACCGGAACGAGAATACCATTTACCTTCACATGCCCGACCCCGGCGACTACTCTTCCGATGACGACGACCCCAGCTCGACCCAGAGGAGCGCTGGCGCGGATGCTCTTATCAAGAGCCTCCCCTCCGCTATGGGCTGCTTCGCCCCCGAGCCGGTCCTACAGCGCGCTCCTACTACGTCCAGCCGCAGCCTGTATGCGCGCGGCGCGCATATACCCTATTCATCGTCACACGTGTCCCCGCTGCTGCAAGGCCCGCCGAGTCATCCGCGTACGCGTATGCCAGCAACACCCGCATGGTACGAGCTGGGACAACCGCAACTGTTTCCGTGGGCTATCCCTAGTGGCGACAGCGTATGTGCGTATCGTACCGGGGGATCCTCCGCCAGCATGGCCAGGTGCACGCTACACCGGGCCATCCGCCGCCGCAAGCATAGGTGCAAGCTATGTCGCCGCAGGCTGGTATGCAGGCCTCGCGGGCGAATGCGGGAACCTGACCGAGCGATATTCGAGCCCGTGCGTGTCGCCGCAGCACGGAGTGTACGCACTGCAGAGGTTTAAACGTACCAGGCGCAGCCCTGGCGCGCTGTCGCTTGTCTGTTTTTCTTCATCTGCCATCTGTAGCCTCGTTCTTATACTTGCTACTCGCACATGTACTATCATCCGACTCGTTCGCTTACTACGTCGCACATTTTACTCGATGCGAGATATGCATTGATCGTTCATGGTGTAGTGGATGTATGTGCTAATGTATTATTCTACGAGTGGAAAATGTACATTGTAATGCAATGTGATTCGATATATTTCGGGCGGTGGTGGAAGGGAGAATAGGAAATTCCAGGCAAACATTCAAACGTGATATCGACGAACTCGGGAGCCTGCATGACGGTGTAGGGAGGATTCCCAGACTGAAGGAGGGCAAGAGGAGGGAATCACTGTTGAAAGCATTAATAAACGACCTTTCTTTTGCCCAGACGTTTTCAGAGCACGAGTTGGAACTACATCGATTGAACCGAACCTAATTGAACTCAGGCATATAATCCGGTCCAAGCACGACCTCCTCGTTGACCGTCCCGTTTTCGTCTACCAATACGAAGCACTTCCAATCAGCACTGATTTATCGAGGCAGAAGGACGAATACGCACAAGAATTCCACGTCCGCACCACCGGCACCTCCCTAGCCAGATCTCGCAAATTGAGCCCAAACACGCGCCCATTCCGCACCGCGCTGTGCGCCGTCACGTAGCCGCCGTACCCCGAGTGTCCATTGAAGCAAATCGGGATGCCAGACGACGCAGTCGCGCGCGCGCACCACGACTCGCCGTGGTCGTGCCCCGAGGTGACAGCCAGCACGGTGCCGTGGCCCCCGTCCATGTCCACAAGGGCGTTCCAGACTGTGTGCCGAAAGGCGGAGTAGTCAGCGGCTGAGTGGGTCCAATAGGAAGAGTAAAGTACAGGGCAGGTCGCGGCCGGTGTATGTATTGTTGAGGAAGCCCTGCGTCGCGGGGTCGGGTTCATCGTCATGGTCGCCTGCGCTTGGTCTGCACATCGTCAAGATCAGGCAGCACCCAGAAAAAAAGGCATACAAGGGTGCAAGAACATCCGCCTTTTGTACCTGCGACAAACGGTGCTGAGTTTCCTGCTCTACAGTGGGCTCGAGGCTCGGGAGATTCACTGGGATGTGCACGAACACAAGCGCGGGCAGGACCTTCTTCCACTGTAATCTCATGAGCGCGAAAGATGGTGGCCCTGGACTCGGAGAACGTACGGTTCGCAGCATGAGCGCGCGCTGCTGCTTGATATATTGTGGCACGGTTTTCTCGTCAACCCAATAGACGTCCGCCTCGGGTGGAACGGGTCCTGATAAAAGTTAAGCCATAAATCCATCAAGGTGGAATGCACGACTTCTTGCGTACCGGGTCCAGCTGGGTTACCGCTCACGAACGATCGGGAATCGAAGAACCACATGACGACCGCCGGGACTGGGTCGTTCTTGCTAGCATATACAGGGACCCCTACCAGATGCATTCGGTTTTGGGGAAAGAGTTGGGCAACATAGGGGAGCTCACAGTAGTTGCCGGATCCATAGGGCTTTGGGCCGACGTCAGAGCGCGTGTACGAGAGCGCCGAGTAGTGCGCCTGTTCGTATCTGACCCAGGAAAGCGGGTCCTGTTAGTACCCAAGACGGTATTGGAAAGGACCACGGATACTCGATCTCTTCTTGGTGGTTAATTGCAAGCTACAGGGATGTCCGGTGAGGGCACATTTTGGAAAGCCACAACAGACGGACGGTGTTATCGTGCTGATAAAATATGAGATAGGTCAAGACATTGGAAACGAAACTGACATTTCCGTGGGTGGACGAAAACGGTATCTTGCGGGCGACGGTCGGAGCGAATACCTGATCGAGATATTTGGTAGCATTGTCTGCGTACACGTTTTCACCTGCCAGAATGGTCGCATGATAAGCAGAGTGATCTTATACACGGCCGGCGGCAAACCGGTTATCAGGTCGCCATTGAAAACTCTGGGACGCATGAGAAGTAAATTCGAGGCAAAACTGAAGAAATATACACGTAGTTGGGCTTCTCTTTGTCCAAGATGTGGGCATGAGCGATTGAGGTATTCACATCCTGTTCGGGACCCCAGGTAACGTCTTCGCCCTCCCCAAAGTGCATGTCCGAGAAAGACACGACCTTAAAATTCCCATGCGGATCGAATGTCAGCCGCTTTCTGTTGCCATTAACACCGAAGAGCCCGGCCTGAGAAAGAGTGTTAGAGAAGCTGTGGGCTAATGGAACAGCGGTAGCGCTGGACACGAGGAGGAGGGCGCCCAGGATCATGATGGTTAGAGGCAACCTTTGGGCAACAGACGATGCCGGCAGCTAGCACGTTCGTGCGATAAAAAAACATGATAGCGAAGACAGTTTTCGATTTTAGCACAACTTCGGCTAAGTTCGGTCAAAGTTCGGCTGTTCTATATTTATGGGTTGTGGAGCCTTTCCTTGTTGCAAAGCCTCTACGGTTGTCACTCGTAGAGTCGTAATGCTATTCTATCTTCTCTACCACCATGCCAGGCAATCGACGCCATATACCCCGCGCTCAGAAACAACTGGTTGTTATCATGAAGGCGAATGGGCCGAGGCCGAGCAGATAAGCGCCGTGAGGATGAATTGAGGATGAACGCGCTGGTTGTTGTTGTACGTCATGATAGTTGGTTCGTGGTTGAAGCTCATCCGCTGCCTCGTTCGGCTTAATATAAGTCAGGAAGAAAGACAATTTCGAGACCTTCTGGGATTGGAAATGTATATACCGGCAGAATCAATAATTATGCCAACGCCTTGCTCCAGTCCGCGTGTTTCACAAACTCTACCCAAGTGCGCGGTGGTCGCGCGAGGCCATCTTTGTTGGTGATAGCGTCTCCAGTATGATCTGCCAGATACTGTCTTTAGCGAAGGTATGCTGGACCACTGTTTCACGTACAACCAAACTCTTCCCAAAATTGGAATGCGCTGACAACTCCGTCGATAACGTAGGAGGGCATCCCAAGCGCCATAATAGGTTGCACGAACTCTTCCTTGGTTATTTGTTGAAATACGACCTTCTTCCCGGTTACTGAACAACCACTGAGATCTTTGCGGTGAAGATTCATAGATACACACTACCTTCAGCAAGTTGACGAGCCATTTCTTCGACTGTGATCTCTTCGCCACTGGTAGACACGTCCGTGCCGTCTGGAAAGACAGGCTGCTCCAGCACTCGGCGAACATATAAACCGTAATCGTTCTCCGCGTCGATTACGGGTACGATGGTCTTAGGCCCCACGAGCCACCGGACCGCATACGTTTCATCCGGCTGTTTCGCCAACATCATCGGGTTCTTGAGGAAACTGCTTGCGTAGAGTCCCGCTTGGACGGTGACGAAGGGGACACCCGAAGCGCGCCCGTATTCTGTTACAATTGCCTTCCCCTCGAATTGATGGACTTCTGTGTATTTTCCGCCGCTGATCTTCTTGGGGGAGACCAGCCCGGACCAGACGATGCCTTTTACACCCGCTGTCTTGGCCGCGTCGATGAGCATCTTCCCCTCTGCGATTTCCTATCATTCCGATTCAGAAAATTTCAGGCGTTGAACGAACACACGTACCCTCTGCATGTCAAGGTGCTCCCAATAATTTGTCACTAGCTGATGGGTTGAGCCCTTGAGCCGCGGAACAGTTGTGAAAGAATGTTGAACTCACGAAAACATAATCCGCACCAGCGAACACCTTGTAAACCTGCTCCCTGTTCTCCGCAACTAAATTGACCGCAATCATCTCGACACCCTGATTTTTGAGCGCCTGCGAGGTCGCCTTGGTGACATCTCGAGTAAACCCACGGATGCGGTATGGCCTGTCGGATTCCGAGAGGGCCTTGATCACACTTCCGCCCTGAGCACCAGTCGCGCCAACCACGGCGATGAGAGGAGCGGAATTGGTCTGTGTGATTGTCATTGCTGGCTGAGTTCACGATTTCTTTGAGTTTTTGGATTGGTTGATTTTACCCAGTTCATTTATCTCGCCTTTATAAAATGTGAAAGAAGATGCCGGAGGCAGCCGAATGCCTACGTATGTATTTTTCGGCTGTGATCATCCATGATTGGATTGCCGCGCGATTGAGCATTGCCTATAAAGACGCGTCCCGCCGGGCCCGTGAATTCACTCGGGCCCGTCGCTTGTTGAATACTGTCTGGTGTGATTACATTTCCTTCTTAGAAACGGGATACAGTCAAGGTTCTGCCGAAACTTTAGTTGACTAAGGAGATTCTTGCCCTTCGATTCCCAACATCACACCACTCGAATTACGTAGGAGCAATCACATTAGGCAAGTGCCAAAGCGAGAAATATAAACCCATTTGGGGCATCTATACCGGGACTCCACTTCGGCATTCGCCGCTCTGCGGTGTAAGCCATACTTTCACCAGGAGGGCGATAGCTATTCATATATATGGATCCACCACCGGATACGCCCAGTGGCTTGTCACATTATCCAAGCACAAGCCCCGAAGATGTAAACACAACGGCCGTGAATATTTCTTCCACATGTTCGGGGGAGGAATGGACAGAGCTTCGTTTTCTCCGAGGCTCGGAGAGGTGGCTTGAGTAAGGCGGACTACAACTACCCAATCACTGTTAAGTAAGCCGTGTTTGACCGAGCCTGAGGCCTCTCACTTTCGACACGGTTACATTCTTCCAGATACCGATACAAAGACTCTGCAAAGACAACGAATCTACATGCGGTTAAGAGACATCTCTGAATCGAATCTCAGGTAGAATAACTCGTGCAACCAAGTTGAGTCCGACCACTCGTGATGCAGAGTAGAAACAGGCCGCGTAATGATAGAAGAGTTCCATAGTTAAAGCAATTATAACATTAGATACTGGTGATTCATTTGCCGGCGAGTCGGAATACAGCCTGTTGTAAGAATGAAAGGCCAGGAAGGCCTTGGGCCTGGCGCAGCACATTGAAAAGCAGGAAGTAACGAGCAGCAGTAACCAGATCTCAACTCCTACAACCATTTTCCACTATGAAAATTACCCAAGCTCGATCTGCGCCCCTTGTTGCCATGGTCGGCGCCACTGGCGTCCAAGGTGGCAGTGTTATCAAGGCGCTCTCGGAATCTGAGAAGCCATATCGCATCCGCGGATTCACCCGGGATCTCACTAAGGCAACCGCGGAGGCACTGAAGAAACAGGGTGTGGAGATGATTGCAGTGAATTTTATTCCAGAAAACAAGGGGGAGGTTTACAAGGCGTTCGCCGGCGCAGACTACACCTTCGTAGGTTTCAACTCAGTTTGGTTCAACTTTCGGCTCACTGCGCGCGAACGATGTAGTTGGTCACGAATTACTGGGAACATGCGAAGAAAGGGCAATGCCGCTCCAACACTGTGCTTGACATCAACTCAAACAAAAAAAATGTGACAGGAAATATCGGAAGGGAAGCTGCTCATTGACGCATCAAAGGCCGCCGGGGCTAATGGTATCGTCTGATCCGGCCTCGTGCCCGTGAACAAAATCAGCGGAGGAAAATATACAAAACTCAAAGCCTTCGACGGAAAGGCACTGGTAACGGAATACGGCCGTGCGTCCGGCGTTCCAGTTGTTGACGTCCAGGCCGGATTCTACGCTACCAACCTCCTCTGGAGTCGTCTACTGCTGGCTAAACAGCCAGCAGTGGCTGATGATTGCAAGTATCCGTAGCATACATTAGACGCAATGTATGTAGTACGAGCCCCGGCTGTTTCTTAACGGGACCGCGCCGGAATATACCTACCTACCTACCACGGACCTGCGCGAGGCAAAAGCGTGGTACAGCCGTCCCGAAAGGCCGAAGGCTTATCGCTGAGCCGTGCATGCTGAATTAGTCTGCAGACCCACAGGACGAGTGATCTCGGATCATTGAGATGGAGTGGGACGGGGATACGACGTCCCAGCAGCGGGCCCCGGATTGATGTGACTGCATCCGTCCGAGTTGAAGCCAGGTAATCGCTTGGTGTAACACCTGACCCTCGCTTCCAGCCAACTGCGACTCGCTTTTATTCAGGTCCAATCAACAGACGGCTCGGAGAGTATATAGGCTTGCGGAGCACAGCTCAGCATAAGACCGGCAAGCTCCAATATTCAATTCTCAACTCCACAGCTAAACCATGTTCGAAGGTCCCGACGCAAATTTGGAAAGTTGTTATCCAAATCGAAGAGGCACCTCCAGTACATCAAACGAGGACCTTGCTCCAGTCCGCACTCTTCGCCCACTCGGCAAAAGTGCGCGTCGGTCGCGCGAGGCCATCTGCATTGGTAGACGGGTTGCCGCCATAGTCTGGTGGGTTTACCTGTGAGCAGAAATTTTACCCCAAAAAAAACGACAAAACCTACATCCAAACTCATCCATGAAGTGGAATGTGTCTAAAATGCCGGCGGCTGCCGCAGGCGGGAAGCCGAGCGAAACAAGCCTCTGCGCGGCCACCTCAGGCGTGATTTGTTTGAATACAACCTTCTTCCCGGTACCTGCGAACAACTCTGAGTATTCGAATTGGTCCAAATCTAGTCCACATTAATTACCTTCAGAGATCTGGCGGGCCTGGTCCTCCTGGCTGAGGTCCCAACTCGTGGTGTACACGTTCAAACCATCCGGAAAAACAGGCATTTCCAGCACCCAGCGGACGTACAACCCGTAGGCGTGCTCCATGTCGATTATGGACATGACCGTCGTGCCCGGTGCGACCGACGGCAGCGCATATGTGCCGTCGGCCTCTTTCACTACAAATGGGAAGCTGCTCTTGAGGAAGTTGGTGGCATATGCCCCGGCCTGGACGTCGACGAACGGGACGCCTGCGGCGCGGCCGTATTCCGTGACCTGTGCCTTGCCTTCGAAGGCGTCGCTTGTATATTTGCCGCCGCTGATTTTCTTGATGGATACCAGGCCGGACCAGATGATCCCCTTCACTCCCGTGGCCTTGACGGCGTCGATAAGCAGCTTTCCCTCCGACACTTCCTGTCATTTTGATCAGTGGGTGTAAAAAAAAATCTGGTGCATATATATTACCCTCTCCAAGCTCATATGTTCCCAGTAATTCGTGACCAACTAAACCGTGCACGCAATGAGCGAACCGAAAATCGAACTACGGGCATTATCAAACATGGTTGAACAACTTACGAAAGCATAATCCGCGCCAACGAACGCCTTGTACACCTCCTCCTTGTTTTCCACGACCAAATTCACCGCGACCACCTCCACGCCCCGTTTTTTGAGTGCCTCCGCGGCTGGTTTTGTGGCATCCCGGGTGAATCCGCGGATGCGGTACGGCTTGTCGGATTCCACGAGCGCCTTGATAACAGAGCCGCCTTGAACGCCAGTGGCGCCGACTACAGCAACGAGGGGCGCCGATTGAGCTTGGGTAATCGTCATAGCAGAAAAGGGTTGTATGGGATGGGATATGTTTCCGGTTGTTCGTTACTTCCTGCTTTTAAATGGACTGCATCAGGCCAAGCCCTTCTCACAATCCAACACTGTCCTTCGTTCTTATACAACTTGAAGCTATATCCCGACTTGCCGGCAAATTAATCATCAGATGTAATATAGATTGTTCTACTTAAGTATGGATCTCTTCTATATTCTCAACGCTCTTACTCGGATCCCCGCACGGAGGGAATTCTGTCAAACTTCAATGGCATGTTCTTCCCGAACGTGTGAAGAAATATATACCGCCTTTGTGTCTGGATTGCGACAAATCACTGAGGTAAAGCATGGCTTACGCCGCTCTGCGGCTTGGGTCCCGGTACATATGTCCTGAATGGGTCTGTATTTCTCGCTTTGGCATTTGCCTAATTTGGTTGTTCCTTAGTGGTGTGATGTCGGATACAAACGGAATCCAGAGGCAATATCTTCCTCGGTTGAACTAAATTTTCAGCACAAGCTCTCATCATATATCTATGAAAGCCCCCCACTGTGTTCAATGTAGCGGCTGTCGAAGACACTAGTGATCATTGATCATCATATGTGGCATCCAAATCTGTTGTGTTCGCGAATTGCATTCGGGTCTTCGGAGAACCCGCCGGGAGTCCCGCTCCTCGGCAACCCGCCGCAATTTTGTTGGATCCAGAGACCATATTCAACAAGCGACGGGCCCGGTGGCCTAGGGACGCGCTGTCCGTCTACGCAACACTCAATCTTGCGGCAACTGAAACACAGCCGGAAGCGCGCTACACATACGTCACCGGCATTTTCAAGTTCTCATTTTGTAGAGGCGAGCATGAAAATTACCCGAATACTCCGCATCCTTCCCAAGCCTTCCGTGCGCGCCACTCCCGCATCAAGCTCGGACATCCGAGTAGAGCAGTGCCAGTAAATCCTGCTGCATCCACGGCCGTGGGACGTCAATGGGTCCCTGGCAGCAATGCGCTGCACGACGCTGTACCAGCCATTCCGCATATGTGCACGCACCGGAGGGTGAGCTGCGTATCTCGGATGAGCTCGCAAGTTTCCGTGATGAGATGTCCGTAGTCTAGGTGTGTGCTTTTTAGTATTTCTCTCATCCTTCTGGTGTCCAACGAGAATTTGATTTAGCCCGCCCGACCACTCTATGCCTCGCACAAGCCTCGCGCCGGGCAGCTCTATACCCTCAAACACGGGCTGAGTGTACATCTTTTCTTCTATTGGGTTTATCTTTTTTATTTCTTTCTCTTTACTATCAACCTGATGGTCGCGTCATGGATGGATCGCCTTCCGCGTCGGGCAGTGGCTTTTCTATGTTCTTCTCTGAGACTGGGTCGGGGAAGCATGTTCCCCCCACCCCCTACGTCGATCTCGAGCCTGGTGTCATTGACGACGTCAAGACCGGTCCTTATCGGTCGCTGTTCCACCCTGAGACCATGATCACTGGCAGAGAGGACGCTGCCAACAATTGTGAGTGAACCATGTTTTTTGTTCGTTTCAGCGTCGGCTCCGCTCAACTTGGTGTTTAGATGTCCACTATCGGTAAGGAGCTCATCGGCCCCGTCATGGACAAGATGCGCCGTCTTTCCGGCAACTGCTCCGGTCTCCAGGGCTTCTTTGTCTTCCTCTCCTTCGGTGATGGAACCGGCTCGGGTTTAGGTGCGCTCCTTCTCGAAGGGCTGTCTACCGACCACGGCAAGAAGTCCAAGCTCGAGTTCTGTGTCTACCCCGTGCCTCAGCTGTCCAGCCCCGTCGTCGAGCCGTATAACTCGGTCCTGACCACCCACACGATCCTCGAGCACTCCGACAGCTCCTTCATGGTTCGCGGCATTCATACCTTGTTATACATAACATGTTCACTCGTCTATAGGTTGACAACGAGGCGATCTACGACATCTGCAAAAGGAACCTCGGCGTCGTTTCTCCTAGCTTCTCCAACCTGAACAGACTGATTGTTTAAGTTGTTTCTTCGGTTACACCGTTGTTGCGTTACTGTGAACAGATTCTTTGCGCTCGGGGCACGGTCTCGCTTAGTTTTCACTCGTTTTCCCTCAAGGCTTTTCTATATCCTACTAGTATACATCTGTAGCTTTAATTTGAGCCACCTCCAAAGGGAATCGAGCAGGAATTAAGCCCAAGCGAGCCGATTTATCACTTAATGGTCCATTTATCACCCCAAGTCGGATTATTCTATTGAGAAACCCCGCTTCCAAGGGAAACCCCACCTTTTTGGGCATCCCCTTGAAATCGCTATTGAAGAACCCCTCTGATGTTGGCCGGATGTCCGGATCAGCGATCACACTTTGACACCTTCGCTAATACAACATACAACCTGCTGTAATCACTGCTCGCTTTTTTTGACATCCTCGGCATGTCGGTCAGCTTGCTTCAGCTCGGAGGTTCCTCGGTCCGAATTTTGTGTTGAATCTGTGGGATGCCACTTCTCTGGTTGTCCTTGTTGTCGCCATTCTGATCTCGTTCCGGTCTGCCAGGGGCTGGGCCATCCGGGGGTGCTCGCCCAGTTGCGAAGAAAGCTGTCACTAAGGCACATCATTTCTCCAAGGTAAGCAATGTGCTCCAATTTGGTGTCCAAATTTTCACTTACCTCATTAGATTTACATTTTAACAACAACAAAATTGCAGTGGAATCTGCTCGGCGCTCGTACCCTGGTCGCCCATTTATGCACGACAGATATCGTGCCTTTGTCCGAGTTGCAACACTTTTTTGGCTTTGCCAATTCGGTCAAAATACTACGGTATTAATTGGTTTTTTGTGTTTCAATTCATGTTGAACTGTTGCTACAAAATCTCTCTCATGAACAATTCAACGGCCGCTTGTACAAATCAATGCGAGTCAGGTGATCGCGTCCATCAACGGTGCCAGCGGTCTTTCCGGACACCCGCCGGCGAGAAACCCCTGAGAATCCGGGTTTCTAAATAACATTATTTTTCGAGCTGGGGTTTCCAGAGGGTTTTCCTTGGAAGCGGGGTTTCTCAATAGAATAATCCCCCCAAGTCCACTTATGGCATTAACTTTCTCATGGCACGCGGGTTGCCATGGGAAACACCCAAGAGTTGTTCTCTGCAGTAGGATGGCATCACAAAATACGTAGAGTGTTCAAAAGACCAGAGGGAAGCGGCCTGTTGGCGCATTTGAAAAATGGCCTGAAGCCACGGCTGAGCTGGGCTCAAGCCGGCTCCAGCCGAAGCCGAGCCACTCATAGCCATTGTGGGAGAGTAATATGCCCGGAGGTAATAATCGCTGACGGCCGCCGCTGGCCGCTGGTGGTTATTGGCGGCTGCCGGACGGTGTCTGACGGTGTTCATCACCGAGGCTTCCGATTTTCGCCAATCGCCACTGGCAACGGCCGGGCCGTCATGCCGTCCTCTCAGCGATTTCCACTGGTTTCCGCTGGCAGGTGCTGGATTTCCGCGAGGCTGTAGTTAAAAAAATTCAAGAACATATGGAACATTCTATCAACATCAAAATGGTGTTTGAAGATCAATTGATTATTTCAACCATGATTCAAGTTTGAACCATCATCTGAACTTGAACCGCCGAGTTGATGCATTTTGCTCGTTGATTCCGCCCCAAAAGGTACTTTTTTTTCCAGCTGTGTATAAAGGAACAATTTATACAAATGGGCTCTGCCTATCCACAAGTTAATGGATATAAACCGGTCTGAACTTGCGGTGGTATACTATACAACCACCATTTTTGGGGTCCCCGAGAACCACCGGAAACCAGTGAAATACGATGGTATCCAATGGAGCTCCCCCACACCGGCTTCCAGTGGAATCCAGCGTCCGCCGATGGTTTCCGCTGGCGCACCAGTGCTCGGCAGTGGGCGCCGTCATCGGTCATTGCCGATCAGCCGGTTGCTACTGTTGTGGGAACGGCTGGCTCGGCTCGGCTGAATTTAAGCTCGGCTCAATCAGCTAGCCGAGCCGCGCCGAGCCGCGGCAACACCAGTCTTGGGTCGAAAATTGGACAGCAGCAATATCTGTATCGGAGAGTCCCAGATCCAGACATGAGCTGACTTGGGGTGAGCGGTAGTAGAGCTTATACAGTTCTCCTACGGCCAGCCACTCTTCCATATGTGCCATAATCTTTTCAACACCCAGACTCGGCTTTGAGATCTGTATTTCGCAAGGATGTACCTGTCAAATTGAGCGAGGCCACTTTCACGGATTGCAGTTCCGGCGCACATATTCTGCAGTTGAATATCAATCAAAATTTGGGCTACATCTTATAAGATACGCACCCTCGGTTTGTAGTCTGAGCCCTCCTAGAGCTCCACAATATTGAGATCCGTGGTATACGCACCTCATCTCTTAAGGCTATCCAATGCGCGCGTTTCTGCCAGTCGGAGACGAAGTCAGAGATAACAGACCATTGACAGACCACCCTACTTATTCTCACCAACACCACGATCGCTGGGATCTATTTGGAATCTATGTCCCCTGCCATCCAGCAACGCGTGGGTCAGAGCCATACAGGTTGCAGCGCCATGTTCTTGGTGAATGTCTCGTTGGGCAAATCGGCAAAAATTGATTGGATCATGATCCGCCTCACTATATTCAAACACAACACCTCCAAGATCCCAATTTGGCAATATCTCCAAGTCCGCTTTTGTCAGCTTTCTACAACTTCGGGGATTTAGATTTCTTCAGACAGCTGTGATTGCGCTTCAATTACACCGGTATTACTATTTCAATTTGCTGCTCTCGAACCCAACGGAAAATGAACTACAAGACCCAAAAAATACACCCAGAGTCAGGGCAAAGCCATGAATACTTTCAGTAACTTCTCGTAATCGGGCGATCCCAGGCCGGTGATGGGGTCCCAGCCCTTTGTAGCGTTGAATCCCTCGGTACCGCAGCCTGGATTCGTGCCCTCAGTGATGTCTCGGAATGCGCTGGGGTTTTTATACTAAATCCCCGGTTAGGGACTTGTTTGTTCAGAACACTGGACTGACACTCACCAATATTGGGTTCACGAAACCAACTGTGCGATTCCCAACACGCAGGCGCTCCTCGTTGATCCGGATGAGAATAGCTGCAAAGACAGGTGTACTCGCTGAGGTGCCGCCGACGGTCTGTGGGGTTCCGTCTGCAAAAATCACGATATTGTCGCCGAGGGCGGACACGTCTGGATAGCCACGGCCGTTTTCGTGAAATATGCCCGTGCTGCTCGTCCTGTTTTTAGGATCATCATAGGACGGGTACGAAGGTTTGTGGTTGGTTAAGTAGGACGCAACGGCTGCCGCTTGGTACTCCAGGATGGGATAAATGTTCGAAAATCCTCTGCCAGACCCAAACCTCTTGACTGCAACTTCAGAATCCAATGCCTTGGATGCTAAGGTGGTAGCGCCAACACTGGTGACATAGGGACAGTTCGCGGGGTAGTCGGGGCTGAAAACTCGGCCGTTGTCCAGACATCCACCTCGGGCAGCCACCCCAGAGTCTCCCGAGGTGACGATTACGCTTGTGCCCAGCATACCAAGCTTCATGAACTCGTCGCACTGGTGCCTCTGATAAGACTCGGGGAGATGGGTTATATCTTCTTCTTCGCCGTAGGAAATGGAGAGGACCGAAGGGCGTTTGATTGTGCCGGCATCGGTATGGTTCGAGTAATAGATCATTCCATCGTAAAGGAAGTGGCCAGGGCCCGGTATGTGAGGATATTGAGGATCATTTTTCTTGTCCTCTTCAAGTGTTCCCGTTGAGTTGTAATACTCGGCATCGATCACATCAAGAACTTCGTTTAAGAATCCGTAAGTCGACCACGAGCCCGTATCGAGACCCTGCGTATAGGCGTTGTCGTCCGATTGGTAAATGATCACCTCCTGGGGGTAAACGATCGGGTAGCTGTGTATTGCAATTCAGTTTATCTTTAAAGTTAGTTGAAATCGAAACCGACCTGACTTGCAAGTCCAGTGCAGACTCAGTGCCGCTGGACGGACAATTTATCTTCGGAATATACGCACCGTCGATGCTTTTGAACTCCGGTTTTGTGGTGACGGGAATGGAGGGGTTTCTTTGAGACGATCAGCAATAGTCAAAGTATTGCGGATTGAAAACGTACTGGAAGGGACGGTTGCAAAAGGTCAAAAAGAATTGTTCCAGAGAGGCTTCACTGAAGAAGTCGCCAAATTCAAAGAGAACCAGTGAGTTATTAGCATTAACCTCAGGCAAGTTGCCGTTCGCCAAGACATTATCCGGGATATTATACAGCACTGCGGGATGAATCAGAAGATGAGCCCGAGACTCGAATGCGCACTAACTTTTGATGGAAGTCGGAGTAACATATTTATCACAAACTTTGAGAGGGGCGGCTATAATATTGGTGATAGCATGCGTCAAGTTCGTGATGATTTGGATTGGACCCGGAAAAAGTTTAACGCCGCGTCGATCCAGTCTGCTGGGGGTCGCTTTGCCAGAGCGCGCTCTACCGCTACCAGTAAGTGCAATTCCTGGCATGACAAAATCGATATGTGGGTGGATATGCGCAGGCAGGTGGTACCTGAAACCGACAGTGTGAGCAAGGTTTTAAGAGGCCACGAGCTAACGCACTCCTCGCATGCAACGTTGACCCGCCCAGTATCCCAATGTTCGTAGATATGATATTGCGTGCGCAAGAGCTCTTCGGCCTCGCTCGCAAAAGAGTTGTTCTTCATCCGCGTCTTGTCATTCAAAATAGTGATGTGCTCGGGGCTGACACCGGAACTATGAAGCCACTCCAGAACCACAGCAATTATCTTGGCGGGGGGTGCGAAAATCTCGACTATCTCGGCAGGAGTAAGGTGCTGGCCAGATTTGGGGGAGTCTGGATGAGAGCTGCGTGCGACGAGTGAGCAAGAAGAATGCACACCATGATCTTCCGCCTACATTTCCATGAGACGGTCGTGCCCGTGATCGAGGTTGTTCTGAGCAAGGGCGATGGTCATCGACAGGCAATGGTCGGGAGGAATGCGGTCACACTTTCCCCAGCGTGGCGAGGGAGTTTCCCAACCAGCTCATATGGTCAGATTAACCAGTTAAATGCTGGGTCCATTCCATGGGCTTAATGCGTTATTTCTGGGGTACCTAAACAAGTCATAATTCAGTTATAACAGGTTATCTGGGACACAACTACATATGGCAACTCTGTCCAGGCCCGGAGGTCATTAGGTCAGGTGATCTCCGGACTGGCCGAAAGATGTAACAGGTTACAATAAGGAAATAAAAGAAAGGCGCTAGCAAGGTTTGAACCCAAAAGCCTTCAGGTGATCTTACATAATAAGACCACCGGTACTGTAAATAATACCGTAACCACTAAACCAGGAGAGTTGTATAAGATCTTGGGCATTGATCTCAATATATGATGCCTCTCACCCTCCCAATATTTATTGTTTCTATTTATTCTGACATACCTCATACCTATATCCCAAGCCTATGGCATGCAAGCTACCCTTTGGTGCTCTGGCTGTGCAGCTGTTTTGATTTTTTTATCAGGACATAAAGAGGCACTAGATGGCCCTGGAAAGCATCAGAAAGGCATTAGATTGCCAGAAAGCATTAGCCAAGCCAGAAAAATTGTTTGACACTATTTACTACAATTTTTCAAGTAGCTCAGCACCAATAAATAAATAGAAACAATAAATATTGGGAGGGTGAGAGGCATCATATATTGAGATCAATGCCCAAGATCTTATACAACTCTCCTGGTGTAGTGGTTACGGTATTATTTACAGTACCGGTGGTCTTATTATGTAAGATCACCTGAAGGCTTTTGGGTTCAAACCTTGCTAGCGCCTTTCTTTTATTTCCTTATTGTAACCTGTTACATCTTTCGGCCAGTCCGGAGATCACCTGACCTAATGACCTCCGGGCCCGGACAGAGTTACCATATGTACTTGTGTCCCAGATAACATGTTATAACTGAATTATGACTTGTTTAGGTACCCCAGAAATAACGCATTAAGCCCATGGAATGGACCCAGCATTTAACTGGTTAATCTGACCATATAAGCTGTCCCAACGTTCATGAAGTACATGATGAGCCTTGACACAGATGGAAAACACGCTCAAGCCGGCGAGGAAGACGCGCCGGAACAACATTGTGAAATATGGAGTTGAGGGCACCGAGGAAGTCGGAGGCAAGAATGGAGGAAGGCGAGGATGAACAGTTGATGAAAAGAGGTACAGAGCGCGTTCTATTAATCGGCGGTGCCTGGCGAGATGTTTCGAGAGGATTGAAGATCGGAGAGCGCGTTTCGAACTCCGCTATGACTGTTCGGCCTGTTCCGGCACAACTTTTGTCCAATCTACATTTCGACTTCAGCTACGATTTGGCCTGTGTGAGTCTCCGCTCATTGATACTGTTTTTGAGTTCTTGAAATTCACGCTGGTATTATACTATAGCGCAGCTCAATTTATTTTCTTCATACTCGTCTTACTCTGGTTCGAGATTTTACTTAGTTCTCTGGCATATATGGATACTTGGCTTACCCGTCATCCATATATCAGTTCTGTCACAGAGACCAGTTCTCTGGCAGTTTAACCAGTCAATTCTTTGTGCAGGTAATCATCTCAGTGACCAGCTGGCTTCAAAGCTTGAAGCCTACAAGCCCAATGCAAGCCTTCAACTGAGTACTCTTGTAGCATTAATTCAAGGAGATGTGAAAACTTTTTTATTAATTATTTCTCTCGGTTTACCAGGTGGTGTTTGTCTTCAAGGGAAGGGACAGTAACACTAGTGTTGCTGACTCCTTGCTCCCGCTGATAAGCCGTGAAACGGACCATGGGTGAAATAGCAAGGAATTTGCCGATTTCTGCCTTAATCACGTAGCACGCTGCTCCAAAAGGATTAGCATAAGTCCTATATATGGCTAATCAGGGCTTGATCCTGCATGAGGACCTTAATCAATTCCGCCTGGGATGCATCAACTGGAAAGTTCATACTGGTTGACATCCATGATTAAGGGTTTAATTGCTAAGATTAAGCATCGCTGCTTAATCAAGGCATCGCGGGGCCCACAAACAACATGGGCAATATTAATCATCCTCTCTGATGATCTGGGGCACCACTGTGGGGTCTTGATTAGGCGTTCAAGTGCTTTGTTGTGCTTGATTTACAAAAAGAGCCTTGTGCGACGGGTCAGGTGACTCGGGGTTAGCAGTAGCTGGTTATTCTGGCTGCGGCTGGACTTCGCTTATCAACTATCTGATCATTGTTGCCATCCTGATTTGATTACTTGAACCGGGCCAGGACGGTAACTCGCATATCTCTACAACCACTTGGCGGTTTGGGCTGATTAAGGTACTGGCTTAAAGCCAGCACCTTCCTCTACCTAATACTGAAGGTCCTGAATGGGGGACACGAGGATAGAAGATGGGACTGTCAACACGATCGAACAAGAAACAGTCACACCGGACACACTCAAGCACTAAGGGGTCGATACACGAGGATCCTATATATTTACCTACACATAATCAACTACGGACACCTTACTCATATACCAGTGAGTAGAATAATCATCGTATTGTAAGCATAATTGTACAGTATATAAGGAGGAGGTTTTGGCATGGATAGGCACTGAACTTTCTGTCCCTAAGAGCAGTAGCCTTTACCGGGTATTGCTTGATAAACGACGGAGATTCGGGACTTGTCACCCAGGACTGACTTCGTTAAGAAGTTTTGTTTTGTTTACACAAGTAACTAAATATCAATTGTTGGCTCGGGATTTTTGGAATTGGAAACGGTTAAGAAGCTAGAGAGAGCTTGTTAGGAACTGAGAACACGGCACCGCACTACAGTAGCCTCGGAAGGCTTATTATTTGGGATTTGAGAACACGGCACCTTGATTAGGAATTGGGATTGTTGGCTCAAGCTTGTAAAGCTTTTTAAACTCGATTTGTTGGCTTAGGCACTCGTTTGGCATTGCTCAAAGAGGTTTAATACTCTAAATCAACCTTGCACTTCGGACTCGACCCTTAAACGGGCGTGTTCCTCGCAACCTTTGTTGGACTATCTGTGCTCCTTGAACCTTCTTAAAGCGTTCAAAAGACCCGTACTGGGTGGCACAGTCTAAACCATTCAAGGGGAAAGTAGTTAGGATTTGGTTAGTAGTTGTGTTTTTGCCTTAATCAAGCAAACTCGCATTCTGCTCGTTGGATCTTGATTAAACTAGTACTGCTGTTGTAGACACCGAGCAAGCATTTCACCGCTCCCATATACGCAGTGACTAATGTCCCTTAGTCTGAGAAAGATCGCCAACACTGTGATTGGAAGATCTCTCAAGCTCAACGAGACTCACCCGCAATTTCAGTCACATAAGCAGTAGATTATCTTGGAAAATGTAGGCTTCGTTCTTGTTGAGGCATGCCTCGTCATACCCTTCGTCGCGCAACAGTTGTATTTGAGCCGCAGCAGGGTTGATTCCAAAGTCGAACACAGTGGAAAAAACACGGAGAGACAACAGCCGACAAAGCCCACTCGAAGTTGGTTGGAAACGGGACTGGGCCATAGCAAAAAACGGACTCCGAGGAAAGTACTCGCAACTATAATACCCGAACCCGATGAATGTGAGGTTGGGACAGAGGTCATCTGCGCTGCTAGATAGGTACATCGAATTGAACAATGTGGCCTGCGAATCTGCGTTGTTGGCGCCATCCAGTATCAGATGCGTGAGGCTCGGGAGACCCAGTAGGGCAGACGAGAGTTTGCCCCCGGCCCTGAAAGCAGTCGACCACAAAATCAACTTGGCAAGGAGCGTGGAGGATCAATTGACAAATGGAAGCAGAAGCGATATCCGCCTATTCACAAATTCCGTGCATGCACTGTGTTGAGGCCCCCTGTAGACAGAGGGTCTGTCTACCCAGGTAGACACAGGGTAGACAGACCTGTCTGGCTACCTCAGTATATGTTGAGTAGACATATCCAGTTCCCCTCTGTCTACTGTGTGTCTACCCTGTAGATGAGGTACACTGACCCGGTCTGAGGTAGACCGAGGTAGACTGAAGTATGGCTGATGACCCAGGTTGAAGAGGAGTTTGCGGTGAACTGTAAACGAGGTTGCAAATGTTGAAGAAGGGAAATATCCAGAAAATATCGAGCAATGAGTAGTTGTTTGATTTGATGGCTGACAGCTGTCAATGTGTGTGCACATTTGGCGTCGATGCCGTGATTCTGGCTCTCTGCTGGCTCGTTCTTCTCCAGACTTGTCTAGGGACTTTTCGAGCTGGAAAGGCCAAATTAGCTGGGTATGTTTGGACAGGGTCAGTCTACCATGAGAGACCGAGGTAGACCGAGGTAGCCAAAGGCTGTCTACCTCAGGTAAACAGGGGTAGACTGAGGTAGACTAACATGTGTCTACATGTCATGGTAGACATACGTCTACCCGGGTAGACAGAGGGTAGACAGAGGTAGACAGAGGTAGACAGAGGTCTGTCTACAGGGGGCCTCAACACAGTGATGGGGTTTCGCGATTCAGTGTTTCGAGAATACGTAGAAACTCGGCGCTTTTCAGGTGGGGTTTGCGAAGGTGAGGGAGGGCGACCACGGGATTTGTATAAAGGTCGCAGTTGACAGATTCTTCGAAGAGGGATCCAACTGTGCATTCCACAAGTTGTGGGGCAGCACCGAGTATTTCGAGCTGACACTTATGAGGGTATGTCCCTTGATAATGAATGATCTGCATCCAAGAAATAACGATAAATGGGGACGGAGTCTGATAGATGCCGCCGGTCAACACAACCTCGTGTAATTTGGGCACGGTGGAAAAGATGTCCACCAGGGGCGTTGGCCAGATCCAACTTTTCCAATCTATCAAGGCGGCCGCTGAGGATTTTCAGCCAATTGAATGTATGAATTTTGTGTGGAAAGTTGACTCGGATGCTCAGGCAGCCAGGCTACGTCAGCGACCGCAATGAGGAAAGAGTAGATCCCACAGACGAGGATCATTGTTATTTTGGATGTTCCGCCAACAGACATCCAACGGTACATTCGCTGACCGGATGAGTTGCTCTTCAAAGGTGACCGTGCCTGGAAGTCAGAGACGTGGGGAAAGGGTGATGGAGTTCCAGAAGAGGGGGTACAGGAGCACATCGTGTCTCCAGTGTCGGTAAACAAGACCAAGATGCCAAGGAGCCAGGGCGCCTGTTGTTCCCCTGAATCGTCAAGCCAAATATCTCGAGAACCAAGTCCCGGGGCACATAGCAGACAGGGGGTAGTATAGCACGATGCTCTCGGGTGTAAGCCGCGGCCGCTTCACGTTTTTGCACCAACCCCATGGGCAAGTGTTTGCTTCAAAATACAGATCTCTGCATCGAAAGCATCAACGCGATTCTGTCATTCGGAGAGCGCATCCTGGATCAGAGGCATTTCCGACTCGGGAGCAGGTTCGTTGCTTGTTCGATCGCAGGTAGGTGAAATCGAAATCAGGGGAGTGCTTGGGCAGAAGCGAAGCTTGCATGGGTGCTGCTGGTCCTCCGCATTCAACAGAGTTGTGACATGATGCTAAGAATCATGGTGAGGGAGTTCCAGGGGACGGATAACGAAATATATCTGACCTTTCGCTGTGAGGTGGTGGCAGGAGACAAAGGATCGGTTACCTATGGTCCGAATTAGCCTGGTCTCGGACTATTCCAAAGTACTATTTTCTTCCACCTGGGGAGACAAAAAAGAATGAAATCTTCTGAAATGTAATTGCCCAGTTATTTTGAGGACCAGCTCCGTGGTCGAGGTCAAGTCCGGAGCAAACCCAACTTTCAGTTCTCACAAGAGCGCGGTGTGCTGCGAAGCGGCCCACCACTTCCACTTGAAGAAATTCAAGTACCGTTTCCATTACGGATTTAAAATGGAAAGAGAACTCAATGACATGTCCCAGCGTCATTGAATCGAAGTTCAGAAGTGGACTGGATTTGAGCCGAGTCGCATCGGCATTGCAGCTGAATTGAGCGGCACATCGGCTGAAGCAGATGGGAAAGCAATCGTGTTCGCAGATGAACTCACCCCTTCAGCGCCGTTCCGTACCATTTACCGCTCCCTTTTCGACAATAAGCACAACCCAAATTCTACTTCAGCGTAATGGCTAGTTTATACATGGGGTCCCTTGCCATCTTCTCCTTCAAAATTGTGGCCGTGAGTTGCGGAGGCAGAGCCACCAAGGGCCAATCGGCGGGGCGTTTTGCGAGTACATTCCCGCTTGCGGTGTCGCGTATTATGTGGACATCCCTCGGCGTCATCTCTGTGCGGAAGGAGAGCTGGTCTTATCGTCTGCCCATATATGCTTGTTTATGCTCCTAGTGGGCATCGGCATCAGTGCAAGGATGCGAGGGAAGGGAAAACACAGCGGTATCGGTACATACACCATGACACTATCAACATCAACGGGGATCATGGTGGTTATGCCCGTGAGTGACGACACACCCTGGAAGGTTGGCGATTTGCACATGAAGCCCATCATTGGCGACAACATGACGATGGGGTATAAGTAGTTGGACGAGTCTACACAATTGACCCAGCAACTTTTGCATGTCCGTGATGTCCGTGATGTCCGTGATGGCCGGCTGGCCTTCCTTATCCGAACATCTCCCGCCATGTCGAGTCGTTCAAAGGGCCACACAACCATATTAGAGACACATAACAGTCTGGGCGTATAAAATTACTCAAGGTGTCTCCCACTCGAAATATTTACACTCAGGCGCACTGAGAATAAAACCTTGATATGGCGGCATCAGCCGACAGCGAGATCATATTGAAACGTGAGCAAGACCTTTTCACGACCATCTAGTGTTGTGGTATAATAGACTCGTTATGCCTGCTTAACCTCGCGGTTTGAGTGCCCTCTCTGTTCAATCTGCTCGATGGGCATCTGATTTTATTTTTTGCCTCATCACACATCCGATATTCTGCCTAGTCTTTGCGTATTTCATTGCTTTTTAATACTGTGAATCAATCCACCTTTCCAAAATTTCTCGTTCATGCCACTGACTACAACTCAAGCAAAGTGGTGCATATCTATTAGCCACAGAGGAGTGCAATCATACATTTCGGGTGAGAAAAAAAAATAGTTGATGGTTCTACGGCCTGAGAGAAACTTGGTAGCCCATGGTGTCTTCAATTTGACGCTGTTCTGTACTGATATTATGCTACACGTCTCGCATCGCACACGCCATCCATCCACATTGGGAAAGCCCGGCCATCACGGGCATGCGGAGGTTGCTGGGTCAATAGCGGTTTGTAGTTGGACGAGTGTGTTTGCTTTTGAGAGCACAACAAGGCCGACGGGGGAGGTTGCGAGCCCGGCAGATGTCGCGCCCTCTCTGGTACTGCGCCAGAGTTGCGCCACCTGCTTCAAGTTTGTGATCCATGCATCAGGTAGGGGCGTGAAGGCATTGACCTGGACCACTGTACTATTTCATTCAATTCGAATGTCACGCATCACAGCCGATTTCTGAAAACCCCTGCAATAATTCTTTCTCGATTTTAGCGGATTTTGGAGATTTGTCGGAAAAATAAAAAGTCACGTGCATTTTCGAATTGAACAAAATAGTACAGCATTCCCTTGACTTCTTCCCCGGGCGGGCCCCCGCTGTAGATTTTTACGAAGTCCATGAGGTCATTAGGCTTAACACCGATGTCGATGCGCACGGCGAATGGGCGGTCTCAGCATGGATCGCGCAGGAGGCCGAAGGCGGCGATGAACGCCATCTGGAGGTGCGTGCTGAGGAACGTGCTGGCATTCAGGGTTTGCGCGATTTTCGCCATATTGAGACCAGAGTCGTCTGTGCTGCAGCAGAGTTTGTGGGTTGGCCTTGCGGTAAGAGGTCGCTTAGTCGATGTCCGGGATGCACAAACTCCGGAAAGACGCACCAATCTGCCTTCTGGCACTACATACACGCATGAGGTTTCTTTCTACGCGTACCGCGCCGGAAAAATAGACTCACTTCCTTCAAACAGTATGACGTGTGTTTACACTGACGTACTTGTTGAGTGAAAAACGGGCGATTGTGAAGGTGTCACAGTACTGACTTTGCCACACCGCCGGAGCTCCGAGTCTGCGAGATTGCCGCAGACCGTGCAGGCTTGCTTTCCTTGAGCCCTTGCCTCACGCAGGTCCTTCGGGGAGGTGGAACAGGATTTGTGGTATTTTTTGATCTCAGGGTGGACGTTGTGCTCCACCTCCATGCCACCGAATCGAGGTCCCGACATTACTGCTTGGGCCACCTCGGACACTGGGTTGTAGAAATAGATTGGCAGACTGGAAAGTAAGGATAGACCGAGTAGAAAGACGGCAGCTTCGCTGTGGCCGCCTGCTTGCCTGTGTTATCTTGGGTCAAGTTTGAAGCGGAGCTTAAAAAGGCTAGACAGCAAGTTAAACCACTCGATATCCGTTGTCCAATCCCGAATTATTTCAACTGTATAGTACGTAGAACTGCCAGATGCCCAATTATCCACCCCCATCCCATCACTCCAACCATTCTATCATTCAAGTGCAAAAACGAGGCTACGACTCCAACATCCCTCTTATGGCCCCCACTGCTCGCTCCCCCCAAAATCCAGTGGCGCTCTCCCCACCCACTGGACGAACGACTCAAATTCGCTTTCTTCCCTGCGTCGAGTCACGAGTGTCCCGTCTCCCGAGCTCCTGCTTGAGGCGCTGCGCCTGTATGCTCTCCCCGTTCAAGAGAGTGTTCACCCGGCGGGGGGGTGGTCTTGTAGTAAACACGATCGTGTTGTTGGCTGACCGACTGATTACGCAATAGGTGGCTGTGCACGCCCTGCGCGTCCCTTCAGTATTACAACAAGGAAAAAGAGAATAAAGCTGGAAATATTTGAGAACATTCATGGGGCAAAAATAGTTGGGGTGTACCACGAGAATTAGGTGTCAAACAGAAAGAGTGGATTAATATGCCATCGGCTCACTACGTGGCTATGTTGACAATCTGACCGCATATCATCGTAATGGCTCAACAGATTGCTTAGCTTTCAGGGACAATTTGTCTTCTTTGAAGGCCATTTATGTACTTGAATATCCTCAGATTTATTGTCAAACCCCCTGCACGGCAACGCGAGACAGATTTGTGTTTTACATAATCAGTGGGTCGGCCAACAACTTGACTGTGTTTACTAACAGACGTTATACTGATCCTTACTTGTTCGACATCAGTTAACGGCTCTGTTACAGAGACTAGGCGGAAGGCATGCAGTGCTTCGAATATCCTGTAATGTGTAATGGGATCAGGGCGAGTCGGCGAATGCTGGAAGGAGGAAGAATGAAGAATGAACACGCACTCGTCGATGCACCTGTCCATCTACGCCCATATAAGATCTGGCGTAATCCGCCACACGAAATTCTCCGTCTCTTCGCCCGGAATAGTAAGATTCGCTGGTGCGTCGGTGTATGGAACCGCCACCTCCAAAAAATTCCGCTTCTTCAAGCCCGCAGCCGCCTGCGCCCGGCTTACCATGTCGTTCGCACCGCAAAGTCGCACGGGAGGAACACCGGTAGGCACAAGTCATGCTGGGGGTGCAGCAGGAAGTTCTGCATGGCTGCGCCCGTCATGCGCTGCGGAGATTTCGTACAAAAATCAAATTGACATCGCGCAAAACTCGGCACAATTCTCCATAAAAAATGATAATCTAGTGTATAGCACGTCCGCAATTCTACGAGATAGTTTCGCACAAGGCGCGGCCCAAACGCTTCTGCCCCGCTCCGGTACAGCGTGCTAATGAGAAATATCACAGCCCATTCGGCCACCGGAATATTCGACTCCAAGGGGTGCTCGCCTGTCGCCTCATCAACCGAAATGTCGAACAATCGAATAGTGAGCGGTGGGCTCAAAGCCGCGGTTTTTGAGGACCTTATATTCCCATGTATGATCGAGAAAGACGATGGGGCCAACTGAATAAAATCAGTCAGGAGTACGTCTAGGTACAGTGAGCGCTCCGGCGGGAGGTCCATCAATTGGGAATAATCCTTGCATATCCCCGCAACGTCACCGCCCCCGTTCTAAACATATCTCCACTTTCTCCGGCTCCTCCCCGTTCGGTATTTTCGGCGTTTCACTTTCGTCACTCCACCGTGGACGCGGATCGCCCAGTCTGGCTCCTCGGGGTTCTTTCCCTCCATATCGTGCCCCGGGGATGCCTGTGCTACGAACCACTATTCTTCGGTCCTCCAAGAATTACTCCTGGTTTACGGGATTCACCCTGAGTTTGACGGGTCCATACCTGTCGATCGCCACTCGTCAACCTTTTCTTTCGATTTTCGGTCAGTTTTTTTACCATCCTCCTCGATATGTGTACGTCCCAAAATAATTCATTGTTTGCTTGTGAGGTGATCTTTGATCTTTTGGTGTCATTATCGCCAGCAACATCCACGAAGCAAGTAAGGCCCAGACGACAGGCTATCGGGTTGATAATAATCCTTAAGTGGCTCAAGGCTATGCCGGTCACCTCTAAACCGGTGACTAAGGGCCGGTTAGTTAGTCCGGCCGTCAGGCCGTCAAAAAAAATTGACCCCACCTTCTTAGGGGTAGAAATCACTTCTGAGCATACCTTCGTTGAGTTCCGAGAGTTTACGGGCCTTTAAACTCTATGCCTCAAACATGTGGTCGCTCCCGCCACTTTCACCTGTCAATCATGCCAGGCTTCAAGTTCGTCCGCAAGTTCGTTGCACCCTGCAAAGCGTACTCGGAAGTAGGTGGAAAAAATGATTTGGTTTAGAAGTCATTACGAGGAGATACCAATCAAAACTGCCCCGCAAAGTTGCAAGAAAGCGACCAATGTCTTCCAAACATTAAGTAAATGACGCCCCCGCTGTCCGCCGGCAACTAAAACACGTGATAAGTTACTATATGGGGTATTCCGTTAGTTAGTTAGTCCACCCATCGAGCTGCGAAAAAAAACATCGGCCCTAGTGCAGTTTTTTAATTGCCGGCATACCCTTGAAGTGGCTCAGTCAGCGTCGTACCGCTTGCTAATATCCCGTTGTTCTCCTTACTCATCGAGATAGTTAAAAGCAGACGCGACAGACGCAAAGACCTCATCCAACTCTTGCCTCGATAATGGCGCCGAAAACTAACGGTCGTGTCCTCTTCAACTCTTTTCCCGCTGGTAACTGCGTTTCATTTGCCCATGAATTGAACCTTGATTCGAATGATCATGTATTCCTGTGTTAAGATTATCCGGTTCCCGGAGAGACGGTCGTGCACGATACCTCGCAGACGATCGACATCGAGACGCACCCGCTCAATGGAGGACTCCTCGTCAAGACGCTCGTCCTCTCAATCGACCCGTACATGCGCGGGCGCATGAGCAAGCCTGATAAATCATATGCCGTGCGTCTGGTTTGTCCACTATCTCTGCATCTGATTTCAGGTAGGCCCGGGCTCCGTTTGCGATTGGAGAACCGTGAGTCCGATCGATGAAAATTCCCCTTCTTCGCGACTTGGATTTATTTGCATTAATCAGAATTGTGGGATTCGGTATCGGCGTTGTCGTGCGCTCTGAAAACAGTGAAGTGCCGGCCGGGAAATATATCTACGGCATCGCAGTCCGTACGTCCTTCAATCTTTTTGGATAGTGTGAATAGCTAATACCTTTCGAACGCCAGCGCATCAGGAATATTTCGTCCTTGCCGATATAACAGGGTTCATCTTCCTCGAGAAAAACCCGGGCTTATCGTGGTCGGTTTATCTTGGCGCTGCTGGAATGCCTGGTGAGATAGCTTTGCCATGGAGGAGGCATGCATTGAGGACGGAATACAGGAAAAACTGCCTTCGCTGGGTGGAAGGAATACTCTCATGCAAAGAAGGTGATTTGCAACAGCCATGTCTCCACCGTCGGCATCTAAGGTATAACATTTCTTGCAGGGTGAAGTCGCGTTCGTCACCACTGGCGCCGGTATGTCGCATACTTGCAGCGTGGAGTCTCTCTTGAATCAATCTTCGCACAGGACCTGTCGGGGCGTACGTGCATTTCCACTTCTCCAGATCAAATACGGTTTGCTTACCTCCAGCTGCAGAATGGTCATCCAGCTCGCAAAACAGGATGGACTGAAAGTAATTGCATCCGCGGGCTCCGACGAGAAGGTCAAGTTCATGCGCGAGATCGGCGCCGATGTTGCGTTCAACTACAAGAGCACCGATACGCGTGAGGTGCTGGAGCGCGAGGGGCCCATTGACGTGTAGGTTTCGTTCTTCTACTTTTTCTACATGGTGCCATGAAGTTTATGTGTGTAAAAGATACTGGGACAACGTCGGCGGGGACGTCCTGGATGCAGCTCTGGAGCACGCAGCGATCCACGCCCGATTTCTCGTATGTACCTAGTTTCTCTCTGAATTCGAGTCCCTCATACAGATGAATTCAGGAATGCGGAATGATCTCTGGCTCGTTCATCTTTTTCAAGCCTGACGAATGACTGACCCAGAATATAGGGTATAACATCGGATATCAGGGCATCAGGGTATCTCCCTATCTGAAATTGCCAGTATGAGTTTATTGCTGAGTGCCTTGCCATGGAATCTGAACCTCACATATATGAAATCCCTTGCGATTTACGGCATTGCGATCCTGCGACTAGGCCAGTACGACGAGGAGTTTTACACCACGATACCGCGCGCACTCGCCGCCGGGGAACTGAAGTATAGTGAGGATGTAAAATATGGATTGGATACGGTCGGGGAAGTTCTTCTGGCGGTGCAGACTGGGGCAAACACGGGAAAGGCAGTGGTGGTGGTTGCCGAGGAGTGAATTATTCGAACGTTACAATAAAACTGTCGATTTTGGGCCGAGAATAATTGCCAGGCTTCCGAAGTCAAATAGGAGTTCGAAAAAATTGAGTTCGAATATTGTTCCGAACTTATTCGCGCGAGTTTGTTTTCTGACGAAAAATCAATAACAAGGGCCGGTTGCCGTATCGAGGAGGTTTACCGGAAAGTGGCAGCCAATGTACTTGTGGTTGTTTTGGAACGTGGACTCGGAGCCTGCGCCGGCTGAGATAGACAAAGGCCGATACGTGGCTTGTGCACATACTTACTTGTCCTTGTGCTGTGCGGATCAAAGCGGCTTGTAGTCGGATCATCCCGGCGGCCGGGTGACTCGGGTCTTTGTTTTATCATGATTACTCTTTCGCTCTGCCTTTTGGATCTGGATTTCCTATACCATTCAAGTTGATCTATATTGCATGCCGTGCGAAGATTGGGCCCATTTGACTCCTTCCGCGCCCTCGTAGAAGAGATGAAGCAAAGTCTCAAGGGGCTGCCGGGCCGTGAATGCCGGACCAGACCCTGGGTGGTTGGTTGGCCGGCCAGGTCAAAAAAAAAAGCTTTCCGGTAGGGAAATTTTTAGGTCGGAAACATGTCGTAAAATGCCTTTGAGACATATTTACATTTTTCAAATATTTTCCAACGGTACCGACATGGTCTCCGAACATTACCACTCATCGGCTACAAGCGCGGCAATATTCTGCCGCCATCAAAGCACAATTTTCCAAGATGGCAACGACAGTGTATGGGCCACCGGGTCCGGAATGTGCTGGGTCACAGCCCCTCAAGTGCCAACTAACCATTAATAGGTGTTGGAATCTGGCAGAAAGATGTACAACAGCCGGGAAAAGTGCAGCTCCCTTTGCGGCTACGGGAGCCATGGGACAGCAGGTATCATTAATCTTGTAAAGACTCACCTGGACAAGGAGGGGTGCATGACAGCCCAGGCCAAGAAGGACAAGCAGTTGTGCAAACACAGCTCACTCTCATCATTTTTCAAGGAGAAGGCAGCTCCAATTGCAAAATTTCTAAGACCCACTGTCAGAGCCACAATCCGATACTTTGGTGATATCTCTTGAAACTGCCTTTCCAGTTCAAATTCCACTATGTGAAACAAAGCTGAATTCAACCTACAATTCCCTGTGGTTTGTGGGGCAGCCGGTTGCTCTTGGCATCCAACTGTGGTCAAGGCAAGGACACGGAGGCTGGCAGCGTGTGCCATCATTACCATATATGGATATCACGTGGTATGACGTGGGTGGTTGGTTCAAGGAAAGTTGAGAAAAACCAAAAACCAGTGTATGTCCCTCTGTTCACAGAAAAGTACTTCCTTGGGAAGATATGCTGATGTGAACGTAAGGTGTCCTGTCCCAGTAAGAGTGTTATATGCTATCACTCCGAAGCCATCTTTTTCGGCGACTCCAGTCATTGCTCGCCATTGATGTTTTCAAGATCTTTTGCGAATGTATGATCTTTTGGGTCTCGGCCAGGCAGCTCAGGCTTGTGGTAAGCTGCCTTTGATTGAATGCTGGGTAGCACATACCATCTTGTAAAGCCGATAGCGTCTACTGGCCATTAAGAGCAGGATTGCAAGAATGATTTGGGTGTCGGCGTGGGTTTCAATTGCGATTCCATGCCCTGGCCTGGCATCAGTTATGGTAGCAGAACAGCCCAGATTAGCAGTGATGTTGATCGCTTCACCAGTGCCCAGTTGAACAACAATCTTAGTACGTTGCAGGCTACTGTCAAGGGCAGTAGTGAAGTTCAAAGGGGCAAAAATGTTGTGCATGGGGTTGCAGCCCCCGGGATCTCCAAGATGTGACATGCACCCCAGATGCGGCACAGTGGGTCTATTTGCGGCACACCTTGATCAGATTCATATGCAACACAATGATTATCAACACAAGTGCAAAAAGTATCTGTTGACAGGTTAGGCTTACTGCTGAAAAGAGAAGTGGCTTCAGATGCCTGAAAAAACTTGATGTGTGAACACAAACTGTGGGACATACAGTAGCTCGGCATGGTGAGGTTGCTGTTCTGGTGTTTGTTAACCACAGCGCAGTCACGGCATTACAAATGGCAATCACAGCCATCCATGTGCTGATGCTTGAATAATCGGCACAAACCAAAGACAGGTCACCAATTGACATAATCTTCCATCTTCAAAGTCCATGCTGTTTGGCCAAGTGTTATATTTGTGTCGGAGAATAGCCAGAGGATGGAGGATAGCCGGAAGTGATACCACATAGGTGAGCGGGTACACCAACTAACTTGGCTCGAAGACGGAAGAAGCGGAAGTCAGACCACAGAGCTATGCGGAAGCAAAGCACGTTAATTTTCAACTAAAGATACAGTAGAACATAATACGTATTTATACTCAATACGGAGATAAGTCTAATGCGGAAAGAAGTATGTAAAAGACAATAAGTACAATAAGAACAATAAGAGAGAAGCATAGTTGCATAAGTCATATGATTGATTTGGGGAACACTCAGAAGACCTTCATTGTGAAAACCCCAAAGGGCGTGCGTCAACAGATCAATGCCAGTGTTTAGACAGACACAAGCCGAAGTGTGGGTCGCATCTGGAATAAGGGAACAAGCCAGAGCCTCGGCTCTGGATTAAAATAGACGGAGAAGTGCCGGGGAATAGCCGGAAAGTGCACGGTCATAACACCAAGTCTCCAAGACTCATTCAAAGGCATGGATTGTGACTCCCTAAATCCGTATTTACAACTATTTTCAAAAAGGATTCAATGAACTGCATATTATCTGAGACTGGGTACTGGGCCACCTTAACATTTTTCGCCCCAGGCCCATACGCACAGTCGAGTATGTACAAGTACATGAGCTTTCAAACGAAGGTATGCATCCTACGAGCGAGTGGATTATTTTCCCCCGAATTTATATCATGATTTGGGGGCTTGCCAAATTTTCTTTCCAGCGGTATCCGAAAAAGGCAAAAAACGGGCTAGTGGGCCACCCGCTCAATCCCTCCATTGACATTGGTACTGTTCACCGAATCGCATTCCAAATCATTTAAGAGACATAATTACAATATTCAATACACATGAACTGTACATCTGAGGAATATTAGGGCTGTAACTATTTCCCTTTCCAGCCATGGAGAGGGGTGAAATGGCGGTCTGAACTGAATCGCGTACCCTACAAAGCGAAAAGCGCGTTAAAAGCCCGAATTAAGGCCCAGATAGGTGAATAGGATATATTGGAACATGATTGGTTCTAAAAAATGTTGACCACATGCTTATAACCCCTTGAACAAAATCCATCTTTACGCCCAACTCAAATTTGCCGGTTTTCAGTAGTTGCCCGCCGTGACAGGGAAGTCGGACAGTTAAAAGTCCAACTACCAGGGATAATATACAGATAGTGGTTTGGAATACAGCAACCAATTCCTAGGTTCGTGGCAAACACGGGTGGTTTGCTACGCAGGTGGCCGAACTGTACCACTCGGGGCCAGGTTAAGGTCTTCTTCAACGATTGTGGAGGGGTTACAGAACCATTTTGGAGGATGAGGCCATCCCATATTGTCTCTGCGAACGAGGGGGAGAGAACGAGCCCAAAACTATGCGAATCGACGGGGAATTGGTGGAGAAACAAGCCGAAAACGAGCGCCAAGGCTGCTCGGAAATAAGAAATGATGTTCACACGCCGGCATCTTGATCCAAAACGTCCCACAGTCTTTGATCGCCGCATCGACACACCTCCAAACTTGACATACGGCATCCTCATAGGTCGTGTTTCATCCCACAGGCACCAAGTCGCCGGATTCACCATAGAAACACCTTTTATTATGCAAGTGGCCCACTACCTAGTTCAGCCCACTAGGCAGTCGCATATAATACAGAGTATTATGATGTTCCCATTTCCAAAAATCATTTCCAAAAAAAACCTTTTCTTTCCAAAACTTTTTTTCCCTCAAATCTTGGATTCCCTCTATATTGCATACCTACACTAGATAGATCTGCCAAGCCCATCTTCAAAGGAATTTGGCTATACCCAAGTTGAACAACCTCAGGATGCACTTTTGGATGACAGCGCTAGTGTTGCACAGCCTCACTTTCCTCTGATCCCACTGGGTTTTGAGGTGCTTCTTGTGCAAGAAAGTTGTTTGGGTTGAAGTAGGGTGCCAAGGCGGTACCATAGTGTTAAAGGTTGACTATTTTTAGGGTTTTCACTCACTGAAATGACTGAAAGATTCTCTTGAATTATCGCCAATTTCAAACACATCAAAAAAAAAAAACTGAATGTCACTGTCATCTGAACCATTGATCAAAATGCTACAGTACTGGTGTTACTTGCCATGGGGTTTACGCAGCAAATGGTTATGTTGTCACTGGTCACACAGCACAAGGTCAGTGACAAGACACATAAAAAATGGGCCGACTTGACCCATTTTGATGTGCTTGATAATACTGGAAGACTTTGTGGTTCCTACTCATCTTAGCTTCTATGATTTTGAGGATGAGGATGATTGAATGAATCATGTTAGACAATGGCATGCCAGCCAATCCACCTTGCCAGTGTACTGCATACAGAAATCTGAAAACAATCAGTATAATACACTGCATTCACTTCTGCATGCTGTAGATTTCCCTCAGGGCACATAGACAGGTGGGAAAGACTGCGAGCTTGAGCATGCTCATAGGGTCATTGATGTGGTGGCTGTGCAACATCAGGCCCATTGTCCGAAAGTGCATCCTGAGGTTGTTCCACTTGGACATAGCCAAATTCCCTTGAGGATGGGTTTGGTAGACCTATCTAATATATAGGTATGGAATATAGAGGCAATCTAAGATCTAAGAAAAAAAAGTTTTTGAAAGATTTTTTATTTTATTTTTTTAATGATTTTTGCAACAATGGGAATGTCATAGACACTCCGGGAAATCCGCTGTTTCAGGGGCTCTGATAATGTTCCTCCCTAAACCATTCCCGAAACAAAAGGTTTCAGGAAAGGTTTCAGGCAGCCAGAAAGAAAAGGTTTTGGCTTTCCAGAAACCATTCCCAATACTTTTGTTTTGGGGAACAGTTTTGGGGACACCAAAACATTACAGCCAATGTTGGAACCGAAGGTGCAAACAAAATTTTCTTGTTTTGGCAAGTTTTGAAAAAAATTCCTTGTAACTCAATTAGTTCTACACCGATTTGGATGAAACCTAGACAAATTTGACGGGATAATTCATGCGCAATTAGTGATAGAAAGCGATTCATGAAAATATTATGTATTAGGTAATTTGTGCTTTCAGACCATTTTTGTACCAAATGTGGTCTAGCATGCCCAGAACATGTCCCAGTGACCTGATATTCTGGGAGCAACAACATATATACCTGGATAGATATGTGATAGAGCCAGAATCATATGAAATCACAAGATAAATGTAATCCTTACAATTTTTCTGAATGCCAAACCTGCTAAATGTATCTGACAGAGCTACAAGGACTGTAGGTAAATTATCCATACCTCTAGATCTATCACGTGTTTAACCAAGTATATATATAGTCCCTCCCAAAATATTAGGTCACTGGGACATGCTCTGGACATGCTACACCACCAACCCATCCCGATTTGGAATTGATGTTCACATGTGAATTTGAAGTGATGTTGTGCGCTCAAGTCATATTGATGTTAATGAGAGTCATTTTTGTTGTCGACCAAATGACAGCAAAATGGATGCTGAATATCCTTTAAATATTCCTCAACAGACACGTCAATTTTATATTGCATGGCTGATATCATTCTCGACTTGTTGTTGGGCTGAGTCAAATGATGCTTGCCAAAATCACCGAGGAGAACAGATATTAGTAATTTACCATGACACTTTGATGACACGACACCTCATGTCGTCACAACACACTCTCTCTCGAGTGTCCAAGCCGTTTTACAGCTTGCACCTCGTCTGGATGAACTAACAAGCTCGATGTACCAATGATTGTTCTTCGTGCTCACCCCCAGTCTGGAGTCTCTAGCATCAACATCGCTTGAGATTTGATTTAATACTAATACTATATAGCTATTAATACTATTGGTGTCTCGGTCGCTTCCTCTTCCTAGTCTGTTTTCTCGCAGGAGCGCCTGGGGGCAAATAATTGTCCTCATCATCATCCAGATCTTCTTCCGATATATCGGAATCTGGCTCCACCCCTAGGCCCAAAACAAGAGGATCTTGCTTGTGCTCGCTCTTGTCCAAATCTTTGCCAACTGCTGCAGCCACTTCCGCTGCGGCTGCAGCTGCCTCGGCCGCAGCTGCTACTACCTGGGCCTCTGCTGCTAATTCAGCTTCTCGCTTCTTTGCCGCTGCATTTGCCTCCGCTTTTTGGCTGTCTTGTTACGTCCTTTGGTCTGAAGAACTCTGGCTTTCTCAGACACTATCTTGTAGAATGCAACACAATCTGCAACTAGTAGCTTGACCTGTGTGAAAGATCTGGGAAGTGCACGTCGAAGCTTGACCGAGTTGTGCAGTGCCGACATATTGACAATGAAGTGATCATTGTTGCTATGGTGGATCAAGCTGATGTTCCTATTTGTCTCCTCGCACTCTTGATATTCTTTGCGAACAATGGTGGGCTGGCAGTCACCTTTACGACAGTCATGTTGCACAGAGATTACGAACTGCACCAAAGAGGATGGCAAGACAAGGAAAGATGTAATGTGTTTCTCAGTGATATTGACCCCATTAAGACGGCGCAGGATGGGCCAGTCAAGCTCAGGGTGAGGCTCCTGGCTACAAACAAACTGTTCCAACACCACAAAGGATTTTCCACCAACGAGAAGTTCCTGAATGTGTCCGAAGACGGTTTCCCCCACAGAATTTAATTCAAGTACCCAGGAATTAACCTTGACTTGGTCGCCACTTTGCATGGTAAGAACTCGACCCAGCCTCCAATGGCTTCCTGGTAGCGGTGAATTTCTGAAATGCCAGTGGGTTGAAGCCTTCGTCTGGCTCCATTCCAACGGCAGGACTGTCGTTGGATCTGGTTTGATGAGACCAGGCTTGGCTTGGCCTGGAGATGTCCAACCCAAGTGACACTGAAGAACAGGATCTTTTACTAAGATCTGCTGGACTCCATTCCCCGCTTGAATCCACTGCTTCGCCGGCGCGTCCCACCAGTACCCGCCTGAAAGCAAGTGCTTCACCCAGTCCATGGAAGCAAAATTTTGAGAAATATCACGACTTGGGGCGAGATGGTTGCTGTACAACGAACAGAGGCGAAAAACTCCATTGTAGGCCTCGTATATCTCGGTGGCGGAGTGAGTAAGTGGTCCCAAATGTTGTACATCCTCTGGTATGTGGGCCAATAAATGAAGTTTGATTTTGACAAGAATTCGTAAAGGATCCGCAGCATCAAATGCATCGAGGACATTGGCCACGGCTGTTGTCAGCTGCGCCAAGTAATCCTCCATGACATCAATTTCCGGGGCCCAGAGCAGTGCTCCAAGTTCACCTGCTGCCTTGACCAATGCGAACTGCTCTGGTGTGCAAATAGAGTGAATGTGGAAGGCAAGTGTTTGCATTAACGTCTTGAAGTGCTTCCCAATCAAGTTGTTTTTATATTGGATCATGTATCCAGCGCAGAGAGGTGGGACTGTCAGTCCACTGAGATCTGCGGTCTGCAATCGAATGGCAAACAAATGGTGATCTGTATCTGACCACTGACTTGTGTTGAGCAGGTGCCAAATATACTTCATGACCCCCAATAAAATTGTGTGAAGTAGCTCAACTGGTGTATCCTGGGAAGAGTCCAGGCCGACAATGTCAAGCAAAGGGTTCATTTTATCCCCTGGCTGTTCATCGAGCCAAGTCTTCAGCTCAGACGCAATATTGGTGCCCGAACGCCGTGGATTGTCGGCCTTCATGGCTTTGGCTTTGCTGATGAGGGTCTCCACCCAGTACTGTGTAACTTTGTTCTTTGTGCCACTCTTCTGCTGATGTTCCTCGACAGGTTTTGGATCACCAAGCATTGCTAAACGCAGCTGCCCTTTGAGACTTTCGTGTATCTCTTGTGCATTTCTCGCAACACCAGTGAGATGGCAAGCATGATACTGCACATCGGATTCCTTCTCAACTTTGGTCCCGCCCCAATGGCATTTCCGACAAGGGAAGTTGGCATTGCTCCCCATATGGCTGCACTCTTCGGACTGTTGTGATTATCAGCCGGGAGTCCAGGGGTTCTCAGGATGAACCGGCAGGTGCGTTTTGTCACTGTGTTGTAACACTTGACCAGATTTTTTTCGGTGCTTTGGACATGATTGCGAAAGGTCGCAAATTGTTCAGCGGAGGAGGCATGAGGTGAGGTTGAGACATAGTGAATGTGAAATTCCTGCTGAAGAAGTCGTCCCGGCAGGCATCCATTTCCTGTGTACATAGTCATGTGTTTGTTGTACTGCTTGAACTTGTTTCCGGAGACATCATCTGCCCATAGAGACACCATGATGACAAATAAATCTTTGTCATCATCTACGAGGCTTCGCATTGCATTCGGCATGACAGGTACGTCCTGTGCATTTACCCAGACCAATGTTTCCCCGTACTCTGCTCTGATGTCCGTGTAATCGAGCTCAAAATCGTCAGCTTCAATTAATTTATTGACTTTGATGTGATGTTCCCATTGTCCGTCTGGATTCAGTGTCACAACTGTCGTGTTGGGGGTGAGAATGCCGTCCCGAACAATCCAAGTGTGGGGAATGACATATGTCCCATCACTCAGGCGCGCAAGTTCCTCAATCCAAAAGCGCTTGAACCCGCAGGACACCATTGGCATGAGCTGTGCAGGCGTATATTCCATCCATTGGGCCATCTGATATGTTTCTGAGATAGGGCCGGTGTTCTCCTCAGGATAAAAATGTACATGGGGTGCGACCAATGGATTGGCCATATCGCAGGAGATGGATTCTCGGATATCATTTATATAGAAGATATTGCCAAGGTGCAACTGTGTTTTAACGGGTTTACTGCCGCAGTTCAGTTGTAAATTCTGCTGAATTTTGCGTAGGACTTTCAGCGAGGGGACATCCACAGCGCCAAGCTGATTTGCGAAATGAATTATGAGCACCATTTGGGCACTGGTGAAGCGACAACGTGGTAGATTGTCCATAACATCCAGGAGCATCGCCTGGTAAACTGTCAGCAGAAGTCTGATTCGAATTTCGGAAGCCATAATTACAGTTTTACTTGGATAGGGATGATATTTGGCACTCCCGAAGAGAGCAAAATCAAAGCAGTCTTTGTCATCCTCATCCTCTTCTGTCTCATTCAGCATATCATCGCTGAAAAATCCCTCCACACCAGTGTCTTCGTCAAGATGTGCTTGAGCAGACGCATCCTCAAGCATCTGCTCATACTCCCGTCGCAGAAGTGCTCGAGTTTCTTCTGGACTCGGAGGCACCGGTCGCTCTGCCTGGCCCAGTTCCTCAATAAGGCGTGAGACATTGGCTCTGGGTGAGTGCATTGGTATGTTGCTGCCAGGATCAGACTCAGAAAACATTGGTGGAACGTAGGATTGTTCGATTTGTGGGAAAGCAGGATAATCTGCAAGCCCTTCGGCACCATATGCATCAGCAAGTTCTTCCAGCTGTTCACTGCGGGCCTGTACTCTGGCCAAGTGGTTTTTATAACATGCAAGATGAGTTGTTGTTTTGAGATGCGCCTTCAGATTTTTACACGAAATCCAGCAACCCACATTGGCCTTCCCCTCTTGATGACACAATGTGCATCAAACTTGGGTCTTGTCTGCTGAGTACACCAGAAATGGCTCGACGTCTGATAACAAGGTGAGCTGACATCCAACACATTACTCGGGTTGTAGTACTGGTAGGTGGTTTCCATGCCAGAGGGGGCATGGCATTCAGCAAGATGGGATTTGGAAAAGATGGCTGTCGTCAATGCCATCGCGTGAACAATGCGAACGCTTTGAGAATGCTTTGCCACTTTCACAATTTCCATTTGGGGACTTGTGATGTTATTGTATTTAAGTCTCCGGTGTGTGATAATGCCACCAGCTTTCTTCCTTCTCTCCAACACACCAGAACCTTCATCCAAATGGCATCTTCCGCCGCCGCCCTCCTGGAACATGCTCAACAGCATAATAGACTTCGTCAAGAGAATCAAACTCCTGCCACTCCAAGTTCTCCGGTATTGTTGCCACTTGATCTTGACTCCAGCCCAGATCCATTCGGCATTGGCTCCTCATCCAATGCATCTGTCCTCCGCACTTCCACAATCCAGTCGAAGAGCTTCGGAGACCATACTCTGAAGCGGATCAAACTCACGGATGATAGCGAGGCCGAATTCAAATGCTAATGGTTGACATTCAACTCTTATAGACCACCAACATTGAAGAGCGTAATGCACTGCAGTTCGTCCACACCCTGGAGCTCAAGGATATGCTTGCAAAGTCAACTGAAGTCCGTGTTGAGAACTGGGCTCCATCAAACAAACTGGCTGTGAGTCGCTTTACAACACATCTTCTCTCTCAGTTCATTCAGGTTTCTCCCAGAAAGTGATCCAAAAGTTTATTTGGGCTCTTCTCTGACTTCCAAACATCCAGTATTACTCGAGCACTGCCGAGAATGCTGTTATCGTGAGTCATGATCCTCTGCCACTTTGTGTTTGCTCCATATTATGAACAGAAAGCCATGTGGGACAGCAATATCAAAGAGTTGCCTGCACCGGGCAACTTTGACTGCGATACATTGACAAAATTTGTTGCACGCGAGTTCAGTATTGCTCGATACAGCATGAAGAAGACGGTACGGCTTTGCTGTCTTCTGCGGATTTCTTGAGTTTGACCTTGCATTCACTTAGATTGCATCTTCCGTTGAGAAAGATGCGGCCACTGGATATATTGGAGCATTGGCTCACCCACGCCACGGCTGTCAACGCCACACTCGGACTATATTTTCGACTGGCCTTCATTGTGAGTTTAGCTCTTTCTGGTTCCACTGTCCCTGCTTGCTGATAAATTGGGGTCTTCGGTGTGTGTACATCAAGACAAACCATGCGGCAAACGAATTCTGGACCAAGGTTGACGATCAACTCGAGGAGCTTCACTCCGAGACTCTGCAGGAATTTGTAGCATGCATGTATCTCTGTTGTTCATTCATTTGACATGAATTAATTCGTAAATGTTATGTAGGGCTTTGGAACTGATTTACGACGACTACATCGAGCTCTATGTCACTCCGGTGGGCTCGACATTCAAGACCGGTGACCCTGTCAATGACAGCAGTCCACAATGGCTCCAGAGCCTGTTGACCGCAGCAACTCAAGCTCAGCGGGTCAAGAAGCAAGGCACAAAGAGAAAGCGGTGGGTGCAGGCAGATGATGAGGAGGGCGAGGAGCCAGAGATGCACGAGCAGGAGGAACCTGAGGAGAATGGGAATGGTGCGGGAGGAAACAACGGTGATACCGACCCCAAGTAGATTTATTGCGTGCATTGTAAACTTTGATTTTATTCACCATTTATGCCTCTCTTATTCCCCAATTCCATTCGTAATTTGAATCAAAAAATATGCAAGGAGGAAACCTGTTCAGACACTGAAGTTTAAATCATATACACATACTTGTTTACTTGCAGCTTGACTGCGAAGAGATCCATTATTTGAGGTGCAATGAACAGCGGCTGACCTGAACAATGTCCGAATTTGAAGTCAGGTGCAGAGTGTATTTGACTTTCCTATTGACCTCAATGTGAGGTCGTGCGTCAGAATGATCCATTATTGATTGGCTGTTTGCTTTCGTGTTTGATGTCAAAGGTACAGTAAATTGAACTTGACTGAAGACCTCTCTTGACTTTCAATCTTGATGTCAAATTCTTGTCCCAACAGGTCAGTGGTGTAGACCATATTTGGCACAAAAGTGGTCTGGAGACATAAATTACCTAATACACAATATTTTCATGAATCGCTTTCTGTCACTAATTGCACATGAATTAGCCCGTCAAATCTATCCAGGTTTCATCCAAATCGGTGCAGAACTAATTGAGCTATAAGGAATTCTTCGAAAACTTACCAAAACACGAAAATTTTGTTCGTGCCTTCAGCTCTGACATTGGCTGTAAGTTTCAGCAACCGTTTTGAGAATGCCGGAATGGTTCCCGAAACGGATAGTTTTGGGAGCACTGAAACCGAGCTGCAACTGACAAAAACTTCATCTTCGACTTCTGCAAACCTGCAGGCCAAGATGCACCCAAGCGAGATTTCAGGCCATTGGTATGTACCTTTTCACTTGCCATAGTTTCTGTGCCAGTCCCCACAATATATCTCTTTTCCCAGGGTGGAGCACTCTATCAGTGTATGTTCCAGACTGTCGTCGACCTGACAAATGGTAGCAAGGCATGTAGTGTTCATACGAGGGGATGCTCCTCTAGTACTCCCCTATCTTATAGGCTTGGTGCATGCACCTCCAGAGGAAGTCTCTGGTTGTCTGGGTGATATCCAAGTGTAACAGTGATTTCCAAATCTCACAATCTGTCAGAGTTCTACCTGCCAGTTCTTCCGCTTCGGCTCTAGTCCTTGCCAGCATAATGAAAGTTTTCTGTCTCTCGGGTTTCTTCCGCTTTGCCTTGATGGCCTTGTAAAAGGACTTCTGGGTCCCTGTCACAAGCTTCAGCGCGCTCACTTTGTATGCTTGTGGGATCTCCACACTCAGCTCCACTGTTTCTTCCAGTTCATCAGCTGGTTCTTCCGTGTTAGCCAGGTTGGATACCTCGATCATAGCCCTGTTCTCAGCCCCATCAACTCTCTGCAATGTGCAAGCTGATCCTCTGCCTCTTAGCACTACTGCTATTGTTCTGATGAGCTCACTGTTTTCGGTTCTGGCCCAGCCGGTGTCCTTGTTTTTTATAAGGTCAGTAGTTAGGTTCTTAATCAATGTCTTCGAATGGATTTTAAGGTCGAGTGCTACCTCTCTCGGGGCAGATTGGATCGCATACAGTATTGCCGCAGTAGCACCCCCTTCCTTGGATGCCAATTCCCTCGGGACTGGAACTCTTCTGTTCCTCTCGTCACTCTCTGCATACCAGATGCTGCCAAAAGAACAGTGTTCCCCATCCTCGTCAATGTGATGGGAACAGCCAATATAGACCGTTTCATTCCATGGATCTCCTTCTCCATCGACCGGAGCCATTTGATGTGCAGTTGATGTACTAGGGTCTTCTCCGGGGATGCGGAAACCATCTATCCTTTTGGAGAGGTGAATCTTAGGATCAAAATGACCGGTTTGTCTTCCTCCAGAGCTTCAATGTTGTCGCTTGACTGCTCCTTGGATAGATCTGGAATTGTCTGGTGGACTTGAATACATGGGTCCCACTTTTCATGTAGGCAATTCAGGAACTTGATTGCCTCCTCCAGGCACTTGTTTGGGGTGCCACATCCTGCGGCTCCGTCATCTCGGCACGGTCTGCAAGCACAATTTTTACGTTGCCGGTGGTTAGTGTAGTTGCGTTCCACAATCTCCAGGGCGTCTCCAGCTGATCTCATATCATGATTATCACGAAGGCATTTCGCTCTTTTGGAGTTGTTCAGTTTGGGTAAGTTCTCGTTCCCTCCATAGTGGAAGAAAATAGGGAATTCCTCTCTTAGATTTTTGGATATTGCTAGGGCATCAAAAACCAGACGGAAGTTCTTTGCGGTCTGAAGCAATTTCTTCAAGGCCTTTGGGAGGCTCTTCTGAAGGGGTTTCCAGGTCCATTCCTGATACTTAAGGTATCAAGAACATTATCAGAGCCCCCGAAACAGCGGATTTTCCGGAGTGAGAGCATCGGTGTATGTCTGACAGAAGGTTCCTGACAGCATAAATTGCGATCTTCATAATGCGACTCTGTCCACGGCTCCGACCAAGTAACAACGTGTAATCAGTCAGTGTGAAACATCTCATACATCGGAATGGGATTCCGAACATTAGTGGCTATCCTGCAGTTGTCGTTATAAAGAGCTGCAACTGGCTGAAGTTGTCGCAGCATGAAACTGTACCTCAGAAATTGTCACCACGGAGAAGTTTCATCTGCTGCAAGAAATTGAAGTTAAAAACTGGATTTCGAGTGGCGAAGTTGCAAATACTTTTTGCACACTATAGCCGCCATACGTGGTTAGCGGCTAGCGGTTAGCGGTGAACGGCTAGCGGTTAGGTGTCCGAGAGGTATCTGCATCGAAAACGGCGCCGTGTCTGTCGGAAATTTATCTTATCTCTTAAAGACCGTTCAATTATCGGGCCTTACACACCCTTTGTAAGACCGTGGCCACTTGCCAAGGGCTTTGAGGTCCTGACTCTCTAGAACAGTCCTTGCTGCTGTGTGCTGATCTCCTGTATGCATTTCACTTAAGACACCCAGGACTTTCTTCTGATAGCCTCAAACCTGTGGTTGTACCCCTGGATCCGATGAACAAGAAATGAATCTTACTTATGCCGCCTTGGGAGCAAAAATAGAAATTTCCTACAATCTGTCGTATCTGACGTCGGCCGCGCATGTCGCATCTAGCCTTCCACGGCGCCCGGATGTTTCTTTTTCGGGGGGTCTTGAAATGTATATAAGTGTAAGGACGCTGATATCTTGAAGTACTTCAGCCTCCGACTGAAGACAACGGGAAAGGCTTGCCGCAGCCGCATTCGGCGGCAGGCATTCAGCGAGCCCAACAAAACTAAGGCTTTGGACGCTCCCATCGCCCACCTGGACATCGCCTTTCATTCTTTCCATATGCATTATTTTCCTTTCTCCTTTCGTTCCCAGTGTGCGATGTGGCGTTCTGTGTTCATTTCCATGTGGCTGGACTTCCTGATTCTGGGAAGTCTGGTGGCCACTGGCTCTGCCGAGTATGTCCCATTTCTGCAGCAGGTGCGCTATCTAGATGAACCGTTGGTCTGTCCTCTGAATCCACCTCTCCAGGGCGAGTAACAACGATTTTAGTGGGAGTGGGACTCATCCAGTCCCACTCCAGCACTTAGAAAGTGCGACCCACTTCCATTAATGGGACTCAACCTCTACGGAATGCGACTGATGGCAAATACATCCGAAGTGCGACTCATGGACTGATCCACAATCAATCCCTGCTGATCGCCGATATCTCGGCGCTTTTTTCATGGCGGGACTTCATGGCGGGGTCATTTTTGAGCAGCACAAATAAGTGCCAGCATGAGAATCCTGCCCGAGACAGGTAGTGGACATACTGTTAATTGATAGATTAACAGTGTATTGTTCGCATTCAACATGGCCCTCCGGGCACCCCTGTAATCTGAGGACACCAGCCCAAACTCTTTGCTTCCGACAGACGCCCCTCAAACTTAATTGATACATAATATTCACAGATGCAATGATTTATGGTGATTATCAGTGCACTCGTCGAGACTCACCGAGACAGGTCAACCCCGCTCAAGTCGCGTCGTTGGTCACCCGACATCTCTCTCAATTTGTGTTTGGTTCTCAAGCTCTACAATTTATGGGGCATCCGAGTCATCCGACACCTTGATTCAATTTTAATTACTTGGTAACTTTGAAACATCTTTTCATCATCTGGACGGTTTTCCAGACACGAAGCAAATCCAAAAATACCCCCGTATCTATCGGTAACGCGCAGGCGTTGGAATGGTGTTGGAGCTTTCGATGCAGCATAAGGTCTGGCGGATGTGCAAGGCTTGTATTCGAAACGATGAGTTAGCTAGCTACAGCTCAATGCAAGCGGAGCACGATGCTGGAATCCAAGAGAACAAGGAACAAGCTTTTCGAGACTGAAATTAAATCTTTACAGTACCAAATTAGTGATGGAAAACTTCGCTTCAAAGAATGGGTTTGAACCTGAGTCGAACCAAACTGAACGCCCGGGTTGGGGTTCAGATTCATGGAATTCATGAACCTGAACCTCAACTGGAGGTTCAGGTTCAGGCAATTCCAAGATTATTTCGCTGAACGCATTTGAATGCGTTCGAAAGCGGAGCTCGGGCCGGGTGGAAATTCTTGCGGATCTTGCCGCATTCCCCGACGTCCTGCAACGACGCGGCGCACATGAGGCGCACATTCAACCTGCCCAGGTTGATACCAGGGGCGACCTCAGATTAGACCCCTTGCGTATCTATACGTCTCTTGTTTTGCTGTCTGTCATGCTGTTCACTATCATCTCGTTCTCTTCTTTGTCTCGTGGAAACATAAGCAGGCTTGGTGAACTCCCGGCCCTTTTTGTCGATTCTGTCTGTAAAATTCACAAAGGAAAATTCAAGTCAAGCTCTGTAATAAATCGACTTCCTGTCGCTACTTTCATACTTGCCTAAATTTCGGGTGCTATTAGGTGCACCCAAAAATCACATGTCTTTGTGCGCAGTGCCTCCGCAATACAGTTTTTAACAATATTGAAGACAAACCTATACCTACACCCTCCGCCTCTTGTTTAGTAAAACATTTATTTGCATCCTGCTGCCCATATAATTTCCGCATTCGGTTCGGCGTTCCAACGTGCTCGAATGCTGAACCGAACACACTGAACCTCAAACGCGAGGTTCAGGTTCAGGTTCAAAAATTCTCTGAACCGAACTTGAGGTTCAGGTTCAGCGTTCGAGCAAAAGTACCCCGAACCTGAACCTTTTCTATCACTACACCACATGATCATTGACAAACACAGCTCTGATTTTAAGGAAGCAGTGAATTCGTTGCACACCGAGATTGAGTTTTCATTTACATGGGGCATAAATTTGGATTACTAATAGTTGGTATCTGTAACAGAAACATCGGCACAGCGTGCGCCGGTCTTGTTCCCATCAAAGCCGTCGGGTAACCAGTCGCACTCGGCAAACCGAGTCCGACGAGTCGCACTTTCTGATGGAAAAAGTGCGACTCGAGTACCATCAGTGCGACTCGACCACTCCCACTCCCACTACTCTCGTATATACTCCTCCAGGGCTTTCTTTTCGATTATAACATTGCAACGCAACCTGTACCCATTCCAATAACAGGTCCATACTCATTTCGCTCCTTTTGCTGTAGCTAACAGAAAATCTTCAGAGCAGTGTGAAACCATTCACATTGAATGGAGTCGGCGTGAGTTCAGTCCGTGTTTGTGAATTTCTCATCGAAAGGGGCAATCAGAGGGAGCAATTGGGTACGCATATGTTTTCGCCTTCCAAGCTCATCTTGATCCGTTGTAGACCAAATCCGGTTGCACCATATTCTATGGTCGTCTATACGTCGTACGTCCACATTCCATTGTTATAATTCGAGCATCGCACTGAATGCACCAGCAGCTGGCGGTGTAATATATAAACCTTGGTAACTAGAGGTGTACTCACAATGCATAAAAGCCGGTGGTTAGAGGTGCGTCCATTTATTTATATAAGACGTACTCACGTGTGTGTTGGGCGACCGCGGCTGAGCAAGAGACAGCGAACAACGACCGAGCAGGACGCTATCGACGACATTGGGGCTCGTAGCTATTTGGGGAAGGCTGACTAATGAGATCCAAATTGGGACAGACAGTGAGGCAGGCCTCTCCCCGTCGTCAGTGACGATGGCGGACCCAGATACATAGAAAATATGAAAAAATACATAAAAAACGGGGGAAAAAACAGAGTATACGCGACGTATAATAGCAGTCCAATACAACGAGAAGAACGACCATTATAGCAAAATCTGTCACACGAGAAACTCCTCTACAAAAGAGGCGACGAGTCGTGTATCGCCCGCCACCTCAGGAACCGGTGCTTCTGCATCTTCCTCCTCCTCCTCCTCCTCCCCCCCTTCCTCCTCCTGCTCCCCCCCTGCTGCCGCTGCACTGTCGTCCGCTGATTCTGGAGGTATCTGGCCGAGGCTGTCTCGTCCCAGCTGGATGTACCGCGGCAGGTCCTTCCAGTTCTCCTCGAAGCGGCGACGCAGGTCCAGCTGCATTCGCGATTGGCGACAGGTGTACGCCGTGCACCCCTCCCGCAGAATCTGGTCGTTTGCTGCTAACAGATGCTGATCCACCAGGCTTATCCACCACTCCGCCTTCCACCGCTGAAACTCGAGGACCCGGCGCATCTCCTCCTCGACCAGATCCACCTCCTCCGTCCACCTCCATGCTCTAGCCCTCGTCTTCGTCCACTCAATCTGCAAAGCTTCCGCCATACCCGTCTGCGAGCCCTCCTCCTCGGACAACTGCGCAAGCCATATCCAAGATGCAGGCCGTTCCTCCTCCTTCTTCTTCCGCAGGGCTTCCGCAGCCTGCGCTGGAGTGTCTCTCTTCCTGCACTTCTTCCGGGTCTTGTGCTCTGGGTCGCTGAATGTGGCGCGGGGTCGTTGTCGCACGTCGTCGTGGGAAAGCGGTCGAAGCTTGAGCTTCCAATCGGTCTCCTCCAGAATGGGCCCCAAGCTCACAAGGGCGAGACGAGCAACTCGGTACTGCGCCGCAGCCCGTCGGATGCGTTCGTCGACATTTGCAATCGAAGTTTTCGCACGCGTGCTGGCGGCCACTCCATGCTGGAACGCGTCCTTGTAATGGTATTTGGCGGTCCGGACAAGCAGGAGGCGACGCAGTTCCTCCAAAGCGGCGTGAGCATGCCCCACCCGCAGCTCGAACTCATATCGAGCGTGGCTCCGCTTCACGCTGACGCCGGGCATTACGACCAACCGCGAAGGTAGCCACAGCTTCACCGCATGCACAGGAAGAGCGGGTGTGGGCTGGAGCCGAGCTCCCCGAGCGCGAGCAGCGTCCTCCTCCGCGCCCAGTGTGGCCACCATCAGAGTGAACGACTTGCGGATCTTCAGCCATTCCGTGATTTTCCGCCCCAGTTTATTGGACCGCTCCAGCAAAGCTGTCTTCTGACGGTCTGTGGCATGCAGCTTGATGACACCAGAGTCGACCGCAAGGTCGCGCTGCTGCTCCTCGAGCTGCAGTCCCATATCGATCATCTCGTGGGCATGCAGATCCCCCCGTATGTCGTCCGCCTCGTCTCCCGCCACCGCTGTCACCACCTCAGCTGCCAGCCGTCCGCGGATGGCAAAAAGCCCCTCAGGCTTCTCTGCGACCTTGTCTTTATCTCCGCTGGCTGTCGCTGACGTGACCTCAGGTACCTCCACCTGATCTGGCACTGCCCTGGCCTTTGCCCCCTTCACCAGAGTGCCAGGGCACGTTCCATTACGTCCATGCCCGAGCTGAATCCGAAGTCCAAGGGACTTCAGATTGATAACCTCGAAAAACGCGTTGTCGTTCCAGATCTGACCACAGGGATTCAGTCTCGACTTATCACGGTGGACAGAAGAAATCACCTCAACTCATTGGAGGGGATTATCCGTTGAAATGCTTGCTCGGTGTCTACAACAGCAGTACTAGTTTAATCAAGATCCAACGAGCAGAATGCGAGTTTGCTTGATTAAGGCAAAAACACAACCACTAACCAAATCCTAACTACTTTCCCCTTGAATGGTTTAGACTGTGCTGCCGAGTACGGGTCTTTTGAACACTTTAAGAAGGTTCAAGGAGCACAGATAGTCCAACAAAGATTGCGAGGAACACGCCTGTTTAAGGGTCGAGTCCGAAGTGCAAGGTTGATTTAGAGTATTAGACCTCTTTGAGCAATGCCAAACGAGCGCCTAAGCCAACAAATCGAGTTTTAAAGCTTTACAAGCTTGAGCCAACAATCCCAAATCCTAATCAAGGTGCCGTGTTCTCAAATCCCAAATAATAAGCCTTCCGAGGCTACTGTAGTGCGGTGCCGTGTTCTCAGTTCCTAACAAGCTCTCTCTAGCTTCTTAACCGTTTCCAATCCCCAAATCCCGATCCAACAATTGATATTTAGTTACTTGTGCAAACGAAACAAAACTTCTTAATGAAGTCAGTCCTGGATGACAAGTCCCGAATCTCCGTCGTTTATCAAGCAATACCCGGTAAAGGCTACTGCTCTTAGGGACAGAAAGTTCAGTGCCTATCCATGCCAAAACCTCCTCCTTATATACTGTACAATTATGCTTACAATACGATGATTATTCTACTCGCTGGTATATGAGTAAGCTGTCCGTAGTTAATCACGTGTAGGTAAATATATAGGATCCTCGTGTATCGACCCCCTTATGCTTGAGTGTGTCCGGTGTGACTGTTTCTTGTTCGATCGTGTTGACAGTCCCATCTTCTATCCTCGTGTCCCCCATTCAGGACCTTCAGTATTAGGTAGAGGAAGGTGCTGGCTTCAAGCCAGTACCTTAATCAGCCCAAACCGCCAAGTGGTTGTAGAGATATGCGAGTTACCATCCTGGCCCGGTTCAAGTAACCAAATCAGGATGGCAACAATGATCGGATAGTTGATAAGCGAAGTCCAGCCGCAGTCGGAATAACCGGCTACTGCTAACCCCGAGTCACCTGACCCGTCGCGCAAGGCTCCGTTTGTAAATCAAGTACAACAAAGCACTTGAACGCCTAATCAAGACCCCACAGTGGTGCCCCAGATCATCAGAGAGGATGATTAATATTGCCCATGTTGTTTATGGGCCCTGCGATGCCTTGATTAAGCAGCGATGCTTAATCTTAGCAATTAAACCCTTAATCATGGATGTCAACCAGTATGAACTTTCCAGTTGATGCATCCCAGGCGGAATTGATTAAGGTCCTCATGCAGGATCAAGCCCTGATTAGCCATATAGGACTTATGCTAATCCTTTGGAGCAGCGTGCTACGTGATTAAGGCAGAAATCGGCAAATTCCTTGCTATTTCACCCATGGTCCGTTTCACGGCTTATCACCGTATGCAACGCAACGAGGCAAGCCTGACAGAAGAGTGCGTCGGAAAAACAATCCTTGCATCGATAGCGCGCTTCAGTCGCGTCTACGGGACAATTTCCGCATCTTGTCTGGTATCGCTGATCGCCGCGCCCCTCGAGGCGCAGCATTTTGTCCAGGAAGCGCTCGCGGCAGCCTGTAACCCACTGCGCCATTGGATGATCCTTATCAACTACTGTCAGCTCTCCCGGGAAGAAAAAGAAATGATCAGTAGCAACTCACAGAATCCCGCTCTTTGCGACGCCCTGGATCCAATGGATGGCCCTCGTCAAAGGCGAAGGACTCTCCCGCAAACAGAAAGAGAGAATCAGCACCTCCACCGTTGCCCATTATCACCGTATGCAACGCAACGAGGCAAGCCTGACAGAAGAGTGCGTCGGAAAAACAATCCTTGCATCGATAGCGCGCTTCAGTCGCGTCTACGGGACAATTTCCGCATCTTGTCTGGTATCGCTGATCGCCGCGCCCCTCGAGGCGCAGCATTTTGTCCAGGAAGCGCTCGCGGCAGCCTGTAACCCACTGCGCCATTGGATGATCCTTATCAACTACTGTCAGCTCTCCCGGGAAGAAAAAGAAATGATCAGTAGCAACTCACAGAATCCCGCTCTTTGCGACGCCCTGGATCCAATGGATGGCCCTCGTCAAAGGCGAAGGACTCCTCTCCCGCAAACAGAAAGAGAGAATCAGCACCTCCACCGTTGCCCATGTCCCAATTTGGTATTGGTGACACGTCGGATTCCAGCATGTCGCGCTGGGGTGGTCTCTTGACAGGAGAGGCGGGCACGGCCACCCTAGTCATCGCGGCATGGGTTCGGCCTTGTGCGTCCGTACGTATCCCGCGGTGGAACAAGCCCTCCTCCCGGCTACGTGGGAGGGCGTCCTCGTGGTTGCTGTCGCTGTCGGACACCAGCGTGGTCGCCATCGAACCAGTTTTTTTGTGTTTCATAGCTGGACTTTTAGTCGTGAGGGGAGGAATTCGTGGGGAGAGAAGGGGAGAGGAAAGGTTTTCAGTTATTTAAATTAGAGGTGCGTCAGCTGTCAAGTTGTTACCTTGATCCACTCTACTGCAGATGCCCAGATCCATCAATGCAGGTAAAGAGTGAGAGTGCCGGCTGGTAGGTCATCAGTCTGGCTTTTCGAGGCCACCATACGCCAGGTGTCGAGGGCACGTCCAGAGGGTGTAGGAACAGTAAAGCATAGATAACCTAGCATAGCGAACTCGACATCAAGATCTCAGACTTGATAAGATTGCAATGTTTGGATGACAAGCGATCAACGAAATCTAAGGCACATGACTGCCCTTGAGGGTAGAAGCTTAGTCATATTGCTTACACAACTTTTCAATTAATGATTGAGTGGACGACAAGCACTAAGTCTGCTATCAATAAAATCTCTGGTGGGGGACAGTACACGGTAAGGGTTTAATATTTAACTCGGCACTCTCCAAAACGTTGGGCCATTCCATCAACTCGTGTCGGGTAGCAATGAGCAGCTGTTTGAAGTTCACCAAGCGTTGCATTGAATATGATCGATAAATTTTGTCACGGATGGTGTGCGCCTCCTCGGCGGTGTATGTGGACTTGATAGCCAAACGTCGAAGGGTGAAGATGTACCCGATGCACTCAACCATCCGGTCGAAAACCTCGTTGAACGAGGCCTATGCAATGGTCAAATCAATTCAACAAGAATACGAAAACGAAAACTCACAGAAGGATGTCGCGAGCCTCCCCACATCATGTCTTGGGTAACGATGAGCAGTTGAACCCAAGGCAAGAGTGAGCTCAGATCCTTTGGATTCTGCGCTGCGGCCACCAGTTGAGATACTTGCAACTGCAAGCAACGCACACGTGCCGTAGACCGGGCAACAAAATCCAGAGGCACCACCAGACGATCCTCATAGTCATGTTGGGTATACATGAGCAGCACATCTGTTACAGGACGCGACACGACGAGGAGGGCCACATCGTGAGGATGTGTGTGCACTCGCTGGAGACGAGGGAGAAATGTGGGTGCACACCACTGTAGATTGAGGTGCGGATAGTATAGGGTCCCGATATACGGTTGCTGAGACAGAAATGCGACCACAGGCTCAGATACCCTCGGCCAGTAAGAAAATCTGAGTAGGCGGCCGGTGAACGCGGTAATGAGCCCATAAATATACACATCGCTCTCGAGATGCAGTGAGTGTAAATTCGTCAGATTTCTGGCCGCTGCTTCAAAATGCGTGAGATTTCTGGCTGCCACCTCGAAATTCCTCGTGCCAGAGGCATTTCCGCGAAGCAGCAGCTCGCAGACCTGGCGGCAAATTAATATCCAGAGACCACAGCCGGTCATTGGTTTGACTTACCCACTGTCCAACGGCGGGGTCTTCAGCGATCGTCATCAAAAGAGTACGTGTTTTGGTGTAATGAATATTAATGCTTCGATAGAGCCGGGGGCGCGCAATGGTGGCGCAATTGCGAGAGGTAAGAGCAACAGCTGCCATTGTGGGGGCATCTGAAAGCAAGACAATCGAGTCGAGGATGGAGGCGGGCAGTGGCACCATTCCAAGAACCACACACCGGTGTGCGGATGAAGCAGAACAGGTCCCAAACTGGGAATTTTGCCGAACGCAAACCGCAGCTGCAACAAAACTCCATCTATTGCCAACTTCACAACACAACACCATCTGTTCGCCTGGTTTCCGGATCAAATTCTGTCCCCACTCTTTGGCATGTGCACCGCTGGTTACAATGGCTGTGCTGTTATTTGCGTATTGATAACCCACGTTGGAAGGGTTGGGAACTCAATTGACATTGCGGGGACGAACCAAAAGTCCAAAAAACACCGGGATGAATGGAACTATTGGGAACGTAACAAAAAGACGTCCATAAATACGAGAAAGAAATATCATACGGTTCTGGAGCCACTACCACCGGTTCCATTCAAACGCCTGAAGCTATTGATCCCCATCTCCCATCGCGTGCTCCGTGCCTGTGCTCGTTCAGCCTGCGCCCCAGAGTCACCCTGAATTTCCTCCTCGACGGTGCGCTCGGTGCGGAAGCCGTTGTCGACCCATCGAAAAAGCCCGGCAGCCGAGTACTGTGTGAACGAGTAACGGTGCTCATCAGGTCCAATGCCAATATTGAAGTGGCAGAGAAGAGCCGAAGGAATAAGGATGGTGGAGCCCGGTGGAAAGCGGATGATAAGGCGCAGGTCCCAAAGGACAAGGTGGCCGCCTAGATCCGGATTAAAATCCCCAAGCGCAGTGATAGCACACCAGCCCAGGCAAGGTTGAGGGTGTCTATGTGCGGGAGGGTCACCGTCGAAGGACCGAAATTTATGGTGGCAGCGGCAAAGGCAGAGAAGCGCCGTTTGAAGTTGCGGCGAAGGTCAGGGTATTCACGGGTGAGGATGTCGAGGACGGTAACATAATGCAAGTGGACGGACGGATTCCATGCACGGAACAGGCCTGGGTTGAGGAGTGAGGGTGGAGCGAGAAACATTTGGGTGTTACGCACCATTCACAAAGCCCGCAATCCGGAAGAAGCACTCCATGGCAAAGAGGTACTGAAACACATCAGAAATTGCACGGCTAACAACAAGGTTGCCCGGGATCTGAGGATATAGACGCGATTAGAATTGCTGCACTGAAGATGCAAAGGCCCCGGCACGCACCTGTTGCCCACCACCAAAAGAAGGCCCTACACTGGCTGAGCAGAAGTCCCCACGACGGCCAGACTGCTGTTCAGGGCGGAAGTTGAGCTGCATGCGAGCTTTTTCAATTTTGGCGGCGGCGTCCTGGGTGAGTCGAAGGTATTTGTCGTCATTGGGTCGACCTCCAAGGACGGCAATGACTCGATTTTCCTTGTTTACAAGCGGACGCGGTAAACTAGATGTTGCATGAGAACAAATCAAAATTCAAAAGTGAGTGAACACACCATCCGTCCCAGGGCAAAACAGTCATCCCATGGTCCCTCACGAGCTCGGCGATCGTATACTCCCGAGGCTCGATTGAGGGGTTGGCGTTGCGGATCCCGCTCCAGCCAGTTGAGGTCACCGGATAATCATCCGGGGTGGTGTGAATGCTGATAGGGTGGGCATTGGTGATATGTTTGTGAACGACGAGCTTGAGCAAAGTGCCCGACCGGATCTGTTCGTTGGCCCGATGCACTGCGCGTGTGCGGGCTGCGCGATCTATCAATGTGTTGACGGGAGGAGCTAGGCGTGCAGAGCGACGGGGTGACTCTGAGCGCGACCGAGGAGCAAGGTGCCACGCAGCCGTGCGTTCACGCCGGGAAGGTACAGAGACAGGGTGATCGTCCAAGGCATTTTTGGTGATGTTGTTCTTAGCGGCGTGGGCAACCTGGTGTTGGAGAATGTCGAAATTGTGGAGGATAATAGGCCCATGGGGAGAGAACTCCTTTCCGGACCGGAGTGTACCTGGAAACAAGAATAACATGCAAATCAGTCATGGCTCCAGGGGCGGAGATGCAGATGGTTTGAACGAGGCGCTCCAGGGGCGGAGTAGGGCAGAACCGGCCCACTCCAGGGGCGGAGTGTGCGCAACGAGACAAAGGCTCCAAGGGCGGAGGGAGAACACAGAAGCATCCGCTCCAGGGGCGGAGTGGGGACGGAGATGACTTACCGGCACAAGATGTCATGGTGTTTTTGATTGGCGAATCGTTTGGCGAGGACGGCAGATAGGCAGGCTTTTGAGACATGAGAACTTGGACCTGAGGCTGTTGGGTTTTATAAGTCGCTCCTGGCAATAGCGACTTTGCAAATTGTCGCAAAAATACATGTACCAAGAGAGATCAATTGGATACAGAATGAATTTCAAGTTTGGGGTGGGCCTGCACAATCTGTTCAAGTGTGATGGTCGTATGTTCCGGCCGGGTCTTGTTCCAGTGCGATGGTCGGTGCGATGCGACGTGATAGAGAGATTGCTGATGGTTGTACCCATCAGTCGTGTCGATCGTGGCTTGGCATGGTGGTAATCTGTGGCCTAGGCCGAGGATTGAGATGAAACAGCCTTGGACGGGGAGAGAAGGACTGGGATCCCGCCCATTTGCCTGGACGAGGCCAATGGGCGGGATGGGACTTGATGTGGTAGAAGAGCTCGGGCTGTTCCGAGCTCGGGAGATAAAGCCGTCAATCGGCAATCAACTTATTTCTCTACATCATTCGAATACGGGGCCTATCAACCTGGATATTCTGCCGCCTCCGGAGCTCCATGTTGCGCTCGTATTGGCAAACAATGTCGTACGAGATGAGGAGTTGCATCCGAGATCGGTAAATCCATTCAGCTCTCTCCCGCAAGCGAGTCCTAACCAGCATGATTTCTCGCCAAGCTTCGGCCCGACTTTCCCTAGTTTATGTGTCAGCCCAATCAACAGCATATTTATTTGCCAACCTCAGTGACCGGCTTAGGATGGCCGTCTTGACAAGGTCCAGATACCAAGATATTTCGCTGCCTAGCAATCAGTGCGTAAACAGCATAGTGGGAGAAGGACTCACGTATTAAAGTTTGAGGCAGAATTCGATGTGCCTGAATAGGACAGTGCAAGCGACATTGCGGGACCGATGTTTGCCTGGATCACAGCCTTTATTCCTCATGGCTGTCCATGCTGGATCCACATGCCATTTGTTGCTTGCGCTGTCACGGCTGTCCATATTGGATCCACATGCCGTTGCATGGGATCGACACATCGTCAAGGATGCTGGAGTGATTATTCCTTCCGGTGCAGGTTATCCTTTAGCATTGCGCCTGCAATCTCGGAAATCAATGATCAACATGCCATTGCCGTTGCTGTCTGTTGCCTCGCTTACAGTTGCTTACACTTGCTAATTTATTTACAGCCGGGGAAACTGCGAGTGAGTTAGAATTGAGACGCAGAGAACAAGACATCAATGTTTCAATGTGGAAGACTTCGGAATAGGCAAGAAAGAGATCAAATCTTGATGAGCGGTTGTGTGCCAATTTTGGGGACAAACGGGGCAGTTGCGCATATGCAGATAATAAATATTATTAACTATGCACCACGAAGATGCTATCAGAGGTTCCGACATACATCATAGACCCGTTACCCTCGATGGCTGTCAGAAAGACGCTTTCCCTGTTAGAAAATAAGTCAAAGTTGAGCAGGAATTGAGCGCGAGCATACCTGACTTGTACATACTCGAATCCGTGAGGTGCAGGCCCGACCTCCGCCCTCTCCCGACTTCTCTTGGCGGCACCAACCTCAATGATCTGCACGGCCACCGGTTCCAGAAGAGCAGCCCGATACAGCTTTTCCCGAATTTTCTGGCGATCTGTGTAGTCGTAGGGTGTATACTTGATGAAAACCTGGGGTATGGATGATGGAGGAGGCGGTGAGGAGGGCAAGAGAGCAGGTGGCTGAGGGGTCTGACTCTTGGGAGCACGGAGCTTGGCCAAGAAATCTGAAAGCCAATTGTTAACAAAATGATTGGTAAAAATTCGGCAGAGGAGTAGAATATTTACCAATCCGTTCCTGGCGTGCATTACTGGCTGGTTCTCCTATCATAGCCAAACCATGAGAGAATGGAGGTACACATCGGATGGGATATACACACCGTACGCAGGCTTTGGGGCACTAGTGGCTTCAATGCGTACCTGGTGAATCGTCTTGGCCTCATGTCGCTGGCGGGTCAATTCCACTAGGAAAAAAATAAGGGAATGTCAACAAGATTGAGTTTTTGAAAGAACACATACTTGCTCGCTCTACACAATGTCTTCAGACTGCATGCGCAGGGCGCATCGTGGGTTTGATCCCCGCTGCAAAGCGGTCCATGGCAATCGCACGCTGCTCAGGGTCCCGCAAGTCGTAGCTCATGGTAGAAGGAAACCAGAATACATGGCTGATGTGATCAAAAGAATTCCAGATATGGCACATCGCAAACGCCCTGCCGACGGGTGCATCTAGAACAAGCCGTGGGAGATCAGGGAGAGAACACCATGGAGGGAATGGGCAGAGCAAAGAGGCTGGGGGACAGGACGAGTGGTGGTGAGAAGCAAGAAGGCCTTGGCACAATCAAGCCATGAACAAACCGAACGGCCTGCGGTACAGGATTGCGATTGGTTAAATTCCTGAATTTGTGTCCTCCAGCAGCTGCGGAAACACATTTCTGAATAATCTGTCCCTCCAGAATTTCGTGAAGTTCAAAGAGTGTGCTAAAGGAAGATGATTTTGGTGTTCCTACCGTTTAGCGCCTGTTAAGCGCGCACATTGATGGGCCAATCTTATTGGTCCGGCGGTGCGTACCGGTTTCGGACATCTCGGAGCTGCACCAACCTTCGAACCTTGAGTGCTTGTTTTGTGCCCGAGCCACCGATTGTGACTCTCATATGCAATATGCATACTGCCCACACACCCCTTGCAATTTTCAACCAAATTCCCCTGGCAAAGAATATTATATTTCTGTATCAACACCGACTCCCGCCAAATTTTGACCTCCTCGCAAAGTTTCTTTCCTGACAACATCCAGAAAGCCCAAATAAATCTATAAAAATACTCACAGACACCCTCTAGTATGTACCAACAACATTGATCAGAGTTACAGCCAGGGACACCAGTGATGTGGAGATACTCATGTCGGACTGAATTGGACACAACTTCAACCAACTTTCCGGTGCCCAACATGTTTGAAACTTGCACCAAATTCAGGACCTTCTTGATTGACTACGCCGTATTCCCTGATATTACCCCAGTTTGAATGGGTGACTAGGGAATCTAGATGCTATATCTATCTCGCTGGAGGTCCAATATGTGCTCAGACCATGTACATGTCCCGGAAATTCCAAAACATGTCGAAAAAATGGGCAAAAAAAAATTGTTCTGATTTTGATATATGTTGTTTGGACACTTATGGCGACCCCAAATCTCATTTTCCACAGCTCCTCGGCTCAGAATCCATCCAGAACGAGCACCGACATTCTTAAGGTTTGTTACTCAATTCAGAGCTACCATATGATTGGGTGGGCAAATATAATACAAAAAGTCGAGAAGGACACATTCAATAGCTTCTTTCCCGAACAGTTCATGCTCAGTGTCATGTATGAGCTGGCATTATAGCGAAATGTGAATTTATCTTTTTTGTTGACCACACACTGAATAAATTAGCTATTGTATTTGCACATGCGGAAACACAGAATCACACCTCCCATTATCCAATGATTCTGCAAAGGACACAGTTTAGTCCATTGAAATGGTTTCTCAGCCCCCAATATCATGGTACCGAGTTTGACCGGTCTGCTATTAAACCTGGTCAAATTTGTCAGTCTGTGCACATTCAGAGGTGTGGAAGGGTATTTTTTGAAAGTCTGCCTCTTCAGAGTCGCTGAAATGATGGTGCAAGTGCTTGAGGAACAAGATTTCCGTGTTCCTTCCGAAATTGATGGTCCACTTCTATGTCAATCAGTGGCGGTGCCGGATTATTTCTAGCTTCGAACCACCACTCCTTGACGATTCAGTGGTCTTTATTCATGTTTTCTGCTCAGAATCGGCACATAACTGATATTAATACGCTTCCAAAGATACAAGACCATTCATATTGGCCACCAATGCCTATTTCTTCACTCATCGAATTTGGTGATGTCTCGGCATTTCCAGCGACCTCTGCCACCAATTGTGCGGCTTAGACTGATAAAAGACTCGGTTCTCACGCCAGAAATCATTTCTCTGGAAACAATTTCAACTTCCCTGGCCGAAATGACCAAAAGATCTCGGGGAGCGTCTTGGTAATTCAGTGTTATAGCTTCGTCTGTTCTCCAAGTTTTGTATCCATCTGAGTGCTGATAATCTCCTCCAGTGTTTATCTGCCCTCAAGGTGCTTCCCAAGAGCACTATGATGTGTGTATTGGGACCAGGTAAAATTGGGCCGAGTTTGGACAGCATGGAGCTGAAATTTCGGACATCGCCTAGTTTGTGGAGACCAGAGAGTGTGGAATGATATTATCTAAAGATGTGTCTCTCTATTTTTTTCAAAAGGTGGGTGTTGTGGCAATACCGATTGAACTTTCATGTTCCTGTTACGAAGCGCCCGTTCAGGCGCCCGGATTGATCGCTCCGTGCTGTCAATCAGTGCATCATGAAGATCATGTCTTCCTTCCTGCCACTCGCTCCCTCATTTCTTGCCGGCTCCTGTCTTTGTGCTGCCTCAGACCCACACCTTGGACCTGGCAGTCAAGGACTGGACACCAATATAAGGTTAGTGGCGGGCCCAATCCCTCGACACCGTGTCTTCTCACTTCAGATTCACGTAGGTACCACAACACCGCACTCAACCATTTTGAAAACCTGCTGGTAATAAGCAATATTGCGGTAGGGTTGTGTATAGTCACTGACCAGCTTTAGTCTCTAACGACCACCACGATGAGCTGCCCCAGAAAAAACAAGAAAATAGATGTGTGTGAAGCAACAACAGATGGCGAGACGAGGTGTGTTTACTCTTTTCAATTGCGCTGTCGTCTTTCTTACCTTGTGCAGTGAAATGACGGCAAGTCAGAGAAAAAGGGATGCAGCTGCGATTCACTACCGGAAAAAGTGCGAGTATTGAAAGTAGTGGCCTCGATGATTCTGATCTTTTTTTTTTTAGCGTGGAGGTTATCGGAGAGAAACGACGAATCCAGATGGCAGAAAAACGGTGAGCAACACTGGAACCTGCAAACAGATTTACTGACAAGCGGCTGTATTCTAGTGCCACAGTCAAGGCCAGACGGCGTAAATCCGATAAACCGCGAAATAAGTCGGCCAAGAAAATATTAACGCGTGCAAGTGAGTTGCAAGATGATTCAGGTACCTGTGCGGAAGACACGTCGGCTGGCACTGCGAAGGATTTGAACATGCTCACTGACGCCGAGCGCGAGGCATCGGAGATGCTGGCCTCGATGCGGCAGGTGGGTGCGAAGGTGGTCATCCAGGAACTTCTGTTCCACAAATTTTCCAGGCAAGTTCTCTTGTCGCAGTCGGGTCGAGACTCATGCATATCTAATCCAGTGTGCCTGAGGACCCGTTCGATGACATTGACTATGGGTACACTGTTTTTCCGTGCCGGCTTAATACACCACGAATACTGATGATTACAGTGCCTTTGGATATGATGATCATCCATTCTCGTTGGAGGAGGAACTGGAACACCAATTGGGGACGCGGTAAGTTTTTCCACAGACTCCAGATGGGGCTGGAATTTTAGACTTCCAGAACCATTTCCGAAGTGGCAGCCCATCAAGGAGACGGTTCCGTTTCAGATTGCGTCCCAGATTACATTTGCACTGCAACGTCGGCACCCATTTTTCCTCACCGGATACCCTCACAGCCGACCAGGATAGTTCCCCCCTGCCAGACACTACGGTTTGCAACGCCATCACCGTCACACTCGAGAATATCGAGTTTGAGTCCAGAACCACAGCAACGGCTGCCAAGCTTTATTGATTATCTTGATGAGCACATGCAGTCGGGTAGCCTGGCAACTTAAATCCTCGAATTTGTACTGTTACAATTTTATTTATAAAATATTTTCAGTTTTTGAGATAATTTGGGATTTGCTGAGACGTCTGGACGGAAAAAGGCAATTGGTTTAAACAAGAAACTACGCCTGCATCCATCTCTGTATGCAAAAAGTAAACTATGCCTCCGTCCATTTCTGTACGCCCTCGTCGTCGGGTCCCTCGTAGAGGGAACGGTACCAAGCAATGGCATCGCGGCGGCTCTTCTTCTTCTCCTTCAGCTGGTTGGGGACGCCGTTGCAGACCCTGTCAGCCTCCGCACTATGGAAACAAGTAAGAAATTGAGAATTAATGTATAGATGAAGTAGAGGAACGTACGAGGTGCAATAGAAACCGGGCTCACGTCCACGTATAACCACGTACCAGGTCTCCCCCGAGCCCTCCGGATACTGCGCCACAATTTCGGCAGGAGTCTTGGGGACGCCACGGACCCAGACTGGGTCAGCGGGGAGTTCGGCGGTGGCTGCAGCAACAGCAGCAGCAGCAGCAGCAGCAGTAGCAGCAGCGCGTTCCCTGGCCACAGCTGCGGGCAATCTGGCTGGAGAAAGAAAAGGGTGAGACAGAGCCAGGCAAGTGATTTACAGACATACCTTGCACCTCGACGGCGAGTCGCATCGCTTCCATAGAGGCAGCGGACAGGCGGCCAACAAGTGCGACCAGTACCTCCAACTCAGTAGAGGTGGAGGTGCTGGGCGCAGTGGTTGCCTCGGTCATTGTATTAGTGGCAGGGAGAAAGTGGTGGATGTGGGTGTGGATTTCGAAATTGAGGATATGGGGGGGCATATGAACTGTCGAGTGTATATTTATTTTAACGGGGGTAGAGCACGCATGTTGTTGGTCATGCGGGCACTGCCGTGCCTAGAGATGGGAATGTGAGTGAGATCAAGTGATACGAGATGGGCTCCATTTAGACTTACAGATAGGTAGGGATCTGCATCTTGATTGGGTTTCTTCTGAGGCGAGCGATTGTTGCGGGGATGTCAAATGATTGCCTGCAAAAAACACCTAAATTAGGTTGCTTTGAAAAAATTGGACCGAAATTGAGCAAGTGGACCCTGCAGTGCCCGTTTTCCGACTTGAATTCTCTTCGCCTTTCGCCTTGCCTGTCCTTCGTATCCTTACTTTGCCTCGCATCTCAAATACCTCTTGTGACCGCCCTCGATGCCCAACAATTTTTCTGCGAATCAGTGGCGCCATACCATGCCGAGAGGGAGGCGCAGCCCGCTTGCTGCAGAGAAGCTCGAATACCTGGAGTCCCATCTCGCAGAGTTCCAGGAAGCCCAGCCGAACTTGACCAAATTCTGGGTGAAGGTTGAAAAAGGGTACTTCGCCAAGTGGAGGGTGGAGGTAGAGCTCGGACTACCCATCCTGGATACCGAGGGCGTGTCAATCGAGGATTCGGGTGTCTCTGAGGAGCATCAAAAGGTGATTGGTGAAGCCCAGGGGAAAGTTAGAAAGGTCAATGGCATTCGCAAGCGTTTTGAATCACAACATTTACTCACCACCGTTCAGTCAATTCATAATTGGTACAATAACAGATCCCAGAAAGAGAAGAAGCGCCTGAACGGGACGGCTTCAGCTTCGGGGACTTCGGACGCACTGAAGGAGGTCATAGTGAGTCTGGCCGGAAAGGGGCGTGGTCGAAAATCCCAACGTATCGAGATCTGGCAGCAGCGTAACCCGGAGATTATGAAGGAAGCACTTCGACAAAGCGATTTCGACAATGCCATGGGCGTCTCGGATGACGAGGAGACCACTGAAGAACGTCAAGAGCGCATCAGAGCTGGAAAACGGGGGCAGATGGCTATCTTCCGGCGAGTAAGGGATGAGCAGTTCACGCAAGCGTCCGTCGAGGAGAAAGCGGCAGTGGAGCAGCTGTACATGGAACAAGTACCCAAGTCTGGCCTCAAGATGGTGAAGGCAGAGACGCCCGAGGAGTTTCAAGCGTAAGGAACATCAGATTCCGAGTTGAATGCGAACAGTTTCTGAACGTCGGATTCCAGGGGCTTGGACAATTTGGGTGCAATCCTGAAGGGCATCCATGGAGCCATAACCGATTTGACCGGTTGGGTTGGAGGGACGGTGTTAACAGGGCCAATGCCAAACCGAAATGGGCAGATCACGACACAGAGGTAACGTGATCGAGCAAACAGCCTTTAGCAAGTCGCTTATTACACCTCATTCCCAGCTACTGCCATGGGGTAACTCCCACTGGTCAAACCCTCGACAAAGCACTGAGCGGATGGGAGCCCAATATCATCAAACCTCTTCAGCAGTTTGGGAAGGCCGTCTTCGGTGGATCTTCTTGCATTTTCTGTTTTCTCTGGCTAAACTTCGTACCAGATCACCAGACTCGGCGAGAGAGTGCGCTGACGGTCGAGGACACTGAGGTCACGGCCACTGCTGAAGCTCCGGTCCCGACACCAACGGCAAAAAAGCCGCGCAAGCGTGCAAAGAAAAAGGCCACCAATGCATCCGCCATTACGCCTGCCCAGATGTTTTCCACTCCGGAGACTGCTACTGCTGCTATTTCCACGGATGTCCCTGTCCTACAGCCCGCAGACGATGTTCTCCAAACTCTGGCAGACAATAGTCTGTACAGGATTGATCCGCCGGCGACTGACAGCCTCCAAGATCTGGGAGGCGACCTAGATCTGGGAGACGGCGATTACTCTTGGAACTCCGGCTACGACGACCTGAGTTGGCCCTTGCAGCTGCCCTCCCAGAACGAGGACTCACAGGAACGGTCGCTGTTTCCAGGCTTGAGACCCCTCACTGCAGACTCGCCATCGCATGCAGGGTTATCACCCTTTGTCGAGCACTTTGTGTTTGGCGGGTCTGATGCCCACCCCTCTTATACAGCTGCAGCTACGCTGACAACACTTGTCGCGGCTACTCCGCCGGCCACCCCACGCTCCTCTCAGGAAGATGGCTCGACCTCTTCAATGTCCACGACGCATCCCTGCCCATCCCAGGAAGGTGTAGTGGCACCAGCGACACCTGCGGCGACTATGACACAAGCACTGCCGATACCTGTGTTGTCTCTCAGCAGGACCCATGATCCCCACCCGTCCCAAGAAGGTGTTGTGGTGCCGGCGATGCCTACGGCGGCCGTGTCGTCTTTGGTGGCTTTCTCCCGCCCTGCGCCCCATGCCGTGCCTCGCCTCGACCCCATACCACGCCCCTCACCCCGGCCCTTGTTCCGCAGCGCAGATCATACCGGATCGACACCCACGACGCCTACCATGCCCCCATTGCATGCTGCCGGAGTGTCACGCACAACACTCGGGGTTGCAGCCGGAACGACTCCCGCCGCGCTCGCGATGCCTCTGCTGCATGCAGGTGGAGTGCGCTTGCCCCCAGCACCACATATGTCTCCACACCCTCTCACACCTCCCAGCACCTCTCCTCGTCCTTTGGCGGACGGAGCACTCTCAGACCCAGCAACGCCTTCATGCCCTCCCACATCTTCTGCTGGGAATCCGCCCAACCCTCCGCCTGCATCCTTGCAAAATACTCCAGCAGGCGTCAGGCGAGGGTCTGGTGTGACAACTCCCTCGCCTCTGGGGCTATCTGTCCAGACAGCTGCACCACGTGCGCCGGGGACTGCAGCATTGCCTATGGCAGCACTCAATGTCTCCATGACAACGCTGACCCCCGATGATTTCCCGCAGTTTCGACCGATGTCCAATGCACTGAAGGGACTGGCCGGTACACGTGGTGGGCGTGGTGGTGGGCGTGGTGGTTGTGGTGGGCGTGGTGGTCGTGGTGGGCGCGGCGGGCACCGTGGGCGGGGCGGGAGCTCTGGGCGTGGGGGGCGTGTGGGCAGCGGTGAAGCGGAGATGACGGCACACGAGGAGGAGGAGGGGGCAGATGCACCGCAGGTAAGGAACACGGGCACCAGCCAGTCTGTCGAACAGATCCCACGGGCTCGCATGCTCGAAATCAGAGCATTCGAGAAGAAGCGCGATGCTGCTGCCGCCAGAGAGGCTAGGCACCGTGATCATGGTGTATTTGTATTTCCACGTCTGCCAGTGGGACACGAGGCCTTGGGCGCTGAGCCAGCTGCTCTTGGTGCGAGAGTGCTGCCTACGGAGCCTGAGGTTCTTGGGCCTCGATCCCGACGGCTCGTCAAGAACTATGAGCCCCCCAAGAAGAGGACAATGGTGGACATCCGAGCAGACGCTGCAGCAAAACGGGAGGCAGTTGGTCAGAAAAGGAAGGGGGGAGCGGAGAACGAGGCGCCTGTCACAAAGAAAAAGTAAATTCCTCTTGTGTTCACTCACTCAAGCTGCTGACTGGTTTTATAGGCACAAGTCAAGCTAGGGGTGGTGAAGATTGGACCTGCTCAACCAGGGGACAAAGATGCGCTGTTCCACTGGCGTGCCTGCTAGATAGTGCTGTTAGATAGTCCAGTGGTCATGCCACTTTACAATTAAATTACACTGACGTGTACTTGGGAATTCTTACAAGTACCCCGTGGCTGTGTGGCCCCGTGATCAAGCTCGCTGTCATTACTTCAAGTCTTAATACGAGAGACTTGCCCCAGAGCTCTTGTAATAAATTTATTCTATGTCTTCTGCAGTACATGTCATTTTCTTTCCAACTGTGTACCTTGGGCAAGAAAAACCAAATAAAATTCATGGACAGGTATGACAAGTATGTAGCCAGTAAGCAAACGGGCGGAGGCGGGCGCAGGCGGTGCAGCGGGTGGGAGCCGGTTGATCAGGGAGCGGACAAGCAGGGTGGTGGCAGCCCAGTGAGATATGTGCGGCTGTACAGAGCAGCAACCCAGGGCGGCGAGGGCTGCAGGAACGGGCGCGGTACGGGTGGGAGGAAGACAGGAGGCTTCAATTGTAACACGCACAAACACAGGTGCTCTGCCAAATCCACGACAACAAGGGCCAATCCTGTGGCTCGGCGCGGTGTTTTGAGCATCTCAAACTGTCAATGTGGGTTCTGTTATTATATAGGTTGCCTGCTGTGTTGTTGATTGTGTGCTCGAAGCGTGTATGGAGCAGGAATGGGCGCGGTGAATTCGGGACAGCGCACTGCACCGCCACCCGACGTTGCGCACGCGCATCAATGCGCCGGATGATGCCGCCGCAGGGAGGCCGATACTATGTGGCAAATGCGGCCGCCCTCTCATATATATAAATTGGCTCACCTCTAGTTTCTGTGGTTTATACATAACAGGAAACCTCTAAACAACGGACCCTTTATATAAAACATCACCATATACGCCTGCTGAATGAGAGCAGCACATTCCTCACGCCGTTCACTATTGCGATGGGGTCTGGTCTCTCATTTGTATGGAAGCATCTCCCGACCGCAATCTCTGGTTGATTTTCCAATAGGATTGGGTGGTGCCCTTTGCGCCTGGGACGCAGGTACAATTGTGTTCGTTGATTGGTTCCTCTTGCCTCGCTTATGAGTATCCCCCTCGAGTATCAAATTTGCATGGTGGGTTCCCTGCTTATCGATCGAACGTGAACTCAAATCTATACAGTGGGATAGCAATGGAGTTCCTGGTGGATGCCAAGCCATGTATATCATCATACAAAATTCGACCGTGGCGAACCCGACGTAAGCTTTACCTCATATATCCAGAACGATGCTCAGTGGTAATACAGCTGCCAGAACATCACATTCCCAGCTCTGTTGGACGTCGAGGCCACGGTACCTGACGGACCGATGTCACAATATGGATGGATTGACCAGGTGCGTCCACCGTTGGACTTAAATCTTTGGTCCCTAAGGCCTCCTCATCAGTGCACCGACCTGTCTGTGACTCCCAAGTCCGGAAAGCCTCCATTCACCCTCACTGTATAATTACCTCAAATATGAATGTGGAGCGAGACCTAATATTCAGCTCGCAGGTTGCTCCCGTGTTACACCCACCATATAATGTTACATCCAATTCGATGGAAACAATAGATTGGACGGTGTCTCTGGTATGACCTTCTACTTCAGGCTTTGACCGGCATTGACTTTTGAGTCTTGACAGTCGTGGTCAATTCCGTTTTTCTTATCACTAGCCAGTGCAGACAGTCAATTGTGGTCTTACGGCCCATTACATGCAGGAGGTATGGGTCCAAGTGATTGTTGTGAGTTGTTCGCTCCCTTTTCTGTGGGTTTACCTACCCAAGCTCGACGATCTGACATGATGTAATCTGCAGTGGCTCCTGGGACCATGTCAGCCAGGTCCGGCTTGTGTATTACGCAATGCTGATATCTGTCTACAGCCCATCCTCCAAGGTGCATCGTATCGCGATTGGTGCTGTTCTAGGTGGTGCATTTGCAACCGGAATCATTGGGGCCCTCGGGGCCTTCCTGCATTTCCGCGACCGCAATCGAAAGCGTCCGGAGCACCCCAAGATCGAAGCATTCGACTACAAACCGAACCCTGAACCGACAACCGTGCAAATCAAATCATTCAACTCTGTTGGGACGCGACAAACGAGCGGGCACTCACAACCGACTGCGATCCAGTCAGGGACAACAGTCGCGGAAAGCCGTACCTCTCAGATCATATCGCCAAGTGTTCCCTCTCTGCAAATCCTCTCACCTGTCCGATCGTCCTCACAGCTGCCACCCCCTGTCCGCTCGTCGGCACCCGTTCCACCACCCAGTCGGGCATATGTCCTGCATCACGATGCTGGACATGCACCCATCACAGTGATCATGAATGCCGAAGAAGTGGTCGAGCTTCCCCCGCGGTACCGCCGTAACGGCAACGGTGTACCGCTCCCATCCATACGCGAAAAGGCTGAATCATTACCATCGCGGCCAATGCGAGTTGCTTCCACTGGCTCGGTCCCTCTTTTCCGACGACCATAATCAACACTGTACAATTCTTATGCTGTTCACTTTGCAATATAGTTTGAGGTTTGAGCAACACAAATACGGAAAATTTCAATCGCGCGAGTTTCATCGCAACATCGCGATTTTGAGTACACATCACAAAATTTTGGTGGACACATACATCGCGAATGTTGGAGCCTTCGAACCATATCACGAATCTGACCGCGAAATACATTGTGATGCATATCACGATATTGAGATGATACCCATCGCAATTTACTTGCAAAGTCTGGTGCAGGACGGTGTATGGTATGAGTACCCGATGCTACCGCCATATATTGTTGAGTAATATTACTGGCGGAATATCGGTCAAAGTGTTTTTAATGGTCTCGGGTTTGGCTCAAGCTAGGTGATTTCCAATTAAGTCGACCAGTTGTGGTACCTCATCGGAGGTGCCGCTGAGCTGCTTGGTGCGATACCAGTGCTCGTGCGATTCAACGTGCCGTTCAACTGATTCTTGGGCCAGGCGTGAGGAGTTTTCCCATTGAGCGACAGGAGGCCGTCTGAGTGGCATTTGGGGATGGCGTGGGGGAGAGAAGAGGCGGATGCGCTGCAGGGTCAAGTTAGATGAGGAAGTATTGCACGGCGAGGTCCTGTGGGGTGGTGCTTGGGAGCGCTTTGAGAGGGTGGCACAAAAAATCTGAGATGGAAAGAAGAGGATCGACGTTAGTCTCTCGCAGACAGACACTTCAATATTACCTGATCTCGTACCTCGATATTGAAGATCGACGTGATATGCGGACATTAATGTTCTAGTGATTGACATCTTCCTTGAACAATTCTGCTTCCGCCCGCAATTCGTTAGTCTATGTACGAGCCCGTCTTGCTGAGAAAGTGTTGGGGACATGTGGGAAGTTTTCAATCCAACTCTAGCTTGTTTCGGACAGCAGCGAAGTCAACATCTATATTCACTCTATACTCTATACAATGGGACATTGAACCGCTCCTGCAACACAATGTAGCTAAGCACGGTCATCAATGCTCTCGCCTTCGCATCGATCCTGCCCTGCGCCAGGAACGTCGGCGCCTCCAAATACTCCACAAGCACGTCCCTCATCACCGGCCACTCGACGAACCCCAGCCGCTCGACGCTCGCCTCCGTGATGCGCGCTTTGAGATGAACCTGCAGCGGCAGGAGGTCTGACACGATGCCGGGAGCCGGGGACGGTGGGGGGTTAAATTGCACTTTCTTGTGCAGAAATACTTCTTCGGTGATGAAAGGCTGGACTGCCTGCCGCAGAATCCACTTCTCGACCAGAGTCCATTTTCCAGGCGCGTCCCCGGGTATGGGCCGTATTTTCACGGACCTACGATATATAAATGAGCTAGGTTAGTTCGATAACAATTAAGCAAAGAAGGTAGGGCTTACGGCGGGAGGCTGTTAACGTAGTCCACAAGGTGATGGTCCAGAAACGCCACGCGACTCTCGATGGAGTTGGCCATGTCGTTGCGGTCTCCGGTCAAATTCAAAATCCCCCTGCCCATCAGCGTTTTCGCAACGAAGTACTGGTTCAGCTTCCCATCAGTACACGTGTACACGCAGAACAGAATCTGGACGACACATACCAGTGCAACATGCAAACTATGCCATTCCCCGGACACCGACTTCTGCCGGACCCACATGTCGATGCCCTCCTCCATCGCGCACGGAAGATCCGGCCTCCCCACATGCTGAACGACCTCCGCCCGAAACGTCTTCGCATCGGGCGTCCAGAATGCCCCGAGCACGAGATGCGCGCTGATGTTGAGCATGTGCCGCAGGCCCTCGGATTTGTGCAGTGACATGGCATTTGGGGGCAGCTGCGCCATGCCTGTGGCAGCTTGGTATTCTTCTGATAGGGCGTGGCGCTCAGCTTCTGAGGGAAGTGGTATCCCGAGGGTGGCTGCAGCGGCGTCGGGGCTGCGGAGGTAGTCGAGTGGAAACCAAGGGTAGCACCAAATAGCTCGTCGGAGCCCTCGCCGGATAAGGCGACCTGGGCAGGCGTATACGGCGATGTTTTATATGAAGGGTCCATTGTTTAGAGGTTTCCTGTTATGTATAAACCACAGAAACTAGAGGTGAGCCAATTTATATATATGAGAGGGCGGCCGCATTTGCCACATAGTATCGGCCTCCCTGCGGCGGCGTCATCCGGCGCATTGATGCGCGTGCGCAACGTCGGGTGGCGGTGCAGTGCGCTGTCCCGAATTCACCGCGCCCATTCCTGCTCCATACACGCTTCGAGCACACAATCAACAACACAGCAGGCAACCTATATAATAACAGAACCCACATTGACAGTTTGAGATGCTCAAAACACCGCGCCGAGCCACAGGATTGGCCCTTGTTGTCGTGGATTTGGCAGAGCACCTGTGTTTGTGCGTGTTACAATTGAAGCCTCCTGTCTTCCTCCCACCCGTACCGCGCCCGTTCCTGCAGCCCTCGCCGCCCTGGGTTGCTGCTCTGTACAGCCGCACATATCTCACTGGGCTGCCACCACCCTGCTTGTCCGCTCCCTGATCCACCGGCTCCCGCCCGCTGCACCGCCTGCGCCCGCCTCCGCCCCATTGCGCTAGCGGCCTCTGCGCCCCTGCAGCAGTTTCAGCCCGCTCCCATGCGCCGGCGCCCTTCGCCCTCATGTGGTCCTTGGAGCACACTTTCTGCTACCGCCTGCCCGCTCCCCAATCTGCCGGCTCCCACCGCTGCACCACCCGCTTTGTGCCCCCATTCCGCTAGTGCTAGCAACCCCAGTTGCCACTGCCTCCACATGTTGGGCTGCTCCTGCGGCTGTTCCCACCTGCCACCACCGCCCCCGCCGCCTGCCGCCTCGGCCCCCGCCCCCGCCACCGCCCCTGCCTGCCGTCCCTGCGCCCGCCCCACCACCCCCGCCCCTCGCCACCCCTGCCTCGCCACCACGCCTGCCCACCACCCTGCCTGCCTGCCATCCCATACCGCCACACCTGCCCCGCTCTGCCCGCCCCGCAGCGGCCCGCCACACCGTGCCTGCCTGTTTGCTTACTGGCTACATACTTGTCATACCTGTCCATGAATTTTATTTGGTTTTTCTTGCCCAAGGTACACAGTTGGAAAGAAAATGACATGTACTGCAGAAGACATAGAATAAATTTATTACAAGAGCTCTGGGGCAAGTCTCTCGTATTAAGACTTGAAGTAATGACAGCGAGCTTGATCACGGGGCCACACAGCCACGGGGTACTTGTAAGAATTCCCAAGTACACGTCAGTGTAATTTAATTGTAAAGTGGCATGACCACTGGACTATCTAACAGCACTATCTAGCAGGCACGCCAGTGGAACAGCGCATCTTTGTCCCCTGGTTGAGCAGGTCCAATCTTCACCACCCCTAGCTTGACTTGTGCCTATAAAACCAGTCAGCAGCTTGAGTGAGTGAACACAAGAGGAATTTACTTTTTCTTTGTGACAGGCGCCTCGTTCTCCGCTCCCCCCTTCCTTTTCTGACCAACTGCCTCCCGTTTTGCTGCAGCGTCTGCTCGGATGTCCACCATTGTCCTCTTCTTGGGGGGCTCATAGTTCTTGACGAGCCGTCGGGATCGAGGCCCAAGAACCTCAGGCTCCGTAGGCAGCACTCTCGCACCAAGAGCAGCTGGCTCAGCGCCCAAGGCCTCGTGTCCCACTGGCAGACGTGGAAATACAAATACACCATGATCACGGTGCCTAGCCTCTCTGGCGGCAGCAGCATCGCGCTTCTTCTCGAATGCTCTGATTTCGAGCATGCGAGCCCGTGGGATCTGTTCGACAGACTGGCTGGTGCCCGTGTTCCTTACCTGCGGTGCATCTGCCCCCTCCTCCTCCTCGTGTGCCGTCATCTCCGCTTCACCGCTGCCCACACGCCCCCCACGCCCAGAGCTCCCGCCCCGCCCACGGTGCCCGCCGCGCCCACCACGACCACCACGCCCACCACAACCACCACGCCCACCACCACGCCCACCACGTGTACCGGCCAGTCCCTTCAGTGCATTGGACATCGGTCGAAACTGCGGGAAATCATCGGGGGTCAGCGTTGTCATGGAGACATTGAGTGCTGCCATAGGCAATGCTGCAGTCCCCGGCGCACGTGGTGCAGCTGTCTGGACAGATAGCCCCAGAGGCGAGGGAGTTGTCACACCAGACCCTCGCCTGACGCCTGCTGGAGTATTTTGCAAGGATGCAGGCGGAGGGTTGGGCGGATTCCCAGCAGAAGATGTGGGAGGGCATGAAGGCGTTGCTGGGTCTGAGAGTGCTCCGTCCGCCAAAGGACGAGGAGAGGTGCTGGGAGGTGTGAGAGGGTGTGGAGACATATGTGGTGCTGGGGGCAAGCGCACTCCACCTGCATGCAGCAGAGGCATCGCGAGCGCGGCGGGAGTCGTTCCGGCTGCAACCCCGAGTGTTGTGCGTGACACTCCGGCAGCATGCAATGGGGGCATGGTAGGCGTCGTGGGTGTCGATCCGGTATGATCTGCGCTGCGGAACAAGGGCCGGGGTGAGGGGCGTGGTATGGGGTCGAGGCGAGGCACGGCATGGGGCGCAGGGCGGGAGAAAGCCACCAAAGACGACACGGCC